>OZ021708.1:5000-1205000 GCA_963978555.1 Galerucella nymphaeae
TTATCTGCCGATGCCACTATAGCGACATCGTCAGCGAAACCAACTATCTCCGCCCCTTCTGGGAGTTTCAGCCTCATGAGTGGGTCGTAAAAAATGTTCCACATGGTAGGCCCCAGTACCGATCCCTGTGGAATCCCCGATGTCACTTCGTAGTGTTTCCCCCCACCCATCATAATTTGCCTCCCCTGGAAGTATCTTGTCAGCACCCTTATCAGGTACCTCGGCAAATTCCTCCTCCGTAACTCCCATAGGATATGCTTTATCGGGACGGTGTTGAAAGCATTTTTTACGTCTATCATCACCATCACACACCATCTCTCTTTTTCACTCCCCATCCTCGTGCTATTTGCCTTCCGAATGATTTGTTCTACCGCCATTACCGTGGACTTCCCCTCCCTGAAACCATATTGGTTACTAGCCAAATCTCCACTTTCCCTCAAAGCTACCTCCAACCTCCCCCTAATCAGATGTTCATATAACTTTGACCCACTGTTTGTTAAGCATAGTGGTCTGTATGAAGAAGTCTCCCCCTCTGGCCGTCCTGTCTTTGGTATTAAAACCAATCTGGCCATCTTCCAGCCCAGTGGAAATTCGCTCCTTTTCAGTAGATCATTCATACATTCCGTTACTATTTCAATATGATCCTCAACTAAGTCCTTCCAGCATTCAGGGGGTATGCCATCCGGCCCCGGCGCTTTTCCCGTCTTAAGCCTTTGGCATGCATCCTTTATTTCCGTCCATGTAAAGCTGGGAAATTCCTCCCAACCTTCTTCTCCCATGTCAACATTTCCTATCTTTTCCCCTTTTGGAAACAAGGCTTTGACTATTTCCTCTTTTTTCTCCTTCGATAGCTGAAAAGACTGTCCTCTACCCTTAAATGCTCTCGTGACAATCTTATAGCCCTGTCCCCAGATGTCCTCTTCGAGTTCATCACATAGTTTTTTCCATTGCTTCCTCTTCTCTTTTTTTATTTCCTTCCTAAGCACTCTCCTCTTTTCCTTGTAAACCTCCCATGCCCTCTCCCTCTCAATTCCCTTGCTCGTCTTCATCACCACCCTCCTTGCTCTAACACACTCCTCCCTCAATTCTCCCATCCTGTCACTCCACCAATACTGTGTGTATTTTACCCTTCCCTTCAGGAATTTCGCCTTTTTTCCAGCTTTTAGTAGTATATCTTCCATCTGTTCATAACTTACCCTCGCCTCTCCCATATTTTCTATCAGTCTGTTAATCTCTCTCCTAAAGATCCTTCTATCAACACTGTGGTGGCCCTCAAGATGCGAAATTTTCGCACTGCCTACCTTAACCTCATATACTATGTGCTGGTGCAGTGACAAGGTCTCCTCGTCCAGCACTTGCCATCCCTGTACCTTTCTCGCTAGCTTCCCTGTGGCCAGGGTTATATCTATAAACGATTCCGACGACCCCCTAATAAATGTCGGCCTAGTTCCCTCATTCACGATGACCATCCCCAACTGCGCAGCCCATTCCAAGATATAATTACCCCTTTCATCTGTTTTGGGAGCTCCCCAATCTGCAGCCTTAGCATTGAAATCCCCCCCTACTATGCATTCTTTACCTCCCTTTCCCACTGAGTTCATAATTCCATCAACTATCACTTTAAAAGCCTCGAAGCTAATGTTTGGTGATATATATCCCCCTACAACCATAAATTGATCTAGCTCTATCACGATGAAGCCCTTCCCTCTCTGTACACTATTCACCTTTAAACTCTTATTTTTAAAAAATATCCCTACATCTTTTTGAAGGTCTACTTCCCACCCGTTTGCCTCCGACTTTCTTTTATTAATCTCTCCCATTATTATCAGATCGCAGCTCTTTTCCTCCGCTACCTTGTATGCCAGGTCCTGTGCCTGCGCAGATCTACCGGCATTCACCTGTAATATTTTCAACATTATTGGCTTTGTTTACCCCTCGTACCACCCCGCTGTCCCTCTTTAACAAGGCTTCTGAAGATCGGACATCTGGTTGAGTCCGACCGATGACTCTCGTTGCACCTCCTGCAGTATGCTTCATTCTGGCAGTCCTGGGCTTGATGCCCGTCCCCCCAGCACCTATGACATTTTTTCTCAGCGCTTACACCCCTACACTCTCTCTGTGAGTGACCGAATTCCTTGCAATTATAACATCTGGTTGGTTGTACCCTCCGTTTGATGTTACAATTGATCAATCCTATCGGGACCCTACCCACGTTGCATAGTCTGTCTGCTGCTCTTATGTTCGCTTTAATCGTCAGAGTCTGCCTCCCATATCCCAAATTCCTCCTACCCCTTATTTCCACCGATCCCCTATCCATAGGTTGTACCAACCCCCTCACCTGTTCCAAAACTTCCTCATCTTCCACAGTTTCATCCACGTCATAGACATACATTAGGGATTCCGGTTCCCTTGCGGTGGCCGTCATCCCTGTCCTATTAATTTGTTGGGTCAATAGTCCAATTTTTTCCCTGCCTCCTTCGATGTCCAGCATCAAGTCCCCCCGATTTGTCTTCCTTGTTCTCTTGACTTCGACACCTGTTCCTTTTATCTGTACCCTTTCTTTTATCTCTCTCAAAAGCTCTGCATATGTCCTATCACCTTTCCTGATCATGATACTTCCCCTTTGCTTCATTTTCCTCTCCGTCATTGGTAATATAATTTTAATTCTAATACCCCCCTCCTCACCTATTGCACACTCAAGTGCTTTTCTCACCATGTCCCCGTTAATTCCTTCCTCCAATACGCATACTAGCTCTCCCTCCTTTGTGTGTAGGTCCACCCTTGCCTCCCTAATTGCGTCCCCTAAGTCCCTAGCCTTTCTATAGATGTCTTTTGCATCTAACCCCGCTCTAAGCACGTATGCTATTTTTGTCTCCCTCGCGTTTCTCCCTCTCCTTGTCTCTGTTTGGATATTACTTGCCACATAGTCAACCTCATCCTCGCATTCATCTACCATGCGGTCCGACCCTGGGTGATTTTTGATCCACCTTTCGACGTATTCGTCTGTGTCCCTACCTTGGTTTTTCTCCCCCACTATCAGAATTACATCCCGACTGTCTGGACATTCCTCAACCCTCTGAGCCATGCATGTTTTTGAAAACGATTCTTCTGGCCATTCTTCCTCTACTAATTCTGAGAATTCATCTTCCTCAACTCCTCTCGCTATAATCATCTTTATTTGTTCCAGTCTTTCCTTTTTTCTTGCTTCAGTCTCCCTTTCAATATCATCTTGGTCCACCTGCACTCCCATTTCGCACGTCACCACCCCCGTTTCCCTCTTATCCGGTTTTTCCATCTCCCTAGCAATTTTTGTTTCCTCGTACTCTTGCAACTTCTTGTGCGTTTTCGAGATAGTCCTGTACAAGTTTCTTGTACCATCCTTTATTTCCACTTTCGTGTTAACGATTTCTTTTGTAAGAGCAAAGAGTTTTGTGCCCTCCTCAAGCACTCTGTTGAGGAGCTCACGGATTTCCGCCAACTCCTTGCTGTCCTCCCTTTCTTCTTCACCCCTCTTTCTTTTGTTTTCTTCCTTATTCCTCTTGGTTTCTGTTTCATCCAGGTTTTTTCCTCTCCTATCGTCCCCCCTTTTTTTTTTACTTGGCCTGCCCTCTTCGTCGCTTGTTATTTCCACAATTCCTTCAATTGTGATCCCGCAAGCCCCTAGTTGTGCCATCGATGATTCCTTATCATCCCTTTCCCAACTAACCATCCTCTCAAATTCTGATTGGCTAACCTCTCCGCTTGGAGTATGGAAAGCATCATCCTGTCTTCCACTTCTTCCAGCTTTCATTGGGGGAGTTCTCGGAAGAGAGTCCCTTCTTCTAAATACTTCTTGCCCTTCCATATCCCCCTCTTGGTCCTCAGTATCTCCTCTTTCCTTATTCTTAGCCTTTGCCATATCCATTCCGTCATCTTTCATTCCAATTGTGTTTTTTGTCTTCTTACTTTCCATCTAAATCCCACGAGTAGGGTCGAAAGTATGTCCGGCGGGGCAGTGCGCCCTTACCCCGCTAAGGCAAAATACAATGGGGCTTCGCCCGGTGCCCCAAGGGGATCGTTTGCGGTGCTCTAACCCTCACACCTTCCATACCCTCGGCACGATGCCTTACACCTTAGTAATGGGGATTTTTTATCGAGGTTTACTCCTCTAGGCTTTTTTCACGGTTGCCTCCGGACGCAGTAGCTACCATCGCTTAGCTCAACAAACATAGCTGCCTCCCCTATGTTGTCGGATTTTTTCTCGAGGTTCACTCCTCTATTCCTTTTGATCCGCGAGCAATTATTCAGGTTCCCATGCTGGATCCTTATTCATTGCTTATCCCGAGAGTTGGTTGATCATGAGGCCCTTACAACTCAGAAGAGCACGAGTCCCATAACCAACCACGCCCCCTGGAGACACCCTATGAGCCATTGGGACGCGCCGTGTTGGGTGGAAAACCCCCTCCCCGGAAACTTGTATAAGAGATTAGGGGTGAATCACTTCCAGCCTCTCCCATCCAACCTTCCGAGGCACGGAACCTAACCTAACCTAACCTAACCTAACCTAACCTAACCTAACCTAACCTAACCTAACCTAACCTAACCTAACCTAACCTAACCTAACCTAACCTAACCTAACCTAACCTAACCTAACCTAACCTAACCTAACCTAACCTAACCTAACCTAACCTAACCTAACCTAACCTTTTTTTTTTTTTTTTTTTTTTTTTTTTTTTTTTTTTTTTTTTTTCTCCCAGAGGAAAAGGGGAAGCTCTTACCAGCCTGACTCAGCAGCTGGGATGTGCAATGCTGCTGAGTGCTGTGTGGGGCTCGCACCCACTAAACCCCCACCTCTTTTGCTACCAGCATACTTCCGGAAAAAGGCATTGCCCATAACTTCAGAAGTAGCCGTAGATACAAGGAATATCTTCAATTCTCCGCCCTGTCTCTGTCTTCAATTTCTTTTCTTTCCATAATATTGCAGATAAATGCATACATTAGGTTCCACTTTTCCGGGTCACTTGTCATGATTTCCACTAATTCATCCGTTCCTGGGAAAATACCCATACTTGCTGTCACTTCCTCTCTCTCTATCGACCATCTACTGCATTCTTCATACATGTGTTCCGGACTATCACAGATTCCGCACGTATGGCATAAATCAGTCGTGGTTTTGCCAATTCTCTTTGTATAAGTCCCAAAAGATCCATGCCCGGTTAGGTACTGTGTAAAATAATAGTTCGTTCTTTTGTGCTTACACTCTATCCAGTTTGGGATATTCTTGATAAGCCTCCGAGTCCACTTCGCCGTTCCACTGTTTTCTGTCCATTGTCGCTGCCATCTCCCAAGTGTTTTTTTCCGCGCCATCCTTCTGTTTCCAGGAAGCCTCGTTCCTATTTTGTATAGCATACAGATCTCCGCTGACATCAGGTCCAATGGCGGAAAGCCCGATATTACTTGAGCCGCATCCGCAGATACTGTTCTGTAGGCCGATATCACCCTCAGTAATCCCTTTCTCTGTGTGCTTATAAATTTGTCACGATATTTTTGAATTTTAAGAACTGCTCTCCACACTGGGGCCGCATATAAAAGGACGCTATGCATAATAGTGCAAAGCACCTGTCGCCTTGCATAGTTCGGTCCACCGATGTTTGGAAGGAGTCTCCTCATAATTTCCGTTTTTCTATTCGCCTTCTCTATGCAATAATCCACGTGTTTGACAAAAGATAATTTTGGATCTAGTAACACTCCCAGATATTTGAGCGTTTTTGATGGCTTGACCATGTTGGCCTCTAGTCTGATCTGAAAGTTTTCCCTGTTCCTTGGGCCTCTGAGTATTATCAGCTCAGTCTTCTGGGTGGCAACCTCCAAACCCACTGACCTCATCCACTCCAGGACCCTTGCAGATGCGCGTTCAGCCTTTCTTATTACTTCATTTTTATCATCTCCTTCAATGGTAACCAATAGGTCATCCGCATAGGCGATCATGCCCACTTTTTCTTCGAGAGGCAGTTTGAGAACCCCCTCATACAGTACATCCCATAATTTGGGGCCTATTATTGATCCTTGTGGGACCCCCATTGTGCACTGCCATTTAACAGAGCCTGCTTCCACCCATCTATCTCTAAAGTAGTCCTCAACCATCTCCACCAGGTATTCCGAACACTCAGCTTCTCTAAGTTTGTCAATGATTTGATGCCATCTCGCAGTATTGAAGGCGTTTTTGACATCTATAGATATGACCAAAAGCCATTTGCTATGAGATTTGCTGACCCAGTCAGTCAAGCTCAGCATCGCTGTTATTGTGGACCTCCGCTTCACAAATCCATGTTGATTCGGGGAAATGACTCCCTTTTCCTCTAGTTCTTCATCCAGCCGATTCATGATCATTTTTTCGAATAATTTGCCAAATGTGTTCAATAGGCACAGCGGCCGGTAAGATGAAGATACATTGATGTCTTTTCCTTTTTTTGGGATCAACACCAATCTAGCCCTTTTCCAATACTCAGGAAAAGTTCTTTCTCGAAGCATCGAGTTGAACATGGAGAGTACCTCGTCCCTTTTGTGATTACAGACTAGTTTTAGAGTTTCCACTGACATCCCGTCTGGGCCAGGCGCCTTACCATTTTTCAATGATCCAAGGGCACTCATTAGTTCATCTATTGTGAAAGGGGGAGCAACTACTTTAGGACCTTCTCTTTTTTTTATTCTTCTTCCGCCCTTTGGGAATAAATCTGCCACTATTTCTTTCCTCCGTTTGACCGTAAGAGAGAAGGGGGTGCTTTGAATTTTTAACTGTCTTGAGACTATTTTGTAGGCCTCTCCCCAGATGTCTTGGTTCAGATCTTCCAAAAGTGCTTTCCATTTTTGTTTCTTCGCTCTGTTGATTTCATTTTTCAGCAATTTTTTGGTTTCTTTCATGGTAGTGTCTAAAAGTTGTCGTTCCAGCTCTCTTCCCGCTCTCGTGTATTCCCTCCTTCGTTTGATGTATTCTTTCCTTAACTTCTCAATTTGGTCATTCCACCAGTAGGGAAGCTTCTTTCTCTCTCTGTTTGCCCTTATCCACGATTCTTTCATGGCGTCTACAGCTTGCAGATATATGCTGCTTCCTGTCCGAGAGCTGGCTATTTTGCTGATAAAAACTTTCTCGTCTATCATGGGCCTGCCATTCGAAGTTTTCTTTTTCAGTATTTTCCCAGTGTTTATATCATAATAAATATGCCCATGATGTGTGTACGGGTTTTCATGTGCCACTCTCCAGTTTCGGATCCTTGTAGCGAAATCTGAGGAAACCAGCGTAACGTCTATGTGCGTCCTGGAGTTATTTCTGATGAACGTTGGGCTGAAGTCGTTCAGAGCTATCAAGTCAAACTGAGCCATAAGCTCTTCAACATGTTCTCCTCTGCGGTCATTTATCGGAGATCCCCAGAGATGCGACTTAGCATTTATATCACCCATGATGATTTTTCCCCCAATCTTTGTAGATGAGTCCTCAAAAACTTCGTCGATTCTATCCTTGAAACTCTGCAGGCTGATGTTTGGTGAAATATATACTGCGTATATGTGCACTCCTGGTATCTCAATATACACATAGTTATTATTCTTTGTTATTCGTTCTATTTCCACATTTTTGTTAAGTATCATGACCGCTACATCTTTATTACCGTCTGTGTACCATCCATCCTTCGCACATATTTTCTTGTTTGGTTCAGACACCACTACAAGGTCCGCTTCATACGTGCTAGCTGCTGCCCATGCCATGTCGTGCGCCATTTTCGCTCTTCCTAAATTTGTTTGCAGTATTTTATGCATAATAAATAACCTACCCTAAACCTTAACCTACTTAAAATTTCTACTTAATGTAACAAAGTTTAGCTACCCAGTAGTTTGTGCAGGACTGAATCAGAATCTTCCGCCTGTTCAGTAACTACCGGGGTCTTCGGGGACTTGCTCATGACTTCTATTTCTCGGACAGTTTCACGCGCACTCTCAGCGATCTTATCAAAAGCATCCCAGTACGGATCTTGCCCAGACTCTGGTCTAGTTTCCGTATCCATTTCAGCCTCTTTTACAAGTGTCTTTTCCTCGGGCATTTCGGCCTCTTCAGTCGATGTCTTCTCAGCGTCCCTTTCAACCTCTTCTATAGCTGCCTTTCCTGTGGCCGTCGTTGACTGTCGTTTATCAGCTGTACTGTTAACTAGCCCGCTTTCTGTGTTTGTCATCTTCCGGGCTCTTGCCTTATTGAGGGCTTCCTTAAATTTGGGGCATTTCATGCTTCCATATCTATGATTGTTGTCCTCCTCACATATCATACATTTTTCCAAATTTTTACATTCCCTAGATGTGTGGCTTCCCTCCCCACATCTATAGCATAGGTTTCCCCTCGCTTCTCTATTACATTCCTTTGTGCCATGGTCGTATCCCCAGCACCTCTTGCAATTTGCAACATTCACTCTCTTTTCAATTAGGCACCTAACAACGCCTATTTTGATGCGCTTCCTATCAACGAGTCTGTCAGCGTCTGCTTTGTCGAGGGTAACCGTAATCGCAAGCGTGTTATTCGCTTGTGGCCTCAGTTCACTAATTCTGTTTCCAGGATTCCATGTCCCCAAGGTCTCTGTGAGGGACCTTATTACTTCTTCTTTAGTGACCTCCATATCCATACCTCTTATATGCAACGTCTCTTTATTTTCTCCTCCCAGCTGCCTTACCTTGACATCAGTGCCAGACTGTTTCAATAGCATTTTTAGGCTGGTCATTTTTTCCTCATCCCTATCCATCGTGATGAGTAGTTTCCCGTCCCTTGTGCTTCGTATTGTTCTGATTATGTCGCTTGTCTCCCCATCCGTGGACTTCACTACTTTTTTGACTGTATTTAGGATGTCCTTATAGCTCCTGTTTTCCTGGTTGACCACTATGCCATATGAGTTCCTTTCTTTCCTTGCCGTACCCGTATTAGTTGTCCGTTTTGTTTCGTATATCTTTGCTCTAATTTCCGTATCATATAATACATACTCCATCATTTTCCTTAGGGTGTCGTTCGGCACCACATTTGTCTGTTGTATGAGGAGCAGCCTTTCGGCTGCTGCCTCATTTCTCACTCTGTTAGCCTGTTCCCATAGGTTAGATGTTGTGCCATCCAGGGTCACTTTCATTATGCGGCTGGTGATTTCTTGAGTGCCAGTATTTGTTTTAATCTTGGTATATTGTTCCAATGTATCCAGATCATCGTTCATATTTTTAAGCTGTGGGAACTTTTCCGTATATACGGCAGCCGGGCCTTTATCTAGATTTTCGTCCTTTTTAACAAACAACAGCTTCATGATGTTTTCCTCCTCTCCGAGTGGATGCTCTTGTGTAATTTCTGTGTGTTTGTAAACCTGTTCTGGCCACTTCAGGCTAGCGATGCCTTCTAGAGCTTCTAAAGTTTTCGCAGCCCCGTGTCCCTCCAGACTGTCTAGGGTTCCTTCTTCGACTGTTTGTGTACCCATGTCTCTCTTCTCATTGCTCTGCCTTTGTGTTTGGCAGTCCACGTCTATTGTAACTTTTTCCACTGGCTCCCATTTGTTCTTATCCAGCCATTCTCTTATGGAAACCCTATTGAGTAGTTCTATTCCTTTTTTCATATTTTCAACTGATTCTTTGATTCCTTTTAATGTGTTAGGACCTGCACTGATGTTACTTGCTCTTATGTGTTTTATCATTTCCCCCATGTGTCTGTTAAGCCTCTCGATTGCTTCGTTTATGGTAAATACTTCCGAGCTTTCTTTCCTTTTGTATGGTTCATCGCTCATCAAAATCGAGGTGTCCGTTAATTTTCTTTTAGCTTTCCTCTGTTCAGTGTTGAGCGAATTACATCTTTGTAATTTGCTCACCATATTCAACCTGCTGTGCAACAGCGTGTCTTTGCCTAAGTCTCTTTTATCTGTTTTCACACTAGGTAGGCTGCCCTCCCCAGTTGTGTCAACCGTCTGTTTGTCTTGTTTTTGGTTTTGATTTTCGTTTTTTTCGTTCATTTTTTTCCCACGAGTAGGGTCGAAAAATATGTCCAGCGAGGCAGTGCGCCCATACCCTGCTAAGGCATTCCTTCAGCTTTCACCTCCGGCTACCCCGCACGTCCTCGCCATGACGGCGGGGGGCTGCTCGCGACCCTCTTCGGGGGGCCATTCATCCATCACCGCAGTTTCCCAGGCTTAGATTCCGTTGGACCCTTCTGTCTGGGTTACCATACCATAGCCGAGTGGTCCCCGCTTTTCGGCGCCGGGAACTCGCCGTTCGCCCTCCAAATCTGGTAGGACTTGTCAGTGTGTTCGGAAGTAACATGGGCCCGTTGGATCTTCTACTGGTATTTCTTGGTGCTATCTACTCGACATCAATAGCCTCACCAGTGCCCCACTGACCGTTTTTTGAGCTGTTTCTTAGCTTCACTCTTCCTCTCCCGTCCTTACGGCTCGAGAAAGGAGGAAGTTACTGAGCCACTCCACCTACGACAAGGTCTTACAGCTCCTAGGAGTGGAACCTAACCTAACCTAACCTAACCTAACCTAACCTAACCTAACCTAACCTAACCTAACCTAACCTAACCTAACCTAACCTAACCTAACCTAACCTAACCTAACCTAACCTAACCTAACCTAACCTAACCTAACCTAACCTAACCTAACCTAACCTAACCTAACCTAACCTAACCTAACCTAACCTAACCTAACCTAACCTAACCTAACCTAACCTAACCTAACCTAACCTAACCTAACCTAACCTAACCTAACCTAACCTAACCTAACCTAACCTAACCTAACCTCCCACATCATCCGATTAATAATCGATTATGATTCGATCAAAAAATCGATTTTCATTCGATCGATAATCCATTTTCATTCGATCAATAATCGATTATCATTCGATCGATAATCGATTATCATTCGATCTATAATCGATTATCACTCGATAATCGATTTTCATTCGATCGATAATCGATTATCATTCGATCGATAATCGATTATCATTCGATTGATGATCGATCATCATTCGATCAATAATCGATCATCATTCGATCGATAATCGATCATCATTCGATCAATAATCGATTATCATTCGATCAATAATCGATTATCATTCGATCGATAATCGATTATCATTCGATTTATAATCGCTTAGGTTGATAAGTGCGCGTTGATACAATACACAATAACTAGAGAGCACTTGCGCACTCTGACACTGATGACCCCTAGCCTATAAACTACGCATGTGCTATGTAGTGCGCATCGATACACTGCTTAATAGATGGAGAGCTAACCTAACCTTACCTAACCCAATCAAAACGTTCCATTCAAAAAAATGTAAGTTTGTGCTGATGCGTGATTAAGGAACACCCTGTATAAACGAAAGTTTTTTAAAAATGTGGCCTAAATAAATGTATCAGCTTACACAAAACCTCAAAGTTTTATCTCGTACCACAACGATGTAATCCTCCGATATCAGAAGATTGCCCCACCCTGTATAACATTTTCAATAATATTTCAGTTTGTTTACGATTATAATTTTTCGTTCGTAGGTCTCTAAAAAACAGAAGAATTCATATTTGATCTCGACAAAAATATTACTGTATAAATTTGATATAATTACATTGGAGCATCCTGTATATTCAAAAATCATAAAATGTTGCCAATATGAATAGAGACTATCGAGAAAAACAATTAAAAACTCGTTATAATCCGTCGGCGCGTTTGTCCTGTTCCCCTTTATTTACATTGAGTTAAACGGAAAGTGGACCAGTGGATGGACCAGACATACACTGTTTTGAGACGGGACTTATAAAAAAAAAAAAAAAAAAAAAAAAAAAAAAAAAAACAGGAAACTTGGTGGATTTTTTCCTCTCTCTTTCCCTTCTTTTCTCTTCTCTCCTCTTCCTTCTCCTCTTCTTTTCTTTTTTCTGCATTCGCTTATTTCAAAGATATGACAAAATCATTAAGGAATGAAAATTTTTTTCAAATGAATATAAATCGTCTACTATCGATTAATAATGATTTTGGATCCATCAATTATAACTTTGTACAAATTTACGAGAGATATATACCTATAAACGTTCTAAATATCATTCGAAAACACCCCAATGAATCAATATATGGTAACCGAAAAAAGTTTGTTTTCATATGAAAATTTTATTTTTTCCAACCCTCGTAATGTTAGTCAATAAAATGTAAATAGGAATAATTCCACTTTGTATAGAATATAGATGCAATACATCGATATATGAAGCTTTGTAATTAAATGAAATATTAACAAAAATGTATCCTATTATTAAAATACAAAATGGATATAATATGTAAGAATATACTGTAGGTCTCTAAAAAACAGAAGAATTCATATTTGATCTCGACTAAAATATTATTGTATAACTTTAATATAAATACATTTGGAGCATCCTGTATATTTAAAAATCATAAAATGTTTCCAATATGAATAGAGACTACCCAGAAAAACTCGTTATAAACCGTCGGCGCGTTTGTCCTGATCCCCTTTATTTACATTGAGTTAAAGGGAAAGTGGACCAGCGATTGGACCAGACATACACTGTTTTGAGACGGGACTTATAAAAAAAATCTATATTATGTTAAATTTTTATAATGTTGATATAATATGTTTAATAGATTTTGTTTAGTGAATTTTTATTTTATTTTTATTTAAAATATAATTACTACTTACTGTTTTATTATTTATTTGTTTAGGGCTATTTCAACTTATTTCAGTACCTTGGCTACAGCTCAATAGATGGCATAGACTTTTCAACTAAATTTAATATTAAATTTTATTTATTAATAATTTTAATAACACACGGGATTATGAGTAAGGCCTTTATTTTCAACAAAATGTTTTCAAGGATAATTAAATAAGCATGGCATTCAGATTAGTAAACAATTTAATTAACTCAACGTATAAAACATGAGGACATAAAATGGAGGAAATTACAATAATAAAATTTTAAATGTGATTTAATAAGATATATAAGGAAGTATGATTTCCACGTGGAAAATTATGAAAAAACTAAAATTATTAAAAACAATTGTAATGAACAATTTAAAAGTTAGTGAATAAATCTAATAACTAATTATAGCACTTTTAGATGTGAATTTATGCCCAAAGAAGTAAGGATAAGTTTTCATTATTAACATAAGTAAAACTTAGAAATACAATATAATATCAGGAAGGTAGTGACTCAACATAATTATCATAAAGTCTTCAAAATATTATCAGAAGGAGCAGTTTTAAGCAAGGTATTCCAGTTGTTGATAAAGAAATGTTGAGAGAAATGTTCACTAGATATTTCATTATTTCAATTTGCATTGGTCTAATAGCACACCTATATGTAGCCAGCTACCCAAGTCCATATATTTTTATGAATAACACCTCACACAATATTAAAACTGCATAATATGAAACAGAGATACAAATGAAATCATGGAGCATCATATTTCAACTTCCCAATGTATGATTGTGTAGGAAATAGACTCTTTATATCACAACACTATTCAGATTACAGCATTTAATGCTGTATGGATATTGGATTCTTTTTACCATAAACTCGTGCAGTGTTCTAGAGGCTCTAGACTCTAGAACATAGGATGCTTTTCATATAACCCTCTTCTATGTAAAATCAAATAATGTTAATTCGAATAGAGAATGCTTGGTTACTATTTCTTCTTGTATCTTATCCATAGTTTTTCATAAATAAAAATTTATATTAAATACAAGCCTTCAATTTTTTTAAATAAATATTTTTGACTTAACCTCTACACGAGGCACAGACCAACAAAAAAGAAGAATTGTCAATCTAACATCAAATTGACTTTTCTAGCTTTCGTGAAGTAAAGAAAAAAACTACAGTTTGGCAACATCACAATATTTTGTTTTGCTACGTCATCGTCTTTTTATCGTAAAAATCCCATAGCTGGTATTGGAGCTGGTATTTCTTTGATATTCATATGGACATTGCGATTATATTCGTAGCCTCTATCTCAACATCTCGCAAATTAGTTTGTCTCTTTTTTGTTCCTGAAAAGCAAGAGGAAATTATTACATTCAGAATTAATTGCTATTTACTTACCTTTTGTATTCACTCTTGTGAAGGTGGAATTCATTCTTCAAATGGAGTAAGTAGATGTTCAAATCAATCACCTACTTATATATTATGTTATCTCTTCTTGATTTATCTCTCCTCCACTTTGTTCCTTGTGCTTGAACTAGATCTCTTAGTTGAGGTTTTTTCAATTGTCTTCACTAAACCACCACTGTTTTGACTGCTTTTTTTCTACAACCCCTAAGATGTTTTACAACATAAAAAAATACATAGTAACTAAAAAATTCATAGTACCTTGAGCTTGTGTCTTGTTCAGCCTCTCTTCAGATATATTATATGAATGGGTACTTGGAAATTCTTTAATTGTCAATATTCTGTAAGGGCAGCTTTGATGATTATTAACACATCTGAAATTATTCTCAAGAAATTCTTATCTGTTCATTTTGGCTTCTGGTACAAGTCTTTCAAAAACCATTAGTCGTCATTTGAAAGCATCTCCTCCACCTTCTCTAGTACTTAAATTTTCTATTAATTATTTTTTTCATTTTTTACATATTTTAAAGATATGTGAGGTTAGAATATTCTTCTTTTCAAATAGGTATCGTCTACAGATCACAATAATTCACAAATCTGACATCTGTCAATAAAAAGTAGGCAACCAATCCATAAAAATACACGATTGCCTATGAAATTGCATACCTCGTTATTCTTCTTCTTTTTTTAAATGTGGTGTCCACAGGTCACAATAACTTCCAGAAATGTCAATCACAGATCTATAAATTCATAGATTTGACATCTGTCAAAACAAAAGCCTTGATTTTTGATTACGAAAAAGAAGAAGTTGAATGACAGCTGTTTTCCCTCGTTTTTGTAGATGATTCGAATGGAGATGAAAATGTCTTTTGTATAAATTAATACAGCTTATGATAGTTATCAAGTATTCAATATTCCCTGGATTCTCTATATAACATATACACAATATCTTTGAGACTCAAACAAAATTCAATAATTATTGGAGAAAGAATTGATACAACCAAAAGTCCGTCTACTTTACCTCAGGCCAATCATTAATATAAGTACAAGGTACCTAGCTACAATCGATTTGCCTTTTCATCTTTTTTCTTGCCTTTACGTGATTCTACTCTTTCCATTCTTCATGTTTGATTCTTTTATGTCCATGCTGATATTGATGATCTCCCTATTCACCTACACCACTTCGATTTCATTTCACGACTTCTCTATATTCCTCTGTACAAAAAAAGATATTTGCATGCGAAAGTCTTTAGTAACAGAGAAAATTTTAGATTTTTCAAAAACTTTATTGGAAATTACATACTTTGAATTCATGCATAATCACTAAAAATAAAAAGCATTTTACTTTGTTGTTATTGGAATGCAACGGAGTTTCACTTGGTATAAAACTACTTGAAGCGGAAGTAGTAGCTGGCATTGGAGCTGGTATTTCTTTGATATTCATATGGACATTGCGATTATATTCGTAACCTCTATCTCGGCGTCTCGCAAATTAGTCTCTCTCTTTTTTGCTCCTAAAAAGCAAGAGAAAATTATTACATTCAGAATTAAAAGCTATTTACCTACCTTTTGTATCCACTCTTGTGAAGGTGGAACTCATTCTTCAAATGGAGTAAGTAGATGTTCAAATCAATCACCTATCTATTACATATTATGTTACCTCTTCTTGATTTATCTCTCCTCCACTTTATTCCTATTTTTTTTTTCAATCAAGAAGTTCACGTCCTCTGTACATCTCCAGAGATCTAGCAAAAGTCTGAAGCATTTTCCCATTCCTTTTCTCTAACTTCTTCTCTCACTTTTGTCAGATGGTGTCATATGATTCTCTATCAGAAAGTCTGGTACGTATCTTCAACTCTTGACTTACAAGTAAAATGGGAGAACAATTAATAATATTCCCACATTCTTCTCAAATTAAACAGGTAAAAGTTATCTGAATTATTAGATTTTTTAATAACAAACCCTATGAAAGTATGAAATTCATCTTTCCTTTTGCTTGAACTAGACCTTTCAGTTTTGGTTTTTTCAATTTTCTTCAGTAAGCCACCACTGCTCTGACTGCTTTTTTCTACAACCTGTAAGAATGTTATACAACATAAAAAAATACATAACTAAAAAATTTATAGTACCTTGAGCTTGTGTCTTGTTCAGCCTCTCTCTTCAGATGAAATATCATATAAATGGGTACTTGAAAATTCTTTAATTGTCAATATTCTGTAAGGGCAGCTTTGATGATTATTGACACATCTGAAATTATTCTCAAGAAATTCTTATCTGTTCATTTTGGCTTCAGGTACAAGTCTTTCAAAAACCATTAGTCGTCATTTGAAAGCATCACCTCCACCTTCTTTAGTACTTAAATCTTAAATTTTCTATTAATTATTCTTTTCATTTTTGACATATTCTAAAGATATGTTAGGTTAGGATATTCTTCTTTTTTAAATAGGTATTGTCTACAGATCACAATTAATTACAAATCTGACATCTGTCAATAAGGTAGGAAACCAAACCATAAAAATACATGAATGCCTATGAAATTGCATACCACTTCATTCTTCTTTTTTTAAATAGTTGGTGTCCACAGATCACAATAATTTCCAGAAATGTCAATCATAGATCTATAAATTCATAGATTTGACATCTGTCAAAACAAAAGTATTGATTTTTGATTACGAAAAAGAAGAAGTTGAATGACAGATGTTTTCCCTCGTCTTTGTACATGACTGGAATGGAGACAACAATGTCTTTTGTATAAATTAATACAGCTTATGATTGTTATCAAGTATTTAATATCCCCTGGATTCTCTATATAACACACACACAATATCTTCGAGTCACAAATAAAATTCAATAATTGGAGAAAGAATTGATACAACCAAAAGTCCCAACTATTTTACCTTAGGCCAATAATTTATAAGTACAAGGTACCTAGCTACATTTGATTTGCTTTTTCATCTTTTTTGGCTTTACGTGATTCTATTCTTTCCATTTTTTTTTTCGATCAAGAAGTTCACGTCCTCTGTACATCTCCAGAGATTTAGCAAAAGTCTGAAGCCTTTTCCCATTCCTTTTCTCTAGCTTCTCTCACTTTTTTCAGATGGTGTCTTTCCTTTTCTCTGTAATATGATTCTCAGAAAGTCTGGTACATGTCAACTCTTGACTTACAAGTAAAATGGCAGATCAATAAATAATATTCCCACATTCTTCTCAAATTAAACTGGTAAAAGTTATCTGAATTATTAGATTTTTAATAACAAACCCTATGAAAGTATGAAATTATCTTTCCTTGTGCTTGAACTAGATCTCTCAGTTGTGGTTTTTTCAATTTTCCTCACTAAGCCCCCACTGCTCTTACTGCTTTTTTCTACATCCGGTAAGAATGTTATACAACATAGAAAAATACATAATAACTAAAAAATGTATTCATTCATTTTTTAATTTCTTGGGAAATTAAACCACAATATTTTTATATGTCTGTTAGGGAATGAAATTAATTTTTACCTATTTTTTCTTGACAACGATAGCTGGAACGCCACCGAAACGTTGAAATAAAGAATTTAAAAATATTGTGGTTTAATTTCCCAAGAAATTAAAAAAAAAATAATGAATAATATCCCGCAAGGAACATACAGAAGATAAAAAAATTATAGTACCTTGAGCTTTTGTCTTGTTCAGCCTCTCTCTTCAGATGAAATATTACATAAATTGGTATTTTATAGGGGAGCTTTGACGATTGACACCTCTGAAATTATTCTCAAGAAATTCTTCTGGTGGCTTTGGTTCCTAGCCATTCAAAATATCAAAATATTTTCAATACAGATATAAAATTCTATCATTGATGGAAGAAGATAGAACAAAAGTCAAAAAGACGCTCTATCTTGTATTTTATGAATGTTTTTTTATTATACAAACTCTATTAGCTCAGGTCCAATGTAATCTCTACTTCCGGGTATTGTTAGAATAGAATATCATTAAAAATGATGTATACAAATGCGCGTTCTACAATAAACCGTTATAAACTACGCATGAGCTATAAAGTGCGCGTTGATACACTGCTCAATAACTAGAGAGCGCCTGCGCGCTCTGGCTCTGATGACCCCTAGACTACGCATGTGCTATGAAGTGCGCGTCGATACACTGCGCAATAGCTGGAGAGCTAACCTAATCTGACCTATTAATTAATTAATAATAATTAATTAATAAATAATCGATAAATAATCGATAAATAATCGATTCAATAATCGATAAATGATCGATTGATGATCGATTAATAATCGATTTAATAATCGATTAATAATCGATTAATGATCACATTTATTAATCGATCATCAATCGATTATTAATCGATCATTAATCGATTATCAAATCGATTATCAATCGATTATCAATCGATTATCAATCGATTATTAATCGATTATTAAATCGATTATTAATCGATTATTAAATCGATTATTAATCGATTGTTGATCGATTATCAATCGATTCAATAATCGATTATCAATCGATTATTAATCGATTAATAATCGATGAATGATCGATGAGTAATCGACTGATGATCGATGAGTAATCGACACAATAACTAAAGAGCGCCTGCGCAATCTGGACCTAACCTAACCTATGAAACACGCATGAGCTATAAAGTGCGCGATAATACACTGCGCAATGGCAACAGAACGCATGCGCGCTATGTTCAAACTGCACATTCCAAAAAAAAGAACACATCGCATTCACCGCGCATGCGCACTTTTTTAGAATTTGCAGCACAGCACAAGCCTTTATACATACCTAACTACATAATAACAACCACTTATTTCACAGATCAATCAATTCAATTTTAATTTGTACAATGAAGCAATTCAAAATAAATTGTTTGGGCCACCCTACAGATGCTAGCGAAACCGGTGTGTCGGATTATATGTTACCGGCCAGGCTAATGTGTGAATGAGAGAAGGGCTTTGTGACCGGAACCTAGAACTAAGTAAGTAATCCATTAATTAGGGATTGATCATGAATCGATTGATGTTCCATTGATAATCGATTAATAATGGATGTGTGCTCGTAAATAATAGATTCAGAATTGATAATCAATCCATAATCAATTTGGAATCGATCACCCATCGATCATCAGTCGATTACTCATCGATCATCAGTCGATTACTCATCGATCATCAGTCGATTACTCATCGGTCATCAGTCATTAATAATAATTAGATATCTTCTGTATGTTCCTTGTGGTATATTATTCATTCTTTTTTTAATTTCTTGGGAAATTAAACCACAATCTTTTTAAATTCTTTATTTCAACGTTTCGGTAGCGTTCCAGCTACCGTTTTCAAGAAAAAATGAGTAAAAATTGATTTTTATTCCTAACTGACACAACGGAAAAAATTTGACAACTAGACAATCAAAAATATTTTGAAGTTTAAGACTGCAAAATTTTGTTATCAAATTTTTATTAAGGTCCATTCATAGTAGATCATATCCCCGGTAAAATGTCAAATGAAATATTTCATTTTATGACATTCCAACGATATGATAGTCTACTAGAAATGGAATCCAGTGAAGTGCATTTTTTGAATATGATGAATTCTTAAAATACAAGGTGTTCCATTTGAAATAAGCCCGCCATTTAATGATCTAATAATTCAACTGATAATTCTGAACACCCTGTAAAGAGATGTTTAGTACTCAATCGTGGAATACATTCAACGAAAGTCCGACTATTGAGCTGTGAGAGGAAATTCGCTGGAATTTATTATATCAACGTTGAAATAAAGAATTTAAAAATATTGTGGTTTAATTTCCCAAGAAATTAAAAAAAGAATGAATAATAATTAGGTTAGGTTAGGTAAGGTAATAGACATGACTTTTCTATATTGCACAAACCATCACATACAGACATTATAATTCATAATAGTTCAGTCCACCTAGTCAGTCATAAATTAGCAGCTTTCAATAGTATGATACATAGACTTTTAACAGTTCCATTCCAATAGCTGTTAATAATAATCACGATCCAAATTCAATATCATAAATAAAAAAATACTAAAACATACTCTAGCTAGAACAAGTAGTTCCTTCTGATAAAAACAAAAATAACCAATTTAGAAGCTTAACATATCTTTGGAATACCATCCTTGAAAATCAAATCATTTATAGAAACTTTAGACTTCAATATTTGCTTCGGAAACGACAACAATTCATCCAAATTCATTAAAAACAACAAATCCAAATCCTCAAAATTAAATAAATAAGGAGTATATAAATTAAAATGTGGTAATGACAACTGTGATAAAATTAGTATAGGTAGAACTTTTAGGAATTTTAAAACTAGAATTTCAGAACATAAAAGTAGCTATGACAACCAAAAATCAGATTCCAACTATTCAAACCTCTTTCGATTCAAATTTTGAAATATTTCATGATAGAACCTAAATCCTTCAAATTAAATATTTCAGAAATCCTAGAAATGAATAAAAACAGATATCCAAATAATCTTCTTAACGACCTACTGAACAATTCTCCCCTATTAAACCTTTTCACCTAGAAAGGTTCCTGTAGGGTTGGTTTCCAGGTAAACTTGTAAATAAAAATGGATGTCTGTGTAAATTAATAGTGAAATGAGTGGTTGTTATTATGTAGTTAGGTATGTAAAGGCTTGTGCTGTGCTGCAAATTCTAAAAAAGTGCGCATGCGCGGTGAATGCGATGTGTTCTTTTTTTGGGAATGTGCAGTTTGAACATAGCGCGCATGCGTTCTGTTGCCATTGCGCAGTGTATTATCGCGCACTTTATAGCTCATGCGTGTTTCATAGGTTAGGTTTGGTCCATATTGCGCAGGCGCTCTCTAGTTATTGTGCAGTGTATCAACGCGCACTTTATGGCTAATGCGTAGTTTATAAATAACGGTTTATTGTAGAACGCGCATGTGTATCATTCATCATTTTTAATGATATTCTAACAATACCCGGAAGTAGAGATAACATTGTATCTAAGCTAATAGAGTTTGTTTAATAAAAAAACATTCATAAAATACAAGCTAGAGCGTCTTTTTGACTTTTGTTCTATCTTCTTCCTTCAATGATAGAATTTTATATCTGTATTGAAAATATTATGAATTTAACTGTTATTAAATGCAGATGTACCAACAATAAGCAAGTGGACCTCTTCCAGTCTTAACTATTATCCGATTCAATCATAGTCCTTGGTAAATCTTATTGATAAATGTGGGTGTCTGTGTATAAATAATTTGATGAAGAAATGAGAGGTTGTAGTTGAAGTGTGCTCAGTCATCATTTTCCGTTACGTTATAATCTGTGACGTATTCTGCTGTTTTACGTTTGTCTTATATTAGTTGAATGTTATTTTACACTTAACCTGAAAATCATAGTCAATGACATATTGTTGAATGTATGATACAGTCGACAGAAGCAAACATGAGCCCCGGAAAATATGCGAATTTCATCGCAACGAACCAATCAGGTGCTAATGTTAACGAACGAACGAACAATTTATTAAAATAATACAACTACAGCGACATAGACACGCCCACCAGAGCTCATGTTTGCTTCTGTCGACTTTGAAAGCTGCTAATTTATGACTGGGCGTACTGAACTATTATGAATTGTAATGTTTGTATGTGATGTTTTGTGAAATATAGAAGTCATGTCTATTATTTATATTTGAAATCGTAGAATCTAGAAAATTTGTGTGGTTCAATTTCTACTGTAAATTTGATATTTCTATGTATTGAGTTGATGTTATTTAATTGTCTCGTAGTACCAGTTTGCAAGCTAAAGTGTCATCTACATATCGGTCCAGTCAACAATTTTTTTTAGTATCCTTGATTGATAATCGAATAATAGTCGTTGATTGATTAGGAGTCGATCATTTATCGATCCATAATTCATATTGATTGATTGATCATGAATCGATTCGCAATCGATTGATAATCGATTCAATAATCGATTAATAATCGATTCAATAATCGATTAATAATCGATTCAATAATCGATTAATAATCGATTCAATAATCGATTATTAATCGATTATTAATCGCAATAATCGATTATTAATCGCAATAATCGATTAATAATCGATTAATAATCGATTATTGAATCGATTTAATAATCGATTATTAATCGATTAATAATCGATTTAATAATCGATTAATAATCGATTAATAATCGATTTAATAATCGATTAATAATCGATTCAATTATCGATTAATAATCAATTCATAATCGATTAATAATCAATTCATAATCGATTAATAATCGATTGATTATTAATCGATTCAATTATTAATCGATTATGAATTGATTATTAATCGATTATGAATTGATTATTAATCGATAATTGAATCGATTATTAATCGATTATTAATCGATTATTAAATCGATTATTAATCGATTATTAAATCGATTATTAATCGATTAATAATCGATTATTAAATCGATTCAATAATCGATTATTAATCGATTATTGCGATTAATAATCGATTATTGCGATTAATAATCGATTAATAATCGATTATTGAATCGATTATTAATCGATTATTGAATCGATTATTAATCGATTATTGAATCGATTATCAATCGATTGCGAATCGATTCATGATCAATCAATCAATATGAATTATGGATCGATAAATGATCGACTCCTAATCAATCAACGACTATTATTCGATTATCAATCAAGGATACTAAAAAAAATTGTTGACTGGACCGATATGTAGATGACACTTTAGCTTGCAAACTGGTACTACGAGACAATTAAATAACATCAACTCAATACATAGAAATATCAAATTTACAGTAGAAATTGAACCACACAAATTTTCTAGATTCTACGATTTCAAATATAAATAATAGACATGACTTCTATATTTCACAAAACATCACATACAAACATTACAATTCATAATAGTTCAGTACGCCCAGTCATAAATTAGCAGCTTTCAAAGTCGACAGAAGCAAACATGAGCTCTGGTGGGCGTGTCTATGTCGCTGTAGTTGTATTATTTTAATAAATTGTTCGTTCGTTCGTTAACATTAGCACCTGATTGGTTCGTTGCGATGAAATTCGCATATTTTCCGGGGCTCATGTTTGCTTCTGTCGACTGTATCATACATTCAACAATATGTCATTGACTATGATTTTCAGGTTAAGTGTAAAATAACATTCAACTAATATAAGACAAACGTAAAACAGCAGAATACGTCACAGATTATAACGTAACGGAAAATGATGACTGAGCACACTTCAACTACAACCTCTCATTTCTTCATCAAATTATTTATACACAGACACCCACATTTATCAATAAGATTTACCAAGGACTATGATTGAATCGGATAATAGTTAAGACTGGAAGAGGTCCACTTGCTTATTGTTGGTACATCTGCATTTAATAACAGTTAAATTCATAATATTTTCAATACAGATATAAAATTCTATCATTGAAGGAAGAAGATAGAACAAAAGTCAAAAAGACGCTCTAGCTTTTTTAGTATCCTTGATTGATAATCGAATAATAGTCGTTGATTGATTAGGAGTCGATCATTTATCGATCCATAATTCATATTGATTGATTGATCATGAATCGATTCGCAATCGATTGATAATCGATTCAATAATCGATTAATAATCGATTCAATAATCGATTAATAATCGATTATTAATCGCAATAATCGATTAATAATCGATTATTGAATCGATTTAATAATCGATTATTAATCGATTAATAATCGATTTAATAATCGATTAATAATCGATTTAATAATCGATTAATAATCGATTTAATAATCGATTAATAATCGATTCAATTATCGATTAATAATCAATTCATAATCGATTAATAATCAATTCATAATCGATTAATAATCGATTGATAATCGATTAATAATCGATTGATAATCGATTATTAATTAATCGATTATTGAATCGATTAATAATCGATTATCAATCGATTATTAATTATTAATTAATCGATTATTGAATCGATTAATAATCGATTATCAATCGATTATTAATCGATTATTAATCGATTATCAATCGATTATTAATCGATTATGAATTGATTATTAATCGATTATGAATTGATTATTAATCGATTAATAATCGATTTAATAATCGATTAATAATCGATTAATAATCGATTGACAATCGATTATTAATCGATTCAATAATCGATTAATATTCGATTAATAATCGATTCAATAATCGATTACGTCATAAAAAATGTAAATGTTGACATATGTAATTTTGACTGAAAATAAGTTAATTAAAAGTTCTAATAAAATAAGTTAGTTGTATCTATTCAAAATATATTCACAATAAAAGTTCCACTACCATTTAACTTCAATTAATCGATTATTAACCGATTATTGAATCGATTATCAATCGATTGCGAATCGATTCATGATCGATTAATCAATCAATATGAATTATGGATCGATAAATGATCGACTCCTAATCAATCAACGATCGATTATTATACATTATGAATCGACTGATGAGATGATCGATGAGTAATCGACTGATGATCGATGGGTGATCGATTCCAAATTGATTATGGATTGATTATCAATTCTGAATCTATTATTTACGAACACACATCCATTATTAATCGATTATCAATGGAACATCAATCGATTCATGATCGATCCCTAATTAATAGATTACATACTTAGTTCCAGGTTCCGGTCACATAGCCCGTCTCTCATTCACACATGAGCCCGATGAGCCGGTAACATATGATCCGACACACCGGTTCCGCTAGCATCCGTAGGGTGGCCCAAACAATTTATTTTGAATTGCTTCATTGTACAAATTAAAATTGAACAGTTGGCTTACGGTTAACACTTGTTTCATACCCTGTAGGTGTTTAAATATATTGTGTAGGTGTTTTATTAACAAACATAAAAATGGCAAAAAATTGTTATTTTCAATTTCAAGTTCATAGATTTTTCTCCTTCATTTATATTTTTTTAAAAATCATTCAGAGAAACTAAGTCATAAAGCAATATTGCGAAGATGTCGTCTACACATATCTCATATCTCATACATATCTCCACCAAACAATTACCTTGAGCCAATAATTAATAGAAGTATAAGGTACCTAGCTATATTTGATTTGCCTTTTTATCTATTTTCTTGGCTTTAACATGATCATACTATTTCCATTCTTCTTGTTTGATTCTTTTATGTCCCCATTCACCTACACCACTTCGATTTTATTTCAAGACTTCTCTTGTCTATATTTCTCTGTACAAAAAAGATATTTTGCATGGACGGTCTTTCTTTTCAATTTACTATTAATGTTACCATAGCAGTAGGTTGTAAAAATATAGTGCAACAGTCCTGAGTATAAGTGAAAATTTGAGATTTTTCAAAAACTTTATTAAAAATTACAAAACTTTAAATTCATGCATAATCACTAAAAATAAAAGGCATTTTATTTTGTTGTTATTGGAATGCAACGGAGCTTCACTTGGTATGAAACTACTTGGAGCGGAAGTAGCAGCTGGCATTGGAGCTGGTATTTCTTCGATATTCATATGGACATTGCGATTATATTCGTAACCTCTATCTCGGCGTCTCGCAAATTAGTCTGTCTCTTTTTTGCTCCTAAAAAGGAAGAGAAAATTATTTCATTCAGAATTAAAAGCTATTTATCTACCTTTTGTATCCACTCTTGTGAAGGTGAAACTCATTCTTCAAATGGAGTAAGTAAATGTTCAAATCAATCACCTATCTATTACATATTATATTATCTCTTCTTGATTTATCCCTCCTCCACTTTGTTCCTATTCCTTTTCAATTAAGAAGTTCACGTTCTCTGTACGTCATCTCCAGAGATTTAGCAAAAGGCTGAAGCCTTTTCCCATTTCTTTTCTCTAGCTTCTTCTCTTACTTTTGTCAGATGGTGTCTTTCCTTTTCTCTGTCATATGTTTCCTATATTTGTCTCAAAAATCGATTTTGACCATTCTTCCCCTCAAATTGAACTGGTAAAAGTTATCTGAAATATTATATTTTTCAATAGCAAACCCTATGAAAGTATAAAAAGAAAATTTATCTTACCTTGTGCTTGAACTAGATCTCTTAATTGTGTTTTTTTTCAATTTTCTCCACTAAGCCTCCATTGAACTTGTAGGTACTTACCACTGCTATGAATGCTTTTATCTACAACCCGTAAGATTAATGTTATTGTACATAAAAAAATACATAACAACTACCAAATTTCTCGTACCTTGTGCTTGTGTCTTGTTCAGCGTCTTTTTTCAGATGAAATATTATATAGATGGGTAGTTGGAAATGATTTGCAAGTATTCTTCAATTGTCAATATTCTATAAGGGCAGCTTTGATGACTGATACATCTGAAATTATTCTCAAGAAATTCTTATCTGCTCATTGTGGCTTTAGTTACAAGTCTTCCAAACCAAAAACGATTAGCCGTCATTTGAAAGCATCTCCTCTACCTTTGGTACTTAAATTTTCTATTAATTTTTCTTTTCATTTTTGACATATTCTACAGATATGTTAGGTTAGAATATTCTTCTTTTTTAAATAGGTGATGTCCACAGATCACAATGATTTCCCGAAGTGTCAATGATAGATCCCTAAATTTATAGATCTGACATCTGTCAAAAAGGTAGGCAACCAAACCATAAAAATACATTAATGCCTCATTATTCTTCTTTTTTTCATAGATGGTAATCAAGGCCTCCTACAGTGGCCTTGATGGTAATAATTATCAGAAATGTCAATCAGATTTGACATCTGTCAAAACTGAAGGATTGATTTTTGATCACGAAAAAGAAGTTGAATAACATCTGTTTTCCCTCGTTTTTATAGATGATTGGAATGGAGATTGGAGATAAGAATGTCTTTTGTATAAATTAATACAGCTTATGATTGTTATCAAGTATTTAATATTCCCTGAATTCTCTATATAACACACACAATATCTTCGAGACACAAATAAAATCGAATAATTGGAGAAAGAATTGATACAACCAAAAGTCCGTCTATTTTACCTTACGCCAATCATTAATATAAGTACAAGGTACCTAGCTACATTTAATTTGCCTTTTCTTCTTTTTTCTTGGCTTTACGTGAATCTACTCTCTCCATTCTTCATGTTTGATTCTTTTATGTCCATGCTGATCTCCCCATTCACCTACACCACTTCGATTTTATTTCAAGACTTCTCTATATTTCTCTGTACAAAAAAGATATTTGCATGGACAGTCTCTCTTTTCAATTTGCCAATCATGTTACCATAGCAGTGGGTTGTAAAAATATGGTGCAACAGTCCTTAGTATAAGTGAAAATTTGGGATTTTTCAAAAACTTTATTAAAAATTACATAACTTTGAATTCATGCATAATCACTAAAAATAAAAGGCATTTTACATTGTTGTTATTGGAATGCAACAGAGCTTCACTTGGTATGAAACTACTTGGAATGGAAGTAGCAGCTGGCATTGGACCTGGTATTTCTTCGATATTCATATGGACATTATAATTATATTCGTAACCTTTATCTTGACATCTTGCAAATTAGTCTGTCTCTTTTTTATTCTTCAAATGGAGTAAGTAGATGTTCAAATCAATCACATATCTATATATTATGTTATCTTTTCTTTTCCCATTCCTCTTCTCTAGCTTCTTCTCTTACCCTTGCCAGATGGTGTCTTTCCTTTTCTCTGTCATATGATTCTCCATCAGAAAGTCTGGTACGTGTCTTCAACTATTGACTTACAAGTAAAATGGGAGATCAATTAATAATATTCCCACATTTTTCTCAAATTAAACTGGTAAAAGTTATCTGAAATATTACATTTTTTAATAGCAAACCCTATGAAACTAAAGACAATTTATCTTGCCTTGTGTTTGAACTAGATTACATAGTTGTGGTTTTTTCAATTTTCTTAACTAAACCACCACTGCTCTAGCTGCTTTTTTCTACAACCCGTAAGAATGTTATACATGAAAGAATACATAACAACTAAAAAATGTACAGTACCGTCTTGTTCAGCCTCTCTCTTCAGATGAGCTTTAATGATGGACACATCTGATATTATTCTCAAGAAATTCTAATTTGTTCATTGTGGCTTTGGTTCCAAGTCTTTCAAAAACGATTAGTCGTCATTTGAAAGCATTCCCTTTACCTTGGTTTTATTACTTAGATTTTCTATTAATTTTTCTTTTCATTGAATACATCCATTCACAATTTTTATAGGTTAGGTTATTCTTTTTCAAATCGGTTTCTTAATTAAATACATTAAAAAAAAGGTAGCGCAAATCTCATTTGGTTTCTTAATTCAATATCTAAAAAAAAAGGGTAACGCAAATTTCATTTTGGTTGCTTAATCAGTTACGTTAAAAAAAAGGGTAGCGCAAATTTCATTTGGTTTCTTAATCAGTTACGTTGAAAAAAAGGTTGCGCAAATTTTATTCGGTTTCTTAATTCAATACCTTGAAAAAAGATAACGCAAATTTCATTTTGGTTATAGTTTTATTTAATACGATGTGACCAAATAAAATTATAATGTGCTATACAATGAAAATTTCATGTTATAAGAATTTAATTTGTTAACATATAAACTTACAAAAGGCTTGGTTTTTGATCACGAAAAAGAAGAAGTTGAATGACAGCTCTTTTACCTCGTTTTTGTAGATTAGATGATTGGAATGGAGATAACCATGTCGTTTGTATAAATTAATAATTAATTAATACAGCTTATGACTGTTATCAAGTATTTACAATTCCCTGGATTCTTCGATATACCTAACACACACAATATTTTCGAGACACAAAAATAAAATTCGATAATTGGAGAAAGAATTGATACAGCAAAACGTCCGTCTATTTTACCTTGAGCCAATAATTAATATTAAGTACAAGGTACCTAGCTATATTTGATTCGCATTTTTATCTATTTTCTTGGCTTTACATGTTCCTACTATTTCCATTCTTCATGTTCGATTCTTTTATGTCCTCATTCACCTACACCACTTCGATTTTATTTCAAGACTTCTCTTCTCTATATTTCTCTGTACAAAAAAAGATATTTGCATGGACGGTCTCTCTTTTCAATTTGCCATTAATGTTACCATAGCAGTGGGTTGTAAAAATATGGTGTGACAGTTCTTAGTATATGTGAAAATTTGAGATTTTTCAAAAACTTTATTAAAAATTACATAACTTTGAATTCATGCATAATCAATAAAAATAAAAGGCATTTCATTTTGTTGTTATTGGAATGCAACGGAGCTTCACTTGGTATGAAACTACTTGGAGCAGAAGTAGCAGCTGGCATTGGAGCTGGTATTTCTTCGATGTTCATATGGACATTGCGATAATATTCGTAACCTCTATCTCGACGTCTCGCAAATTAGTCTGTCTCTTTTTTGCTCCTAAAAAGCAAGAGAAAATTATTACATTCAGAATTAAAAGCTATTTACCTACCTTTTGTATCCACTCTTGTGAAGGTGGAACTCGTTCTTCAAATGAAGTAAGTAGATGTTCAAATCAATCACTAATCTATATATTATGTTATCTCTTCTTGATTTATCTCTCCTCTGCTTTGTTCCTATTCCTTTTCAATTAAGAAGTTCACGTTCTCTGTACCTCTCTAGAGATCTAGCAAATGGCTAAAGCCTTTTCCTATTCCTTTCCTCTAGCTTCTTCGCTTACCCTTGCCAGATGGTGTCTCTCCTTCTGTCTGTCATATGATTCTCTATCAGAAAGTATGGTACGTGTCTTCAACTCTTGACTTACAAGTAAAGATTTTTTAATAGCAAACCCTATGAAAGTATAAAATTTATCTTTCCTTGTGCTTGAACTAGATCTCTCAGTTGTGGTGTTTTCAATTTTCTTCACTAAGCCACCACTGCTTTGATTGCTTTTTTCTACAAACCGTAAGATTAATGTTATACAACAACAAAAATACATAATAACTACCAAATTTCTATTACCTCGTGCTTGTGTCTTGTTCAGCTTCTCTCTTCAGATGAAATATTACATAGATGGGTAGTTGAAAATGATTTGCAAGTATTCTTTAATTGTCATTATTCTCAAGAAATTCTTATCTGTTTATTGTGGCTTTAGTTACAAGTCTTTCAAAAACGATTAGCCGTAATTTGAAAGCATCTCCTCTGCCTTTAAGGTGCTTAAGCTTGAACAAAACAAAAGTAAAATTTCTATTAATTTTTCTTTTCATTTTTGACACATTCTAGTCATTCTACAGATATTTTAGGTTTGGATATTCTTCTTTTTTAAATAGGTGGTGTCCACAGATCACAATAATTTCCAGAAATGTCAATCATAGATCTCTAAATTTATAGATCTGACATCTGTCAAAAAGGTAGGCAACCGAACCACAAAAATACATCAATGTCTATGAAATTGCATAACACCTTCTTCTTCTTTTTTAAATAGGTGTCCATAGATCACAATAATTTCCAGAAATGTCAATCATAGATCTATAAATTCATAGATTTGACAACTGTCAAAACGAAAGGCTTGATTTTTGATCACGAAAAAGAAGTTGAATGACAGCTGTTTTCCCTCGTTTTTGTAGATGATTGGAATTGAGATAACAGGGTTTTTTTGTATAAAATAATACAGCTTACGACTCTTATCAAGTATTTAATATCCCCTGGATTCTCTATATAACACACACTCACACAATATCTTCGAGACACTAGTAAAATTCAATAGTTGGAGAAAGAATTGATACAACCAAAAGTCCGTCTATATTTCACCTTAGGCCAATATTAATATAAGTACAAGGTACCTAGCTACATTTTATTTGCCTTTTTATCTTTTTTCTTGGCTTTACGTGATTCTACTCTTTCCATTCTTCATGTTTGATTCTTTTATGTCCATGCTGATATTGATGACCTCCCCATTCACCTACACCACTTCGATTTTACTGTATTTCAGACTTCTCTTCTCTATATTTCTCTGTACAAAAAAAGATATTTGCATGGACGGTCTTTCTTTTCAATTTACTATTAATGTTACCATAGCAGTAGGTTGTAAAAATACAGTGCGACAGTCCTTAGTATAAGTGAAAATTTGAGATTTTTCAAAAACATTATGGAAAATTACATAAATTTGAATTCATGCATAATCACTAAAAATAAAAGGCATTCTATTTTGTTGTTATTGGAATGCAACGGAGCTTCACTTGGTATGAAACTACTTGGAGCAGAAGTAGCAGCTGGCTGGCATTGGAGCTGGTATTTCTTCGATGTTCATATGGACATTGCAATAATATTCGTAACCTCTATCTCGACGTCTCGCAAATTAGTCTGTCTCTTTTTTGCTCCTAAAAAGCAAGAGAAAATTATTACATTCAGAATTAAAATCTATTTACCCACCTTTTGTATCCACTCTTGTGAAGGTGGAACTCATTCTTCAAATGGAGTAAGTAGATGTTCAAATCAATCATCTATCCATATATCATGTTAACTCTTCTTTTCTCATTCCTCTTCTCTAGCTTCCACTCTTACCCTTGAAAGATGGTGACTCTCCTTTTCTCTGTCATATGTTTCGTATATTTGTCTCAAAAATGGGTTTTGACATCTTTGCTAGTCAAGCCTCTATCAAAAAGTCTGGTACACGTCTTCAACTCTTGACTTACAAGTAAAATGGGAGATCAATTAATAATATTCCCACATTCTTCTCAAATTAAACTGGTAAAAGTTATCTGAATTATTAGATTTTTTAATAGCAAACCCTTTGAAAGTATGATGTCATATTATGATTCTCTATCAGAAAGTCTGCTGGTATGTGTCTTCAACTCTTCACCTACAAGTAAAATGGGAGTATAATGGAAAGTATAAAAAGAAAATTTATCTTACCTTGTGCTTGAACTAGATCACTTAGTTGTGGATTTTTCAATTTTCTTCACTAAGCCTCCATTGAACTTGTAGGTACTTACCACTGCTTTGACTGCTTTTTTCTACAACCCGTAAGAATGTTATACAACATAAAATAGTATATTACGTAACGTGTGTGGTAAGAAGCATTTTACGCACGAATGGAAAAGTTACGCACGATGCCGCGTAGCGGCGAGTGCGTAATTCCGTGAGTGCGTAAAATGTTCTACAACACCAGTTACGTACTATACTTTACCTACGACCTACTTCTACATGTATTTATACTCTTATTATTGATAATACTTGAACAACATCAACAATATTTGGCTATTTCTGCGATTTCCATGATAATATTAAATCCATCTCACTTTCACTCGACATTTTTTAATTGAATAAAGCTTTCCACAAAATACACAAACCAGTTATAAGTTATAAGGATAATGAAAAAGTGTTTTAAAAGTTTCTTGACAGTCCTTACGCAAATCGCTATTGCAGCCTATACCTAAGTTTGATGTTTTGACGGCTTATGTCAGATTTTTGAATAAAATGGCGACGTCTATTGACAGTTGCTAAGATGTTGCTAGGGAAGCCGTGCGATTTACTTTACAGCTGTGCGTTTTTTTTACCGTGCGTAATAGACGTCATTACATTAGCGCCGACTGTGTGTTATTGACTGATTACAGGGGGGGTCGTAGGTAAAAATACATAATAACTAAAAAAATCACAGTACCTTGAGCTTGTGTCTTGTTCAGCCTCTCTCTTCAGTCGAAATATTACATAGATGGGTAGTTGAAAATGATTTGCAAGTATTCTTTAATCGTCAATATTCTATATGGGCAGCTTTGATGATTGACACATCTGAAATTATTCTCAAGAAATTCTTATCTGTTCATTGTGGTTTTAGTTACAAGTCTTTCAAAAACGATTACTCGTCATTTGAAAGCATCTCCTCTACCTTTAGTACTTAAATTTTCTATTAATTTTTGACATATTTTACAGATATTTTAGGTTAGGACATTCTTCTTTTTTAAATAGGTGGTGTCCACAGATCACAATAATTTCCAAAAATGTCAATCATAGATCTCTAAATTTATAGATCTGACATCTGTCAAAAAGGTAGGCAACCGAATCATAAAAATACATTAATGCCTATGAAATTGCATAACACCTTCTTCTTCTTTTTTAAATAGGTGTTCATAGATTACAATCATTTCCAGAAATGTCAATTATAGATCTATAAATTCATAGATTTGACATCTGTCAAAACGAAAGGCTTGATTTTTGATCACGAAAAAGAAGAAGAAGTTGAATGACAGCTGTTTTCCCTCGTTTTTGTAGATGATTGGAATGGAGATAACAGGGTTTTTTTGTATAAAATAATACAGCTTATGACTCTTATCAAGTATTTAATATCCCCTGGATTCTCTATATAACACACGCTCACACAATATCTTCGAGACACTAGTAAAATTCAATAGTTGGAGAAAGAATTGATACAACCAAAAGTCCGTCTATATTTCACCTTAGGCCAATATTAATATAAGTACAAGGTACCTAGCTACATTTTATTTGCCTTTTTATCTTTTTTCTTGGCTTTACGTGTTTGATTCTTTTATGTCCATGCTGATATTGATGACCTCCCCATTCACCTACACCACTTCGATTTTACTGTATTTCAGACTTCTCTTCTCTATATTTCTCTGTACAAAAAAAGATATTTACATAGATGGTCTCTCTTTTTTTAATTTGCCATTAATGTTACCATAGCAGTGGGTTTTGAAAATATGGTGCGACAGTCCTTAGTATAAGTGAAAATTTGAGATTTTTCAAAAACTTTATTGAAAATTACATAACTTTGAATTCATGCATAATCACTAAAAATAAAAGGCATTTTATTTTGTTGTTATTGGAATGCAACGGAGCTTCACTTGGTATGAAACTACTTGGAGCAGAAGTAGCAGCTGGCTGGCATTGGAGCTGGTATTTCTTCGATGTTCATATGGACATTGCGATAATATTCGTAACCTCTATCTCGACGTCTCGCAAATTAGTCTGTCTCTTTTTTTGCTCCTAAATAGCAAGAGAAAATTATTACATTCAGAATTAAAATCTATTTACCCACCTTTTGTATCCACTCTTGTGAAGGTGGAACTCATTCTTCAAATGGAGTAAGTAGATGTTCAAATCAATCACCTATCTATATATTATGTTATCTCTTCTTGATTTATCTCTCCTCTGCTTTGTTCCTATTTCTTTTCGATTAAGAAGTTCACGTTCTCTGTACATCTCCAGAGATTTAGCAAAAGGCTGGAGCCTTTTTCCATTCCTTTTCTCTAGCTTCTTCTTGTCAGATGGTGTCTATCCTTTACTCTGTCATATAATTCTCTATCAGAAAGTTTGGTACGTGTCTTCAACTCTTGACTTACAAGTAAAATGGGAGATCAATTAATAATATTCCCACATTCTTCTCAAATTAAACTGGTAAAAGTTATCTGAAATATTACATTTTTTAATAGCAAACCCTATGAAAGTATAAAAAGAAAATTTATCTTACCTTGTGTTTGAACTAGATAACTTAGTTGTGGTTTTTTCAATTTTCTTCACTAAGCCACCGCTGCTCTAGCTGCTTTTTTCTACAACCCGTAAGAATGTTATACAACATAAAAAAATACATAATAACTAAAAAATTCATAGTACCTTGAGCTTGTGTCTTGTTCAGCCTCTCTCTTTAGATGAAATATTATATAAATGGGTACTTGAAAATTCTTTAATTGTCAATATTCTATAGGGGAGATTTGACGATTGACACACATCTGATATTATTCTCAAGAAATTCTTATTTGTTCATTGTGGCTTTGGTTCCAAGTCTTTCAAAAACGATTAGTCGTCATTTGAAAGCATTCCCTTCACCTTGGTTTTATTACTTAGATTTTCTATTAATTTTTCTTTTCATTGAAAACATCATTCACAATTTTTATAGGTTAGGTTATTCTTTTTCAAATCGGTTTCTTAATTAAATACATTAAAAAAAAGGTAGCGCAAATCTCATTTGGTTTCTTAATTCAATATCTAAAAAAAAGGGTAACGCAAATTTCATTTTGGTTTCTTAATCAGTTACGTTAAAAAAAAGGGTAGCGCAAATCTCATTTGGTTTCTTAATTCAATATCTAAAAAAAAAGGGTAACGCAAATTTCATTTTGGTTGCTTAATCAGTTACGTTAAAAAAAAGGGTAGCGCAAATTTCATTTGGTTTCTTAATCAGTTACGTTGAAAAAAAGGTTGCGCAAATTTTATTCGGTTTCTTAATTCAATACCTTGAAAAAAGATAACGCAAATTTCATTTTGGTTATAGTTTTATTTAATACGATGTGACCAAATAAAATTATAATGTGCTATACAATGAAAATTTCATGTTATAAGAATTTAATTTGTTAACATATAAACTTACAAAAGGCTTGGTTTTTGATCACGAAAAAGAAGAAGTTGAATGACAGCTCTTTTACCTCGTTTTTGTAGATTAGATGATTGGAATGGAGATAACCATGTCGTTTGTATAAATTAATAATTAATTAATACAGCTTATGACTGTTATCAAGTATTTACAATTCCCTGGATTCTTCGATATACCTAACACACACAATATTTTCGAGACACAAAAATAAAATTCGATAATTGGAGAAAGAATTGATACAGCAAAACGTCCGTCTATTTTACCTTGAGCCAATAATTAATATTAAGTACAAGGTACCTAGTTATATTTGATTTGCATTTTTATCTATTTTCTTGGCTTTACATGTTCCTACTATTTCCATTCTTCATGTTCGATTCTTTTATGTCCTCATTCACCTACACCACTTCGATTTTATTTCAAGACTTCTCTTCTCTATATTTCTCTGTACAAAAAAAGATATTTGCATGGACGGTCTCTCTTTTCAATTTGCCATTAATGTTACCATAGCAGTGGGTTGTAAAAATATGGTGCGACAGTTCTTAGTATAAGTGAAAATTTGAGATTTTTCAAAAACTTTATTAAAAATTACATAACTTTGAATTCATGCATAATCAATAAAAATAAAAGGCATTTCATTTTGTTGTTATTGGAATGCAACGGAGCTTCACTTGGTATGAAACTACTTGGAGCAGAAGTAGCAGCTGGCATTGGAGCTGGTATTTCTTCGATATTCATATGGACATTGCAATTATATTCGTAACCTCTATCTCGACGTCTCGCAAATTAGTCTGTCTCTTTTTTGCTCCTAAAAAGCAAGAGAAAATTATTACATTCAGAATTAAAAGCTATTTACCTACCTTTTGTATCCACTCTTGTGAAGGTGGAACTCGTTCTTCAAATGAAGTAAGTAGATGTTCAAATCAATCACTAATCTATATATTATGTTATCTCTTCTTGATTTATCTCTCCTCTGCTTTGTTCCTATTCCTTTTCAATTAAGAAGTTCACGTTCTCTGTACCTCTCTAGAGATCTAGCAAATGGCTAAAGCCTTTTCCTATTCCTTTCCTCTAGCTTCTTCGCTTACCCTTGCCAGATGGTGTCTCTCCTTCTGTCTGTCATATGATTCTCTATCAGAAAGTATGGTACGTGTCTTCAACTCTTGACTTACAAGTAAAGATTTTTTAATAGCAAACCCTATGAAAGTATAAAATTTATCTTTCCTTGTGCTTGAACTAGATCTCTCAGTTGTGGTGTTTTCAATTTTCTTCACTAAGCCACCACTGCTTTGATTGCTTTTTTCTACAAACCGTAAGATTAATAATATACAACAACAAAAATACATAATAACTACCAAATTTCTATTACCTCGTGCTTGTGTCTTGTTCAGCTTCTCTCTTCAGATGAAATATTACATAGATGGGTAGTTGAAAATGATTTGCAAGTATTCTTTAATTGTCATTATTCTCAAGAAATTCTTATCTGTTTATTGTGGCTTTAGTTACAAGTCTTTCAAAAACGATTAGCCGTAATTTGAAAGCATCTCCTCTGCCTTTAAGGTGCTTAAGCTTGAACAAAACAAAAGTAAAATTTCTATTAATTTTTCTTTTCATTTTTGACACATTCTAGTCATTCTACAGATATTTTAGGTTTGGATATTCTTCTTTTTTAAATAGGTGGTGTCCACAGATCACAATAATTTCCAGAAATGTCAATCATAGATCTCTAAATTTATAGATCTGACATCTGTCAAAAAGGTAGGCAACCGAACCACAAAAATACATCAATGTCTATGAAATTGCATAACACCTTCTTCTTCTTTTTTAAATAGGTGTCCATAGATCACAATAATTTCCAGAAATGTCAATCATAGATCTATAAATTCATAGATTTGACAACTGTCAAAACGAAAGGCTTGATTTTTGATCACGAAAAAGAAGTTGAATGACAGCTGTTTTCCCTCGTTTTTGTAGATGATTGGAATTGAGATAACAGGGTTTTTTTGTATAAAATAATACAGCTTACGACTCTTATCAAGTATTTAATATCCCCTGGATTCTCTATATAACACACACTCACACAATATCTTCGAGACACTAGTAAAATTCAATAGTTGGAGAAAGAATTGATACAACCAAAAGTCCGTCTATATTTCACCTTAGGCCAATATTAATATAAGTACAAGGTACCTAGCTACATTTTATTTGCCTTTTTATCTTTTTTCTTGGCTTTACGTGATTCTACTCTTTCCATTCTTCATGTTTGATTCTTTTATGTCCATGCTGATATTGATGACCTCCCCATTCACCTACACCACTTCGATTTTACTGTATTTCAGACTTCTCTTCTCTATATTTCTCTGTACAAAAAAAGATATTTACATGGATAGTCTCTTTTTTTAATTTGCCATTAATGTACCATAGCAGTGGGTTTTGAAAATACGGTGCTTACTACTACTACTACTACTAAGTTTGCAGGCGAACCTTGTCCTGGACAAACTCAAGCCAAGGTTCCGGCACTGAGGCCACTGGCGGGCCCATTGTGCCATTCCTGCTACCTAGACATCCATAAAGCCGAGCCCTTCAATAAAGGCCACAACCCCCTTCAATGGATGCCTGCTTGTGTCTCCAGGGGCCAAAACAGGGACTCCGAAGATTCGTCTGCGTAGCACAGCCCAGTGTGGACACTCTAGGAGAACATGGACTGACGTTTCATCAGTCATGCCGCAACCCCTGCATAGGGAACTTTCCTCTACTCCTAAGTTGTGGAGGTGCTTCATCATACAGCAGTGCCCCGTTAGGAGTCCTGCTATCTTCCTTAGCCTACTTCTTGGTAGTTCAGTAGCTGCTCTAGTGTGTCCATCAGTCCATCCCTTCAGTAAAAGTTTGGATTGCCTAGGACCCTGCAGAGCATTCCAATGAGCGAGGTGCTGATTCTTCAGCCACTTCTTCGACTCCTTGCGTATTCTTTGTTTTGTTAGGCCCAAGGTCGGGCCCGGGCCGCAGAAGGGAGCTGCCGCCCCCTCCGCAGCCAGTGCATCCGCCATCTCGTTGCCTTCAAAACCAGAGTGGGCTGGAATCCATTCTAGCCGCACCACATTGCGCCTTGCAAGATTAGCAAGTCGTTCTCGACATTCATTAGCGAGTCCTGAGTTGCTGGTGCACCCACTCAGGGCTTTAATTGCTGCCTGACTGTCGGAGTATATGGTTATGCGTCGATCCACATAACCTCTGTCTAGGTTTATCTGCGCACATTCCAAGATAGCATATAACTCGGCCTGATATGCAGATACACCATCACCCAATGGTACACGAACTTGTGTTCTTGGGTTCCTAGAGTAAATTCCAGCCCCTGCTCTATCACCGGAGCATGAGCCATCTGTGTACCAGACAGTCCCATTAGGCTGTGTATTCCTCTCTTTTTCCCAGGATTCTCTATCCCGGATCATGGTCCTGTACGGAGTTGCGAAGTAGTACTTTCGCAGGCATTCGTCAGGTGCTCGAGCCAGAACTGGAATATCTTCCAGAAGCCGGAGCTTCTTGACGTGCCTGCACTCTTCCCCTCTTCGCACGTATCCCAGCTGTTTTAAGCGCAGAAAAGCCCTCCCCGCCTCAGCCTCGATCACATGGTGAAGAGGCCGAAGACCAAGGATCACTTCCATCGCAGCAGTTGGTGTAGTTCTCATGCAGCCAGTTGCCCCCAAACTGACCACCCTTTGAAGGCGTGTCAGTTGCGATCTAGCCGTCACCAAGGTTACCCTCGGCCACCAGACCAGAGCCGCATATGTGAGCATAGGCAGCATGATCACTCTATAAAACCATATGATCGTTTTGGGGGTCAGTCCCCACTTCGGACCAATGGCTCTCCTACAGGCCCAATACGTGTTTGTCACCTTGCTTAGGCGACTGTCAAGATGAGCCTTCCATGTCAGTGATTTATCAAGGATCACTCCCAGATACTTCACCTGCTCAACCACAGGCAGTGGTACTCCATCAAGATTCAGACCCTCAGGTCTTACACCTCTTTTTTTGGTGAAAGCAACTATCTCAGCCTTGGCAGGATTTACTGCAAGTCCGTGTTCGTTACACCACCCATGTACCCTATTCAGAGCCCTTTGCATGAGGTCCCTGAGAACGGTAATATGCCTTCCAACAACAAGGACAACGATATCATCGGCATACCCTATCGTTAGAAAGCCTTCACCGTTTAAAAGAGTTATTAGCTCGTCAATGACTAGGTTCCACAATGTGGGCGAGAGAACACCCCCTTGCGGACATCCTCTAGCGACGATCACTTTTGCCACATGGTCCTTCCATGTGGCCTCTACTGTACGATTGCCCAACATGGCCCCAAGCCAGTGAGTGATCATTGGCTCTATTCCATGATTTGTCGCAGCCCTACAAATAGATTCTACAGGGGTGCTGTCAAACGCCCCCTGTATATCCAAAAATGCTCCCAGGGCGATCATGCCATTTTCCAGCGCCTTCTCCACCTGGGTTACCAGTTGGTGTAAGGCACTTTCAGTTGACTTGCCACACCTGAACGCATGTTGATTGTTGTGCAAGGGATACCTTAGCCCAACCTTTTCCTTTATGTACCGATCAGCCACCCTCTCCAATGTTTTTAACACAAAGGATGTTAGGCTAATGGGTCTAAAGGATTTAGCCACCGTATATGTGGCACGACCCGGTTTGGGTATGAAGACGACTCTCACCTGCCTCCACTGTTCAGGGACATACCTGCGTGCCAGACAGGCCCGAAAGATATGCACCAAGATTGTGCCAATTGCATCCCAGCCCTGTTGAAGCAGAGCCGGGAAGATTTGGTCTTTTCCTGGAGACTTGTACGGTCTGAATGACCGTATCGCCCAAGTACACCGCTCGTATGTGACTATTTCTTTTGCTAGAAGATAGTCCTCTTTACATGGTCGCTGTATGTTCACATATTCCATGTCAGGACACTCCCGCTCGATTCCTTCACAACCGGGGAAGTGTGTCTCTAGTAGATGCCGCAAGGTATCCACCGGGGTTTCGGTGAAAACACCCGGTTCGACTTCCATGCTGCCTATAGCGCTGTCCGGTGATTTCGTTAAGATCCGGCGCAGCCTTGACATTTGAGGTACCGATACGATATCCTCGCAGAAGGCCCGCCAGGCATCTCTCCGAGCCAACCTAACAGCACTCTTGTACTCATTCCGTTTCCGGCGGTATTGCTCCCAGTCCAGATCCGACTTCGTCTTCCTAGCCCTATTAAATAGGCGCCGGGTATGTTCCCGTAGCGAGTCTAGAGACTTGTTCCACCATTTGTGGCCCTTACTTCCCTTCCTCGTTTTTTCGGCGCAATTTTCTTCATAAGACGAAACAATAATCGAGCCCAGCTCCGCTATGGCCCAATCGATCTCATCATTATTGCTCAAGTTCCTAGGGAAACCACCAAGTCTCCTTCCGAGATCCAGTTTATACTGTTCCCAGTTGGTAGTCTTGGGGTCCCTATACTTGATTGATTGTTCCTCAACAGCAACCCTGTAACTGAAACAAATGTAGCTGTGATCCGACAATGACGGATCATCATTAACATGCCAGTCCTTTACCATACTTACAACGGTACTTGACGCAAGCGTCACATCCAGGACTTCAGCCCTAATCCTATTTCGGAATGTTGGTTTCGTCCCTCGGTTGAGTAGTTGCAGGTCAGTGGTACCTAGATAGTCAAGCAAAGCCTCTCCCCTGCTATTGACGCCTGTGCTGCCCCACATAGTGTGGTGCGCATTGGCATCACAGCCAATAAGAAGAGGCAGATTCCTGACCATGCAGTATTCCACCGCCTTGCGAAACTCCTCAGTAGGTGGTAGTTCTGGTGAGTCATAAGGCAGGTAAGCAGAGCATACCACTAAGCTATGCCTAGTACCATTCCTGCCCTGGACGTCCACTCTCACCGCTACTATGTCCCTGAAACAAAGTTCGTTTATTAGTATTGCACTTACACTGGAGTGCGTAGAAATGCAAACTCTTGGATTAGGTTCACCCACTGCATAGAATAAGCTACGCCCGGGTGTGCCTAAGCCTCGCACATGACCTTTATACACCCATGGTTCTTGTATGAGGCATATGCCTGTCTGCAGCTTTGCCATCCTCTGCGCGAATACTCCTGCAGCGGCACGGCAATGCTGCAAGTTAATCTGGGTAAATTTCAAGGCCCCTTCAACAGACATCAAAAATCCATAAAGGTACCTCCTTACCCATTAATAATTCACTCCGGGGTAGTCTCCGTAGTTCCCGAGAAGATAATTTTAACCTTCCCGAGCCCATACCGGATTTCCCCCTTCATAAGGTTGAGTGCCCCCACCGATCGAGGATCGAGCCCCAAAACAATGTTCTGCCTCAAAGAGGCAGCATCCCATCGGGAGGCCCGAATCACCCACCCTTCAGTCCTCAGGGTCGGATTACCAATCCGGATCCTTCTGAGGACCTCTTGGGGAGGAGACTCGATCGGCGCTGGCACCCATACCATTGCCTTCTTAAGCTGCTCGAGGGCCGACTGCTCAATGATTTTGAGCGCCAGTCCCTCCTTCTTAATCTTGCTAGCAGCCACTTTGAGCCAAGCCAGAGAGCCCCCATCCGCACAGGTCACCATAACGGCTCCCCGGGCAAACGAGTGTCCCTCAAAACTTGGCACAAATGAGGCGCCAGTCTTGTACATATCCTCATGCAATTGCGCGAGGATATGCGCATACTGCTCCCTGGTGAGCAGATTGTCTGGGTAGCCATCGCGGATGATGGCCACCTTGAGGTCGCTGCTTGCAGCTTCCCCGTACGACTTCCGCTCACCGGGGACCGTGCATACCTTCTTGGAAGCCTGCCTGGCCTCTGGTGGCGTGTTATGCACCCGAGGCCTCTTGGCTCCCCCTTTGGTGACGTCAAGCTTGACCCCGCTGGGACCAGCACTGTCATGCGTGTCCCGGCTTGGTGGTGCTCTTGTCACCTCTTCACAAGGGCCAGTTGGGCCACCTTTCGGTATCCCTTCTGACGCCCTTGCCGCCCTTCTTCTTCTTTTCTCGGCACCGCAGATAGACTTGCGGTGCCTTTTCGGTTTTTCAGATGATGGGGCAGTTGTTCCCGGCATAGCCTGAGCCCTCCCCGCTCCCATCATCTGAACTTCTTCTTCGCTGTATTCGGGGGACCCGGTTTCAGGGCACCTCCCAGGAGTCTCTTTCGTAAGGGCCCTATATAGGTCGCCCATCTCCAGAGTCTCCTCAGAGGTCCCTTCTTCCTGAGCCCTCCCCTCTTCTCTATTTCTTGGTGAGTCCATATAGATCCCACGAGTAGCAAGGGAAATCTTGGTCCACCCCCGCAGAGCCCCGCATGCGGAGGTAAGGCTACCTACAATGGGGTTTCGCCCAGTTCCCCAAGGTGATGACCAGTAGATGCCGATCTTCTGTTCGGCCACGCATCCTTTAGGCCCGGTCATCCCACCGAAGGATTCAGGATTTTTGACAAGGTTGTCTCCTCTTGGTCCGGACAGTCAAGTCTAGACCCCCCCCATCCCTCCGATCCGCGAGACATGACCACAGACCGGGGAACGTTGGTATAACAGGTGATTTCGAGGTAACCTCGAATATTCACCTGGCATCGTAAACCCTATGTGCAGTCCCTTAGCCACGATACTACAGCTGGGATAGGTGAAGTTGGTCCGCGGCAGGGTTGAGGGCTGCCAGTTGAGGTTTTATGCTCAACGAGCCCCCACTATCCCGCAACCTCTTCCTCACATAGATCATCGTCAGAGGCCCTCCTATCCGCCACCTGGAGACGCGCCGGGTTGGTTCTTCATCCCCTCCGCATCAATAAACACCCGAGAACAGTAACGAACATCGTCTATGCCTACTGATGCGGACCCGGAAATACGGTGCTTAGTATAAGTGAAAATTTGAGATTTTTCAAAAACATTATGGAAAATTACATAAATTTGAATTCATGCATAATCACTAAAAATAAAAGGCATTCTATTTTGTTGTTATTGGAATGCAACGGAGCTTCACTTGGTATGAAACTACTTGGAGCAGAAGTAGCAGCTGGCATTGGAGCTGGTATTTCTTCAATGTTCATATGGACATTGCAATAATATTCGTAATAATATTCTAAATAGCACCAAGCATCAACTAGCCCCAAAAAGATTAATAATATGCCATAAGTTATTTTATTCGTAGTATAGCAAAGTATAAATTTTATAGCTTATGCTATAGAGTTCAATATTATAAAACAATAAATAATTAACATACAATAATAATTTCTGAATCATATCAAAAGAAACGACAAATGGGTTTTGTTTTTTAGTTAACTCTGTGTTAAAGTGGCGTTCTTTTCAAATCAATTCTTTCGTCCTGAGAAAAGTTATTCTCTATAAACCATTATTATTATCCATATATTTTCCCATACAATAAATAACAATTGTTAAAAAAATGTTTATACAATTAAATACATTTCACCAACTCATTATAATGGGTATAATTAGTGAAAACTTTTACTCTCCCTTGATAATTGCTCTATTGTATGTAGGATTATAATAATTGATTAACGTTACAAATACCAATCATTTATTATAAATGACGTGTGAGTATAGAATAAAGGAGCGCGACCAAATATACAGTAGCGGTTTGGACATTATCATGATCTGTAGATAAATAAATAAATATAACGTGTCCCGAGTACATCCATCAGAATTAGAATTAAAAAAAAAGAATTAAAGGTTACAGAAGAGCTTTGGGTACAAAAAAAATCTGCAAGAAATCGTAATATTCCATTCATTCTTTTTAAACCTATAATGAATGTATTACATTTTCACTCACTTTATTTGAAACAAAATTGACTAATCCGTCACTGTAGGTAATTTGTTGAATCGCGTGCAAGTAATCTTTATATAAAATGATTCTTCATAGGTACTTTTTTACAAGAAATAACCAGCTTATTATAAGCGTAACATGGTAAAAATGTTAACGGATAATTTTTTTGTCAAGACACTCGTATTCTTTTTTGTTGTAATTTGTGTAGTTGTTGCCGAACATCAAAAGAGAGATGTTCACAGGATTATTTTACAGCATAGAGTCCCTAGGAACCACAATAAAGTGAGTTAATAATATTTTATTTGATATTTAAAAATAATTAACAATAAACATTGATGGTAAAGTAAAAAAACTGCAATATTAATATTAATCAAAATTGAAAGATTATCAAGTGAATTCGTTAAAGCCGTCAATTATAAGCTAAAACTGATTAAAGATCATTTCAAGACCAAGAATATTCAGTTTTTTGCATAAACATTTACATTACATTACACGGTTTTATATTCTTATAGTTTGTTTTAAATTCATACCTATTAGTTTTAATTTTTGTTTGTATGAATCCACCTTTTTAATTAAGAGTCGTTTTTGAATAAAACCGTCAGGTGCGTTTGTGCAAAAAATATAAACACGAAACTTCATAATATATGGACTTATTCTTGATAATTTTGAAGGGCCATGCACACAATCATGGCAGGAAACAGGAATCAAAGTACAAGAAAGCAAAACTAGAGAGCCAAGAATTGTACCCCAACAGCTTTGAGGATAGTGGTAGTAACAGTAATGAAAATAGTTTCGAAAATTACCACCATCTGAAGGTAGTAAACTTTAAACAATCCTTTATTTATATTTTATTTAAAAACATTCATTTTTTAGACACACAAACCGTCGACCAAGAAATCGCCAAAATCACATCGTCATCATATTTACACAAATTTGGACGTACAAGAATCTAGAAATCGTCCACCCAAAAAAACCCAATATTTCTATAACGAGTGGTTACCATCAGTTGATTACGATCACTTGACTTCAAACATTTTTTCTCAAATGAATAGAGAAAAAGATGAAACTAAAAGGAAATCGAAAAAAAATACTTTCAGAAATGTTGTACCTGAAGATTTTCATGATCTCATTAACTTACCTCATCAATATATAAATCCATATAAGGAGTTGACAAATTCCCATAACTTAAATTTGGAACAATCATTTAAAAAAGGAATACCTTTTGAATCATCTACTTTGTATCCTCCTATAGATGTTTTATCTACATTTTCGGAATTAAATAAAAAAGCATTGGAAAATAATACTTCCATAACTTTTGACGATAATATTCAAAAACCATTAAAAAACCAAAATATTATCAATTATGATAATAATAATAATAATGAAAGTAGTGATAAAGATTTAGGATACATCGTAGTGCCCGAAAAATCAGATATTACTTCATCGGAAAATATTCCTAATAAATTGAATTCAAAAAATAGAGGAAGTATTAGATTTAATGAAGAATTTCAAAGCTGAAATTTCAAATATCCCTTTTTTTATGAATTGTGACAGATTTTTCTAATCAGTGATTCAAAAATCTCATAAATTTTGTTTTGTGAATTCAGTAAAAAATTGGTGGATCAAAAAGTAAATTCAAATAACTGAGAGTGTCTAGCGATTGGAAGGGTTTTGTTTATTAAACGGTAAAAAGTGTATCCACACAGTCTAGTTGTAAATTATCTATTTTCTTTCATGTGTTAACAAAACTAATCAAATTACAATAGGGTTAAATAAAATTTTATAATACTGCATAATATTTTCGCTTTTTTTTATCCTACTTTCATTCAAGTATTACCTAAAATTCATAATTACTCTTGGGTCTTAATACAGATTTGGGCTGAAATTTCGGAGATGAAGGAGGAGTATAATCAGGTTCAGGTATATGCGGATACCCATTGAAAGTCGTTGGAACGGAAGGTGACGGTACCCGACGAGGAGGTGAATTTCTGCCTCCTCCAGCTTTCCCAATTTTAGCTAATCTAGCTTGAACTGAAGGTAATCGTAACGGTTCTACCTTTTCGAACGGATACGAAGATGTTTGTGCGTTAATAATACTACTGCGATTACTATTACTCAAGGGGTTCTTTCCATTGACGTTATTCTCATTGGACCTTATACCGAATATATATTCATCTGATTCGAAACCTTCATTCTGGAAAGATTTGTCAATTTCTACTTGATCGTATACGCTGGACAATCTAAAAAATGAACACAATATTATCATTGTTTAAATTAAACCAAAATTTGTTTTTAAATGTACCCATTTGCATAAGCATTGATTATAGTACGTCTCATGGTTGAACGAGTCTGAAAAAAAAAATAATAAAGTAAGTATTTGATGATTATTATATTTATGGAACACCACAGTATTTCAATGGAAATAAACTTACATTTTGTCTTTTTTTATGAAGAGTAATTGCTAATAAAATGATGGCAATTGTTAAATTTAATATCAAAAGAACATATCCTCTAGCTGCTAGTGACATGACGAACGCGATGGCTGTACAAACTGTTTGTAAATCCTAAAATTAATTTTGTATAACAGTAAATGTAATAGATTGAATTAAAAACTAGTGTATTTATTGTGATTTTACGTGTTATCAATCTCATTATACATAATATTTGGAATAGAGGTGTGGATTACCAACGACTGAATGAAAAGTATCTTGCGTGGATGGAGATGTCTTGAAAAATGAATTGGATTAGATGGTTCGATAAAATCACTTCCAATATTTCTGAATTAGCTTTAGAAATATAATATAATTAGTGTTTACTTGTGGTTCAAGTAATAAAGCTAAATATTATAAACTTACCATTGCACGATTTGCATTTTTTGAAGCTTTAGGATTTATAAATAAAGGATAATGCATGTTAAGAGACAATGTAGTATAATGTGTGATAAGTTTACCGGTCTTAGCTTCACCAAAATTATAATTGATGTGACCACTTCGACTATTTCTAGCTTCTGAACTAGTTGAAGTAGTACTAGGAGTATTAGTTGGAATATAATGTGTAGAGGAAGAAGTTGTTATTTCGGTTGGTGTACTAGAAGGAGTGTTAGCTGTTGTTTTATGACTAGTGGTTTTAGGAGAACTTGAAGTGGTTGTGGCATTCGTTGGCGAGAGACTAGTGGTTGTGGAAGTCGTTGGCGAGTGACTAGTGGTTGTTGAAATGGTAGGTTTAGTAGTAATAATTGTTGGTTTGAGAGTACTTGTGGAAGTTGTTGGTGAGTGACTAGTGGTTGTTGAAGTGGTAGGTTTAGTAGTGATAATTGTTGGTTTGAGAGTACTTGTGGAAGTCGTTGGTGAGTGACTAGTGGTTGTTGAAATGGTAGGTTTAGTAGTAATAATTGTTGGTTTGAGAGTACTTGTGGAAGTCGTTGGTGAGTGACTAGTGGTTGTTGAAGTGGTAGGATTAGTAGTGATAATTGTTGGTTTGAGAGTAGTTGTGGAAGTTGTTGGTGAGTGACTAGTGGTTGTGGAAGTCGTTGGTGAGTGACTAGTGGTTGTTGAAGTTATTGGTGAGTGAGTAGTGGTTGTGGAAGTCGTTGGTGAGTAGCTAGTGGTTGTGGAAGTTGTTGGTGAGTAGCTAGTGGTTGTGGAAGTTGTTGGTGAGTGATTAGTGGTTGTTGAAATGGTAGGTTTAGTAGTAATAATTGTTGGTTTGAGAGTAGTGGGTATGGGAGTTGAAGTGGTCGAAATAGTGATAGTTGTTGGTATGGTTACCGTACTAAAGTAATAAGTGGTTGGCATGTTACTAGTGGTTGTGGTCGGATTGTAGGTTGTTGGGAAAGTGGTAGGGTTAGTTGGTGAGATCGTCGTAGAAGTGGAGAGAGTTGGGTTAGGGGACGATGAAAACGGGGTTGAATCCTGTAAAAATAAATGATTATGGGTTTTTCGTATTTTTAAAAGGCACAGTATATATTTCCGTGTTTATGTTATTGTAATATTGTTCAGTACTTACACAAACATTTTCGATTTTTGGAAATTGTGAACTGAAAATTGACCTAGCATTTGTTAACAAACCATATTATTTTCACAAATGTAATTCATATACCAAATTGTGAAAGACTAGATTTCGTTAACATTTTGTATCCTCTGCATCTTTTATTAATTGTGTGTGTGTGTTTTTATAATGAAATTTATTACCAACTTGTGTTGAAAATTAAAATTTTTCAATTCTAAAAATAAAGGAATTTCCTTATTGGTAAAAATGGTATAGTAACTCTTTAATTAATACTCGTTACAAAGTTGGCAGTTTTAGATTAATTTTTGAATTTAACTTTCATTAAAAAATACGAGTGGTTGGTTAGTAGTGTTATAGTTGTATTTGTGGATTATATTAATCCGTAATATTTAACGGTGACCTCAAATGTACAGTATTTAAGTTGAAAAAATAAAGTTACATTAATCCTTACCCAACAAGTTATTTTTGTAATATGAATAATAATCTGAGATCATCGATAAAGATCAACATTTTTTGATAATAATATAATTAAATTTTCTTACCGTCGTTGTAAAAACTGCTGGAACAGTACTTGATGACTGAGCTTTCTGTAGATCTGCGGCCATTAAACTCATCAACGTAATATCTAGTATGGATATAATAATAGTAATACTTGACCAGCACACTAGTAGTGTTGAAATGTTATTCCATTTTTTTCGTAAAGAAGCTAAAATGTACAAATAATTAATGAAATAATAAGGATTTTACGTAATTTTTTGTAATATTTACTTACCCCATAATAATACTACTGATATGATTAACCATACAAAACTGAGTACCATATACAAATACATAAAAATGTTGAACGATTTTGAATCTATTTCGTAACCGGTTGTGGTGGTGGATTCTATAAATTTATTTAAAAAAAATGCTATAATTACGTTGTGAATATTTAGATGTTACTTACCCAAATATAGCTGGTAAATAACATATCCATAGCTACTACTATCGAGTGTGTCACTTGGTTCGATGGCATTATTATAGTATAGAATTGAAATCAAAGAAAGAATCAACCAAATCACTCCTTGAATCTAAAAAAATAAAATTTAAAAGCAATAACATATGGCCAACACCCAGTGCTAGGTATAAGATACTTAATGTACAATTTAATAACAAATTCGGATATGACATTGGTAAGATTAGCTTAGGAATGAGATAAAAAATTAGTTTATTGCTAAACAATAGTTTATATCACAGGTATGATTAATTTTATGGAATACAAGTCGAAGTCACCGCTTTAATTAGAATCAATCTCCTAATTTTATTAAAAGTATTTAGTGTATAAATAGTGTATTATTGTACGAAAAAAAGGTTGAATAATATTATCTTTAATACTTACACTTCCGATTATTGCAGCTGGTAAAGCTAAACAGTTGGTCGTAAAATTGGATAAATCATTTTTTGCACTCATTTTAATTGTTGTTTGTAGCAAACATGTCTTTAAACTACTAAATTTGTTTCGTCTCTTTACTAGAAATGAGTTATTATTTCATTACAGTTCTAGATAAAATGATAATGGTGCATTATATATATAGAAATTTATTAGAACAAACACGCCAATCTGGATTTTATTATCTGATAAGAATATTAATATGAGTAATACCCAATAAAAAATTGTTCAATTTTACAAACAACTAAGACAATAATTAATGGAAGATTAATAGATTTATTGTGTTCAGTTTTTAATCGTAGAATTTGTATGAATCTCATTTAAATGTAAACTTATCGAAAGTAGAGATTATCAACGCTTTTTGATGTACCGGGTTGCCAGATAAGAATACAAAGTACAGTATCTCTATTAGTCTTGGTGATTTGCGGCAAAAAATGTTATAACCAAAGTAGGTAGTCAAAAGAAAATGACCGACATTTAAAACTTGAAATTTTCACATCTAGTAAATTATATACTAAGCTTCATTATAGTATTTTTTTTTAGACACTTTTTGAAGTATCTATAAAATAAAGTGGCGAGAGATTTAATGTTTTTTTTTTAAATAAAACTGATATTTATTTACAAAAAAAAAATTTAATCATATTCATTCTATTTGCACAAACGATTTTGCTCTATAAACCGATGTCGAAGTATCCATTCCAACCGAGTCAATTATGGTTATAATTTCAAGCGCTTCCTAAAAATTATATAAGAAAATTATTATTGTTGGTATTTCACAAATTCCCAATAAATTTTTTTCTAAAAGTAGGTACTTACCACATTGTGTAATTTTTTTGTAACAATTATCATCAGCACGGCAAATATGCAATTGAATATCCATAAAATGTACCCTCTCGCGGCTAAAGATAACATTATTAACATCGATTTGTTTATAACATCGAGAGTAGGCTAAAACACAAAATATGCAGCATATATTTAGGTAACATTGTACAACTAAGCAGCTGTTCTCAAAATATGACAAGAGTGGTCGGGGGCGTCTGAGGTGATGTTGACAGCTCATTAAACAATTTTGCAATTTTTTTTTAATAACATTTTGTATTACAATAGAAAGGTAAAAGAAAATATGAAAGCGTGGCAAAGAGGGGGAACTAAAAGGATAAAATTTTGTATGATGTATTTTATGAACTTAAATTATTTAAATGATTGTTTTACAAAAGCAATTTTTTTTTTAATTATTTAGCAGCCTAAAGACGATGTATTTATATAAGTAATTAATTGAGTACTTATATATGTAGAATACATTGAAAAATGATGAAAACTATTACCAATTACCTGAATACAATTTTTTTCATTTTTCGACATGTTAGGGACATTAAAATTTGCCAACATAAAGGATGAATCCAAATTTTTATTTTTTTTTATCAAACCATGTCTCTCATTCAAAGGAGGTGTTATTGTAGTTGTAATTTCCGTAGCTCCTCTAGAACTTGTTATAGGAATGGTAGATGTCAAAGTTATAGATGTCGTTGGTGTATGGCTAGTGTTTGTAGAAGTCGTTGGTGAATGACTAGTGGTTGTGGAAGTCGTTGGTGTGTGACTAGTGGTTGTGGAAGTCGTTGGTGTACTACTAGTGGTTGTGGAAGTCGTTGGTGTGCTACTAGTGGTTGTGGAAGTCGTTGGTGTGCTACTAGTGGTTGTGGAAGTCGTTGGTGTGCTACTAGTGGTTGTGGAAGTCGTTGGTGTGTGACTAGTGGTTGTTGAAGTGGTAGGTGTATCACTAGTGGTTGTGGAAGTTATTGGTGTGCTACTAGTGGTTGTGGAAGTCGTTGGTGAGTGACTAGTGGTTGTTGAAGTGGTAGGTGTGTGACTAGTGGTTGTGGAAGTCGTTGGTGAGTGACTAGTGGTTGTTGAAGTGGTAGGTGTATCACTAGTGGTTGTGGAAGTTATTGGTGTGCTACTAGTGGTTGTGGAAGTCGTTGGTGAGTGACTAGTGGTTGTTGAAGTGGTAGGTGTATCACTAGTGGTTGTGGAAGTTATTGGTGTGCTACTAGTGGTTGTGGAAGTCGTTGGTGAGTGACTAGTGGTTGTTGAAGTGGTAGGTGTGTGACTAGTGGTTGTGGAAGTCGTTGGTGAGTGACTAGTGGTTGTTGAAGTGGTAGGTGTATCACTAGTGGTTGTGGAAGTCGTTGGTGAGTGACTAGTGGTTGTGGAAGTTGTTGGTGTGTGACTAGTAGTTGCGGAAGTCGTTGGTGTGTGACTAGTGGTTGTTAAAGTGGTAGGTGTATCACTAGTGGTTGTGGAAGTTATTGGTGTGCTACTAGTGGTTGTGGAAGTCGTTGGTGAGTGACTAGTGGTTGTTGAAGTGGTAGGTGTGTGACTAGTGGTTGTGGAAGTCGTTGGTGAGTGACTAGTGGTTGTTGAAGTGGTAGGTGTATCACTAGTGGTTGTGGAAGTCGTTGGTGAGTGACTAGTGGTTGTTGAAGTGGTAGGTGTATCACTAGTGGTTGTGGAAGTCGTTGGTGAGTGACTAGTGGTTGTGGAAGTTGTTGGTGTGTGACTAGTGGTTGTGGAAGTCGTTGGTGTGTGACTAGTGGTTGTTAAAGTGGTAGGTGTATCACTAGTGGTTGTGGAAGTTATTGGTGTGCTACTAGTGGTTGTGGAAGTCGTTGGTGAGTGACTAGTGGTTGTTGAAGTGGTAGGTGTGTGACTAGTGGTTGTGGAAGTCGTTGGTGAGTGACTAGTGGTTGTTGAAGTGGTAGGTGTATCACTAGTGGTTGTGGAAGTCGTTGGTGAGTGACTAGTGGTTGTGGAAGTTGTTGGTGTGTGACTAGTAGTTGCGGAAGTCGTTGGTGTGTGACTAGTGGTTGTTGAAGTGGTAGGTGTATCACTAGTGGTTGTGGAAGTTGTTGGTGTGCTACTAGTGGTTGTGGAGGTCGTTGGTGAGTGACTAGTGGTTGCGGAAGTCGTTGTTGTGTGACTAGTGGTTGTTGAAGTGATAGGTGTATCACTAGTGGTTGTGGAAGTTGTTGGTGTGCTACTAGAGGTTGTGGAGGTCGTTGGTGTGGGAGTAGTGGCTGTGGAAGTTGTTGGTGTGCTACTAGTGGTTGTGGAAGTCGTTGGTGTGCTACTAGTGGTTGTGGAAGTCGTTGGTGTGTGACTAGTGCTTGTGGAAGTTGTTGGTGTGTGACTAGTAGTTGCGGAAGTCGTTGGTGTGTGACTAGTGGTTGTTGAAGTGGTAGGTGTATCACTAGTGGTTGTGGAAGTTGTTGGTGTGCTACTAGTGGTTGTGGAGGTCGTTGGTGTGGGAGTAGTGGCTGTGGAAGTTGTTGGTGTGCTACTAGTGGTTGTGGAAGTCGTTGGTGAGTGACTAGTGATTGTAGAAGTGGTAGGTATAGGAGTAGTGATAGTTGTTGGTTTGAGAGTAGTGGTAGAGGTCGGAGTAGTTGGTGTAATTGTGGTATCCGTCGTCACGCTAGAGGTTGTTAAAGTAGTTGAAGACGTAGAAGTTTTTGTAGTAGTTGGAGTATTGTTAGTTGTTAATGTTGACTTGCTCGTAGTACTAGTGCTTATCGTTGTAGGATTAGTAGTAGTAATTGTTATTGGATTAACGGTAGAAGTCGTAATAGATGTGGAAGTGTGAATAGGTGTAGTAGTGGATGTAAAAGTAGTACTTATGGAAGTTGTTGTGTCTGTGGAAGTAACTGTAGATGAAGCTGCGGTAGATGATGAAGCTGTAGTCGTTGGATATGTAGAAGGTGAATAACTGAAAATGGTTTGTGCAGTTTCATAGTCGGCAGTTATTCCACCTATCAGTAATGAATCCATAATGATTATTGCCAATGTTATGCAAGTCCAAAATGTTATTGAAAAAATCATCACCCTACGATGTCCATTGTTTATAACTGAAATATGAGGTTATAATTAATAAATTGAACTAGATCGTATTGATATTTTTTACCAAATAATGTACAAATAGATACTGTTACCCAAAATATACTTAAAATTAAGTAAGTCCAAGAAAAGACCTGGAATATGTATGGTTGTAAAACAAAGTCATTAGTGTAGATGTTCCCATTAGAATCTAAAACCAAAAGAGTCGAATAATTTGATAATAAGTTGAATTATTTTCCATTTCAACCTACTAATAAATATATTATAAATAACATAACCGTAGTCGATATCTGATGTACAATTTTGCAGTTTTTCATTGTAGAAAGTAATGGAAGATAATGATAATCCTGTCCATAATAGTCCTTGGATCTGCAAAAGGATCAAGTTAAATGATAACTTTATTTTAGGTAAAAAAAAAAGTTTAGTACATACAACTCCACCAACACAGGCAATTTGAATTAAAACTTTAATAGATGCGAAATCGATATTTTTCAAAGGCATCGTTTTCCAATAGATGCTCCACTAATCAACGTTCATTTACACTGGGCGTTCGTAATAAGATAAGTGTTTATTTAGATTATATTGGAATTAATATTTGAACAGACAATATACAAGTTATCGATATGATTGATATTATTTTGATTAAAAAGATATTTCGGTGTTGAAAAAAAAGTGATTGATTTGCTAAAGAGACGATAAAGATAAACACCTACTGATTATCATCCTTTAATTATTATTAATAAAATAGTACAAAAAAGAATTACTGCCCAAGTTTAGGCATTTGGTTAAAATAAAACAATCTGGTCAACATAGAAACTATAGAACACATTTCTTTTTTTCTATTAAATTCCGTAGAATTCGGGTCAATTGAAGTAAATCCAATTGCCACATCCCTATTGACACATGTCAAAATTGACAGTAGATCTTTGGTTTTGTGACTATTCCTCAGTCGATTTACCAAAGCTTGAATAAAATAACTTCCTCTAAGTGGATCCCTCCATGCATAATAGCCTAAAAAAAATAGTTGGTAATTATTACATAGTCTTGATTGATAATATGTAGGAAGAATAACCAAAATTATCAAATACGAATATTTCAACTTATATGTACCTTCTACTGTAGCATACATCACTAAAATATCTGCCATCACTGGAATGGTATATAAGTTAGCAGTAACTTTATGGGAATCAGGTTGTACATAACTTACTTCCACTCCTGAATCTGTTTTGTTGCCTCGACAAGCCTTAAAATAAAACACCAATGATATACAGGGTGTCCCACGACGAGTGAAAATTATCTGTATATGGCAAAATACTTATAGTAAAGTCATGAAAATTTCTACGTTTGGGTTTTCGGATACGATCTTTTCAACTAAAATATTTTCAAAGATGGCCGACTTCCGGTTCTACCGGAAGTCGGCTGTAACTTTGTTATATTAAATGGAACACCCTGTATATTAATACATTTTTAAAATCTACGTGATATTTTAGTATACTTTTGTCTGAAAACTTTTTTCGAAAAATGGACGCTTTTTGAGTTATTGATTTTTTTGTAGATAATTTGACCGTTGAAGACCCTTATAAATTATTATTTTATGAGGAGACCCTTGAAGAAATGAAAATGGTTTCTCTTCGGTTGCCTTAAACAAGGTCAAACGTATTCGAGTCTATGTTGAAAAATTTTCCATTTTATACAGGGTGTGTATAACAAGTATTCAAAACAGTTTAAATTCATAAATATCAAATTTCTTCATTTTTTTAAATAGAACCACCCTGTTTTTTCTATTTTAATGCATTCAGGGGAAAAAAATAAGGCAAGTTCATGTATACTTTCCTATACCTAAACCTTACCGTTATCCAGATATTAAATGTTTCCTGTAAATTGTTAGAGAGGCAGGTGTGGTCTAAATTTTGATACAAGCACTAAGAAATAAAAATTATTATGTGAATTTACTTCTAAAACATGGTAAATATGACAAAGTTTTTACAAGAACATGTGCTTTATTTGCAGTAAGATATCCAGATTGACCGCGATCGAAATTGTATCAAAATTTAGACCACACCTGCATCTCTAAAAATTTACAGAAAACATTTAATATCTGGATAACGGTAAGGTTTAGGTATAGGAAAGTATACATGAACTTGCCTTATTTTTTTCTCCTGAATGCATTAAAATAGAAAAAACAGGGTGGTTCTATTTAAAAAAATGAAGAAATTTGATATTTATGAAGTTAAACATTGAACACTTTTTATTCACACCCTGTATAAAATGGAAAATTTTTCAACATAGACTCGAATACGTTTGACCTTGCTTAAGGCAACCGAAGAGAAACCATTTTCATATCTTCAAGGGTCTCCTCGTAAAAAAATAATTTATAAGGGTCTTCAACGGTCAAATTTTCTACAAAAAAATCAATAACTCAAAAAGTGTGCATTTTTCGAAAAAAATTTTTGGACAAAAGTATACTAAAATATTACGTAGATTTCAAAAATGTATTAATATACAGGGTGTTCCATTTAAAATAACAAAGTTACAGTCGACTGAAAATATTTTAGTTGAAAAGATCGTATCCGAAAACCCAAACGTAGAAATTTTCATGATTCTACTATAAGTATTTTGCCATATACAGATAGTTTTCACTCGTCGTGGGACACCCTGTATTTCCAAACTCAAAATAATGCTTTAGATCCGTGACTCCTATTTCCGTCTAAGCTTCATCACCAGCAAAAAATAAGCGGGGAAAACAATGTAAAGCATTTTTTTGTTACTTCCACAAATCTATTCGTTTTTCAAATAAATATCTCTACTAAATATTGCTTTTGAATCTATCTTTTCTTCATACGAATATTTAAAAAATTTCTACAATCATTAAATTGAAGACCAGCTCAATAGTTCACAGTTTATTTAATAATTGTCAAAAATACACACAAACAGAAACGCCAGTACTCTATTAAATTTTGACATTCAATATTTTATAGAATCTTTATTTAATATACGAGGTCCTAATACATAGTTGTAAATATCACATATTGTAGTCAGTATACGCACAAATTCAGCTATATGAATAAAATAAAATAAAATCCTGATAAAATTAGTAGATAATAAAAATAAGAAATACATTACAAAATTAACATACAAAATTACAAAGTTAATTCACGAATTGGAAATAAATTCTAGCAAATATTTTTTAAACTGAGGTAGAGAGGTACTCGTTTTAATTTCAGTAGGCAATGCATTAAATTCACGTAATCCATAATATGAAAATAGATTTTGTTGCTATGGCTAGTCTTGCTTGTGGTATATAGAAATTATTAACAGATAGTATTGTAGTTAAGTATTTCATTATTATAGACAATAAAATCATTAAAGTACTCAGGAAGTTTTTTACTTTTAGTTTTGTAAACAAAACAAAAAATTTTGACATTCAATATTTTATGATAAAAAGGATGCTATAAATTTAAACTTAGATTTGACATTCAATATTTCAAAATTAGATTGATTAAATTTTTCTTACCTGAATAAAAAATAATTTAGGTTTTCCAGCTAAACTTGGACAATATAATGGATTAAAATATTTCCACAATTTCTCTGTTTCATAATAAGTGTCTTTTGCATAAAGCATTCCATTAACTCCATGTGACATTACTGATATTATAAGACAAGTGGATTCTGTATGGTCCATTTTCGATACTAAAATTCAAGGGTAGATGCAGCAATTTATACAATGTCCGCCATAAAGTTGGAACCATATGGGAATTTTTTTTATTATTGTAGTTAAATAACAACTTTGGATAGCAATCACTTCTGCTTCTGAAATAACTTAAAATGCGCCAAGTCAAAGTTGACAGGTAACATCTGTCAATTGTCAAGTTCGTAATTTTGGAAAAAATTCTTCTAAAAACGGGTCAATTTGTTGAAATTTCGAAAAATGTTACTTGGAAATTATGATTCTAATCACATTTTATGCTTATGTGCCGATTTTGAGAGAGAGATTTTGATGTTGAATAAATTTCATATTTTCGTACTTTTTAATTCACCCCCGTATCTGGCTACTTTTAAATCATTTGAAACTCTTTAAACTAGTCTAAAGGCTACCATTCCATTGCATATTGTGATCATAATATTCGTACGTAAGCTGGTTTTGAAGATTATTGATATTTTCAACTAAAAAAGAGGTAGTCTCTAGATTATTTTCCAAATTTCAAAAAAGTCAGAATTTTTCTTTCAACTTTTTTTTCATTAAACTTTAGTTGGTTAGTACAAAAATGGTTTTAATTATAATCTGAATATCTTAACGCATAACGACTACTTCAAAATTACAAACAATAAATAGAACACTTTAAAGGAAATTACATCTCCGTGTGCCTCCCTTCGGTTTCCATATATTTTTCTGTTCAACGGTTAAATTCCCTGACAGCATTTAGTAAGAACTGCCTAGGTATATTTGCACACTCTTCCCTCATAACATCTTCATTTGTGTACCTACTTTCCGACTAAAGTTTAATAAAGAAAAATTTGAAAAACAATTTCTGATTTTTTTGAAATTTGGAAAATAATCCAGAGACTACCTATTTTTTAGTTGAAAATATCAATAATCTTCAAAACCAGCTTACGTACGAATATTATGATCACTACATGCAATGAAATGGTAGCCTTTAGACTACTTTAAAGAGTTTCAAATGATTTAAAAGTAGCCAGATACGAGGGTGAATTAAAAAATACGAAAATATGAAATTTATCGAAATTTCTCTCTCAAAATCGACACATAAGCATAAAATGTGATTAGAATCATAATTTTCAAGTAACATTTTTCGAAATTTCAACAAATTGACCCGTTTTTAGGACATTTTTTTCCAAAATCACGAACTTGACAATTGACAGATGTTACCTATCAACTTTGACTTGGCGCATTTCAAGTTATTTCAGAAGCAGAAGTGATTGCTATCCAAAGTTGTTATTCAACTACAATAATAAAAAAAATTCCCATATGGTTCCAACTTTATGGCGGACATTGTATATTTGTATAATTCAACTCACCAACATGTAATACTTGCATAATTTCTTCATAAGTTAAATCATCGTATACTCTAATATCAAATTCAAGTTCCCTAAAAACACTTTCTAGAGCATCTCTATCTTTTTCTGTTCCTTCTCGTGTATGACAATCGCTTGCAAAATATTTGTGATTGAAAATGATGGCTGTGCCGTTTCTGTTGTACTTTTTATAAACTTCCGCGTCCGGAGCAGGAGCGTCTGAATTAATGAGAGGTTCTTCTTTTCTGTCAAACAAAAAGTGAAAAGTTTAGTTACAGTTATACAATCAGTTAAGTGGTTTGAACTTACTTGAAAGAAAAATACCCATCTGCTGACGAAGAGGAACTATTACTAGTTGTATTTGGTGTATCCATAACTGATATAATTCCAGTTCAGTATTACCATATAATAATTAAATATTTATTAATAAAATGGTTTATCTATAGAATTAGTGGAGCACTATGTCAATTATCATAACTTCGTTTTCTAATAATTATTTTTCCAATATCAAATTCAATTATAACTAATCTTATCAAATAAGTACTCGCATCTATTGAATCATAGATAACATTATTATTTCTTCTGCAATGTAAAAGTTTATTTTGAATGTACCATCCTCCTCCTTGACATACTAATACTAATAATATCTAAAAGATGTTCCATGACCAACGAATTCCCACTAAAAACTAATCGTGTGGCTCAACCATAATTATGTAATATCCAAGAACGGTTTCTATTATGTGGCAATGTACTATAAAGTTTCTAGTGTAGTGACAGCTACGTTTCCTCCACTAAACCACCACTTGGGTCAGTGTATACAATTCTGCAATTTTTATCGATATCCAAATTTATAATTATTAAAACTCTGAAGAGATACTAAACGAAAGACTTTTAAAATCTGGTTTTACTTATTAAATAATTTAAAAACTACACAATACATTTTTTTTCTCTAATATAATCTATTTTCTTCTGGATTATAGTAATGAGTAGGTGATGTTTGATTCTTAGATGGATTTGACACATATCTTGAAATATTATCAATTGACCCCGTTATCCTTTTATCTAGTTTAGCTCTAGGAATTGTGAACTCTCTAAAATAAATTGTCACATTTACACCACATATTGATTAGAATTACGAAACTTACCCACGGGCAGCTAATACTTGGTTATGATTAATAATCTAAAAATATTAGAGAATATACCAACATGTAAAATAGTGACACTATATAATTATTTCTTACCTTTATACCAGATACAATTTCTGAAAGAGCAACAGTAACGTTAACAATCCATAAGATGAATCCTCTAGAAGCCAAGCACATAACTGTACCAATTGCATTGTTACACAAATAATAATTCAATGGATCAGTTTCAGGACAATTTAAAAAGTCTCGCAGAAGTAAAGCAGTTATTACCAAATCAATAAATGATATTAAAATTGTAAGAATTCCCCATACTATGTTCAATAATGTGCTCCTTTTAAAGTTATATTGAATAGCTGTAACAAACGATAATAAAAATTGTTGTATCTATCAAATAATAATGAGAAAACTTACATATAAATAAATCGACAGATACAATAGTCCATCCAACACTGAAAATAAGGTATATCCACATTAGAATTATAAAATCGCTTGATCTAATTGTTCTCCACTGCTCAATATTTGCGCTTTTTGCTGAAAAATTAAATATACAAATATAAATTTAATATGTATCCATGAATATTTCCAACGGGATCTTACCTAGATAATAATTATTTAAGTATACATTTAAATAATCAGTTGTACTGTAATCTGCAATGTTATAGTAGTTGTCCAGGTAGTACATAATTATGCATGTTAGAGATAAACCAGACCATGTTAGTCCTTGCAACTGAAAATGATATTTAATACTTTAAAACTAGGAAACTGATAATGTAGTAAATAAACAAAGCGATCTACAAGTTGATGTAGCATTGTACATACAAATCCTATGATTCCAGCCAATCTGCCAAAAATTTGTTGGGATGGAGTAAACGGCATTTTTCTAAATACACTGCTTATCAATGAATGAGAAACATACTAACTATATTTTTATGTGTTTATACTTAAATTGAGTCAGCTTATAAATTTTTCTTAATTCTGGTGATTTATCTGATAAAATATTATTGATACTAATATCTGAGGATAATAATTGATACTACGGTGATGTCATTAAAGTGACTTGTCTAAAGAATTGTTTTAGTTGAAAATTCAAAAATTACTTGGGCTTCATTAGAGATAAGATTGCTTAGATTAAAAAAGTATTTGTGGAGACAGGTGATTTTTTATTTTATTTATTGATAAAAAGATAAGTTTAGGAATAAACACATCCATCCAATAATACCATTTTAATATGTACAATAATCAATTAATAGATAATGTGTTATTTAAGAAGTTAGTTCCAAAAGAACAAAACAAATCCTTTTATCTTATTTTTGTATGGATTCCACTATTAATATTAGAAGCAACAGGAAATTGCTTTATAATAATTAACTAACAAGTAGTAGTAACAATCAAAATTTACTTACCCACAAAGGAACTCAAATCTTGATGCACATATATGCAAACGCAGAAATGTTAGTTTAATGAAAATGAAGTTACCTGAGTTATTTACTCTCACAAGAAATGCATCGTAAATCGCAAGCAAGAGTAAGTATGAAGACAGTCCATCTTGGAATCTTTTCACAGTGATGACGCCAGTCGGATCCATCGTGAACCTTTTCACCGTGAAGACGTTTACTGGCGTTTCAAAAGAAAAAGTATAACTCGAAAATAACTTAAGATAGTAAGGTAAATAGAGACAATTAAATTTCTTCATCGAATCCGATTCCTATAGATGACAAAATGTTTCGTTAAAAAAACAACTTATTTCAATATTAATACAAATTCGAATAGTTTATTTACCTGATAAGGAGGAACATTTCACCAAAGCACATATCAATCATCTGTATTAATTTAAACTTTAAACTCATCTCAGATATCATAACCATTTTGAAAATATTTGACCTCGACCTTCTGTCACAATTTTAAGCGCCAAGCGGTAACTCTGGCGGTAATTCATAGCGGCCAAATCAAGGCCACCTCTGTTGTAGGTGGCCATGGGAATAATATTTGATATTTTGTTGAAACAATGTTTATTGTGTATATATTCTGACCCTTAACAAACTTTTATTGCTATTGAATAAAACTGTAAGATTTGTTTGAAACTGTTTAAAATAAAATTCTGTCGAACGAGACACTTGTACTGGCGAAAGGAAGAAGACTTTACCCTAACCAGAGGCGGCGTATGGCGTGGGCGACCCTAACCTAACAAACAAAAATTGTGCACAAATTATAAAAACGATTCATAAAATGAAATGAGGTAGGTGTTAGTTGACGTTGTATTTTATTTGCAGTAGACTCACAAACTTGCGAACAAGCCACCTGACGTTTCGAATGCCGAGAGTTCAATCGATCTTATAAATTTAAAATCTATTATTCCATTATATTAATAAGAAAAGCGAATAAGACACTGCCAAAAATAAGAGCATCCATTTATTGCCAGAAAAGTCGACAAAATTATATATGAAAGCCTATAAACCACACCGACCCATGGATTTATTTATAAACAGATGATTAATAGTGTTGAAAAAATATTGTATTCTACTCGCATAATATAATGGCTAATATGTTCACGAAAGTGCTTTTGTATCGAGAACCACAGGCGAGTGATAAAACCTAGGTATATGCTTGTTGAATAATATACTATTTAAGAGGATGCAATAAATACACGATACAATTCAAGTATTATTTTTTTAATAAAAAACATATAAAAACTACATCAAATAAATAAGGTAAGCAATCTCCATTATCTTGCGAATTAATAGACTATACCTGAAAAAAAAAATTGTGAAAACTGATGCCATCCCTTCAAACACACATGCATACAAATAAGCAAGGACCATAGCGATGGCCTGCTGTCAGTTTTCTTTTTATTTTTTATGTAAATTCCAAATGTTGCAGGATTTTTTATAAATAAATAAATAAACTAAAATATTCAATTCATCCCATTTGGCATTTCCACTATGTATATTATGAATCGTACAAACTTTCAGTAGTTTATTCCTAATACTCACTTTCCGATAAATCATTAGAAACAAATAATCTATCCTTGGAATTGGTTTTCGAAGATTCACCATAATCACCCAATATACTAGAAGGTTTTTCATTATGTCTTAAATATGACCATGGAACCTCACGTTTTGCAGAATCAGTACTATATTTTCTAGGTTTAGTATCCATTCCCTCGACTACGTCAGGAAATTTTATATAACTTGAAGTTATCTAAAAATTTAAAAAGTCAAACTAGCAGAGGGAAAGGAAGAACAAAAATTAGGTGAAATGGAAGACCACTTGTATATTGTTGAGAATCAACATTCGGAAAAATAAAAGAGAAAGACATGATTGAACTGAAGCATTCGGAAATCCTAAAGGAATAGGAATGAAGGAACTACAAGAAACACTTGACATTAAAGAAACAAAAGATGTTTTAGTAAATAAATTAAAATTTACCTTTGGGCTACTATTAGTTGAGGACAAATATTCAATATTGGAATCTATACTATATCGAGTCGTGCTGTTTCCAGCTACAGGTCGATGACTATCCTCGGAATGATTTCTTTTATGGGCCGTCATTAACATCGAGATACCCTTCGAAGAATCGCCATCCTTTTCTGAACGAAAAGAACTATTTCTTGGACTGGTATCTACAGTACCGTAAAACATTTGCCAATTTCTTATTCTCGATTCTGATGAATTCATTCCGTTCGATTGACGATTGTTTGAACGTCTACCTAAAGAGATGAAAAGATTAATAAGAAAATTAACAGTTTTTTCACACTCACCAGATGAATTGAAGTTTGTGTCGGTGCCTACGTAGGCTAATACAAAGTGACTGTTGATTGTGAAAAGCGTAATTATATTTAACGCCCAAAATACAAGTAATCTTGCGAAAAATAAAACTATTATTATAGAACTTGTATGAGGAACGAAATTAGAACTTTTGTATTGATTAAATTTGGTAAAGTCCTTGTAATTGGTTACACCGATGAATTTCAACCAAGAAGTATAATTCTAAAATGACAAAAAATAAACTTTCACTCAATTACCACAAAAAACGTACAGATGATAGAAAAATATCTTACATAAATGTGAAGCATATCTAAACCAAAATGAACTGAAGCAACGACATCCAAAATCAAACCAACACCAGTGGTTAATAGCCACGGTACATAGAACAGGATGGAAAGACACTTCCTTACTTGAAAACATATTCCAGCTAAAACAAACACGTTATTATTATATCGAAAATGATGAAATTTTCAAATAAATACCGAAGAGTAAAAAAGAACTCAATATCCAGCAACAATCGTGTATGGTATATATGAATATGTACAGTTGTGTTCGATAGTACGGATAAGATTGCCTGGGAAAAATTGCTTGTTCCATTATTGTTTGAATTATTTTATTGGTGTCGTCTTCATCGTCTGTTGCGTTCGTTTGAAGGTCTATCAATGTTGATTCTGTTTCTGATATTTTGGAAACATTATAGTTTTCTAGTGGTATTAGTTGGAATGAGCCGCAGTTATCGAAATCTAAAGAAAATATTGATTAGCTAATAAATACATATGTAAAAATTTACAATATTTTAGCCACAGAAGGAATAATGTCTAATATTTAAAGAGCTCAATAGTTATTAATGCAACAAAAGTGGTAATCAAACTCAAACCGTTCTTCTTCTCTTTTGTATCTTCATGGCCTCCACCTTGTCAGTATTCAATCGTAGCTGGTTTTTGCCTTGACCATTTAAATTTTAAATAATTAAAAGATTTTTGCAATAATTGTAACTCGTTGAGACTAAGTAGTAAGATATACATATATTATTGTTGTATTAAAGCAGGATCAGACACTTGCTCTGGATTTTTATTGTATTTATATGTTTATGTTTGTCATAAATCATCACAAAACTGACACAAGAATGACAGATGAAAATTTTGTTGCACTAGTGCAAAAAAGATCCACTTTTTCCATTAAAGTGTTGTTATTTGCATGAATGTAGAAAAAATTCTTTGTATAAGTGTTTTTTTTCATCACTGTATTGGCTAAACAGGGTATAACAAAAATATGGCAATTAAAAATTTAAATTTTCCCCTTTTCTTACCATAAAAATATGTGATGTATAAGACTATTACCAAATAATGGATAGATTTGAACCGGCAGATATAATATCCTCCCAGGACGATTACAATGTGAAAACCTGTTTGTATCTGAAATTAACACATACGATTTTTAAGAATAATATTATTCATGTTCATGTATGTGTAATATATTAATTAGTACAATTTAGTTAAAGTATTTTTCTGTTAATTATAAAATATATTTATAAAGTGAATAAACAAAAAATGTGAGAGAATTGTAATAGGTAGGTATATATCAGCCAGAAAATTATATCAAATTTAAATTCACCACAAGACAACTTACGATTGTCCATATTGCGATAATAATTCCTTTGTTAAAAATACACATAACAAACTAAAACCACGAAAAACTATAAATCACTTCATCGGGGCAGAACTTATAATAATTAAACGGCAACAAATAAACCTCTGTCGATATTTTCGCATTTTTTGTTGAAACGGTACTACAAATCGCAAAAGAAAGAATAACGATAAGATAACGAGATTTTTTTAATAGAGCTACGTAGGTATCGATTTATATTTATTAAGTATATATTTTGATTTCAAGTACTTTTTGGGTATTTACGATATACAGATGCGGATTTTGGATATTTACGATATACAGATGCGGTCATACTTAATTTTTTTTATTGCAATTAATTATAACTTTCAAATAAACTTATGCAATTTTGATGGGAAAAAGATGGAGAAATTGTATTTAGTTCTCAGCGATTCTAAAAAGTTTTTCACCAGCAAACTTGAATATGTCATTTTTCCGACTTTGACAATTCAAAGTGACAGTAGGAATAATAATAAGAAGCAACTTTTCGCAATCTTCAAGCTAGCAGTTTGATAGATTATTTCGAGAATGGAAGAAAAAGTGGAAATTCGTCAACCAATGTAATCTCACATTTTGGTAACCTCTGTATTTTTCAATTTGATACAAATTGTTAGTGACCTTTGAACCCGCACGATAAGAGTACTTTTTCGAAATATATAAAAGGTGTCTATTTTTTAATAAAATATATATTTAGAATTATAAAAAAATACCTACCTGTAAAATATAAAAGCGATATTAAATGCAAAACACATAAAAATTCAATTGATATATAGTAATATCTAATCTTCTAGCCACACAATCTCCAATCTTATATAATAATCTACTTTTTATTTTACACTCTTTACAATAAAAACATTTCATTACAGATATAATTTCAAAAGAAAATAAATTCAACTTTAGTTGAGATTGTATAAAAATTAATATAGGATACTCTAATATGGCATGAATTCATAAGGTAGGTAGAAAATGGCTGAGAAATTTGATCAAATTCTATGTGATGATCCACTGTGACGAAAAAACTGCTGCCTAAATTTTTTTTTGCACCAGTTGCCTAGGCATCAATATAAGCATTGCTGGATGTGGTATGGAAAATTTCCACCACTATTGTGAGTAATCGAAAAAAATGGTTATAACTGGCCTAAAATGTCGTAGAATACAATATTGAAAAATTTGTTGTACTTTACCAAAAATCTTCCGCATACACATAATCACTGAAGCTATAAACTACCAACACGTGGTTTTGAAATCATTTTAAAATACGGTATATTTTTGCACTATAATTATTGTACAACTAAATGGTAAGTTAGGTTAGGCATTTAGCCCAGTTAAAGCAAAGGTTTTCAAAAAATGGAACACACTGGACTTATCTCTATCTGGATCGAGGTCGAACACGGAGTCACGTAGGCCAGGGCGGCTTCATCTTCATCCCCTTGGCGCCAATCACCACTCTAGTGCGCATGTTCTAATACCAGCATCCGGTCACGTAGCCCTTTTTCCATGCACGCATGAGCCAGTTAAATGGCACGCATGCGCCGGTAACATGTGATCCAACACCGGTTCCGCTAGCATGTATAGGGTGGCCCAAACAATTTATTTTGAATTGCTCCCTTGTTCAAATGAAAATTGAACAACGTGAACCCCGAATATTTCAACCTCAGCATTGGTATAAATGATGATTCAAGAGATCGTGTCCCTTTTGAAAATTTTTTTTGACTGTCAATGTATATAGCCCAAGCAAATAAATGTTTTCATTTATTCTAGTATCTATCTATAGTAAGCCTAACAACAAATATTAAAAAAATCAATAATTATTATTGAAACAACAAATAAAAGTGCAAAAATAATATTAACACGGGTAAATCTGTTTTCTAATCTAATTCAATTAATCAGTTGGTACAATTTGACAGTTAATTACATTTTTTAGCAATTCATACTTTTTGGAATATTATCAGAAAATGAATAAATTATCACCCGACTTGTATAATAATATGCACCTATATATCCATTTTGTTTAATAAGAAAGAAAAGATAACATATGTATGTAAATTAACACATACTTTTGATAAATGTTTGTATTAAAATCAATCCTATATGCATCATCATGCTAATCAAATTAGTATAAAGAAATATATAAAAGACTAATAGTGAAATTTTCGCTCGCAGTTAACGTTACGCCACAAAATTATATACAAAAATGTTTCGAATTTCTTTAATAGTAATTTGTTTGTTAGGACTTGATAACGCAGTACCCCTACAACCCAAAGATGAACTCACAGTAATTCCCGAAAATGGCGGAGAATCAACAGGAACAAAAAACACAACAGAAGATTTAGATGAAAATTTGCCAGAATATGTTGTTTTGAAGAATTTAAGCACATCCGGAAATTCATCCAATCTGTAAGATTTATTTCAAATTAAAAAAATTTATATAACTTTAATTATTCATTTTTTAGAATTATCATAAAAACCATTGAATACGAAATTGGAATTTTAACAGATGCTGGAAATGACACGGATTTTGATAATAAAACGTAAGTAATAAAAACTCCACTTTTAACTTTCAATCGACCCTGGTATAATTAATATACCGGGTGTCCCAAGTTATCGTATACATACAATATCTCGCTTATTTGACAAGATAATTTGAAAATAAAAAAACTGTTTTGAATGGTATTGAAGTCCCTTCATAATGACTTATGAAAAAACTTTGACAGGGATGTGCAGCCACCTATCACTTTTTATTTTAAAATGGTACACACTGTATATTGTCATTAAAAATTGCGTGTTATTCTATTAGGAATACAACGATACAACATACTTGTACTTATTTTCTATTATTAACAACAAAAAATTAACATTTTAGACTTTTTTATAAGTATTACTTAATTATCCTTATAAAAATTATGTTGCCTACGCCGATGGTCGAAAAGAAGTACATTAATTTGTTGTTGTCAAAAACCGATGCCACTGTCAAAAAAAAAGAACTTCAACTATTCACAAGTTCCAAAAAACTTGTGAATAGTGGACACAACATACAATTAAGTCATAGATTAACTACACTAGACATTGTTTAACAATAAGTATTTTGAAGTTCTTTTTTTTAACAGAGGCATCGGTTTTTGACAATAAAAAATTAATGTACTTCCTTTCGACATTTTTATAACCATCGGCGGAGGCAACATAATTTTTATAAGGATAATTAGGTAATACTTATAAAAAAATCTAAAATGTTAATTTTTTGTTGTTAATAATAAAAAACAAGCACAAGTATGTTGTATCGTTGTATTCCTAATAGAATAACACGCAATTTTTAATGACAATATACAGTGTGTACCATTTTAAAATAAAAAGTGATAGGTGGCTGCACAAGCCTGTCAAATGCAATCAAGTTTTTTCATACGTCATTATGAAGGGACTTCAATACCATTCAAAATAGTTTTTAAATTTTTAAATTATCTTGTCAAATAAGCGAGATATTGTATGTATACAATAACTTGGGACACCCGGTATTTATATCTAAATCTTTATAAAATCTTACCTCGCTCCGTCATAATTTTTTTGTTTTCCTTTCTTGTAGCCACGAACAAATCGACATATCTTTTTTCGATCCTGAAAACAACGAAACCTTCGTAGATTTGTCCAAAATTCCAATTCCATATCAAACAAACGTCAGTGGAGTATCAGTTACAGGATTTATTCCGGCCAATTTTGGTAATCTTGCAAAACTCAAGGATGGTACACCGACGCTAGAAGGTTCAAACTTTCCTTTATTTCCAAATAAACAAGTCAGAGTAACTCATAATGTGAGCACTTCTAATAAAGATGATAGCGGATTTGTTTTGTCTGGATTATCGGAAATTCTAGGATTACCAGACTTTATCAATTTTGATAAATCCGATTCCCAAGAAAACCACAGCAGCGATAGTTCTAAAGAAATTAAGAAATCACATAAAAAGGAAAGCGGTAAAAATTCTGAAGAAAGTAACAGTAGTGAAAGTTAGATAACTATAACATTTAACAAGTTAAATATTAATAAAATATTGTTTTACTAAATTTTCTTTTGTTATTAATTTTTTTAAACCTACTTAATTCAAGATATAATCACTTACCTACAAGCAGTCCCAAATCATAACGAAAGAATTTTTAAGGCTGTAAAAATTTTTAAATTACACAAATCTCATATACTATTTAAAGGATATTATTAAAAACAATTTGTAAATCAAAAAAATAATATTTAATGTGAACCAGTTTGAACAAGTAATAATATCTAAGCGATCCAATACAAATATTCAACTAAATTTAATTTTAAACTTAGTATTCGAGATATTTTCAAAAAAATAAACGTTTCGATAAACTTCCACCCTCAGCAGTATCCATTAACTTCCTTTTTAATGAGGGTTTATCGGCATCTCTAATTTTTCTCAAACTTTGTGGAAGTGGCAATTTTGATCCAACAGTTGGAGCAGGTTTATTACTAAAAAAAGGCATCTGTAAGCATTCTGTACAACTTTTCCTCTTGATTGGATTCAAAACCAAAAGTGCTTGAATTAAATCTAATAAATCATCTCCAGCTGCAGTGAATATCAACTTTAATGGAACTTGATTGAATGGCTTAAATTCTATGTAGTCTGATAAAGTTTTCAAGCCTGGCCAGTTTTCCTCAGTTGGATTACCAAATACTACAACATAAATAAGATATATTGTAGGAAAAGATAAAAATGGCAAAGTTCTTACCATCGAAAATTTTTGTCAGCTGATCAAGGTCTGATTCTCCTGGAAATAGCGGAACTCTTAGTAACAATTCAGCTAAAATACATCCAACAGCCCACATATCAACACAAGTACTGTATTGTTTGGCACCGAAAAGTAGCTCAGGTGCTCTATACCATCTTGTAACTACTTGGTGAGTATTTATCCTATTAGGTGAACCATACAATTTAGCTAATCCAAAATCTCCTACTTTTAGGACTCCACTTGAATTTACCAACAAATTATTAGGTTTTAGATCTCTGTGAAGAATCTAAAAGATAACAGTTAATAACAAAAATAATCCTTAATCTACTTCATGAAATTAGATATAATGTGAAAAGGCATTCAAATTACTAACCCAGTTTAAATGAAGATACTCCAAACCATGAAGTGTTTGAAGAATGTATGACTTGATGTTAGCTGTAGTTAGGATAATAGTATTGTCTTTAATGACAACTTCTAGGTCAGTATCCATAAAATCAAAAACCAAAGATACATTAGACATATGTCCAAATACATCTAAAAGTCCAATAATGTTTATATGATGTAATTCTTGCAGTAATTTTATTTCCCTAAGAGCTGTTCTATTTATACCATCTTGGGCTTCCTGGCGGCTTCCTATTTTAATCTTTTTTACCGCTACTATGTTGTCTGTATCTACATCTCTAGCTTTATAAACTGTTGCAAACTGACCTTCACCAAGAAATTCTATTTTTTCATATTTTTTCAACTTGTTTTCCATTTTCTTCAATTTCTTATAACATTTTTTGTAAAAAATTTGAAATATAAACTAATTTTTATTCAAATTATAAAACGCTGGATTCTTCTTCTCTTTCTACGGATAATATCATAGAATAATATTTTTTCAGAAACTTCTCTTCTTTACGTCATGTGGCCTGGAGTGACGTAAAGGAAATTAAAAAGAAGAAGAAGCGTCATTTAGCTTTCGGTGTGGTTGCCATTTTATTACAGTTTTTCTTCTATAAATAATTTAAATGAGGTTAAACACCACATTGCATTTCAATCTTTGAATATAATCTATATTCAAAGATTTCAATCAATAAAAATGAATATAAACTATTCTTCTTCTCTTTCTACGGATAATATCATAGAATACATTTTTTCAGAAACTCCTCTTCTTTACGTCATATGTAAAAGAAGAAGAAGCGTCATTTTGCTTTTGGTGTGGTTGCCATTTTGTTACAGTTTTTCTTCTATAAATAATTTAAATGAGGTTAAACACCACATTACATTTCAATCAATAAAAATAAGTAATATTTTATTATCTAAATATTCACAGACGAATATTTTCTAGAAATGGTATGAATGTTTAAAGTATTTAGTAACAACAGTAAAATTTTACTTAACATATTGCTCCTAAACTAACCCTAAATTTTATAGTACATCACCTTATTTTTTTAGAAACCTATTATATTGCAAGGGCACGAACGTGCCATCACACAAATTAAATACAACAGAGAAGGAGACCTCTTATTTTCTGCTTCCAAAGGTAACAAACCTGATGTATGGTATTCCTTAAATGGTGAACGATTAGGTACTTTCAATGGACATCAAGGTGCTATCTGGTGTATAGACGTAGACTGGACTTCTACCAAATTTATGTCAGGTGCTGGTGACAATACCTGCAAAATATGGGATTGTGAAACTGGTAAAGAAATTGGTAATATACCATCTGCCTCTTCAGTTAGAACATGTATGTTCAGTTATTCTGCTAATATGGCTGTATATACTACTGATAAAGCTATGAAACAACCTTGTGAAATTTTTATCATTGATACAAGGATAGTAGATGACAGTACAGGTAGTCAACAACCTATTTTGAGAATACCCATATCTGGACCTAGAGTATCATCAATTCTTTGGGATAATTTAGATGAAAGTATTATTACTGGTCATGAAAATGGTGAACTTATACAATGGGACCTAAAAGTAGGTAGTTTTTTTTTAGTACTCATCTAGTGGTTAATTTATTTTTTTTAAAGACTGGTAAGCAAATCAACAAAGTGAAAGAACATGATTTACTAATCAATGATATGCAGTGGAATAAAAATCAAACCATGTTTATTACTGCTTCAAAAGATCACACTGCTAAACTTTTTGATGCCAAGGATTTGCTGCTTCTCAAAACTTACAAAACTGAAAGACCTGTTAATTCAGCAGCCATAAGTCCTATAGCAGATCATGTAGTAGTAGGTGGTGGTCAAGATGCTATGGACGTAACAACTACATCTACCAGGGTTGGAAAGTTTGATTCAAGGTTTGTAACAGTCAATATTTCTTTTATATAAAACAATTTTCATCTCACTTGAAACATTTAATTCTAATTATATACTTATTTATGAAATATATCTAAATGTCTTCTCGAAAAGTTGAATTTGAAGTGTGATACAGTTTAATTTCTAATTAGGTTTTTCCATATGGTTTTTGAAGAAGAATTCGGAAGAGTAAAGGGGCATTTCGGTCCAATTAATAGTGTTGCATTCCACCCAGATGGTAAAAGTTACAGTTCTGGCGGAGAAGATGGTTTTGTTAGAGTACATACCTTTGATTCCTCATATTTTGAATACAACTTTGATTATTAAGAAGAATAATATTTGGAATAAAACTTCTATTTAACTATTATGTTTTTGTGTTATATCCTACATTTGCGCATTAGTGTATTATTTAAATAATTCAAGAATCATTTTTTGGGTAAATGCAAATATTTTACGTTGTTTAGCTGGTTGGAAAAATGTATCAAATCAAAGGAACATGTCCAATCTGTTTATTAATATTTTTAACAGTTTTTTATTGTCTAATAAGCTCTTGCTAGGTATATTGGTGACGAATTAAATAGTTCAAAGCAGCAGGGATGTTATTGGTTACCATGGAAACCTCACCTACAACAAACGATTATGGAGACATATTTATCATTGTTGTCAGAGACATTTGATTAATAATGGAGCTGAAGTATTTGCAAACTATTTTGGAAGCACAAGTAAGTTCAAAATAAGCTATTTACACTGTTTATTAATAGTTGAATCTTTTTGTTTTCAATTTAAGGATAGCGATTTCAAAATAGCTGGACTGTGCTGGACGCCAAACAATCACAAATTGGCAATAGCTACTTGTGATCGTCAAGTTTTATTGTTCGACGAAAAGGGTGAAAAAAGAGATAAATTCTCAACGAAGCCTTATGATCCTGAATCTGGTAAAAGATCGTACATTATAACTGGAATTTCTTTTAGCCCCGATTCAACAAAGATTGCCGTAGCACAAAGCGATTGTATTGTATATGTTTATAAGATTGGTGAGAAATGGGGCGAAAAAAAAGTGAGTTTAAAACTATTTGAATAATATTTGCTTTGTAAAAACTAAAATTGTTTTGTTAATAAGATTTTAATAAATATTCTTATTCCAGGCTATTTGTAATAAATTTCCACAACCATCCCCTGTTACTTGTGTGACATGGTTGTCAACAGGACCGATAATATGTGGTCTAGTAGATGGAAAAGTTCGAGCTTTACAAACGAAATCCAACAAATCCCAAAGTCTATTTGCATCCGACAGTCTTGTTGTGTCTTTAGCTCCAAATCCTAAAGGTACTGGATTTTTATCAGGACACGTTGATGGCAATGTCATTAGGTAAGCAAAGAAATAGTAGAGTTCAAAATTATGTTTATATGAAATTTTAGGTTTTATATAACAAGTGATCATGGAGAAGATGAAGCTAAGGGTCGAGTAGCTTTACATTCCGTCCCTCCTTATGGATTAGCATGGACTCAAGGGCATATATTTATGGCAGGATGTGACAAAAGGGTGTCGATAGTAAATAATCATGGGAAATTAGTAAAGACTTTTGACTACAGAAAGGATAATAGCGAACATGATTTTAATGTAGCCTGCTGCAGCCCTAGTGGACAGGTAAGAAATAATATGTCACGGGATTGGAGGTTTTACTTTTCTATATTTTAGGCAGTTGCTGTAGGAAGTTTTAGTCGCTTAAGACTGTTTATATGGAATACTAGAAGGTCTATTTGGGAGGAAAGTGCTCCGAAAGAACTGACTAATTTTTATACAATCACCGCATTAGCTTGGAAAAGAGATGGATCTAAAGTTACGTGTGGGGGACTTTGTGGAGCTGTTTTTATGTTTGAATCAGGTGAGATGATCAAGTTGCAGCTTGAAAAAACAAAATTATATGTATCTTTGGTATTTTAGTGTTGAAACGAACAGTTTGGAAAAATATATATGAAATAACATACGTAGGACCCAGTCAGGTTTTAGTAAAGTCCTTAAATGAAACCAATCGTGCTGTTGTATTAAAATCACAATACGGTGGGGAAATAGAAGACATCAAAATAATGGGTAAAGATTGTTATTTGGTAGCAAGAACTGAAGAAACTTTATTAGTAGCTGATTTAATGAGAAATCTACTGAGCGAGGTAAAATTATTATTACCATAGAATGTTGTAAAATTGATCAATGATTTTAATTTCAGGTTCCTTGGAATAATTCAGGACGCAACGAAAAATTTTATTTCGAAAATGCGAATGTTTGTTTGGTTTTCAACGCCGGCGAATTGACTTTAATAGAATACGGCGACAACGACGTGTTGTGTTCCGTTAGAACGGAATTTGCTAATCCTCATTTGATAAGCGTTCGATTGAACGAACGAAACCAAACTGTGGATAATAAAAAACTGGCATATTTACTCGATCTAAAGACCATATGTATAGTAGACTTGATAAATGGGGTTTTGTTGGGACAAATTAGTCACGATTCGAAAATCGATTGGTTGGAATTGAATGAAATCGGGAATAAATTGTTGTTTCGCGATAAAAAACAAAGGTATAAAGAGAATTTTCTATTTTGATTGTTTTAAATTTAATTTTTCCCAAAAATTGAATGGATGAGGCTTTTACTTGATTTAGATCCATACTAGTCCAGGGTAGAAGCCTTTAAAAATAATGAAAAGTGAAAAAAAATTATAATAGAATGGAACCCATTAGAAAAGGAGGGAAATATGATAAAAATGAAAGGAAAAATAATTTACGGGCCATCTGAGGTTGGGAAGGGGATGAGGGTGAGTTTTTAAGGGTAAAAAACGGTTTTTCTCGATTTCCAGCAAAACTAAAAGTCCTATCGAAAAAAGTCAAATGGAAAAGTTGTAGATAATAAAAAGATCTAAAACTTTTGTATTCACACTTTTTTCACATAACCTCAAAATTTATGTGAAAAATTCAAAAAACCAAGTTTTTGGTTTTTTATTTTTATCTTTTACAAAAAAATTTTTTTTTTAACGAAATTTTGTGAAAACTTACCTTTTTATGTCCCAAATACGCTGTAATTTATTTAATTGAAAATATTTATTTTTTCACCTTATTTTGAATTAATATCGAAAAAACACCCTAATTTTCAATCGAAAATTCACCCGTCAAAATATCAGCATTTTTCAAAAAGTTGGTATGGTTTCTGTTCGTTGAAATCTCTACTTTCCGATGGTGAACAAAAAATATACATTACTATGGTAAATATTCTCAGAAAATGCAAATAATGAAAAAAAACTCGAATCCGTTTTTTGAATCATTGTGTATAATTTTGAGCAATTTATTAAAATTTTCACATTAATTACTAGGAAAGAACTAGGGATAATTCCCTAGGTCTGGCATCACTGCACAGTAGCTTTATCAAACGAATGGAGGTATAATGAGAAGTTTTCAATTTATACAGTGCTTTAATACTAAATTTTAAGGATATTAACAATAAAATTATGGTCTATTTACAAGGAAATGAAATAAAAAAGGAAAAAAATTTGTCTAAATATAGGATTAACTAAAGTATTTAACAAGTTTACCTGGAAACTCATTCACAACAATCCTACAGGAACCTTTCTAGGTAAAAAGGTTCAATAAGGGAGAATTGTTGATATCTATTTGGTGGTTAAGAAGATTATCTGAATATTTGTTTTTATTTATCACTAGGGCTTCTAAAAGATTTAATTTGGATTTAGGCAAGATTTCAAAATTTGAATCGAAAGAGTGTTGGTTTGCTAATAAATGATTTGAGTAGTTGGAATCTGATTTTTGGTTGTCATAGCTACGTTTGGTTCTGAAATTCTAGTTTTAAAATTCCTAAAAGTTCTACTTATAAAAATTTTATCACAATTGTCATTACCACATTTTAATTTATAAACTCCTGGTTTATTTAGTTTTAAAGATTTGGATTTGTTGTTTTTAATGAATTTGGATAAATTGTTATCGGTTTTGAAGCAAATATTCAAGTCTAAAGTTTCTAAAAATGATTCGATTTTTCAAGGATGGTATTCCAAAGTAAGTTAAGCTTCTAAATTGGTTATTTTTGTTTTTTATCATAAAGAAATATTTGTTCTAGAGTCTGTTTTCGTATCTTTTTATTTATGATATTGCCAATTGAATTTGGAATGTAATTATTATCAATAAAACAGCTATTCGTATTATATTTAGTTCTTTCCATTAAATATAAATTAGCCATTTTAGAAGCTTTAATACTTTGGAATGCAATCCTTAGAATCAAATCATTTTTAAGAAACTTTAGATTTGAATATTTGCTTCAAAACCGACAAAAATTTATCCAAATTCATTAAAAACAACAAATCCAAATCTTCAAAACTAAATAAATCAGGAGTTTATAAATTAAAATGTGGTAGTGACAACTGTGATAAAATTTATACAGGGTGTTTCAAAAAAAGGTAACACCGTCTCTAGGATAGGTAAAAAACTGAAAAATAATTGGGGTTTGCTTAGTAAAATTATTTTCTAACGCCATCCGTTTTCAAGATAAAGGGCGTTGAAGAAAATAAAAAATTACACATTTCTTACGATTTTGCCGAAACTACTGGCACCATTGCAATGAAATTTTATACGAATATGTTTTGGAAGCTGATATATCCCATGAATTTGTTTTTATAACTAACTCTCATAGAGGGCGCTAGTTACACGATTCATACAACGTATTATTCAACATAACTTTTTTTAAGGGTAGAATTATTAGTCAAAACTCCAAGTGAACATAAACATCGTTTAATTTTACAACAAAAAGGTAGTCTTTGTAAAACTCGATATTATGTACCGTTTTCGGAATATTTTGATTTGAAAATTATGAAGTAATAATCGCTCCTGGTATAAACTAATGTTAATCAATCAATAAATGTCAATTTTACATGGCAAACTTAAAGAAAAGCAAAAAAATTTTACTAAGCAAACCCCAATTATTTTTCAGTTTTTTACCTATCCTAGAGATGGTGTTATCTTTTTTTTGAAACATCCTGTATAGGTAGAACTTTTAGGAATTTTAAAACTAGAATTTCAGAACACAAAAGTAGCTATGCCAACCAAAAATCAGATTCCAACTATTCAAATCATTTATTAGCAAACCAACAAACACTCTTTCGATTCAAATTTTGAAATTTTGCATATAGAACCAAAATCCTTCAATTTAAATCTTTTAGAAACCCTTGAGATAAATAAAAACAAATATTCAGATAATCTCAACGACCAAATAGTTATCAACAATTCTCCCTTATTAAACCTTTTTACCTAGAAAGGTTCCTGTAGGATTGTTGTGAATGAATTTCCAGGTAAACTTGTTAAATACTTTAGTTAATCCCATATTTAGACAATTTTTTTTCCTTTTTTATTTCATTTCCTTGTAAATAGACCATAATTTTATTGTTAATATCCTTAAAATTTAGTATTAAGACACTGTATAAATTGAAAAACTTCTCATTATACCTCCATTCGTTTGATAAAGCTACTGTGCAGTGATGCCAGACCTAGGGAATTATCCCTAGTTCTAGGGAGGTTTTTAAATAATTTTTTTGTCTAGGGAAATAGGGAGATTATAGAAATATTTGATGATTTTTGTAACACAATGCAATAAATTTAAAATACCGAAACTGAAAGGTATTTTTCTGTAGTGACAGATGTTAAAACAAAAAAAAAAAGAAATAAGTTGGGAAGTGAGGCTTTAAATGCCGTTTCAGTTATAAGATTTTCGACCAATAATTGTTGCCAAGACTTTGAAGTTACAAACGATCATTTAAAGTTAATGTCTTCAAAAAATGTGTATGGAACTGAATGATTTTTTTTCATTTTGCGCCATTGCTTTTTTTTTCTAAAAACTGATTTTTTTATTTTAATAAAGAACGAAATATATTTTTTAGACTGTTCTTTAAATATAATGTAGATTTAAACAAATTAAAATTGTTTGATTTCTTAATTTAATTTTTCAGATTAATACTGGTCGACGTTCTTAGTCAGTTGAAACAAACTATTTTTACCGGAGTTAGTTTTGTGCAATGGGTGGAAAGTAGCGACGTAGCAGTCGCCCAATCTAACAACACCCTAGCAATATGGTATAATATCGATTTACCGGAAAATCCTACAGTGATGACTATAAAAGGCGACGTAATTGATATAGTTAGAAATAACGGTAAAACCGAAGCTATTTGTGTCGAAGGCAATAACACTTTCAATTTGGAATTGGACGAAGGATTAGTTGAATTTGGTAAGAAATTTTTTATAAAAACCTACAGAGGGTATTTTAAAAAAAAAAATATTGTTCCAGGTACTGCCTTAAATGATAACGATTACAACAGAGCCGTACTTTTTCTCGAAAACATGAACAATTCTTCCGAAGCTGAAGCCATGTGGCACACTTTGTACTTGATAGCGATGAAGCAGCAAAATTTATTTCTCGCCGAACGGTGCAGTACCGCTTTGAGCGAAGTTGCTACTGCGTTTTTTCTACAAGAAACGTCGAAAGAAGCGCAAATTTTCGCAGAGAAATTTAACGAAAATTCGAATAATTCACCGGAAGTTTGGGCGCGGTTGTCAGTTTTATACGGAGATCTAAATACCGCGGAAAATATTTATTTAGAACAAGGAGATATTGAAAAAGCATTGACTATGTACAAAAAATTACATAAATGGGATGAGGCGATTCGGTAAGTGGAAAAAAAAGAGATTTTTTGTGTTATTAAATTTCTATTTAGATTGGCAGAACAAAGAAACTACGAAAATTTGAAGGAATTGAAAGAAGAGCACATGTCGCTTTTAATGCAAAGCGGACAGTACGAAAAAGTCGGTCGAGTATTGGAAACCGAAGGAAAATACGAAGAAGCTTTGAACATGTATTTGAAATCCAACAAACTCCTTCGGATCCCCAATCTTTTATCCAAATATCCTCAATTGTTGGACGATCATAATGTCGTTGGAGGAGTTTTGAAAAATTTGATCAAACAGGAATTGTACGAGTACGCTGCTGAAATTTACGAGAAACTCGATAAGCCCGATTTGGCTATGGAATGCTACAGAAAAGGTTAGTAAACATCATTAAGTTGATCACTATTAGGGGGAGTAGAATTCTGGCGGAAAACGTTTTGCATTGTTTTTGTATTAAATGCAAGTCAACGTAATTACCGTAAATTCCTAATTTATTTGTTTAATTTTTTGTCAGTGACAAGCTTAAAACTGTGTTTTTCTATTCAACTCAACTGTAAATATTTCTGAGGTTATATTTTTATATAATCAGAGATATTATGGAAGAGGTTAGGTCAGGGTAGGGGATCTCTGAAGGCGCACGGGTGCTGCCACATAAAAAGTCCCGTCAGTACTAAAATTTGTAATTTGATGAAAACTGTAACGCCATTAGTGGTAGTTGCAGATTCTTCCACATACATATTAGCGCTGACATCCTAACCTGACAACTGCTTGACAGCCACTAACAACTGCTTATTTGTGTGTGTGTTGAGTATTCGTATTTAGATTTTATTGTTCATAGTGGGACTTTTACTTGAAGAGACAATTTCAAGAATATGTTTTGTGAAAGACTGTAATGTGAGTTGCATACGGTATAGTCCAGGGTAGAAGCCTTTAAAAATAATGAAAAGTGAAAAAAAATTATAATAGAATGAAACCCATTAGAAAAGGAGGGAAATATGATAAAAATGAAAGGAAAAATAATTTACGGGCGATCTGAGGTTGGGAAGGGGATGGGGGTGAGTTTTTAAGGGTAAAAAACGGTTTTTCTCGATTTCCAGCAAAACTAAAAGTCCTATCGAAAAAAGTCAAATGGAAAAGTTTTAGATAATAAAAAGATCTAAAACTTTTGTATTTACACTTTTTTCACATAACCTCAAAATTTATGTGAAAAATTCAAAAAACCAAGTTTTTGGTTTTTTATTTTTATCTTTTACAAAAATTTTTTTTTTTTAACGAAATTTTGTGAAAACTTACCTTTTTATGTCCCAAATACGCTGTAATTTATTTAATTGAAAATATTTATTTTTTCACCTTATTTTGAATTAATATCGAAAAAACACCCTAATTTTCAATCGAAAATTCACCCGTCAAAATATCAGCTTTTTTCAAAAAGTTGGTGTGGTTTCTGTTCGTTGAAATCTCTACTTTCCGATGGTGAAAAAAAAAATATATGTTACTATGGTAAATCTTCTCAGAAAACGCAAAAATTGAAAAAACTCGAATCCGTTTTTTGAATTATTATGTAAAATTTTGAGCAATTTATTAAAATTTACACTTTAATTACTAGAAAAACGTAAGATTATAACATGAAATCTTACATTTTCCTAGATTATAACATGAAATCTTACATTTTCCTAGTAATTAAAGTGTAAATTTTAATAAATTGCTCAAAATTATACATAATGATTCAAAAAAAGGATTCGATTTTTTCAGATTTCAACGAACAGAAACCACACCAACTTTTTGAAAAAAGCTGATATTTTGACGGGTGAATTTTCGATTGAAAATTAGGGTGTTTTTTCGATATTAATTCAAAATAAGGTGAAAAAATAAATATTTTTAATTAAATAAATTACAGCGTATTTGGGACATAAAAAGGTAAGTTTTCACAGAATTTCGTTAAAAAAAAAAATTTTTGTAAAAGATAAAAATAAAAAAATAAAAACTTGGTTTTTTGAATTTTTCACATAAATTTTGAGGTTATGTGAAAAAAGTGTAAATACAAAAGTTTTAGATCTTTTTATTATCTACAACTTTTCCATTTGACTTTTTTCGATAGGACTTTTAGTTTTGCTGGAAATCGAGAAAAACCGTTTTTTACCCTTAAAAACTCACCCCCATCCCCTTCCCAACCTCAGATCGCCCGTAAATTATTTTTCCTTTCATTTTTATCATATTCCCCTCCTTTTCTAATGGGTTTCATCCTATTATGATTTTTTTTGGTTTTAAAAATTATCGACCCTGGACTAGTAAGCTTTATCTCCATTTCAAAACATGTTCCATTAAATAGAAAGTAACAGAAGTAGCAGTTATTCTTCCACACAACTTTGAACTTCCCAGCATTATTGTTGAATTCCTAACATTTATTTTTTTCCCTGTTTGTCATTGAGATATGTTTCATTTATTGTATACTTTTTTAATTCAATAAAATATGTAAACTTGATGATTATTGCTTTATTTTTCGCAATTCAGGCATTATATGATTCATTTTTTGACATTTCATTTTATTTTACTTGACTTTTCATTATTATTATTGTAATATCAATCTAATGTTGAGTAATTTTAAATGAAATATCAAAAAATGGATCGTGAATGTCATTTGGGAATAAAAGTAAAATTACAGTAATTTTGAATATACCGCAAAAAACTGTAAAATTACAGGAATCTTCTTTTTCGGCTGTTAGCGAAGTTCACAACCTGATTTGTGCCAGAGGTACTGACGGGACTCCCAAGGTAGCGCCACCCGTATGAATAGAGGGCGCCACGGGTCAGTTTCCCATCTATAAGTTGTTTTTTATCTATGGGTTAGGTTATTCTATTTTTTGTTTTTATTGCACTTTTATGAAAGTGTCACTTATTTCCTCTATAGGTACTATGCGAAAATATATGGCCAGCATTTAAAACTACCTGTATATCATTTATGCACCTAGAAGAAGGCTCAGCATTTACAAATTCAAATAAACTTTGAATAGTCAGTTGATACCTCATCAATAGTTACAAAAATAAAGAGAAAATAAGTCGGTATTAAAAATTTTGAATATTACTCAATACAAACGTACCTTCCCTGTAACTTTTGTAGATATGACTATATCAAAAATAAAATAAAAACACGAAATCAGACCTAAACTTGTTTTATTTTTGACAAAATATCAACCATACCTATTACTCCAAAAATAAAAATATTTGGAGTCAAAGTTTAGTTTAAAAACACAAAATATTAAAGCACAATCAAAGAAAAGGCAAAAGTTTCACGAAAACACTCACTGAAAATAACTAAAACCACTTAAATATCAAACGGCTTATACGGCAGCTGATTTGTTTTACTCGTTGCTAGGTTGACATTGACATTTAGAAGCGCCATCTATCGAATTCTACTTCACCCAATATTATACTCGCTCAATGGAAATTCATTTGAATATTTTATTAACAGGAAAGGTTTGGAACAAAGCGGTAGATTTGGCACGAACGGTGAGTCCGGACAAAGTAGTTCAATTGGAAGAAGAATGGGGTGATAGTTTGGTAGAAAGTAAGCAAATGGATGCCGCTATAAGTCATTTTATCGAAGCCGGTTGTACGCTTAAAGCGTTAAACGCCGCCGTTGCCGCTAGACAATGGAAAAAAGCCGTTCATATTATCAAAGTTATCGATGATGCAGATACCGTTAAAAAATACTACGAAATGATCGCCAATCATTTTTCGAGCGTCAAAGATTTTTCGACGGCGGAAAAATTGTATGCCGCTTGCGGTATGTACAAAGAAGCCGTCGATATGTACAACGAAGCCGGTGAATGGGAAAAAGCGCACGGCATCGCTTCTAAATATTTAGATAACGAAGAAGTATACGGAATGTACGTTAAACATGCCGAAAGTTTAGAAGAAGACGGTAAATATAGAGAAGCCGAGAAATTGTATCTTTCCGTTAACGCACCGGATCTGGCTATCGCTATGTATAAACGAGTCGAACACTTCGACAATATGGTGAGACTCGTTGAAAAGTTTCATCCGAATCTTCTACAAACTACACATTTACATCTCGGACAACAATTGGAAAGTCAGGGAAAATATAGAGCGGCGGAAATTCATTTTTTGGCGATTAACGAATGGAAAGCGGCTATGAACATGTACAGGTTAGTAATTGTCATAGACAAAATAAAAAAGAGACGGTGGTATACGGGATAGCGTTTCTGCGCAACTACCCGCGCATCGAGTCGCTGCGGTCGCGAGAACTACAAGACTTTTTACATAAGGGAAATTGAATAAATTAGTTTAATATATTGTAAATTACATTACACTGCAATATTTATCCTTCAATGTCTATAAATATTGTGAAATATCCTAGTATGTCAACTTTTAAGTGATTAAAAATGAAAATATACAAAATCAATCATACATTGGCTGGTGTGAATCTAGCTTTTGCTTGTCAAAGTTAAAGTGAAAGTGTCAACAAAATGGTGAGTAGGATTATTTTACTTATAGTTTTATTTTTAAGATTTTAGTTCTAATAAAGGAAATAAAAGTAAGTGAACCTTCAAAATATCATCACCAGATGTGACTTGTTATAAATGTATTGCAAAAATTGTAATAGTTAATATTTTTGGTCACTTCGTAGTAAAAATTAAACATTTTTCAAACTTCCTTCTGATATTAATCAAAGTAAACATTGGTTCATAATTTTAGGATTTCCTTTTAAATCCAAGGATCAAAGGTTGTGTGAAGATCATTTTGATAATAATGCATTTATAGGTTCATTATGCAAAATACTTATTAGATTTGTTTTACCTTTGCAATAGAACTAGTAAACAAAAATAATTCTTTTTTATTTGTAACTTGAGGTACTGCATTTTATTTATTTTGCTTCAGACCTGTCTGGAGAATCTACTTTCTAACTCCTTTTTATTGAAATTTTTGCAGCTTTTATGAATAATTTTGAAATAATGTGCAATTTGATGTGATATTGGATTAACTTTCCTAAATATAATGTAAGTAGTAAAAGTAAGTTCTTTTGTGATTAATAATATACAGTGATGGGCAAATGTGTGGAACCAAGTAAATATCTCTGGAATTATTAGAGATGCCAAAATGAAATTTGGAAGGTGGATACTACAGTAGATTGGCTAACTTTTTTCATATTTTTTAACAATTTTTAATTTCCTGTTTCACCGGAAGTAATGTCGATTTTAAAATTTGCAATGGAACACCCTGTATATTATTTTAGTTTCTGATGATTCGGCTATTTCACGATCAAATTAAAACAATATAATCTTTTCACGTTCAAATACAAACACTATTAACTTATTTGGACAACTACTGTCACTTCACAATGAATTTCGTGGACTACTAGTTACCATCAAATTTTTCCTTTCCTTAGTTACTTTTCTGTTAATATCTCGGTAGGTATTGAAATAAAAAATATTGAACTCGATATTTTTGTATTCGTAATAAAATGCTTCATCAGAAACTAAAATAATATACAGGGTGTTCCATTGCAAATTTTAAAATCGACATTACTTCCGGTGAAACCGGAAATTAAAAATTGTTAAAAAATATGAAAAAAGTTAGCCAATCTACTGTAGTATCCACCTTCCAAATTTCATTTTGATATCTCTAATAATTCCAGAGATATTTACTTGGTTCCACACATTTGCCCATCACTGTATAAATGTTTCATAAATTGATAATATTTGTCATGTTATTATGTGCAGTTTAATAAAAAATTTAAATTTGTGTTGATTTCTCATTTATCTAAATAATGTGTCTAAAAATTGTTTATTAATTATAATCATTAGAAAAAATGAAATATAATTTAATTTTCTATAATGAAATAATTATATATAATGAACAATTTTTAAACAAATTGTAAAATTCACCTACCCACAATCCAAACTAACCAATTCAAATATCCCGCCTTCAAAAATTAGTTCCAACACCCCTTCGGGGTGCGCTTCGATCAACGTGATGCCAACTGCTACTGCAGGGTTGACAACTCTCATTATATTATATTTCTCTATGGTAATAACTATCTAAAATATTCTATATTCTAACGTTTATTTTAATTTATATTTAAAGATTTATATGTATAGTCAAAGGCACTCTTAACGTGCGGGTCATACGATTCAACAAAGACATACTCACAGTTTTTGTTTTCTTTTATTACGTTAAATTATAACTTCCAAATGAAATCCGTTAGATAAATAAGACAGACTTATGCAATTTTGACGGGAAAAAGAAGGATATGTATTTAGTTTTCAGCGATTCTAAAAAGTCTTTCACCAGCAGAGTTTTTATTTAAATATGTCAGTTTTGCAACTTTGACAATTCAAAGTGACAATATGAATAATAAGTAGCAATTTTCAGTTTTTTTGTACTTAGTTCGATGGATTATTTCGAGAATGAAAGAAGAAGTGGAAATTCGTCAATCTGCAGTGTAATCTCACATTTTGGTAACCTCTGTGTTTTCTGATTTGATACATATGGTTAGTGACCTTTGAACCCGCACGTTAAGAGTGCCTTTGACTATACTACTGTCCTTAATTAATAATTTATATCATACACTAAACACACTAACTATAATTTATATGAAAGTCACTAAATAAACACTTTATCGATGCGTCTATTTATATCGCCCGTGGATATGATTCTAGAAAGCTCTCGTTCTATGGAATACGCTGGATAGACTAGAAATCCCTCGACGAGTGGCAGGGAGTGGGGTAGGTAGTCTTCTCGATGATTCTCGACTAGTGAGTAGAGGAGTCATAGTCGTCTCATGCGGGAATTTCACTGGGACATTCGCGTAACAATATATAAAGCAATGTTTTTTTTTACAATTTCAGAACGCTTGGTATGTGGGAGGAAGCTTACAGAGTGGCAAAACAAAACGGCGGACCAAACTCTGCCAATCAAGTGGCATTTCTATGGGCTAGAACGCTCCATATTGATTCGGCTATTAAATTATTGAACAAATATGGTATTTTGGAGCCGTGCGTTAATTATGCATGTGAAACGTATCAATTTGAATTTGCTTTTCAATTGTGTAAGAATTTACCCGATAAGGTAAATCGATTCTTAAAATTTTTCGTTATCGCTTCTAATTTTTTTTAAATTAGGTAAAAGAAGTTCATTTGAAACACGCTATGGCTTTAGAAGACGACGGAAAATACAACGAAGCCGAATCGGAGTTTATATTAGCGGGAAAACCGAAGGAAGCGATTCTAATGTACGTTCACGCGCAAAATTGGATGAACGCTTTGAGAATAAGCGAAAAATACGAACCGGAAGCCGTGCCGGAAGTACTTCAAGCTCAAGCAGCTCAATGTTTCAAGGATAAACAATTTTCCGAATTCGAGGTACTTTTATTGAGAGCGCAAGTACCGGAATTGATCGTACAAAAATATAAAAGCGAAGGTAAATATTATTAAAATTTCAAAAAAATTGAATTGTTTTATTTAAATTTATTTTCTTAGACATGTGGATCGATGCGTTGCGTGTTTGTAAAGATTACTTACCTCGTCTTTATCCGTCACTTCAATCCGAATACAGCAGTTCGCATCACAATCAAATGACAGATGTCAATATAGAGACTTTATTATCGAGAGCCAACGAATGGGCTTTGGCTGGTCAACACAAACAAGCAGTAGATTGCTTATTACAGGTTAGTTAATGATTTGTTGCTTCTTCTTTGTTTTAAAAGCATCCAATTATAATTTTAAACTTCGCGCCATTTCAACTCTGTTGACTTACTTTCCGGTGGCTGTCTGAACGAGGCCATACTTGTACTCTATGGTCCCGGTGATGACAGTTGCGTTGAATAGAAAAAGACAGTTTTAAGCTTGTCACTGTCACGGAAAACATCAACTTTAGAGCGGATAGATTTGAGTTAGTCCAGGGTCGATAATTTTTAAAACCAAAAAAAATCATAATAGGATGAAACCCATTAGAAAAGGAGGGGAATATGATAAAAATGAAAGGAAAAATAATTTACGGGCGATCTGAGGTTGGGAAGGGGATGGGGGTGAGTTTTTAAGGGTAAAAAGCGGTTTTTCTCGATTTCCGGCAAAACTAAAAGTCCTATCGAAAAAAGTTAAATGGAAAAGTTGTAGATAATAAAAAGATCTAAAACTTTTGTATATACACTTTTTTCACATAACCTCAAAATTTATGTGAAAAATTCAAAAAACCAAGTTTTTGGTTTTTTATTTTTATCTTTTACAAAAATTTTTTTTTTTTTAACTAAATTTTGTGAAAACTTACCTTTTTATGTCCCAAATACGCTGTAATTTATTTAATTAAAAATATTTATTTTTTCACCTTATTTTGAATTAATATCGAAAAAACACCCTAATTTTCAATCGAAAATTCACCCGTCAAAATATCAGCTTTTTTCAAAAAGTTGGTGTGGTTTCTGTTCGTTGAAATCTCTACTTTCCGATGGTGAAAAAAAAAATATATGTTACTATGGTAAATCTTCTCAGAAAACGCAAAAATTAAAAAAACTCGAATCCGTTTTTTGAATCATTATGTATAATTTTGAGCAATTTATTAAAATTTACACTTTAATTACTAGAAAAACGTAAGATTATAACATGAAATCTTACATTTTCCTAGTAATTAATGTGAAAATTTTAATAAATTGCTCAAAATTTTACATAATGATTCAAAAAACGGATTCGAGTTTTCTTAATTTTTGCGTTTTCTGAGAAGATTTACCATAGTAACATATATTTTTTTTTTCACCATCGGAAAGTAGAGATTTCAACGAACAGAAACCACACCAACTTTTTGAAAAAAGCTGATATTTTGACGGGTGCTTTTTCGATATTAATTCAAAAAAAGGTGAAAAAATGAATATTTTAAATTAAATAAATTACAGCGTATTTGGGACATAAAAAGGTAAGTTTTCACAAAATTTCGTTAAAAAAAAAAAATTTTTGTAAAAGATAAAAATAAAAAACCAAAAACTTGGTTTTGAATTTTTCACATAAATTTTGAGGTTATGTGAAAAAAGTGTAAATACAAAAGTTTTAGATCTTTTTATTATCTACAACTTTTCCATTTGACTTTTTTCGATAGGACTTTTAGTTTTGCCGGAAATCGAGAAAAACCGTTTTTTACCCTTAAAAACTCACCCCCATCCCCTTCCCAACCTCAGATCGCCCGTAAATTATTTTTCCTTTCATTTTTATCATATTTCCCTCCTTTTCTAATGGGTTTCATTCTATTATAATTTTTTTTCACTTTTCATTATTTTTAAAGGCTTCTACCCTGGACTAAGTGTGCAAAAGCCTACTTTGGATAGTGATCTTATGAAAAGTTATATTTATTTTCTACTTTAGGTTACTACAAGCATAACAGAACCATCTATAGTCAAAAGAGCACTTTTACGAGCAGCCGATATGGTAAACAAATTTTTGTTTGGAGACGAAGCTTTGGAGATTATTAAAGTTTTAAGTCCAAGGTAAATATTATAATATAAACTTTCAAATAAATTGTTATTCTTATTTTTTCTTTAGATTGATAGAAATCGATGAACACAACGTTGCCGCTCAATTATACGTCAGTATGGAAATGATGAAAGAAGCCATCGACGCATTTATAACGGCGGAAGAATGGAATAAGGCGAGAAAAGTGGCTAAAGAACTCGATCCGGCTTATGAAAATTACGTCGAAACCAAATATAAAGACAGATTATTAAAAAAAGGGGATGTCGAACAATTAGCCGATGTCGGTGAGTCAATTTACAGGGTGAAATACCCCCCGGTAATTATATTTATTTTTAGATATTATAGGAGCGTTAGATCTTTTAGCAGAACAAGGACAATGGACGAGGTGTATCGAAAAAGCGAAATCTCACAGCACTCCCATTCTACATAAATACGTTGCCCTGTATGCAGCCAAACTTCTTAAAGATCGTTTCGTTACGGAAGCTCTTCAATTATACTTTACGCACGGAGCTCCGGCGATACCGCAAAATTTCAATATTTACAATCACATCGCCACCGAAATGTTCGGGGCAAACTTTATGTCTGAACCGGATAGTTACGGTATATGGGAACAATTGAGACAAGTTTTATTCGAAATTGTAAGTTGTAGGGTCAGTGTGGCCAACAAAAAGTGTTTTTTTCTGACAACAATGACAATTGAGGTCTACTGTTCAAAACATAATATTTTGCTTGTTTTTTATCATTGCGAACGTCTACATTGCTTTATTAAAATAATAAATACACCCCGAAGCGTATATATTGAATTTTAAAATTACTTTTTAGCTGAATACTCTACATATAAGAGGCCAATAATTCTAGAAACTCTTGTCATGTCACCATTTTATTTATGTTATTCAGTCACTAGTTATGTCAAATGTCAGTTATATTTATTTTTCTTAATATTCGTTTAATTGTGTATGTCCATTTTTGATTAGATTTTTGTAGCATTTCTAATTAGCTGTATCTCTATTCTTCTAATTACTTTTTTCACTGACATTTGACATAACTAGTGACTGAGTAACAGCAATGAAATGGTGACATGTCAAGAGATCATAGAACTATTGGTCTCTGTTAAGTTGAGTATTCAGCTAAAAAGTCATTTTAAATTTCAAGATATACGCTTCGGGTGTATTTTATTATTTAAATAAAGCAATATAAATGTTCGTAATGATAAAAAAACATGTAATGTTTTGTTTAGTAGACCTCAACTGTCATTCTTGTCAGAAAAAAACCACTTTTTGTTGGCTACACTGACTTTAAACAGAACTCCTCTATTGTAATTGTAAAGATGTGTTATAATATATATATTTTTGTCGTAGAATGAAAATTTGGAAGTGGCCGTTAGTGTAAATGCAGATACAAAAGTCCATTTTAGACATCTCCTGTTGGTGGCTCATTTTTACGCTCTAAGAGCAGCTTGCAAACAAGTACCGTCATTGAAATCGATCGCTGTTAAAATAAGCACCGCTTTATTGAGGTACACAGATTTTATTCCAGCAGACAAAGCCTATTACGAAGCCGGTAAAGATCTTAAAGAAGATGGTAGATTTTCGGAAGCTTTCGTATTTCTCAATCACTATTTGGATCTTTGCGAAGCTATCGAAGAAGAAGAAGGTCAATTAGTAGATCACTCCAATTTGGTACAAACAGATTTTCCGTCAAATATACCGTTACCTCATCAACTGTATCTAATGGAAGATCCCAAAGAACACGATAACGTTAAAGAATGGGTCTTAGCTGTTAGTATGGACCAAAAAATCGAACAGGTATTTGTATTTAGTCGTCTGTCACTTGTCATCAACATAAGACATCTGACAATTGAAAAATAAATTGATTTTTTTGTTCCAGTCTTTACCTGTCGACGATAGACAACTTTATGAATCGTCTCTTCAACCGGGAGAATCTCCGTGTTTGATAACTGGTTATCCTGTGAGAAAACAAGCAGTTACATTTTCTAAAACGAATCTTCAGGCTAACAAAGATGCATGGAACAAATTAAACATGGGAGCAAAGATGGCTCCCGATTCTAACGTTGCCAGCGCTATTTCTTTTGTAGTTAAATGGTGTGGAACACCTAAAGTTTTGTAAAGGTTTTCGATTCTCTAATAAATGTACGTTTCTAGTAGTTGAATTAATTAAAAATAGATGGCGAAAGTGGAAGTATTAATCATGATTTGTACTGTTTTCAACCAAGTTGGGAATTCTGGGTACTGAACATTGTTTACTCCACCACTACACCAACATTTTACACTTTCTTACGCGTCCAGTGTAAACAGTTGCTACTTTCCGTATTTGCATCGCAGTGGCGATGGAATTTTAGCCACGTGATCACAGATTAGATTAGGTTAGAGTAAATTGCTATAAACGAACGGCTCGACCAACCATAGATATAAACTATAGCCCATTTAATAACTAGGAGTAATTTGAAAAGCATTACTCACACAACTAAAAGTTACTAGATTAGTTACTAAAGGGTGTGTTCCAAATCTATTAAACATGCCTTGATTGATGGAGAAATCAGCCATCCATAGCCATATTTTCTCGTCTGTTTAGTAGATTATTTAGATGTTTATTGTAGATAAAAGATGAATATATATAATTTTTGATGGTCCTAAATGATCTTACATTGTTTTACCGGTCAATACAATTGCTTACTGAAGTTTTTAAAGAAACAGTTTCAACAAAACTGAGTGAAAATAATGAAATAACAAGAGCGGATGCGATGACAAAATTAATTATATTTATCTGTCAGAACTATCAAAAATGGAAATTATCAGCTGATGTCAATGCTGTAGAAAGTGTTGTGTGAAACTGGGCGGAATCTGACCAATCAGAGGTCTACAGAATTGCCAACTTAAATTCAAATTACTCCTCCTGGTTTTTAAATAAGGTATAACTCATTATCGGGTCATTTTTTGATCTGTTAATGACAAGAAAGAGTAAAATAATATGGCTTCGTTATTATATCTATAGAAACAAGGAATGGATCTTTGAGTGACTGCTAGTATAGCTTCCCAAGCGATCCCATATTTAGTTTCTATTTTTCTCGTTTGCTAATGTCCTCGGCACTCGATTGAACTACTGATTAATAGGTAGCCACTACAGTGGCTATTAAAATACTCATGGAATGAAATTACTTATATAAATTGTAACATTTTATTTTAAAACATAACAAACAAAAGCAAAGTATATAATTACATTTAACTACATCAATTTTCGTCACTATAATATTACGTTAAATTGATGTTCTACTGACACTAAAAAGCATAATAACTCGATAAAAATGAAAACTGTTTTTTTTCTCTTTCCAACGTTAATGAACAAATAAAAACGCTTTTCGAAGTTGATACTTATAATACGTCGAAACTAATACAATTTTAAGGTTATGTAAAAGTTTACATACAAATAGACCAATCCGGAATGACCCCGAAAGGTCGGTCATATTGCTCTGGGTCCTTATGTCACATTCTATTTAGTTTTCATTGTTTTTGCTGCTTTAACCAAACGAGTACTGTTCATGATCTAAGAAACTGACCTTACCTGAGATAAACAGCCATTAATTTGATTCAGTGACAAGTTTTCATTATTTAAATAAAATATACATTACATTTGTTCTACAGTCTGATTTACCCCACCTGTCAAAACACACGAACTGATTGGGGAACCCAGCACCATATGGCCGCCTGACAGGTGTTCTGGTATGGTCTATTCTCGAGTTTTGACAGAATGTCAAATTGGCGCCACTAGTACGATTCTGAAAGCTCTTCATAGGAAAGTAATAGAAATTCAAATAACGAGAAGAGAATCTCAAAATCATAAGGAATGGGATTAATGGGGTCCAATAAATTTTGAGTATAGGGAATGTTCAATGAAAGGGAAATTCTAATTTATTTTATTTTGTCATAACAACCAAAAACCGCTGGCAAATGGCATATATTTACATTTTGTTTACGAGTAAATTTTCAATTTCTATATTACATCAATCTAAAATTAGATTAAAGAACAAAATGATTGTTTTGTTTGTAAATCTTCAAAAAGAATTAATACATATACATGAACCAGGTGTCGAAAGTCACAAAACTAGCTGATTTATAAAAAAAAATACCGTTTTTAGTTTGTTTAAAAAGATAATTTAAGGCACCATAAAAAAAATTATTCAATTTATATTTGCATAAGATTTTTTTTTCCTTTCTATTACAGTAAAATTAAAATGGAGGCTCTGCGCGACCCAACACCTAGTCTACATAAAAACATCGTGCTCAACACATTAAAGTTGTATTCCATAACAATTACTGCATAAATAAATGTTCGGCTGATGGTAAAGGTGCTAGGCCGTCCGTAACATTAGGCAGCTGCGTCAAATCGGGTAGATTCCGGATGTGATTATGTAATTCACTTCTAACATTGAATACTTTTAATAGTTTTTCTTGATATTCCTGAAAATATACAAATTATTGTTGCATTAATCGGGTTCAAATGGTACCTAACTACCTCTAACAGCTCATTCTCAAAATATAAAAACACAAAGTTTAAGAAATTATCAACAATATACTTTCTGGAAAATTATTAGCTAAACTCACCTCCAAATTTCTTTCAGCTTGAGCTAACAATTCTTCTTGCACATGTAAAAAATCTCTCATCATCACAGAGACTTTTTTTCTGTGATCCATCTCAGTTGATAACCTACTATTGTATTGACTAAGTAAATGAACGGCTTCTCCAACTTGTGCACTAAGCTTTTCTGCTGCGTCTTTATCTAAAAAAATACAAAATCAGTAGAAATAGTTTTTATAAATTTTTTTAATGAATTTACCTTGAATTTTCGAAATTAAAGATACTTCAGATACTTCTCTAGGTAATTTTGCTATTCTTTCACGAACAATTTCATCTGAAGAAGCGATATTAACTTCTAAATCTTGAATGGCTTTTATCAACTCTTCTGGCTCTGGAGGATCACCAGCGGGTGTATGAGGACTTAACTGTATGTGAGTTTCAATTGAACCATCTGAATGCTATAAAAAATATTGATTCAATTTTTATTATTGCTACTTAAAACTATTACATACCTCTACAATTTTTTCAGTCTCAGATTTTCTTCTCTCTCTGGGAGGACTTTTCTTTTTGTCACTAATTTTTGGTTTTTTACTAGGTGGTTCATATCCCAAAACTAAATACAAAAATTTAACATTCAATACAAAATGACAACTAAGTACTTAAATTTACATGATGCCCAATAAAAACTTACCTAATGCTCTTTGAAATTCTGTTATTAATAAACTGTCATATATCCCACGATCATTCCATATAGTTAGTAATCTATCTAAACTGTTTTTAGTTTTTTCGTCACATTTAGACATATGCTCAAAAGCTTTCTTCAGATGTAATCTAAATTCTTGTCCATATTCTGGTCCCTTTTTCTTGCTATTTTGTATTACATCATTAGCGAGGTACATAAAGATCAATTTTTTGGAATCTTTGGCTACAAAACAATAGTAAAATCAGGTTAGCTGACTATTTAGATAATCAAACTTTTTTCATCAACTTATTAGTTGAGAAAATTAGAATAGCAGAGGAAGATGATCGTTTAACACATACCTTTAATAAGTTCTCTAATCCATATTTTTGCAACAGTGCTATAATGTTTCCTATGATGAATTAACCACAAACTTAAAGTTTGTATGCTTTGAGAGGAATTATTTAGTTCCGTTAATTTTTTTATGAATGCAGTCTCAGTGAACCCTCCTGCCATCACTAAATATTAGTTTGAATTAGGTTTTGAATAACGACAAAAACGGATAACAAAATTTGTTGTAAATATAACCACAAAATAATACCCCATAAATGATACGGCAAGCAAAAAAATTCTGCTATTTAGTTATATTTCTTTTTTTTTCAAATTATTATTGACATATTTTACTTCACTCACACTCATATGGATTATGGTTGCCTCTTTGTTGCCACTATATACGCTTAGTACTTTTTACTAGTTAGTTGTGGCAACCATCTATATGTTAAATATCATGATTTGAGAATAGACAAGGTGTGCTCTTGCGCATCCATTCTCACCCACCAATGGCAAATCTTTCCCAGGATCGGCCATATTAACTTTCTAACCAATCAGATAAACGCGCGGATTTAAGATGGTTTTGCCCAATGAAATATTCTGATTTAAATTGGTATGAAAAAATTGAAAATGAATCAAAACTGTTGTAAGCTATGTAATTTAGCAGCGTATCATTATATTATTATATTTAAACGTGTTCTCGTGTAAATATACGGTCAGCTGTAGCAACCAATATGGCCGAAAATGGGACTGCGCAAAAGCAGTCGAAAATCGGTTCCTTGCAAGAACACACCTTGTCTATCCAAGCCCTTGTCAACTGTCAATTTCCGCGCCAACAATCTTTTTTAGTGACTTGTGAATTTATTATTAATATTAATCAATTAGGTCCTTATCGTAACATGGGCTTTTGTTATTTTTAATAAGGGAAACAAACATTATTAGGTTTGGTTTGTGTGTGCAGACAAGGCCTCCTACAACACTAGGCCGGAATGCTGAAATTTGGCAACTTTGTAGAGAGGGCTTATCATGTCAGACTTCTATCATGGCGAGACCGTGAAATAATATTTATTTACGTTTATAGTGCCTCTGTATTTATAATTCGTGATATGTAATAGATGATCAGAGGATTGTAATAGTGTGTACAATCTTTTTAAATAGATTTTATGAACTTGGTGCTTGTTATTTGCAGTTAACAGACTGACAACTTCAACATAAGACTTCTGTTTGCATCCGTTTGTTTTTTAGGTAAGATATTTAATAATATATATAAATAAAAAGATTTTAGCATCAGTATAATTTGTAAACATACTCTCTAGTATGTGGACTCATATAAAATATAAAGCAATTAAGGCATAACATGGTAATTGTATCAAATAAAGGATGTTTAAGAATTTTCTTAAACTGATTGAAATTATTTAACCAAGACTAATTTTCATATTATTATACAATTTCTGATTCTTGCTAAGCCATCAAGCCACATTAAACATACATGAATTATATAAATTAAGCCAATAAAGTTATTTACTCATAAACTAATAACTCGACTAATAAGTAACACTTCTATTATATATTTTATTTTGTTGTAGATGTCTGCAAAATGTTCAGTACTAAAGTTGTATAGATTTCAACAGTGAAGGATATATTACAGTAGTTTCCACCCAGTGATAAGCTGAAGAAAGGATCCTACATACAAATTGGGGACTAAGTCAAACTTCAGTGTGTATAAAACTCAGTATTAAATATTTCCCCAAAGATCAAATTTCATTCACTGATGTGTACAAGGATAAGTATGGTGATCGGAAGACATTTACAAGGAAAAGACCTGTGTTAAAGGAAAATGTAATACCACAAATATTTCCCCGTCTCTCGAAATATCTTCCAGTGGAGAAGAATCCAGCTACAAGAAGTAATCCTGGAATGGGAAGAATAAGGACAGGTACAACAAGAAGAATGGTTAAATAGTGATGTGATAGTGAATTTTTGTGAAGATTAAATCTAAATTGAGTGCTCATTTAGAGAAGTGGCTGTGTCAATAACAAACAAACTATATATTTATATTTGATTGGATTTGACAATGATGAACCATATGTCAGGTGTAGTATAAAACTATTTGAATGAATAAATGATAATCTAGGTAAGAATTGAGCATAATTTATTCATTATTTAGTTGATTTATATTTATTTTAAGGTGATGTCTTGTCAGCTGTAGAGGCTGATTTTATTCATATTTTATATTCTTATCAATAAAATACCTTTTGCAGTATTATTTTCTTTGGTCTACCCATATATATTTCGATTTTTATTCGTTTAAAATGTTTCTTAGCCTGATTTATTTCATATTTCTCAGGCCTACAATCGTTTTCATCGGCCCTCTTTTTGAAAGTCGCGCCACGTTGCCACATCTAGGTTTCCGGCCTTGTGTTAGAGGTGGCCTTGTGTGCAGAATTTTTATTCCACAAAACTACAACCTTTGGTTTTTGGCATTTGAAATGTCATTTGACATTACTACGATTGTTTTGGGTTGCCTATGGTGCCCTTACCAACTGCCCATGGTCGTTTGTAGAAAAATTATAGCGGGTAAGGTAATGGTTTACATATGTGTATTTTAATTTGAAGCAAATATCTAAGGTAAATCTAATGGTATGATAATAACCAGAATGTTGTATTGTACAAAGCTAGTAATATACAGTGTATCAAACCAAATCGTTGAATTTATGTTCGGGGGCGTTTGAAATTTAACCCATGACAAGTGTCATCTGTATTATTATACATTTTCACATGTAAATAATAATTTATTTATTTAACATTGTAGTTGTATAGGTTTGATATCTATTATTGAATCATATTTGGCATTTTTAATTTTTCAGGTGTGGTGAAAGTTTCTAATGTTCTTCAACATTTGTAAATATTGGAATGTAGGTCTCTGTTGTGTGTTAAAGAGTTGAAAAATTTGTCAATGGGATGAATGAAGAGGATCTTTTAAAAAGATCGTCCGAAGAGCGAGAAAAAATATTCAAGAGATATGAAGATGGCAGAGAAGGGACTGAAATTGATCCATGGGAAGATCCTGGTTTTGAAGTGTACCACACCACTGATAGGTAACTTAAATTACTTTCTTTAAAATTCTCTTGATATTTCTACAGTAAAATTATAAAGATAAGTGACAGTTGAAAAGGCTAGACTTATTTTATTTATATGATTATTAGGTATGGATTTATACATGATAAGAGGTTGCCATCCAAAGTGGACCCGCAAGAAGCTAAAAGACTTCAGATTGAAGTAGAACGCCAGAAAAAATGGTTAAAAATGCTCAAGAACTGGGATAGTGTAGCAAGCAAAGAAAAGTTACATTGTAGAGTTTATAAAGGAATACCCAATTCTCTTAGGACTGAAGCATGGTGCAAATTATTAGAGGTAACTTTATTTCATCATAATTGATAAAATATAAAAAAATTGAAATCAAATTGAAGGTTTTTTTTTTCAGGTAGATAAATTAAAAAAAGAAAACAAAGGTAAATATATAGAAATGATGAAATTAGCTCGAAAACACTCCACTGATGCTCGACAAATCGATTCCGATGTTAATAGACAATTTAGAGAACATTTACATTATCGAGAAAGATATAGTATCAAACAACAATCTTTATTCAACGTTTTAACTGCTTATGCAATGTACAATTCTGAAGTGGGCTATTGTCAAGGAATGTCAGGCTTAGCGGGAGTTTTATTGATGTACATGGATGAAGAAGATGCTTTTTGGGCTGTGCATATGCTGTTAACTAATCCTAAATATGCCATGCACGGGTTGTACAAGGAGGGATTTCCAAAATTAACTAGGTAAGTCATCCATTTTATTATATTACTTCTTAACTAGTTTTTTGTTGTTTAAAACGAATTTGGTTTTTAACGATTTATTATTTCTTAAGATTTTTAGCTCATCACGATAGAATATTAAGTAAATTATTACCTAAAATTAAAAAGCATTTTGATAAACATGGTTTGGATGCAATTTTATACTCCTTGAAATGGTTCTTTGTCTGTTTTATAGAAAGGGTGAGTTTGTTATTTGTTAAAGCCTTGAAATATTTTAATAATTATCATCAGGTCAAATGGGTTCAATTCTTTAATTATCTAGTTGAATTTCATTTCGAAAGTGAAACTGTACTTGAGTACGAGTAACCTCATTTCGTTTAATTTAGGTGCCGTTTAACTTATGTCTGCGAATTTGGGATATTTACCTATTAGATGGAGAAAAAGTAATTACTGCAATGGCTTATACAATACTCAAATTACATAAAAGACCGTTGTTGAAACTGTCTGATATGGACTCGATTGTAAATTATATACAAGTAAGTTCATTTAAAAAACAAAAATGGTATTTTTGATTAAAATATATATTTTATTTTTAGGTGAAAATATACAAGGACTTTCAATACGATGAAGACTCTGTGATCCGACACCTGGAATCTTCCATGGAGGAATTGAAAAGACACAAATTAGACCTACCAGGACCTCCGACGAAAGAAGAAATACCGATCGGTCCGTTCGGCGTATTCAAAGAATCCACTTTCGAAGAAATCGTCGGTATAAGGAAGGAACAATTCACCGATAAAGAAAAGCAAATGAACGAAATTGTATTGTCGACCAGCGAGACTGCCAAAGAAGCCGTTGATAAAGATATGGATTGTCAAATGTCAGTGGCCGACTCGGTCGGTTTTACAGGTACCGACACCGAAAATAATAGTACACAGGGTAGTAGCACTTCGTTAGCTAGCAAGACTAGTTTTTCTGATAGTAGCATCGACGAATGCACTAGGCTTTGAGTTGGAGAATTTAGAAAATACTGTCGAGAGTTGTTGCAACAATATCGATAGTTAAAGTGCCTTTAGTAAAAGTAGACTTTAAAGTATCCTTTAAGACGAATTTAATATAATAAAAGTAGCACCTTCTTTTAATAAAAGTAGCATTTAGTTATGTTGGCAGCCCTGAAATTTGTTTTTCGATATTTATTGTTGCATTGGCATCATCAAATCTTTCAAAGTGACATTTTCTCTTTGGATAATTTTTTATTCTTTTCAAATAAATCATCATTTCGTTATCGGATGATGAACTAGAGCTGGAAGAACTATCAAGCAATGTTCATCATTTTTTCGTGAAGTATTCAGTTGTAGTCCAGGGTCGATAATTTTTAAAACCAAAAAAAATCATAATAGGATGAAACCCATTAGAAAAGGAGGGGAATATGATAAAAATGAAAGGAAAAATAATTTACGGGCGATCTGAGGTTGGGAAGGGGATGGGGGTGAGTTTTTAAGGGTAAAAAACGGTTTTTCTCGATTTCCGGCAAAACTAAAAGTCCTATCGAAAAAAGTCAAATGGAAAAGTTGTAGATAATAAAAAGATCTAAAACTTTTGTATTTACACTTTTTTCACATAACCTCAAAATTTATGTGAAAAATTCAAAAAAACAAGTTTTTGGTTTTTTATTTTTATCTTTTACAAAAAAATTTTTTTTTTAACGAAATTCTGTGAAAACTTACCTTTTTATGTCCCAAATACGCTGTAATTTATTTAATTAAAAATATTTATTTTTTCACCTTATTTTGAATTAATATCGAAAAAACACCCTAATTTTCAATCGAAAATTCACCCGTCAAAATATCAGCTTTTTTCAAAAAGTTGGTGTGGTTTCTGTTCGTTGAAATCTCTACTTTCCGATGGTGAAAAAAAAAATATATGTTACTATGATAAATCTTCTCAGAAAACGCAAAAATTAAGAAAACTCGAATCCGTTTTTTGAATCATTATGTAAAATTTTGAGCAATTTATTAAAATTTACACTTTAATTACTAGAAAAACGTAAGATTATAACATGAAATCTTACATTTTCCTAGATTATAACATGAAATCTTACATTTTCCTAGTAATTAATGTGAAAATTTTAATAAATTGCTCAAAATTTTACATAATGATTCAAAAAACGGATTCGAGTTTTTTTTAATTTTTGCGTTTTCTGAGAAGATTTACCATAGTAACATATATTTTTTTTCACCATCGGAAAGTAGAGATTTCAACGAACAGAAACCACACCAACTTTTTGGAAAAAGCTGATATTTTGACGGGTGAACTTTCGATTGAAAATTAGGGTGTTTTTTCGATATTAATTCAAAATAAGGTGAAAAAATAAATATTTTTAATTAAATAAATTACAGCGTATTTGGGACATAAAAAGGTAAGTTTTCACAAAATTTCGTTGAAAAAAAAAAATTTTTGTAAAAGATAAAAATAAAAAACCAAAGACTTGGTTTTTTGAATTTTTCACATAAATTTTGAGGTTATGTGAAAAAAGTGTAAATACAAAAGTTTTAGATCTTTTTATTATCTACAACTTTTCCATTTGACTTTTTTCGATAGGACTTTTAGTTTTGCCGGAAATCGAGAAAAACCGTTTTTTACCCTTAAAAACTCACCCCCATCCCCTTCCCAACCTCAGATCGCCCGTAAATTATTTTTCCTTTCATTTTTATCATATTTCCCTCCTTTTCTAATGGGTTTCATTCTATTATAATTTTTTTTCACTTTTCATTATTTTTAAAGGCTTCTACCCTGGACTATTGTCAAAAAATATGGAGAAAACTAGGTTATATTTGCTTTAAAGCCACTTTATCTTCTGTAAAGTTTAGAAATTCGCACTTTAAGTTGAAGGAAACTTTGGGCATTACTTTATCTTATTACGGGATCACTTTTCCAACTAAAAGCCAACTTTAATATTTAAAGGCACTTTAAGTTAATTATGAAACTAGCCATTACTCTTTCTTATGTGTATTGTGTATTGTATTGAGCTCGATAGTGTTTTTTGGTTCTTCAGTGTTAACTAAAGATAATTTTTGTTTGTGAATATTTGATCGGTTTATTATTTGCGAATGCTTTAAGATATTTTATTTACGATCAAGTTGATGTATATATTTTGAAATTTGAAAATACTAGAGATACAAGTCGACAGAAGCAAACATGAGCCACGGAAAATATGCGAACTAAAAGAATTTCATCGCAACCAGCCAATCAGGAGTTCATGTTAACATGATCGAAATAATATGACCGAATGATTTCATCGACATACATAATTTGATTCATTTTTAGTGTCTGTATCAGTGTTGTCAATAAGAGGATGATTTTATTTTAATTTTGGCCCAATATAAATTTTTTTATTAATATTCGTATTTAAATTGTTAGCGAGTTTGAATTTGTTTACATATATCTTGACGGTTGACATTTATTTTATGGTATCGATATTTGATAATCGATTCAAAATATCGATTGTTACCACAAAAATACGACTACAGCGACATGGACACGCCCACCAGGGCTCATGTTTGCTTCTGTAGACTGTATTTCTTGTTTTTTAATATTTTATATACAGGGTGAATCACGACTAACGGGACGGAGGTTTATGGCGAAACGGTAGAAAATTTGAAATGTTTGTCACCTCAGTAGTTTGTACATCCATATAGGCTACATTTTGAAATTATTTTGAAATATACAGGATGTCCCAATAAAGTGTGGCGTATCAAAGTTATATTTTTTCTTATGGAACACCCTATATTTTATTGCATTTTCTGATTGCCTCCAAAAAATAGAATACTGTTTTATAATGGATTCCTATACCTAAATACAGAGGGTTCTGAGTTATGCTGACTTTTTTAAAAATGTGAACATTTCGAAAAAAATTAATAACTCATTGATATAATAAATTCTAGCGAATTTCCTCTCACAGCTCAATAGTCGGATATTCGTAGAATGTATTCCACGATTGAGTACTAAACATCTCTTTACAGGGTGTTCAGAATTATCGGTTGAATTATTAGATCATTAAATGTGTTATAACGGGCTTATTTCAAATGGAACACCCTGTATTTCAATAATTCATCATATTCAAAAAAATGTCCTCTTTCGAATGATATTAGGGTGTCCTATACCTAGGTACTATACTTTTCGCACAATTTACAATTTTCTTAAATTGTATGGTAAAATGCAATCAAATATAGGGTGTTCCATAAGAAAAAATATAACTTTGATACGCCACACTTTATTGGAACATCCTGTATATTTCAAAATAATTTTAAAATGTAGCCTATATTACTAAGGTGACAAACTTCTCAAATTTTTCACCGTTTCGCCATAAACCTCCGTCCCGTTAGTCGTGATTCACCCTGTATACACAGCGAGCAAAATAACTTGGTAATTATCAATGTTATTTTTTTTCTACGGTTTTGTATTTATTATTTTGTAAGTAGATGCATTTTTAGGCGGTTTAGAGTAAATTGATAGCATAAACACGTTTTCTAATTTGAAATATATTAAAATCAAACATTTAATTATTTTTTTACATAATTAATTTAAAATTTATGTTCCTTTTATCACCTTTTTTCTTACAATATATTCATTTTTGTTACGCAAATCTTCTTGCCTGAACGTTATTGAATTTGCCTTTTCCAGTGGTAGGTTTCTGTCTCTGTCAAAAGTAACGCGTTTTTTTTTAAATTAACAATCCTAGCTCTGGTTCCCATTGGGTATGTTACAGGTCAGCAAATTTTGCTATTTTTCTTCATCCATATTAACATCACCTATCATTTCACAATGTTTATATTTTTCATCATCAGATAATAAACAATAGAAAATTTTATTTATACTTTTTGTTACTATATGCAAAAGTCCTTTCTATTATTGAAAATATGCTTATAGGGGATGCTGTAGAGGAATAGAGTTCAGTTTAAGGTCAGTGTGGCCAACAAAAAGTGGTTTTTTCTGACATGAATGACAGTTAAGGTCTATTATTCAAAACATAAGATTTTTACATGTTTTTTATCATTGCGAACATCTATATTGCTTTATTAAAATAATGAATACACCCCTGAAGAGTATATCTTGAAATTTAAAATGACTTTTTAGCTGAATACCCAACATATCAGTGGCCAATAGTTCTAGAAACTCTTGGCATGTCACCATAACATTTCTGTTATTCAGTCACTAGTTATGTCAAATGTCAGTTGAATTTAATTTTGTTGATATTCGTTTAATTGTGTACGTCCATTTTCGATTAGATTTTTGTAGCATTTCTAATTAGTTGTATGTCTATTCTTCTCATAACCTTTTCCACCAACATTTGACATAGCTAGTGACTAGCTATGTCAAATGTCAGTGAAAAAAGTAATTAGAAGAATAGGGATACAGCTAATTAGAAATTCTACAAAAATCTAATCGAAATAGACATACACGATTAAATGAATATCAACAAAAATAAATGTAACTGACATTTGACATAACTAGTGACTGAATAACAGAAATGAAATGGTGACTTGCCAGAAGTTCCTAGGATTATTGGCCATCGATATATTGGGTATTCAGCTAAAAAGTAATTTTAAATTTCAAGATATACTCTTCAGGGTGTATTTATTATTTTAATAAAGCAAAATAGATGTTCGCAATGATAAAAAACATGCAAAATCTTATGTTTTGAATAATAGACCTTAACTGTCATTCATGTCAGAAAAAACCACTTTTTATTGGCCATACTGACAGACTGAACTCTATTATTGTTGTTAAACAGTTAGTAGTTATTTTTCACAATTTGCAGTATCAATTTTTTTACAATTGTAGAGTAAAATACAAACAATTTACTCCTTTCTTCTCCTCGATTGTATGATTTCGAATACTGATTTTTTGTTACTGCAGTATTGGTTAATGTATTTTTCTACTCATTTCAAGTTAATAATTGTTCCGTCATTTGAACTAATCTGCCTCTCACTTCAAATCTATATAAAAAAATATCTTTCTTGGCTTACAGTTTCAGTAACTTACCTAATGTGAACTGATAACATTTTTATTTGTACATATGTTTTTTTTTCAGATATTGTAATATATTTTTTTAATTAATTCAATTTTTTATTCAGGTTATTGTTTGTTTGGCTTACCTACTGTTGATTGTTTAACTTTAGACATGTTTGAACGTTATTTTGCAAATTTTCTTGAAAAAAATGTGCCGATCGATTGAAATATCTTCCAAGCTAATCTTCCTTCTCTATATTCATAAATCTTGCGTCCAAAGTTTCTTCATACGTTTCCATCATCAAATGAACAGTGGCGTGTCTCAATTCCTTTTTTATTGTTTTTTTTAGCAGTTTTTGTAAATTGACTGTATTATTTTAGTAATGCCACCAGTCAGCATTTGAGATTTAAATGAATCAACGGGGAATCTATGGTTTTCGGTAGGTTTGCATGAGACGTGAGAATGCTAAAACGCGTTTTTCTTTGTTTAGATTTATATAGAAACCCAAACCTCTACCAATCCTTTCCCTATTTGTGAAAAATGTGAAGATTCGTGTTGAATGTTTTCTATATATTTGGTGAAATATTTATTAATACAAGGGTAAGGATTATTTAATTTGAAATTTGTCAATGCTGAAATGGGTTTGACACTTTATTTTTGTTAATTTATAGACATCGAGGGAAATAACTAGATTTACTAGTCAAATATAATTTGGTTTATTTATAATAAAAAAGACGATGATGTTGCAAAACAAAATTTTGTGATGTCAGTATAGTTTGGCAAGTTTATCTGAACCTCTAAAAGGAATGCAGTCGAAAACATTCGATATTGCCACGTTTAACTATGGAAAAGTAAAGTACTAAGTATATATATTGATAATAATAAGAAAATAGACTTTTTATTATCAACAATATTGATAATCTGATTAAACGTTAGTTCTTTAATGTGCTTGATTACTTGGATTTTGTCTATTAACTTTTCCAAATTTGTTATGGGTTTTTTCAAGCTCTGGCAACGTTGTGCGAAATCCATAATAACCACACCCTCCGAATTACATAATTGGTTATTTTCAACGACAGCTGACTTTTTATTGGCAAGCGCATGCGTGTATTCTTTCCTCTCATCTCGTCAGCTGACTGATATTGATTTATCCAGTGGCGTTGGTATTGTCAGTGACCTTTGTTTTTTCAGTTTTACTTTAGTACGCCATTTGTACGTTTTTGACAGGTAAACGCCACTTACCGATGCCCCGTAGGTTCAATTAAACTTGCCAAACATTAACCTACTTATATTTATTCTGATGAGCTTTTTATAATAAATAAATCATATTATTTTTTTATATTTGTCGATTTAACCTATTTCAGCATTGACTTGTTACTAAATAAACATCTGGATGCATTTTCATCTTAAATTTAAAGGTAAAAATATTGCCAGGAACTAGATGCTAGAAATTATTTTGTAATTGAAATAAATTGATTTCTTTTTATCTAAAGATTACTTTGACATAGACTTTTCTGAAGATTTCATGGATTGTGTAAGGAGGGGCGTAAAAATTTTGCAGAATCGGGATATATGGGAAGATTTTGCGTATTATGGAGAAGGTAACAGTGAAAATATGATTTTTTAGTAATTTGTTCATTACTAGGATTGGTTATCTTGAAGTTTGTTGTAAATGCTAGTAATTTGAACAAATCATCAGGTCGAAAATTTCCTCATAATTTTTGTCCCATCACAGTACCTGGATTGGTATAAATTCTTCCCGAAAGTACGAGGTGTGATTCAAAATTAGCAATAATAGTTATTTATGCAACAAGTGCAAAAAGTGGGTGTTTTTTGCACGCGACGTGAAATTGTCCAACGAGGTCTTTAGACCGAGTTGGACAACACGTCGAGTGCAAAGAACACGTTTTGCAAAAGTTGCATACAATATTTTTTCTAAATTCATGCAAAAACTGGAAAATTAGAATATAAATATGTTAAGAGCCTAACCTAACTTAATCAAAGTCAACTCGTTCTTCTTTTTTTGTATCTTTATGGCCTCCACCTTGTCAGTACTCAATCATAGCTGGTTTTCGCCTTGACCATTTAAATTTTAAATAATTAAAGATTTTTGAAATAATTGTAACTCGTTGAGACTAAGTAGTAAGATATACATATATTATTGTTGTATTAAAGCAGGATCAGATACTTGCTCTAGATTTTTATTTAATTTAAATGTTTATGTTTGTCATTAATCATTACAAAATAAAAATCCAGAGCAAGTATCTTATCCTGCTTTAATACAACAATAATATATGTATATCTTACTACTTAGTCTCAACGAGTTACAATTATTGCAAAAATCTTTAATTATTTAAAATTTAAATGGTCAAGGCGAAAACCAGCTATTATTGAGTACTGACAAGGTGGAGGCCATAAAGATACAAAAAAAGAAGAACGAGTTGAGTTTGACTAGGTTAGGTTAGGTTTTTAACATATTTATATTCTAATTTTCCAGTTTTTGCATGAATTAAGAAAAAATATTGTATGCAGCTCTTGCAAAACGTGTTCTTTGCACTCGACGTGTGGTCCAACTCGGCCTAAAGACCTCGTTGGACAATTTCACGTCGCGTGCAAAAAACACTCACTTTTTGCACTTGTTGCATAAATAACTATTGTATTGATCTTCGTATTTTGAAATTAACAGTAGACAAAGTCGATAAAATTTTTGTTATATTTTTTATTATTATAAAGCCTAAATAATTTTTTTAATGTAAAATGCATCCATGTCGCTTTCTTCTTCTTTCTAACACTGCTCTATCCTATTCATCACATCTTATGCTTTTAAACTTTTTTTAAAACGGTATTTAACACATTTATTATTGCTTTGGAAAAAACTCAAATACTAATTTCACTTCACATTGTACAATTTCTTCTGCACTCACCGTGTTGATTTTTTTTTTCAACTGAAACTCGCTGTACCAAACATAACGATAAATAAATGTGTTGAATATGCATTTTATTTATCAAAAATAGTCATTCAACTATTTAAATTTTCAGGTTCGAAATTTTCCTTCGACCCGAGCATGGACGACGCCAGTTCGCTTTTAGATTGCGACCACACCGGTTCGAGGCGATCCTTGGCCGATACCAGCGTAACGTCAACAGCTGATTTATCGGTTTTTTCCACCATAACTCGCTCTCAAGCTCACGAAAACAGCTTAGATACTCATAGTAACATGTCCGATAACTCAGTAGGAGGAGCTAGCTCTGCCGGCTCAGGTATAGGAGCTACTAGCAGTCTTCAGCGAGGTGTATCCAGTCATTCGACTCCTAGGGCAACACCTAGGAATCCCTCTCCGGACGTTTTAAGGATTTATGTACCGTATACACCTTTGGATACACCGATAGCGAGTCCACATAACGGAGATTTAATCAGAGGAGCTTGCACTTTTTTGGACACCAATAAAATTAGGATAAAAATCGATACTGATGATTTGCCTACTCCCTTAGTCGAGCACGGACAGATCAAGAATTTTCGCTTAGACAGTCCCGTAGATTTGACATAAATTTGGACACTAACCGCAATAAAAGAGAATTTAAAGCAATAAGAAAAAAATTGTTTTGCGGGAAGTGTTCCACTATCTTGTATTTAGTAGTCCAGGTTAATTTTTTCCTTCTATTACATCTGTTCGTCCATCTATGGCATGTCGCGTTACATCGTTACATTCGACCGCGGAGTAGGGGTATAGTAAAAGGCACAAGGGATAATTAGCTTGGATTATAATGCAATTTAATACAGGGTGTCCCAGCCGAGAGTGACCCATTTTAAATGCTTATAACTTTTATACTAGTTGTGTTAGCCACCTGCGGTTTACGCCATTCCTTTTCTCTTGACCTAGAGTTTTTTCTAGTTGGTACCAAATTTTGTCTACAATTATACAGTGGGAGTAAAAAAATTGCCTTTTTTTCAACTATTTTTAATGGAACACCCTGTATATTGCAACGCCATAATTAGGAGTCGTGTCCAAGGTATCCATATACCAATAAACATCGGACTTGTACCTTGAGGTTTTAGCAGCAAAAAATTAAAATAGTAGTCTGGATATTTTAGCAAACGTTTAAAAAAAAACGTAACTAGGTATCCATAGTAAACTGGCCCTATAGAATGGGCACCGTACTCTCCTGACTTGACAGTTCCAGACTTTTTTCCCTGGGGTTATGTCAAGGATAGGTGCTATAACCCCCTTCCACATAATTTGGATGATCTTAAGAGGAATATTCGTGCAGTAATTGAAGCGATTCCCCAAGATATGTTACACAATTCATTCAACCATTTAATGGTCCAAATATGCTAATAAAAAATACGTTTGCTAAAATATCCAGACTACTATTTTAATTTTTTCCTGCTAAAACCTCAAGGTACAAGTCCGATGTTTATTGGTATATGGATACCTTGGACACGACTCCTAATTATGGCGTTGCAATATACAGGGTGTTCCATTAAAAATAGTTGAAAAAAGGCAATTTTTTTACTCCCACTGTATAATTGTAGACAAAATTTGGTACCAACTAGAAAAAACTTTAGGCCAAGAGAAAAGGAATGGCGTAAACCGCAGGTGGGTAACACAACTGGTATAAAAGTTATAAGCATTTAAAATGGGTCACTCTCGGCTGGGACACCCTGTAATTTACAAACGGTACTCTAATATATAAATAGTAAGTAGTTAGTTCGTTTGATATTAAAACTGTGAAAAAAAAAATGTTTATTTTTCTAATAAAGTCTCTCACTTTCTTAGTAAAACGATATTGGGGCATTGAATGAATTATTATTTATTTAAATTTTATATGTCATTGTTTTCCAATCACTTTTCTTTATGTAATAATTTGTTGATAAAGTATTTATTTATATAAAATTCCGTTTCTTTTGGATTTTTTTTTATATAATTAATTAGGCTGTTTCCTATAAGGACTTGAAAAGATTCTACTCTAGGCTGCATTAGTACTACATAGTAGTACGTAATATGTTTGTCATTTGCGGGAAAAAATGCGTGGTTGGAAGCTTTGGAAACGTTGCTGTCAAATGGAAAAAATATATACTCTTATTATAGTGCAGTCTCTAGTGGATAATTTTTAAATCTTACAGAGAACAGGCTAATAGAGGAGCTCAGTTTAAGGTAAGTGTGGCCACCAAACAGTAGTTTTTTCTGACAAGAATGACAGTTAAGATCTACTGTTTAAAACATAAGATTTTCACATGTTTTTTATCATTGCGAACTTCTATATTGTTTTATTAAAATGAAAATACAACCCTGAAGTGTATATCTTGAAATTTAAAATGACTTTTTAGCTGAATACTTTACATATAAGAGGCCAATAATTCTAGGAACTTTTAGCATGTCACCATTTAATTTCTGTTATCCAGTCACTAGTTATGTCAAATGTCAGTGGAAAAAGTAATTAGGAGAATAGAGATACAGCTAATTAGAAATGCTACAAATATCTAATCGAAAATGGACGTACACAATTAAAGGAATGTCAACAAAAATAAATATAACTGACATTTGACATAACTAGTGACTGAATAACAGAAATAAAATGGTGACATGTCAAGAGTTCCTATGATTATTGGCCACTTATATGTTGAGTATTCAGCTAAAAAGTCATGTTAAATTTCAAGATATACTCTTTAGGTGTGTATTCATTATTTTAATGAAGCAATGTAAATGTTTGCAATGATAAAAAACATACAAAATCTTATGTTTTAAACAGTAGACCTTAACTGTCATTCTTGTCAGAAAAAAACCACTTTTTGTTGGCCACACTGACCTCTATTAAAAGGCAAGAGTGTATCAAATACTTTTAAATTGTGAAACTAATCATTCCTTAAGCATTTAGTTTTATTTTTAAGTATAGTAAATTTCCGAATATTCAGAAGACGCTGTATTTGTCATTATTGTAGAATACAATTCATAGATGCTAAGGAATTGTGCCATACATACATTTTTTGATAATTTTTGACTTTCTTGACAACCTTGATATTTTGACAAGCTAATAACAAATTTGACATGTCCAAATTTTTAGATTTCTAGTTATAGTTTTATTAATTTTTGGTGTATTCCAAAAAATAAGGTTTGTATGATATTTTTCACCACCCAGACTCCACTTTAAAAGTTTCAAGTTGAACAAAATTTCTTGTGAGCACACTGTACATATGAAAACAAATTCTTTTTCCGTACATCTCACGGTGTATATTATTTAATCAAGATTCTAATGAATGTTGTGATTTTTGTAAATAACTCAAAATTTTTTTTTATAAATACGTAGTTGTTTCTATTTCAATTTCTTTTTTTATATATAAAATAAAAATCCGTAGAATTTACAAGCCAATAAATAGGGTTTTAGGGAAAATTCAATAAAAGACACTGGCAAATTTTAGAATCTGATATTGTAATTAAAAAAAAATAAGTAAAACTTAAAAAGTGTAGGATTTAAATATATTTTTTCTCATTAAAAAAACCGTCAAAGGACCATATCACAGCAAAATGGATTAAATACAGAACGTCCGTATATTGGATCGAAATTAGTTTGTTGTGGACATACTGTATAAATATGGCACTGTTTTTTTTTTATAAAAGACTGTTATACCTCATTTAAAACCAGGAGGAGTAATTTGAATTTAAGTTGGCAATTCTGTATTCTGTCAGATTCCACCCAGTTTCACACAACACTTTTTAGCATTGACATCAGCTGATACTATAAATTTTTGACAGTTCTGACAGATAAATATATTTAATTTTGTCATCGCATCCGCTATTGTTATTTTATTAATTTACTTCGTTTCGTTGAAACTCAACATGACAGCATCTGTCTATAAGGAGGTTACAAGCTATCGAAGATTTAAAACAATATAGGTTTTGTTAGAATATTGGTTCTTCTTTTTTATTTCATTCACTGGCATTCAGTTATTTGCTACTTAAAAACAGCCATATTATAGTGTATGTAATTCTTGGGTATAAAATAATCTACTAGACAGACCAGAAGTCGACTTGTGACTATGCGTGGCTGATTTTTCCATCAATCAAGGCATATTTAATAAATTTGGAACACGACTGTTGACTACTGTTTAGGCACACACCATTTAGTAGCTAATCTGGTAACTTTTAGTGATGTGAATGAAGCTTTTCAAATTTCTCCTGCTGGTTATTAAATGGACTATAGAAAATGAAATATGTTGTGGTAATAGATCCCAAAAACAAAAAGATGTTGGACTAGCAAGGGTTGTAGACTGTTAACCTACTGGTGTGATGATACATGCAATAAAAATGTGTACTCTACACTTTTGAATTGTAAAACAGTTAATCAATCATAGTATGACTTCTAAATTTCCTAATAAAACGTTCAAAACTTGAAAAAAATTATTTATTATTATTTTCAACGTCACAAAGTTTCTCAACGTCTATTCGGTAGTTATTTCTTTTTTTTCTTTCCTTTTCCCTTATCTCCTTTTCCTTTACCCTTCTTTTCCGGTCCGGCGTCGGCCGGATCGTATTGCGTATCGGTGGATTTCTTTTGCGGAATGGGCTTTAGTTCGGGACCTTTTGGCGTGCAAAGTTCCAATTCGAGATTTTGCTTTTTATCGACACCTTCGGATTTTTTTCCTATTCTCAATACAAATAATTCTTTATTCGGATCCGAAAATTCCGTCACCTTAGCCCCATTAGGAGCCGAGCACGTCGGAGGATTTACCACCACACCACCTCCTTGACCTTGACCCTGTTGACCTACAAAAACAGATTTTTTTTCAAATACCATCATCAACCATCATAATATTCATACTAACCCATTCTAAAAGCGAAAGGTAAGTCTTTTCCAGCTTGTTGTATACCTGGTTGTATGTTGACGTTCATATTATTCTTTGCATTTTTACAAACACAACTTCCCGACGTATCGTCATCGACTGGCTCTACCTTATTATCCTTATGCACTCTTATGGTCAAAGAATTTCCCCCCATAGAAGCACCGATTTCTTGGTAATTACCTAGTGTAAAAGATCATTGGTAAATTTAAAATAAAAGACAGAAAACATGTAGGTATATATACCTTCTGGTTCATTTTTAGAAGAATCATCGGCATACGGGCATGGATAACATTCTGAACACGGTTGTCCAGAGCTAGGACTTACAGGACTCATTGCATTTCCATAACCTCCCGTAAATCCTCCTCCGGAAGCTCCGTATTGTGCAGGTGGTAAACAAGCAGCATTTGGTATGTTGCCGCACTCCACACATGGAGCTCCTCTACCCATTCCCATATTAACAAAACCCATTGGAGCGCTTTGTACTGCTCCACCACCATTGTAATTATTAAATTGCCCACCGCCGTTGTACCCCATTGTACCGTTCCCTCCAGATCCTGGAACTAGGTAAGAAATCGATTAAAAAATTTCTATCAAGTATTAAAGTAAACTTACTCTGCATATTTTGCTCTATCAAACACGGTTTAAATGGACACGTTTCTAGGCACAATTTATTAGCGGAATTTTCAAATGGATTCATTGGAGAAGAGGGTGGAGCATTAGGTAAACTACCAGCTGCTTGTTGATTGTTGAAGCTTGCCCTTTGTGAGCCTTTTCCATCACCGCCACATGGCGTAGTGGGACAGGAATCATTATAACGTTTACCATTGGAAATAATTGATTTTGGGGTACATCTATCATTGCTTTTGGAACCTACAAATATACGTGAAAAATAGGAATTTAAATCTTGCCCCTGTTTCCCCTAGTGTAGTTCCTGCGCATTACCAGCCGGGTGCCCCTGGTGGTGAAATTAGTAAACTGGTCAAAAGACAAAAATCCAAAATGGTTGATGCAGTTAAAATTGAGCACCGTACCGGCATTTCTACTATAAAATGGTATGTGTTATATCTTATTTTATTAATTTAATTATAATAATTTGGTATTTCGCTGTATTCGATTTGAATTAAATAGCATTCATTTGCTAATAGTAGGCCGGTATTTGTAAAATGCATCTCTCATTTAGGTTTCAGCGTTGTAGATGAAAATAAGAGAAGCGTCGCTTTTGAAACGATATGCAAGCATCTTTAAGTGGATAATTTAACCTTTGTTTGAGAAAGTACATTTCGAACTCCATGCAGCCATAGAAACATGTAGTGAAAGTGTTCTAACCTAAGAATTTCCACTACCATCTTCATCGATAAAAATTGAAATGTAAGTACCTATTTAATCTAATTATTTTTCAAATGAATTAGTGATTAATCTATAACATCATCTTCGGACTTCGATATACTTTTACCTTTTCCTGCTTTTTTGTATCGGTATAAAGATATCTTTATATCTTTGAAAAGTACAGATTTGTCCTGCAAATACGTGAAAAATGTATTCACATATTTTCCCGTGCTGGGTAATTACATGTACCTACTATAAAAACAATTACAAAGTACCTTGTCTTAAAAATAGGAATTATTAAATAGGTTTAAATGTTGCCCCTATTTCCCCTAGTGTATGTAAGTCCTGCGCTTCACCAACCGAGTGCCCCTGGTGGTGAAATTAGTAAACTGGTCAAAAATCCAAAATGGTTGATGCAGTTGAAATTGAACACCGTACCGGTATTTCTACTAAAATGTGGTATGTTTGTAGAGAATCTTATTTTATTAATATCATTATAATAATTTGGTATTTCGTTGTATTCGATTTGGATGAAACGGCGTTCATTACCTAATAATAGGCCGGTAGTTCTAAAATGCATCTCCCATTTAGGTTTCACTGTTATGGAGGAAAATAAGAGAAGCGTCGCTTTTGAAACGATATCAGCAAGAATCTTTCAATGGATAATTCAACCTTTGTTTGAGAAAGTACATTTCGAAAGCCATGCAGTCATAGAAACATGTAGTGAAAGTGTTGTTCCTTAACCTAAGATTTTCCACTACTACCTTTAAATGTAAGTACTTAATCTAATTATTATAACTGATATACTTTTACCTTTTCCTGCTTTTTTGTATCGGTATAAAGATTTTCCTTCTTTATCTTTGAAAAGTACAGATTTGTCCTGCAAATTCATTTGAAATTGTGTAACTATTAGTTTTCCAAAACATGACAACCTTATATAAACTCCAATCTTTCCACATATTTCTCCATTAGGAGCACTTATATCGAAATCGTCTTTTAACGTTTTTGCTGTTGGAGAGCTACCTAAAAAAAATTAAAGCATTTCATTCCCCTTTTTGATTAGGAAACATCTTTGAAATATATTTTAGATAAACTTACCTTCTTCCCCTGGAGATGTTGTTATACAATTAATAAGTTCTTCAAAAAGATTTGCAATAGAAATAAGAGCACTACCAATTTCAACGTTTGCTGGCATCCAACTTCCAGGAGGCATTTTTTTGTAAATCGACACGTATATATCTAATTTATTGATTGCATCTTCCGCTTGTTCGGGTGATAGAGAAAACAAACAAGATTTACCGCTTTTTATATTCGTGTCTTTCGGGCAATTTGATTTGTAATTCCTAAAGCAAATTTGTAGTAGATATTTCTAATTAGATTCAGTAATATATTATGTTCACCTTTGTGGTTGGAAATCGGCTTCGCATACATCTAGTGGAGCATTATCTAAAAATTGAAACGAAACACATTTTTCTCCTTCGCCATCATCTTCACAATCGCACGATGGATCCAAACTAACGTTATCTACGAGAAATTCCAAAAGGAAAAGGTTTTCCGTTGCTATTTTATCCATAATTCAACATAAAATTTGATTCATGTTTTTGATATAATCTAACAAAAATTTTGGACTGTCTTAAATGACAGAACGTTGTGATTGAAAATACGTTTCAATTTTTTTTCGGTCGATGTTTTATGTCTGGAGGTGGGTACATTTTGTAATACCAGTTACAAGCTTCTGTTTTAAAAGATTGTCCTACACTAGACAAAATTAAAAATATTTTTAGAACAATCAAAATTTAACGGGATTGAATTATTGTTGGGTCTATGAAAATTACAAAACAACGTCGATCATGGACGTACTGGCCGTCTATGTGTGTTAACTGTTTTATAACTTCGAAGTCGGTGCCAAGTTGAATTATGAACTTTGCCATTGGCACCGAAATATAAAACAATTAATAATTACATAATAAACAATTTTAAATAAGTATGCAATTGTATTAAAAGATTTATTTTTTGCTTTCTTGTTACTATATCCCAAAATTTGTGTTCCCCAAATTTAGTACAATTAAAACTAGCAGTTTACGAGATAACTGGTCCGGATTTTTTTGGGCCACTTTGTATATTTTCGTTATAGTCAGATTTTAGCTTTACGGTAATTTGATTGTTCAGTGTGGCTATGTAAAGGGGTATAATTCAATTTATTTTCTTGGGTTTGTAAGCCTATAGGGCATGTCCACGTGAAGTCACGAACTATTTTGTCAACAAGCAGGTGGTAAAAAACAATAAACAAAGCGTTCAGAACACGTGGTACTTAATAGTGAGGTTATGCTGATTTATGATAGATTGTGTTTAAGTTTAGTTGGTTTTGCCAAATATTCGTTGGTTTTGGTCTTGTTTGGTGTTTTTTTAAAGTTATTTTAATTCCTGAGTTTGCATATTTAATAATATACAGGGTGTTTTCAAATGACACGTTTGCATGTAGATACCTCTCGTAAAATTGGAGAAAATGATTGAGGGGTCCAGCTCTTTTACTTTTCGAAATACTGGGTGTTGAAGTTATAAAAATTTAAATGTTTTTGTTTGATAACTTTAAAATGGATGAATAAATTGATTTGATATTTGGCAGGTTGTTTTTAAATGTAAAAAGGCATATTTTGATGGAAAAAACATTTGTCAATTCTTGATCCAGTGGTGTACATTTGGAAAAATATGTCACTTTTCTCCTCCCATTTTTAACGCCACTGGCATTTGAAGCTATTTTAATTTTATTTTGCATTCCTTACTGTTTTTCACGTAAAAAACACATAACCTTTACATATCAAAAAATGTGTAGTTTTCAAGATAATATTTAATGTTTTCATGAAGTTTGCAACATCATTTTCAATAATAAAAGCACAAGTTTGAACAAATATTTTTGAGAGTCTTTTCACAATGTTTAAGATGCATTGCTGGTTCACAAATTAGTTTCTGATACATATTTTAACCATTAGTAGGTTTAAGATTATAAAAAAAATCCAAAAAAATATTTTTTTCATTTTATTATTAAAAAATTAGGTTGCAGACTTCATGAAAACATTAAATATCTTGAAAACTACAAATTTTTTGATATGTGAAGGTTATTTGTTTTTTATGTTAAAAACATTAAGGAATACAAAATTAATTAGAAATAGCCACAAATGCCAGTGGCGTGGAAAATGGGAGGAGAAAAGTGACATATTTTTTCAAATGTACACCACTGGATCAAGAATTGACAAATGTTTTTCCTTGAAAATATGCATTTTTACATTAAAAACAACCTGCCAAATATCAAATAAAAACATTTAAATTTTTATAACTTCAACACCCCGTATTTCGAAAAGTAAATGAGCTGGACCCCTCAATCCTCATATCATTTTGTCCAATTTTACATGCAAACGTAGTAAGTGTCATTTGTAAACACCCTGTATAGTATAGATTAATTGTTTGATGATTATTGATCGTATTTATGCTGGATTAGTATCAACTGTCGTGGTCATGTCCTATTAGCAAATACAACTCTAAACTCTTAAAAAAATAAACTTTAGACCGCCCTTAGAATAAATTTAGGCATCAAATAATGTCAGCTGTCCCTCGCTAGTGTATGGACCATTATTATTGTATTCTATTGAAGTCAATTTTAATTTATTTAAGGTTATTTATTTATACCGAATGATTGGATCGACACTACCATTCAAAATCTTCAAAACCTCAGCTTTTTGTGACCTTGATTTTACCAAGCTCAACAGGATAAATCCTTCCTAGTACAAGCTCTCACGTTTACGTTTAGTTTTCTATCCACCAAGATGTACAACCAACAACAGCAGTAATTTTTGATGTTCCAAATCATTGTGCTCCAGAACCCACGTAAGTGCTACTCTATTTTATGTTTATTTATTTATATTACAACTACCTAAGGTTATTGAAAATGTGACTGTATACCAAGTGAATAGAAATCTAAAAAATTTATAAATATTCTTACAGCAGCATATCTTTTTTTCTTTGACAAGGATTATCCTGTACAAAAGCTGTCAAATTCGGTTCTTCGATCCATCTAGCAGATGATCTGGTATATACAGGAGCTATATTTATAGTTTCGACTTCAGGTTCGTCTGGTTCCGGTGTAACCGGCCACCATTTCGGTGGTTTTGCTTTACACGGAACTATAGATATCGGCGGTGTTTCTTTTTCTTTTTGCTTTTTAATTAGTCTTCGAAAAGATCCTTCGAATTCAGCGTCTTCGGTTTCGTTTTTCACGCGCAGTTTATCTAATCTACTTGCTTCGATACAATCCAATTCGAATTGATAAGATCGATTAAATATTTTTTCTAAACAAACATATATATTACATTATATGAAATTAATCTCAATACAGGGTGTCCCAGCCGAGAGTGACCCATTTTAAACGCTTATAACTTTTATACCAGTTTTGTTAGCCACCTGCGGTTTACGCCATTTCTTTTCTCTTGGCCTAAAGTTTTTTCTAGTCGGTACCAAATTTTGTCTACAATTATACAGTGGGAGTAAAAAAATTGCCTTTTTTCAACTATTTTTAATGGAACACCCTGTATATTGCAACGCCATAATTAGGAGTCGTGTCCAAGGTATCCATATACCAATAAACATCGGACTTGTACCTTGTGGTTTTAGCAGCAAAAAATTAAAATAGTAGTCTGGATATTTTAGCAAACGTATTTTTTATTAGCATATTTGGACCATTAAATGGTTGAATGAATTGTGTAACATATCTTGGTGAATCGCTTCAATTACTGCACGAATATTCCTCTTAAGATCATCCAAATTATGTGGAAGGGGGTTATAGCACCTATCCTTGACATAACCCCAGAGAAAAAAGTCTGGAACTGTCAAGTCAGGAGAGTACGGTGCCCATTCTATAGGGCCAGTTTACTATGGATACCTAGTTACGTTTTTTTTTTATACGTTTGCTAAAATATCCAGACTACTATTTTAATTTTTTGCTGCTAAAACCACAAGGTACAAGTCCGATGTTTATTGGTATATGGATACCTTGGACACGACTCCTAATTATGGCGTTGCAATATACAGGGTGTTCCATTAAAAATAGTTGAAAAAAGGCAATTTTTTTACTCCCACTGTATAATTGTAGACAAAATTTGGTACCAACTAGAAAAAACTTCAGGCCAAGAGAAAAGGAATGACGTAAACCGCAGGTGGCTAACACAGCTGGTATAAAAGTTATAAGCATTTAAAATGGGTCACTCTCGGCTGGGACACCCTGTATTACAAAGATTTACCTTTATGCATATACCTTGGATCATAAATTCCTTTATCCCTGTCCATTGAGTACTTCTTGAACATTTCATGGATGTAAAAATCTTCTTTTCCTGGTTTTGTTAACCAAGAGTATCTTTCCTTCAACATCATCTTTTCTAAAACCTTCGGATGAATAACTACGGGTACTTTTTCTGGTATTTCATTATCTTCATATTCTATCGGTACGCAATGTTTGGCCAAGTTGTTTTGCGTTACCCTTGGTCTATCAGACGGTGTATATTGAGATGACGATTTAAGACTATTTCTTACATCGTCTATGTAATAATCTTTCGGTGGTCGTGGAGGTAGAGTAAACATTGCGTTTAAAATAAAATAAAAATTGACAATTAATTGTCAATATTTTCGGTATTATAGGTAAATATGACAAAACTTTGGTTGGTTTCATCATAAATTTCATCCCCTTGGAAACTTTCAAAGTTATTGCATCATTCGATAGTCGATACGATAAAAAAAATGCACATTTTACTTGGATACTACCTGTAGGAATGAGCAGAAGCGCTAAGCGCATGTATATAATAAAATCCAAGTTATTAGTAGGGGCGATTGTTACCGTATTTTAAATAACATCAAAATTTCTAGGAGCGATACATAATGTGTGGTGATTTGACCATAAAGGTCCTTAAAAAATAATTTCATTCGTCAATTTATAATTTAAATTTAACGTGTCTCAATATTTTTCATAAATAAGTACATTATTAATAATTAATTTATTCAGTTTTGATTTTACACATTGTATAAATACAGGGTGTTTCAAAAAAAGGTAACACCGTCTCTACGATAGGTAAAAAACTGAAAAATAATTGGGGTTTGCTTAGTAAAATTTTTTTCTAACGCCATCCGTTTTCAAGATAAAGGGCGTTGAAGAAAATAAAAAATTACACATTTCTTACGATTTTGCCGAAACTACTAGCACCATTGTAATGAAATTTTATACGAATATGTTTTGGAAGCTGATATATCCCATGAATTTTTTTTATATCTAACTCTCATAGAGGGCGCTAGTTACACGATTCATACAACGTATTATTCAACATAACTTTTTTTAGGGTAGAATTATTAGTCAAAACTCCAAGTGAACATAAACATCGTTTAATTTTACACCAAAAAGGTACTCTTGGGGTAAAACTCGATATTATGTACCGTTTTCGGAATATTTTGATTTGAAAATTATGAAGTAATAATCGCTCCTGGTATAAACTAATGATAATCAATCAATAAATGTCAATTTTACATGGCAAACTTAGAGAAAAGCGAACTTTATCATTATTTTATACCAGGAGCGGTTATTACTTCATAATTTTCAAATCAAAATATTCCGAAAACGGTACATAATATCGAGTTTTACCAAAAGTACCTTTTTGGTGTAAAATTAAACGATGTTTATGTTCACTTGGAGTTTTGACTAGTAATTCTACCCTAAAAAAAGTTATGTTGAATAATACGTCGTATGAATCGTGTAACTAGCGCCCTCTATGAGAGTTAGTTATAAAAACAAATTCATGGGATATATCAGCTTCCAAAACATATTCGTATAAAATTTCATTACAATGGTGCCAGTAGTTTCGGCAAAATCGTAAGAAATGTGTAATTTTTTATTTTCTTCAACGCCCTTTATCTTGAAAACGGATGGCGTTAGAAAAAAATTTTACTAAGCAAACCCCAATTATTTTTCAGTTTTTTACCTATCCTAGAGACGGTGTTACCTTTTTTTGAAACACCCTGTATATTAATAGGTTGTTTACTGTGTCTTAAGAAGTGGTATGATGACATGGGTATTTCCACCAAAGTTACATGCTACACATTTACTTGGCAACAATAATTATTGACGCTTTATATTTATTTATTAGGTACTTGTTCAATTTTATTAATTCTGATCTGCGTATTTTTTAACGGTAATAGATATCCCACCATGTAGTCTGTGCATGTACTTCCATTATTTAAATTATTCAATTTTAATTCGAACGAAATAAAACAATAAATTGAAATCATTTGTTGTTTCGTTCAATGTAGGTTATTATTGTTTTTCTACTCCTGTTTTATAATATACTTATTAAAAGACTAAAATCTGTATCATAATGAAATTCATTATGATACAGATTTTCATTATGATACAGATTTTTAAGCCAATAGAAATGCGACATTCGCACAATATTTAATATAGCCATGGATACCTGGTTGACATTTCTGAGATTAATTATATTAGGTCTGTTCCCTGCAATAAAAGTGTAGCACTAAGCTATACGATTTTATTAATTTTAATTATGTTTTAATGCTTCTTGCAGTATACAAATGCAATATACATACATAGATAGTCCCAATTTTAGCAGTTTTACACGCATTTTTTCACAGATAGACCTGAATTTTTCAAAATTATATAGCTCAGTGCTACACTTTTATTGCAGGCGAACAGACCTATTAAGTGACACTTAATTTGACAGCTGTTTGTTGAAGTTCCTTTGATTGTTCTTTTTTTATATAAAAAATGATAATTATCAATTAAGTAATTGTTATTAATCGGAGTAGAAAAAATATTGTATGAAACTTTCACGTAATGGCCATTAATACACTCGCATATTATATACGAAACTCGCCTGCGGCTCGTTTCGTATCCTACAATATGCTCGTGTCTTAATGGCTATCATTACATGATCGTTGCATAAAATACTATTATTATTAATAAAACTGTCAAATTAAAAAATGTCGCGTACAGGTAGCGGTTTTATTTTACTCATAGTAGCGAGGATTATGAAATATTTTCATAGTTTACCAACCAAAAAATCGATTTTGTAATCATCATAACTATAACAATACGTTAACTCCCATTTTCTATTCGATTTTCATTACATAGTCCAGGGTCGATAATTTTTAAAACCAAAAAAAATCATAATAGGATGAAACTAGTAATTAAAGTGTAAATTTTAATAAGTTGCTCAAAATTTTACATAATGATTCAAAAAACGGATTCGAGTTTTCTTAATTTTTGCGTTTTCTGAGAAGATTTACCATAGTAACATATATTTTTTTTTTCACCAACGGAAAGTAGAGATTTCAACGAACAGAAACCACACCAACTTTTTGAAAAAAGCTGATATTTTGACGGGTGAATTTTCGATTGAAAATTAGGGTGTTTTTTCGATATTAATTCAAAATAAGGTGAAAAAATAAATATTTTCAATTAAATAAATTACAGCTTATTTGGGACATAAAAAGGTAAGTTTTCACAAAATTTCGTTAAAAAAAATTTTTGTAAAAGATAAAAATAAAAAACCAAAAACTTGGTTTTTTGAATTTTTCACATAAATTTTGAGGTTATGTGAAAAAAGTGTAAATACAAAAGTTTTAGATCTTTTTATTATCTACAACTTTTCCATTTGACTTTTTTCGATAGGACTTTTAGTTTTGCTGGAAATCGAGAAAAACCGTTTTTTACCCTTAAAAACTCACCCCCATCCACTTCCCAACCTCAGATCGCCCGTAAATTATTTTTCCTTTCATTTTTATCATATTTCCCTCCTTTTCTAATGGGTTTCATTCTATTATAATTTTTTTTCACTTTTCATTATTTTTAAAGGCTTCTACCCTGGACTAACAATACAATATTTCATTGAAATTGGTTCATAACCCAACCTCCTTTTTGCTTAAAAAATTTCTATTAAAGATAATTCCAGCCCCGTTGAAACACTCAATTCATTAATAATTTTCCAGATTATATCCATCTACCAAAAATTTTGCACGCAGTTTTGACTATAAAATGAAATACTTTCTTTATCCCTATCAAGTTTACTTTTATATTTGGTCGTTATCTACCGTACTACGGATTAAAGAAAAAGAGGGGATATTGTAAACCAAGACCTTGTGTAAATGAGCCGGCATCGGCATAGAAATGAATTAGAATTACAACAAAAAGTGTCAAGGAAGCACGGGACACCTAAGCTGGTTTTGGTGTTCGTTCGGAAGTTACAGTTCACCGCCTAGTGTTCGAAGAAGTTAATTTGTGAAGTTGATACACAGGATAATCTGACTTTCGACTGTTTAAAAATATCTTTGGTAAGTTTTCCTAAAAATAAAATGTATATGTTAAAATGATCTCTTTCAATTCAATATATTTATAATAATAATCGTTGTTAGTTTCAAAATATTCTAATCTGGATAGTGTTTTTAAACGAATATTGTTTATTTTATTTCTTTTAATTCATAAATGTTGTTTATACGTTGCCAAAAAAAAGTGATGCAATTTTTTAACTGTTTTCCCATTACACACAATATTTTTTTATAGTTTTCCTGGTAATTTGAAACCACGTGTATAAGTTTTTGCACATAACCTAACAAAATAGTTCATTTAACGTGCCTCTTGGTAGTTGTATCGATTTCTTTTTATCTACACGGTGATTTTACACATTACACCAGCTGTTAGGATTTCGGTATTTCCGAAATGAGGGTAGATACGTGGGAGTGAAGATAACTGGGTTGAACATACTTTTTCTCTTTTGAACAATCTGGAATGTATTGATGCAACGTTTCCACCTTTATTTTGTACTTAAATTTATATCTAATTACCAGCGTGATGCACTTTAATTCATAAATACCTTGAAAATTAATTTAAATTGTTTATTTTTGGAAGCGAGACTTTCACGAGACCAAAATTAAAATTTATAGCTTTTTACGTTTGGTGAATCATCTAATGACTGTTCAAATATAAGTACATTCACTTATATAGTGAATTTTGGCAATGTAAAAGTACTAGTTTATTTTTAAAGTCGGCCGACCGAAAATCTGACATCCCGAGTTTAATTGTGTTGGGTTAGGTGACCGGCGCGTTCGGTGAAATGCAACGAAATGTTACATCAGATTATATTATTATTATTTAATCTTTTATCTAGTTTATTTTGTACCTTATGAATGAGCGATTGATTAGTGTTTTATATTACATCCGTTGACGTTATGGTTATGGTTATTAAATCCGTTTTTGATACCGTTCCCTTCAAGTTTGTTATATTTTGATAAGCAAATTTTTTCGAATTGATAACATTCTACAATTAGACCAGTGCTGAAACTTTCAAAAATGGTAAAAAGTGAAAAAAAAAAATTATAGTAGGATGAAACCAATTAAAAAGGGAGGGTAATATAATAAAGTCGAAAATAAAAATAAATTACGGGCGATTTGAGTTTGAGGGGGAGAGTTTTTAGGGGTAAAAAATGTTTTTTCTCGATTTCCGGAAAAACTATAAGTCTTATGGAAAAATGTTGAATGGGAAAGTTGTGAGTAATGAAAAGCTCTACAACTTTTGTATTTACAATTTTTACTCATAACCTCAAAATTTATGTGAAAAATTCAAATAATCAAGTTTTTGGTTTTTTATTTTTATCTTTTATATTTTTTCTACGAAATTTCGTGAATGCTTACCTTATTATGTCCCAAATACACTGTAATTTATTTGATTTGAAATATTCATTTTTTCATCTTAATTTTGGCTTAGCCCAGTCTGTTTTTTATACAGGGTGTTTCATTGGGAAAGGGCCTAACTTTAACTGTAGATGGGGATCACTTTGGTGGTTCCAAAAACCTATATTTAATGTGTCTGCTGCACTTTATAACCGAGATACAGGGTGTTTTATAAATTTATCCTATATCTTTCGAACCTCATAACTTCCGAGTTACCCTATATATTATTTTGAGATTTGGTACACGTAATAACCATTACCTAGAGACTCCATCAAAAGCATCTCCAAAAAGATAGTGCAGGTCCGGCTTAACAAAAAATTTAAAAACTCGTCTTTCCTAAAAACAACACCCTGTATATAGATTTTTTGAAAATTGCTCTTTATAATTGGAAAGGGTATAAAAAATCGAATATACTTATTTCGTTTTTATTTTTCCGCGGACAATTTTACTACCAAAAATTTACCGTCAAAGTTATAATTTATGCACGTTTTGGGGGTTAACAATGGTATCGGAGAGGTTTATTTTTTATTTTTTAGTTTGAAATGAAATCCATTTAATGCATCTAGAGAAGCATCCTGGAAATTCAATTGAGTTTGTATGTTTACGAGTACAGACCATTAAAAAATGTGATTACAGGGCCGTACTTAGAACATACTCACTCAGTATGCTTCGAATATTTCGAACACCCTGTATAAGGATATGTATCTGGAAACTATGCACTTCTACATTTAGAATAACGAGAGTAAAATACGAGAAATAAATTTATACTTCAAAAAAACGTTAAAAGTACTCGTTTGGACAATGTTGTTAGAATTTCTTGTTTTCTGTTCATGTCAATTAATAAAATTAATAAAAATCTCTCCGTTTTTTGAAGTATAAATTCATTTCTCGTATTTTACTCTTGTTATTCTAAATGTAGAAGTGCATGGTTTCCAGATACATATCCTTATACAGGGTGTTCAAGATATTCGAAACATACTAAGTGAGTATGTCCTAAGTACGGCTCTGTAATCACATTTTTTAGTGGTCTGTACTCGTAAACATACAAACTCAATTGAATTTCTAGGATGCTTCTCTACATGCATTAAATTGATCTCATTTCAAGCTAAAAAATAAAAAAAACCTCTCCGATACCATCGTTAACCCCCAAAACGTGCATAAATTATAACTTTGACGGTATATTTTTGGTAGTAAAATTGTCTGCGGTAAAATAAAAACGAAATAAGTATATTCGATTTTTTATACCCTTTCCAATTATAAAAAGCAATTTTCAAAAAATCCATATACAGGGTGTTGTTTTTAGAAAAGACGAATTTTGAAATTTTTTATTAAGACGGATCTGCATTATCTTTTTGGAGATGCTTTTGATAAAGTTTCTAGGTAATGGTTATTACGTGTACCAAATCTCAAAATAATATACAGGGTAACTCGGAAGTTATGAGGTTCGAAAGAAATAGGATAAATTTATAAAACACCCTGTATCTCGGTTTTAAAGTACAGCAGACACATTAAATATATAGGTTTTTGGAACCACCAAAGTCATCCCGATCTACAGTTAAAGTTAGGCCCTTTCCCAATGAAACACCCTGTATACGTTTTTTTTTACCGAAAATTTCCAATATGCTGACGCGAATGAAAAATAATTATTAAACTTTTAATTTATTTATTTTTTGCATCGTAACTATCTATCAATAATATTAATATGCGAAGCTTAATTGTAGTAAAAACTTCAAGGTGACAAATAAATTGTGTAGGAAAAAAAATCGATACATTTTCAACTCGCAAACAGTTCCATAAAAACGAAATCTAATACGCAAATGTAATGACGTTTTTTCGGTGATAAAAACTAAGCTCATTATATACCTGACGTAAAAAAATAATGCTTTATAGTAGTTATAATGATTTGACATAAAACTTTTAATTAACGAAAAGAAAAATAATCTTTAGAGTCGTTACAAGGCCAATAAGAATTGAATAAAAATAGATATCATATAGACACTACACGTGACTAACCTCAAATTAATATAATGATGACATATTGACAATTTTCGTGTGGTTAGAGGCGGGGTTTGTTAGTTCAGTTAGTCGCTATGATGCGCCACACTCAACTGGCTGCGCACAAACTTTGCGCCAGTTTCTATGTGCCCCATATGTAACGGATCTTATCTAAATTCGTAGGATGGATGATCCAGCATTAAATCCAAGTGCAATATTTATCGAGATAAATGATTTTATTAGGATGACAAGAAATTATATATAATATTTAAGGAATTGTAAAAATCAATTATCTATACGTTTATCAAATAATTTTAATTAATTGAAATATTTATAGACTTCTTGATAACTAAATAAATAAATTTATCAATAAAAGTTATTTATTACGTCATTAAATTGAAGGTAAAATACAAAATTCTTGAAAATATTATTCAATCGATTCTAGATAACAGTTTATAATATAAAATTCCATACAAGCGCCACTTACTTATTGAATCACATTACGTAATAATTAGGTTTGTTCGTTGAGCAGTCACAAACTGTTTTAAAACTGGACGACACATGCGCAGAATCTTTTTGCGACCGGTTTTTATTTACTGCGCATGAGTCGTCCAGTTCTTAACCGTTTGTGACTGCTCTACGAACAAATCTATAGTTAACCTTTTTTTCGGATCAGAAAGTTATAGCTATAAGGGTCAGCAGTACTCAAATTTTTTTTACCGAAATTCAAAATTAGTGTCGTTTTTTTATGCCCGATGAAACTCAACCAACTAATTAGATACAATTAATTCTACAATATCTACATATGAATAAAAAAAAATTACTACTTCATGACCTATTTTTTAAATTTTAACAGTATTTTTTTTTGAATAATAAAAAAATTCACTTTTGTCACTTGTTCGTGTGCGAAATTTCCACCGACGTTATTTGATAGTTGAACTAAATATACCGAGAAAAGTAGGTTTCGTTAATCTACTAATTACCAATACGAATGTTAGTCCAGGGTAGAAGCCTTTAAAAATAATGAAAAGTGAAAAAAAATTATAATAGAATGAAACCCATTAGAAAAGGAGGGAAATATGATAAAAATGAAAGGAAAAATAATTTACGGGCGATCTGAGGTTGGGAAGGGGATGGGGGGTGAGTTTTTAAGGGTAAAAAACGGTTTTTCTCGATTTCCAGCAAAACTAAAAGTCCTATCGAAAAAAGTCAAATAGAAAAGTTGTAGATAATAAAAAGATCTAAAACTTTTGTATATACACTTTTTTCACATAACCTCAAAATTTATGTGAAAAATTCAAAAAACCAAGTTTTTGGTTTTTTATTTTTATCTTTTACAAAAATTTTTTTTTTTTAACGAAATTCTGTGAAAACTTACCTTTTTATGTCCCAAATACGCTGTAATTTATTTAATTAAAAATATTTATTTTTTCACCTTATTTTGAATTAATATCGAAAAAACACCCTAATTTTCAATCGAAAGTTCACCCGTCAAAATATCAGCTTTTTCCAAAAAGTTGGTGTGGTTTCTGTTCGTTGAAATCTCTACTTTCCGATGGTGAAAAAAAAAATATATGTTACTATGGTAAATCTTCTCAGAAAACGCAAAAATTAAAAAAACTCGAATCCGTTTTTTGAATCATTATGTATAATTTTGAGCAATTTATTAAAATTTACACTTTAATTACTAGAAAAACGTAAGATTATAACATGAAATCTTACATTTTCCTAGATTATAACATGAAATCTTACATTTTCCTAGATTATAACATGAAATCTTACATTTTCCTAGTAATTAATGTGACAATTTTAATAAATTGCTCAAAATTATACACAATGATTCAAAAAACGGATTCGAGTTTTTTTAATTTTTGCGTTTTCTGAGAAGATTTACCATAGTAACATATATTTTTTTTTTCACCATCGGAAAGTAGATATTTCAACGAACAGAAACCACACCAACTTTTTGAAAAAAGCTGATATTTTGACGGGTGAATTTTCGATTGAAAATTAGGGTGTTTTTTCGATATTAATTCAAAATAAGGTGAAAAAATAAATATTTTCAATTAAATAAATTACAGCGTATTTGGGACATAAAAAGGTAAGTTTTCACAAAATTTCGTTAAAAAAAAAATTTTTGTAAAAGATAAAAATAAAAAACCAAAAACTTGGTTTTTTGAATTTTTCACATAAATTTTGAGGTTATGTGAAAAAAGTGTGAATACAAAAGTTTTAGATCTTTTTATTATCTACAACTTTTCCATTTGACTTTTTTCGATAGGACTTTTAGTTTTGCTGGAAATCGAGAAAAACCGTTTTTTACCCTTAAAAACTCACCCCCATCCCCTTCCCAACCTCAGATCGCCCGTAAATTATTTTTCCTTTCATTTTTATCATATTCCCCTCCTTTTCTAATGGGTTTCATCCTATTATGATTTTTTTTGGTTTTAAAAATTATCGACCCTGGACTATGTATAACTCGCCCTAAATATTCATTAATAGGATTTAATTTGTGACTCATCAAATTTGCAAAAGTTTAAAGACCACCGGATCAATATTAATTTTGTAAAGACCGTTGGGTAGAGATATAAAAATCGCACAGTAGATTGTTTTTTTTATAATAATAATAATAATATGCTTATACAATTTCACAATACAGACAAGCTGACTTCATCTAAAAACCTTGTTGTCGTTTATTCCTATTGACATTCAGCAATTTTTTTTATTTATTCAAATATTAAACACAGGGTGTTTCCAAACGACACTTACAACGTTCGCGCATGTAAATAATTCTCTTAAAAACGCCAGTGGACTAGAAAATGTGACATATTCTTCCAAATGTACACCACTGAATCAAGAATTGAAAAATGTTTTTCTATCAAAATATTCCATTTTACATTTAAACCTGCCAAATGTCAAATCAATTTATCCCCCATATCAAAGTTATCGACATTTAAAGTTTCTTTAACTTCAACATCCCGTATTTCGAAAAGTAAATAGGCTGGACATCTCAATCCTTATACAGATTGCGAAAAAGCTTATCGAACCATGCAATTTACACAAGTACGACAAGGAAAGTATGAGAAAAACTGCTTGAAAGAGAGAGAAAGAATAATTGTGAGTGGTCAGCGAGGGTGTATACTCATTTCCCGAGGTGAGGTGGTAGTTGGTGGTATTTAGTATGTTCCCATCATGTAAAGTATCATAAAGGACACTGTTGCCGGATGAAAGTGTTCAGTTTTACCTAATAATGCATAAGCTCGAAAAAAGTCAACGATAACGAGACAAAAATATCATTTATACAAATTAATCTGCGCTTCTGGCAACAGCAGTTGAAAAAGGGGGGCAATCAACATTCGGCCAGCCTCGGGAAATAAGTATACACCCTCGCGGACCACTCACAATTATTGTTTTTCTCTCTTTTTTCATATTTTCCTTGTCGTAATTGTGTGAATTGCATGGTTCGATAAGCTTTTTCGCAATCTGTATATGAAAGAGAGAGGAAGAATAATTGTGCGCGGTCATCACCTTAGGGGTGTAAACTTATTCCCGAGAGTTACCGAACGCTCATTGCCCCCCTATTTCAACATTTTTAACCTCTATAATGTTGTCTATGTAGAAGACAATGTTGCCGAATGAAAGTGTTTAGCTATTGTGCATGAATTCGAAAAAAAGTCAACGAAAACGAGAGAAAAATATCATCGGTCAGTATCGGGAAATAAATCTACACCCTAGCTGGAATTAAATACACGTCTCGAAATTATCTTTCTCTCTCTTTCAGCTGTTTTTTCTGTCGTTCTTGTTTAATGCGAGGGTTCGAATGTAATTTTCGCAATCTATATAATTTTACAATTTTACGGAAACTCCCTGTATAAAGTGTATCGATTATTTCTTCCATTATTATTATCTGGAATCCCACACCCGTCAAGTTAATGTTTTATTTTTGAAGGTTAAAAAATATCGATTTTATTCAATAACTTTAATATTGGTAAAACCCAACTTGTAAATCAATATTTACACTGAGATAACTGACCCAGTAGGCACAGCTAACTTTGATAAATCGACTATTTATTATTATTATTATTATTATTAATTATTATCTGTATATTATAATATGCCGTGTCACAATAATGACTAAGTAAATTTTATAATACAACAATGGTTTCTATAGAATAGAAGATCACGTTGAGAATTATTTTCGTATATCTATTTTTAAACCACTCGCTACTTTGTACGGTTTCCCAAACATAAATTATTTTCAATTAGTCCCATTATTATTTTCTTCTTTATTCATCGGGAATCGACAAAAGAAAACGACCACTTGAAGACGACGTCTATTATTAAACGCTTAACTTCGTTAAATCAAAATTAGGAAGTTTGCAATTTTGCAAAGGCATCGATTAAATTGAGGATTTCTAAAGTAAATTTAATTTTTTACTTTCCTGTTTCAAAATAATTGACATAAAGTCAGGCTACTTTATGACTTATAACCTCCCAAAATATTTGAATGAAATTTTTTTTTCAACTGATTTCGGTTAAACGAAACTTGAGCCGGAGATTGTAAAAATTTGTATCTAAATTGTGCTGTCAAAATTTTTGAAATAGACTATAATATTTTGTTGTTTTGTTTTCAGATTTGACGTTAAAACAAAAACATCTTTATTTATATCGTTTATTATGGTAAGTTGGTTACTATATAAATATTTACTGATTAAACTTTGGTTTTTGTAAACATAATATTGGAATCCAAAAAAATTCTCTCTTTTCCATTCGTGTTTTTCAATTTTACAATGGAAAATATCGAAGAGAGGTCAATTTTTTTATTTATTTTTAGTTATCTGCACTCGAAATGTATATATTTATTATCGACTTTGTACATTGCATTATAATAGGAATTAAACCACTAAATTGCAATTTTTTTTAATAGTCCAGGGTCGATAATTTTTAAAACCAAAAAAAATCATAATAGGATGAAACCCATTAGAAAAGGAGGGAAATATGATAAAAATGAAAGGAAAAATAATTTACGGGCGATCTGAGGTTGGGAAGGGGATGGGGGGTGAGTTTTTAAGGGTAAAAAACGGTTTTTCTCGATTTCCAGCAAAACTAAAAGTCCTATCGAAAAAAGTCAAATGGAAAAGTTGTACATAATAAATAGATCTAAAACTTTTGTATTTACACTTTTTTCACATAACCTCAAAATTTATGTGAAAAATTCAAAAAACCAAGTTTTTGGTTTTTTATTTTTATCTTTTACAAAATTTTTTTTTTTTTAACGAAATTTTGTGAAAACTTACCTTTTTATGTCCCAAATACGCTGTAATTTATTTAATTAAAAATATTTATTTTTTCACCTTATTTTGAATTAATATCGAAAAAACACCCTAATTTTCAATCGAAAATTCACCCGTCAAAATATCAGCTTTTTTCAAAAAGTTGGTGTGGTTTCTGTTCGTTGAAATCTCTACTTTCCGATGGTGAAAAAAAAAAATATATGTTACTATGGTAAATCTTCTCAGAAAACGCAAAAATTAAAAAAACTCGAATCCGTTTTTTGAATCATTATGTATAATTTTGAGCAGTTTATTAAAATGTTCACATTAATTACTAGGAAAATGTAAGATTTCATGTTATAATCTAGGAAAATGTAAGATTTCATGTTATAATCTTACGTTTTTCTAGTAATTAAAGTGTAAATTTTAATAAATTGCTCAAAATTTTACATAATGATTCAAAAAACGGATTCGAGTTTTTTTAATTTTTGCGTTTTCTGAGAAGATTTACCATAGTAACATATATTTTTTTTCACCATCGGAAAGTAGAGATTTCAACGAACAGAAACCACACCAACTTTTTGGAAAAAGCTGATATTTTGACGGGTGAACTTTCGATTGAAAATTAGGGTGTTTTTTCGATATTAATTCAAAATAAGGTGAAAAAATAAATATAAAAAAAAAAATTTTGTGAAAGATAAAAATAAAAAACCAAAAACTTGGTTTTTTGAATTTTTCACATAAATTTTGAGGTTATGTGAAAAAAGTGTAAATACAAAAGTTTTAGATCTTTTTATTATCTACAACTTTTCCATTTGACTTTTTTCGATAGGACTTTTAGTTTTGCTGGAAATCGAGAAAAACCGTTTTTTACCCTTAAAACCTCACCCCCATCCCCTTCCCAACCTCAGATCGCCCGTAAATTATTTTTCCTTTTATTTTTATCATATTTCCCTCCTTTTCTAATGGGTTTCATTCTATTATAATTTTTTTTCACTTTTCATTATTTTTAAAGGCTTCTACCCTGGACTAATTGCATTATAATAGGAATTAAACCACTAAATTGCAATTTTTTTTAAAATAATTTCGAAATTATGTTTCGATGTATAAAATTAATAATATTCGGAGTCATGTTTTAAGGTCAAATAGCAGATTAATTTTGCAATTTTGTTATCAACGTAAACATGCTGTATTATTTATTTTCTTTTTGCCATTTGAATTGTTACAAAAGATGAACTCTGACATTTGACGTTCTCTTTAGAAACAATCAAAAAAAAAAATAGTTTTCCGATTCAGAAACGTTAGGTTAGGTTAGGTTAGGTTCCTAACATATTATATTCTAATTTTCCAGTTTTTGCATGAATTTAGAAAAAATATTGTCTGCAACCCTTGCAAAACGTGTTTTTTGCACTTGCATAAATAATTATTATATTAAATATTTTTCAGTCTGAAAAACCACAAAACGGTACTGCCGAATCGGATACTTTTTTACCCCAGGATAATTCGAACACAAATGGAATTACAAAGTAAGTTTCTTTTTTTTTCTTTCTTTCTTTTAATGGAATTAAATTTTAATCAACGACAAAAATCATCAATCATAACACTGTTTAAATGTAAAAAAAATACTCCTAGCTTCAGATAGTGGAATCCGAGAGCAATTAAACCATTTTAGACGAAAAAACGTGAAAAATACAATAAATTATAGAAATATAAGAGCAGAAAGTAGTACTTTGACAGTCGACACAGTGACAATCTGTCGAAACTACCAAAGGACTTTCTGCTCGAAATTGGGAAAAGTAGAATTCGATAGATGGCGAGTAAAACAAATCAGCTGTCGAACTGTTCGACTCGTTTATACATAGCGATAGCCAGATCCGGTGCGTTAACGGAAAGATACAATTTCTCGGCTTCTCTATATTTACCGTTTTCTTCTAAACTTTCGGCGTGTTTAACGTACATTTCGTATACGTCTTCATTATCTAAATATTTAGAAGCGATGCCGTGCGCTTTTTCCCATTCACCGGCTTCGTTGTACATATCGACGGCTTCTTTGTACATACCGCAAGCGGCGTACAATTTTTCCGCCGTCGAAAAATCTTTGACGCTCGAAAAATGATTTGCGATCATTTCGTAGTATTTTTTAACCGTATCTGCATCATCGATAACTTTGATAATATGAACGGCTTTTTTCCATTGTCTAGCGGCAACGGCGGCGTTTAACGCTTTAAGCGTACAACCGGCTTCGATAAAGTGACTTATAGCGGCATCCATTTGCTTACTTTCTACCAAACTATCACCCCATTCCTCTTCCAATTCAACTACTTTGTCCGGACTCACCGTTCGAGCCAAATCTACCGCTTTGTTCCAAACTTTTCCTGTTAATAAAATATTCAAATGAATTTCCATTGAGTGAGTATAATATTGGGTGAAGTAGAATTCGATAGATGGCGCTTCGAAATGTCAATGTCATCTTAGCAACGAGTAAAACAAATCAGCTGTCGTATAAGCCATTTGATATTTAAGTGGTTTTAGTTATTTTCAGTGAGTGTTTTCGTGAAAATTTTGCTTTTTCTTTGATTGTGCTTTAATATTTTGTGTTGTTAAACTAAATTTTGACTCCTAACATTTTTATTTTTGGATTAATAGGTATGGTTGATATTATTTGTCAAAAATAAAACAAGTTTAGGTCTGATTTCGTGTTTTTATTTTATTTTTGATATAGTCATATCTACAAAAGTTACAGGGAAGGTACGTTTGTATTGAGTAATATTCAAAATTTTTAATACCGACTTATTTTCTCTTTATTTTTGTAACTATTGATGAGGTATACACTGACTATTCAAAGTTTATTTGAATTTGTAAATGCTGAGCCTTTTTCTAGGTGCATAAATAAGGGACAGACAGTTTTAAATGCTGGCCATATATTTTCGCATAGTACCTATAGAGGAAATAAGTGACACTTTCATAAAAGTGCAATAAAAACAAAAAATAGAATAACATAACCTCTTCCATAATATCTCTGATTATATAAAAATATAACCTCAAAAATAATGACAGTTGAGTTGAATAGAAAAACACAATTTTAAGCTTGTCACTGACACAAAATTAAACAAATAAAGTACGAATTTACGGTAATTACGTTGACTTGCATATAATACAAAAACAATATTGTTCAACTCGTTGCGACAATTACAATTTTTTCCGCCAAAGGTCTCATTGAATTCTACTCCGTCCAATAGACACAAAATTTTCTCTGCAATCACACAAAATAAATCTGTTTCCAGAATGCAGTTTCGTCGTACGTACATAGGCAACATTTATTACATTAATTCGAATTTTTCAAGTTATTGAAATGACCTAAATATTTTTTGTTGTTGTAGATATAAAATATCTACGTCTGGGGATTTGGAAGCGAACCACCTGGGCTTTGATCCCTTCAAAGCCAGACAGCTTGCACATCCAGTATCGTAAGTATTATAATTTCAAAAAAAAAATCCAAAGTTCTTTGAATTTTTATAATAATTAAAACCTGAATAGGAAAGAATAATAATGTGACATTTATGAATGAGTCTCTATGTCTAACAACTTTTACTAGATTACGTAACCAAACCCGTTTTGTAAATTTTACGTACTCGATGTAGGTAGATCAAGGATTTTTTTTAAATTCACTTTTAATCGTATTTTATTTAATTTTTTTCGCAAATCGCTAGGAAATTTTGACATTTTTTAAAAAATTTCTTCAAGAAATTCGGAAATCCACTTCAAATTATTAATTTTTTTTTCTTTAAATAGAAACTGCGATACGCTGACTCACCTTTTAAAAGCTTCACTAGGAACGGGTATATTGTCCATGCCCGCTGCTTTCGCAGCTTCCGGATTAGCTATGGGAATATTTTTAACAATCGTAGTATCAGTTATTTGCACTCACTGCTCCTATATTTTGGTAAGTTTATAAATATAAATTTCTTCCAGCTAAAAAAATATTAACAGATTTGGAAAAATACGTTCAAACGCAGTTTTAATTTTATCAAATTCGCTCTGGTTTATTGAAAAAATGCATTATTATGTTTAAAAAAGTAGAATTCCATTTTCATACCACTTTTAGCAGATAAACAGTCGGGTTGGAGAAAGGGAAATTTAAAAGTTGAATCTGAAGTATGACGGTTCGATTCGATTGTTTTCTTCATGTGTTTAGTTATTTTTTCACACTTTTTGTCCAAGTTTAAAATACAGGGTGTCCCAGCCGAGAGTGACCCATTTTAAATGCTTATAACTTTTATACCAGTTGTGTTACCCACCTGCGGTTTACGCCATTCCTTTTCTCTTGGAAAAAAAGTTTTTTCTAGTCGGTACCAAATTTTGTCTACAATTATACAGTGGGAGTAAAAAAATTGCCTTTTTTCAACTATTTTTAATGGAACACTCTGTATATTGCAACGCCATAATTAGGAGTCGTGTCCAAGGTATCCATATACCAATAAACATCGGACTTGTACCTTGAGGTTTTAGCAGCAAAAAATTAAAATAGTAGTCTGGATATTTTAGTAAACGTATAAAAAAAACGTAACTAGGTATCCATAGTAAACTGGCCCTATAGAATGGGCACCGTACTCTCCTGACTTGACAGTTCCAGACTTTTTTCTCTGGGGTTATGTCAAGGATAGGTGCTATAACCCCCTTCCATATAATTTGGATGATCTTAAGAGGAATATTCGTGCAGTAATTGAAGCGATTCCCCAAGATATGTTACACAATTCATTCAACCATTTAATGGTCCAAATATGCTAATAAAAAATACGTTTGCTAAAATATCCAGACTACTATTTAAATTTTTTGCTGCTAAAACCTCAAGGTACAAGTCCGATGTTTATTGGTATATGGATACCTTGAACACGACTCCTAATTATGGCGTTGCAATATACAGGGTGTTCCATTAAAAATAGTTGAAAAAAGGCAATTTTTTTACTCCCACTGTATAATTGTAGACAAAATTTGGTACCGACTAGAAAAAACTTTAGGTCAAGAGAAAAGGAATGGCGTAAACCGCAGGTGGCTAACACAACTGGTATAAAAGTTATAAGCTTTTAAAATGGGTCACTCTCGGCTGGGACACCCTGTATAGCAAAGTTATTTGCTTCAAATTTATTTATTTAATTAACTAAATGCTCAAATTGTTTTCCATTTGCTAGTTAACAAAGTCCCAAACGATCAGAAAAGTTCCACCCTACATTATTGAAACAAATTTTATTTTAAATTTAGACAAAAATTGTGGAAAAACTAAAAACAAATAGAAAAAAAAACACCGCAGCTGGGAATTAAATCAAACCATGATACTCCACCCTTAACTCTAAAATTTCCCGTGTTTCTACAAGTTTAGTCAGGGCCGGATCTACAATGGGGCATACGGAGTAGCGCCCCGGGGCCTCCCTGGCAGATGTCAAAGAGCTAGCCCGTTTTTTGATAATTCAAATTGTGACATTGTCGTCCAGTTATCCAGATGTGTGGCACAGCACTTCTGATTGTTTCCAACTGTCAATATCACTACTAGGGTGTGTCATTTTGAGGCGATAATTTTTTTTTTACTGCTATACCAAAAAATCTTGTAGTTTATAAAAAATAAAAAAATTATGTCGCTGGGCTAAAGGTTTTAAGTCCAATAGCGGCTTAGCTCATCAAAAAATTCGATTTCCCATTTAAATAACACAGGAAAATTTTTTTTTTTTTTTTTCAAGTGGACTTTTCGTTATTAAAAAATTTTTTTTTCGAAAAACCTTCTTATGGCTTTTGTAGGTAATTAAATTCTCTACAAAAATGTTTCTGTGGTCGAAGACTGTAGAACCACTAGTTTCGAAGTTATAGCCCGTTAAACGGTAACATTTAAAAAAATATACATTAAATTCCATTTAATTTTCAATTTATCTACTCTTACATGAATAATTTAATTTTATTGTACATTTTTGAGCATTAAAATTTTTAATTTAAGTATTGAAACGGGTCCAAATTTTGTATACTTAGTAGATTACCAATAAAATCATTTATTATTATTATTAAATTGAAAATTAAATGTGTATTTTTTTAAATGTTACCGTTTAACGGGCTATAACTTCGAAACTAGTGGTTCTACAGTCTTCGACCACAGAGACATTTTTGTACAGGATTTAATTACCTACAAAAGTCATAAGAAGTTTTTTCGAAAAAAAAATTTTTTAATAACGAAAAGTCCACTTGAAAAAAAAAAAAAAAAATTTCCTGTGTTATTTAAATGGGAAATCGAATTTTTTTATGAGCTAAGCCGCTATTGGACTTAAAACCTTTAGCCCAGCGACATAATTTTTTATAAACTACAAGATTTTCTGGTATAGCAGTAAAAAAAAATTATCGCCTCAAAATGACACACCCTAATCACTACTGCGAAAACTGAACGGACTTTCTCTAAATTAAAAACTACTTGCGTACCTCAATGGGACAAAATAGACGTAGTAATTTAGCGCTACTGTCCATTGAAAATCAAAGAGCGCGCAAGATTGACTTTAATAGGGTAATAAACAAATTTTCTTCTGTAAAATCTAGAAAAAAATATTTTTAGTTTCAAGTTTCTGCGTTTGTAACAAAATGTCATAAGAGCATTTGCAAACATTTTACATGTAGGATATTGTACAAGTTGTGAACAATAAATATCGTCATTAACAGTCACTCAATATTTATACGATATTATCATAACAAATGATTTTAATATTGGGCCCCAAATTGTCTTTTGTCCCGGAGTCTTTCCAACTCAAGCTCCGGCCCTGAGTCTAGTTATCTCCTACGCGGTTGAAAGTATTTGAAAGTGGTATGAAAATGGGGTTAGACTTGAAGAAAATTGAAGAAGCATTGTTTGTACTTATATTTAAACGCTTTCCAAATCTGTTATTATGTTTTATGAACATTATTTGGTAAAAAAAGTTATCTCGCGTTTGACAGTTTTGTACAGGATTCCCTATGTATTTCTTTTGTGTAACACTCACTAAGACCTGAAAGATCTATTGTGCCCCCTTACTTTTACTTAGTTTCTGAGGAAAGTCTCTAAAATTAGTAGCTCCTTTAGTCCTATTTCCCAGAGGAGTTTCAGGATATCTGCAGACTTCAACTTTAGTAAATGCCCCTTTTCTAACCAGTAATCTCCCAGGTACTGTGCTCTAGAATTCTGGAGTGCTGTGCAGTTGGAAAGTTTCTTCTCCCATGCTACAAAATCTCCACTATTTTGAGCTTTTCCAAGTGTCCATTCAGGTAACAATGTCCCGTTAGGATCCCTGTTGAAACTCTTAGCGCAGTTTTGCTTTCACTATTGCATTCATTTGATCTCAACAGGTTGTAGTCGCCCAGAAGAATCTTTGATTGTCTAAACCCTACTAGATCTTACCAATGGTCAGATCTTCTCTTTCAGCTTCACCTATTTCTTCCAATATTACATTGGGACTGATTCCGCAAAAGGGTTCAGGCCTCTAGAAAGGTATTTCAGTCCCCCTCTTTGCTAGATCATCTGCTATTTCATTTCCTTCTATTCCAGTGTGTCTTGGAATCCATTTTGGAACTGAATACACAAGAGCTCAGTGCTTTAATGGCTTCTTGACTATCCTTTACCAATATTAAACTTGGCGCACTTTCTTATGGCGTGGATTTCCCCTTGAAAGATACTTGAGGTTGTTCCCAAGCTTTTGGTTCCTAACCCGAACACTCCTATCCCAGTTCCTCCTATTGCTTTTGGTCTGAGTACCATTGAATGTCATTCTTACCAAGTCTGGATCCCATTCCTTCTTGTTGCTAAATTCTGTACCCAATTTCTTCGAAAAGTTGTACTCTCCCTGTTTTGTTGCATGTCGCTCCTAATAAATAACACATTGTATATCAACTTCTCTATCTTTAGGTGACAAGCGCTCACGAATTATATAAAAAAACAAGAAGAACGCAAATGAGTTTCGGGGACGTAGCTGAAGAGTCCTGTTTGACAGGTCCGAAATGGGGTAAAAAGTTCGCTCCTTACGCTAGGTAAATACCTCTACAATAACAGGGTGTTACAAAATAACTTCTAATTTTTTTTTTTAGACAAACTATACAAATCGGTTTATTGGTAACCTATTTTATGACCTGCAGTTGTTATACCGTCATAATGGCTAAAAATTTCAACCACGTCGTTAACCATTACATAGGTTACGAAGTAGAAGTTAGAATAACGATAGCCATTCTATTAGTACCTCTAATCTTTTTAGTCTACGTACCTAATTTGAAGTACTTGGCGCCGTTTTCTATGGCTGCAAACGGTTTCATGGCTGTTAGTTTAGGAATTACTTTCTATTATTTGGTGATCAATTTGAAGGGTACTGATACAGTACCGATGGTAGCACCTATTACCACGATGCCGATCTTCTTTAGCATCACCATTTTCGCCATCGAAGCTATCGGTGTTGTAAGTACATAATTTTAAATCTGGAATCGAACCACAATAATTATGTTTTTTTAGATTATGCCTTTGGAAAATAACATGGGAACCCCTCAATCGTTCGTCGGCTTGTGCGGTGTGTTGAATCAAGGTATGAGCGGAGTTACCCTCGTCTATATTTTGATTGGTTTCTTCGGGTATCTCGCTTTTGGAAATGAAGTTGAAGGTGCTATTACATTGAATCTTCCCAAAGATGCATAGTAAGTATTAAATTTTAATACATATTTTGAAAAAAGTGTATTTTTTCCTTTATTACTTTGTAAGTTGATAAAATTTTGGTAAGCGGATTCTTTTTATACATTTGAACTACTTTTTGCGTTTCTGGTTTCTTTTTCACGATACCAACTTCTCTATCCATTTTTATATTAAACCAGAGTGAATTTAAGAAACTTGAAAGCGCATTTGAACTTATTTTTTTCAACGACCTTTTTTACAGGAATCCCTATGTCACATGGTATATATACCACAGCTATTTTCTCCACGACTAAATAATAACGCACAAATTATTTTTACATATTTAGCTACATAATGATATTATATATTCTTCACACCAGTGAATAATGAAAAAGAATTCACTCTCGTTAGCCAATCACATTCTATTATTATCAGAATTCACGCTTAAATTAATTAAAATGAATAAATCAAATCGTCTCTTTTAAAAAACGTCAAATACCAAATAATGCGAATCGATTCTGACAGCGCGTCGTTTGAAACGTCAAAATAATGATGGAATCATAATTTTACGTATTATTTAGAGAAAAAATGGACAACAGTAGTTATACAGGGTGTTTCATTCGGAAAGGGCCTAACTTTAACTGTAGATCGAGATCACTTTGGTGGTTCCAAAAACCTATATTTAATTTGTCTGCTGCACTTTATAACCGAGATACAGGGTGTTTTATAAATTTATCCTATATCTTTCGAACCTTATAACTTCCGAGTTACCCTGTATATTATTTTGAGATTTGGTAGACGTAATAACCATTACCTAGAGACTCCATCAAAAGCATCTCCAAAAAGATAGTGCAGGTCCGGCTTAACAAAAAATTTCTAAACTCGTCTTTCCTAAAAACAACACCCTGTATATGGATTTTTTGAAAATTACTCTTCATAATTGGAAAGGGTATAAAAAATCGAATCTACTTATTTCGTTTTTATTTTTCCGCAGACAATTTTACTACCAAAAATTTATCGTCAAAGTTATAATTTATGCACGTTTTGGGGGTTAACAATGGTATCGGAGAGGTTTTTATTTATTTTTTAGCTTGAAATGAAATCCATTTAATGCATCTAGAGAAGCATCCTAGAAATTCAATTGAGTTTGTATGTTTACGAGTACAGTCCACTAATAAATGTGATTACAGGGCCGTACTTAGAACATACCCATTCAATATGTTTCGAATATCTCGAACACCCTGTATAAGGATATGTATCTGGAAACTATGCACTTCTACATTTAGAATAACAAGAGTAAAATACGAGAAATGAATTTATACTACAAAAAACGGAGAGATTTTTATTAATTGACATGAACAGAAAACAAGAAATTCTAACAACATTGTCCAAACGAGTACTTTTAACGTTTTTTGAAGTATAAATTCATTTCTCGTATTTTACTCTTGTTTTTATAAATGTAGAAGTGCATAGTTTCCAGATACATATCCTTATACAGGGTGTTCGAAATATTCGAAACATACTGAGTGAGTATGTTAAAGTACGGCCCTGTAATCACATTTTTTAGTGGTCTGTACTCGTAAACATACAAACTCAATTGAATTTCTAGGATGCTTCTCTAGATGCATTAAATTGATTTCATTTCAAGCTAAAAAATAAAAAAAAACCTCTCCGATACCATTGCTAACCCCCAAAACGTGCATAAATTATAACTTTGACGGTAAATTTTTGGTAGTAAAATTGTCTGCGGAAAAATGAAAAGGAAATAAGTAGATTCGATTTTTTATACCCTTTCCAATTATAAAGAGCAATTTTCAAAAAATCCATATACAGGGTGTTGTTTTTAGGAAAGACGAGTTTTTAAATTTTTTGTTAAGCCGGACCTGCACTATATTTTTGGAGATGCTTTTGATGGAGTCTCTAGGTAATGGTAATTACGTGTACCAAATCTTAAAATAATATACAGGGTAACTCGGAAGTTATGAGGTTCGAAAGAAATGGGATAAATTTATAAAACACCTTGTATCTCGGTTATAAAGTGCAGCAGACACATTAAATATAGGTTTTTGGAACCACCAAAGTGATCCCCATCTACAGTTAAAGTTAGGCCCTTTCCCAATGAAACACCCTGTATTTAGTTATAACTCCTAATTATCATTTATAAATGTAAAAGTTTTGATTAAAACTGTATGTTACGTATCCATTTTTAAAAATAAACATGCTCTATAGCCTAGTGGTAGAAATAGTCAACTCTGGCGCGGACGATTGGGGTTCGATCCTCACTAGAAGCTTTCTTTTTTTAGTCGTGGAGAAAGTATAGTCTTTTACTTGTTTAGAATGGCTAATATCAACTTGGATAGCTTCCCACTGACTACTGGATAGCTACTAATAAATAAATGGTGGATTTTAAAACATTTTTTCTTAAATTTAAACATTTATATTAATTATTATTATCAATTTTTTTAGTGCAGCGCAAGTTGTGAACATCTTGGTAGGTGGAGCTGTTTTCTGTACATTTGGACTACAGTTCTACGTGTGCATCGACATAATGTGGAGTTCCATAAAAGATCGTTACGCTAAAAATCAACATGTAGCGAATTACGTAATGCGTACTATAATGACAGTAGCTTGTGTAACGTTAGCCATAGCAGTACCGACCATTGTACCGTTCGTATCTTTGATCGGTGCTTTTTGCTTTTCGATTTTGGGACTTGCGGTACCGATTTTCATTGAAATGTTGACGTTTTGGGATAAAGGATTCGGTAGATTCCATTGGAAAATATTCAAGAATATTATTGTTGTTTTGGTTGCTATAATGGCTTTAATTTTCGGTTCGAAATCTGCTATCGAGGATATCGTTAAAATGTATTCGAATGATGTATTATTGAATAACGGTACTTTCGAAAGTTTCTTATCAAACAGTACGTCAATTAATTCTACTTATATCGATACTACAACTAGTTTGCCGATTATGTCGAATTCGACGTTGTAAAAGTTATTGGAAGGATTTTAGTTTTTTTTTTGAAAATCGATGTGTAATCTTTGTGTGAAAATATTTAGAAAAATAGGGTACAAGCATAAATTTTGCTATTGGTGGCAATTGACGCTTTATCAGGTCTCCTAACGCCTTGCATGGTTATTTTTTCTAAAAAATATTTACTCTACTTTTAAATCGTAAAATTTAAGTCCGCCAAAACGCGTTTTACGTCATAAAGATGGCTGCACCAACCGTTTACGTCACTCCTTGTTTACGTTCTTATTCGTGTATCGTTTATAACGCTCTGAGTTTTTGTGACCTAATTTGTTTCTGAAAGCTTTAAAAATGGGTAAAGCCAAAAAAAAACATTACATTCCAAGTATTGCATTGTTCCAGAGTGTAAATCGACGTCTATTAAAACTGCAGACAAAATATTTCTTGCTTTACCTGGTGGCGCAAGCAAAAATGCACTTAAGAGAATGGCATTGTGATTGCAAGCTATGCGTCGGAATAAATACAATATTGCGACAAATACTATTGCTTTTGTTTGCGAAGACCATTTTAAAGTAAGTGCCTAATTCTGTGTTGGTAATTTTGCTTCTTTAATAGTTAGAGGTTATGTACCTATATGTCTAGGAATAAACCAGAAAAACATTTTTTTCCTACAACCACACATCAAGCTTCCACTGAAAATGTGCGGAAATATTATTCAACAGGAGTGAAATTCAGTGGTTTTCCAGTGGGTACCCGAAAAGCACGATTAAGTCATTTTTTGAGTATATTCGCAAGAAAAATAGTGGAAACGGCTCGTGAGACAGTGACTTTCTTATACGGCGTCGAAATATGGTTGGTATATATTATATACAGGGTGTTTCAAAAAAAGGTAACACCGTCTCTAGGATAGGTAAAAAATTGAAAAATAATTGGGGTTTGCTTAGTAAAATTTTTTTTTGACGCCATCCGTTTTCAAGATAAAGGGCGTTGGATAAAATAAAAAAATTATACATTTCTTACGATTTTGCCGAAACTACTGGCACCATTGTAATGAAATTTTATACGAATATGTTTTGGAAGCTGATATATCCCATGAATTTGTTTTTATAACTAACTCTCATAGAGGGCGCTAGTTACACAATTCATACAACGTATTATTCAACATAACTTTTTTAAGGGTAGAATTATTATAAGTCAAAACTCCAAGTGAACATAAACATCGTTTAATTTTACACCAAAAAGGTACTCTTGGTAAAACTCGATATTATGTACCGTTTTCGGAATATTTTGATTTGAAAATTATGAAGTAATAATCGCTCCTGGTATAAACTAATGATAATCAATCAATAAATGTCAATTTTACATGGCAAACTTAGAGAAAAGCGAACTTTATCATTAGTTTATACCAGGAGCGGTTATTACTTCATAATTTTCAAATCAAAATATTCCGAAAACGGTACATAATATCGAGTTTTACCCCAAGAGTACCTTTTTGGTGTAAAATTAAACGATGTTTATGTTCACTTGGAGTTTTGACTAATAATTCTACCCTAAAAAAAGTTATGTTGAATAATACGTTGTATGAATCGTGTAACTAGCGCCCTCTATGAGAGTTAGATATAAAAACAAATTCATGGGATATATCAGCTTCCAAAACATATTCGTATAAAATTTTATTACAATGGTGCCAGTAGTTTCGGCAAAATCGTAAGAAATGTGTAATTTTTTATTTTCTTCAACGCCCTTTATCTTGAAAACGGATGGCGTTAGAAAAAAATTTCACTAAGCCAACCCCAATTATTTTTCTGTTTTTTACCTATCCTAGAGACGGTGTTACCTTTTTTTGAAACACACTGTATAATACATAGTTGAAATCGTACTTACGAAAATACTTCAACTCCTTTTGTTTCCTCTGCATTTAAGCAGCTGTTTGACTTAATAAATTCAAGCAGCAAAAATAAGTATACTTTGGGCAAGTTATCAGTTTGTGCTTTTACAAAACCTTCGCTAGCCATATCTTAACTCACAAAATATGAAAAAATAGTCACTGAACTAATAAATGAAATATTTACTACTAAAGGTTTCAAAATATCTTCGGAAATATCGAATATTTATGTCGACTTTCCACTTTACGTTGACTTTTAGAAATACAAAAAAGCACACACAAACAAGTAATGGTCTCAAACAAACATATAAGTGATATTTTTACATCGATGAAGCAATTAATAATTAATTAAAATACAATATAAACACAAAACTACACTTAACCTAGTGCAATACCGGTTATATTGACAAAAGTAATAACAAGGTATGACATCACACGTATCATCGGTAGCGCTCGGAAATCTTCGGGTGTTGGTAGGAAAATGCATTAAAATTTTAATTTTATCTTAAAATTTGGAAGTAATTTAAAATGGAAACTGGTTTATTTCCTATCATTAGTTATTTTTGATATCAACTTTACTATTACAAATTAATATCTAAGCAAAATATGAAATATGCGTGTACCCTATTATCGGTCAAACCTTTCAACTAACAATAAGAAAGTTCCTTAAATTTTGTTGATATTTAACGTAATCAATTCAAAAGCTCAACCTCATTGTTTTTACCATAAGATTACACGTTCCTTTGTTTCTTGTTTCGAACCAAACTGTTTAAAAAGAATCGATCAATAATTTTTCAATTATATCGAAAATGTTGTTGAAAGTGGAAGCTGAAGCTCTTGGTCATCATAAAGATCAATTTTCCATTTAAATAACTTGGGAACAACGTTCTATTGGATTTTGTAAACGCTGGAGATAATATTTTGTAATGCTCAAAATATTTTCTTGTTTCCATTGTTATTTAAATGGAAAATTTATATTTATGATGCGACACCTCTTAATATTAATATTAAGAGATCTAATATTCATAGTATTCTTTTTTTTCATAATTTTCGATATGATTAATTTGAAAAAATCGATTTTTTGAAACATTCCAAAAAATCGCGATAACAAAACAATGGTTTGAGTATGAACTCCAATCATTTTTATCAAATAGTAAACTACTTACGTGAAAAGTTTTTTTAATTTTTCCATTTTGAAAAGAGAGGCGTTATAGGTACCGATTTTGTTAGTTTCTTGGGGGCATTTGTAGATTTAAGTTTATGTATACATCAAAATATCCAAAGAAAAAAATAACTACAGAATCTCGATTAATATAATATTTTCAATGTTTTAATATTTATTATAAATTTTTGGTTTTTAAATATCCTATTATTTAATTTATTGAGGCGACGAGTGTATAGTTTATTCAAGATAAAAAGACGATGACGTTGCAAAACAAAATATTGTGATGTTGCCAAGCTGCAGATTTTTTCTTCATTCAACGAAAACTAGTGAAGTCTATCTGATGTTGGATTGACATTTACATTTAAATTTTTAACAATAATAGTGAATACTTTTACTTACGTCTCTTATAGCAGTAAACGGAAGAAGCGAACCCACATTTCGGCATTATCGTTCAAAATAGCTTAACAAAGATGTTAATATTTCTTGACATTTACTGTTCAGCTGGTTCGGCATTTTATTAATTACACACTGTAGATTTGCCTTTGTAAACATTAGACTCTGATCAAATGTTAATAAACGTCAAAACAAACTGGGGAATTTGACCAGTTGATCTGACAACGTCTTGAAGTTTTGCCAACCCTTTAGCTGTAAATTGCCCTGGCTGTTGAGGTTAAGTTGTATTTACGGTTGGTAAATTAATATTTATTCTGATCAGCAGGAAAGTGACTAAAAATGACATCATCGTCTTTTTATCGTTAAATTCCTTTAATTTACGATTAAATTAAATATTTATGGCAAAATCTAAAATTATTATTATTATTATTATTATTATTAATCTGTGATTTTGAAGAGTCTATCTTGAAATCCTTAATTGAAAAATCGAAAAAAAAACAACACATGTCATATTATTGTGTATTGACATACTTTTCTCTGTGATTTTTGTTATCCATTTTATACCACGGTAGTATTTTATAAAATTTGTTTTTCTACATTTTTGTCTTCGGTTATTACAATATTTCTTTATAAATATTTATTATAACGTGTGTGCAACTTTCTCTTGAACATTATTTTTTTAATGATGTAGCTGGTACACTTCATCATCTTTGAGGACGCAATTTAGGTAGTGGACGCTTAAACTTTTGCGTTACAACAAAATATAGGAATTAAAATTGATTTCGTTAAGTTGAGTTGGTAGTTTTGAGAGAAAGATGCACGTGCCTATTTAGAATCTTTCGGTCTATATGAGTATTCTAAGCTAAAGAGTAAAAGCGAAATAAGTACTGCTAAAGCGTTCCATGCAGGTGTGACACACATCTGTTTTTTGCCTACCGAATAAACCAAAAAGTTGGTGAATATAACATAAAACTTTGACATACGCTGACGTTTAATTAAAAATTCATGTGGAACGTCAAAGTATTCAAGTGACAGATGGTAAGAATATTCAGAAATTGTGGCGGTATGAACAATACTTACGGTCACTAGTACAGCCAGAAGGTAGGCAATACATTATACACCTAGATGTAATAGTGGTTACATATTTAGGGTAGGCAATACATTATACTTATAGATGCAATGGTGGTTACATATTTAAGGTAGGCAATACATTATACACCTAGATGTAATAGTGGTTGCATATTTAAGTAACTGCCTACTAATTTAAGCAAATAGTAATTGGTTTATACTATTATAACGCCTTACAAATTGAAGGAAATTCTTTTCAAAAAACAGACCATTTACTAAAAAGCAACAACTACTTCTTGGTTATATGCACCGACAGTCAACGATTTACACTTGAACGGAACTGGTATATCTGCAAGATATAAACCATTCTGATTTGTTATTAGGAGGGTCAATATAACTTGCAGACCGATTTGTGCCTCATCAGTTCATTATTTTCAGTAAATGATGAGAATGTTGTGAAAAGTAATTTTTAAGGTAAATTTATGAGGATTTTTAATAGTATTGAACTACAACCTTTAACATCTACTTGTATTTATTCCTGTTTTTTTTTGGTAGGCGAAAACATACATGAAACACTTCAGCAGACCTTAGCTGAAGCTCATTTTCTGCCCTATGGGGTGATATCTTTTTTTTTATCAATACAAAGACTATAAAAATGTATGTTCATTTTAATTATTTCATCATATTTGGACTTTATTGCTTTCTCCCTTCATAGTTTTGATTTTTCTGCGGTCTGTAGTATCTAATAACTATGATCGGGAGGTATATCTCGTTCAATTTTATATTTCAGTGTAATTTTTCTACCCTTGTTTCATTTTAACGAAATTTTTTTTTAATTTGTCCAAAACTATTCGTTTTGGTAATATCGTTAAATTGAAACTAGATTAGTTGGATTCTAAAACTTATTTTTAAGAATTTGTATAAAAAAATTGTACCATTTTATATAAAAATATTTAAGTGAGAAATGAATAAAAATTTTATTAAAATTTCATCTTTTATTGAACCTTTTACCTTATTTTAATAATCCGGATTAAACAAGAATTACAATATTTGCGGGTGATTTCGTTTTCGCTTAAACGAATAATTATTTTTTGATGGAAATTAACAGGAAGTGTGGCCTAATTATTTTACATCAAAATATGTGGCGACATCTATTAATCGGTGGCCAAACTCAACACCAATCAATCTAAGGCCCGGTTTTATAAGCTCGGGTTAACCCTGCCCCGAGAGTTATCCCATTGATCATCATAGGGATAACTCTCGGGGCAAGGGTAACCCGAGCTTATAAAACCGGGCCTTAGGAATCTTGTATGTCGGTAAAGCAGAAACACCAGAGTATTCAAGATTACTACCATTACAGGAAACTTTAATATCTAATGATTTATAGTATGTTGTTTAGTATGGCTACCGAATGATAGATGGCAGCACCTGTTTCAATTTTACTTTTTAAAAGTGTATTTGTATCAGGAGAACAGAATTTACCAATCTAGTTACGCGAGGAGGTGTACAAAATATTAGGAGTAGCTAAATTGTCAGATTTTGTTACTTTTTACACCTCTTCGCGTTTCTGCTCTCCTGATACAAAGGAAAATCTACAAATTGAAAGAAATTAGTTAAAATTTCAATAATTTCTCTTGAAAGTGATATTTTGGTAGTGGACTTTGTATCAGGAGAGCAGAAATGCGAGGAGGTGTACAAAATATTAGGAGTAGCTATGTAGTTTTCTACAACAGAACGGTCGATAATTTATTGTATGTTGTTTAGTATGGCTACCGAATGATAGATGGCAGCACCTGTTTCAAATTAATTTTTAAAAGTGTATTTGTATCAGGAGAACAGAATTTACCAATCTAGTTACGCGAGGAGGTGTACAAAATATTAGGAGCAGCTTAATTTCCTAGTTTGGCTGATTTTGTTACTTTTTACACCTCCTCGCGTTTCTGCTCTCCTGATAAAACGGCAAATCTACAAATTGAACGAAATTAGTTGAAATTTCAATAATTTCTTTTAAAAGCGATATTTTGGTAGCAAACTTTGTATCAGGAGAGCAGAAACGCGAGGAGGTGTACAAAATATTAGGAGTAGCTGAATTGTCAAATTTTGTTACTTTTTAAACCTCTTCGCGTTCCTGCTCTCCTGATACAAAGAAAAATCGACAAATTGAACGAAATTAGTTGAAATTTCAATAATTTCTCTTGAAAGTGATATTTTGGTAGTAGACTTTGTATCAGGAGAGCAGAAACGCGGGGAGGTGTAAAAAATATTAGGAGCAGCTAAATTTCCTAGTTTGGCAGATTTTGTTACTTTTTACACCTCCTCGCGTTTCTGCTCTCCTGATACAACGGAAAATCTACAAATTGAACGAAATTGGTTAAAATTTCAATAATTTCTCTCAAAAGCGATATTTTGGTAGTAGACTTTGTATCAGGAGAGCAGAAACGAGAAGAGGTGTACAAAATATTAGGAGTAGCTAAATTGTCAGATTCTGTTACTTTTTACACCTCCTCGCGTTCCTGCTCTCCTGATACAAAGGAAAATCTACAAATTGAACGGAATAAGTGAAATTTCAATATTATCTCTTGAAAGCGATATTTTGGTAGTAGACTTTGTATCAGGAGAGCAGAAATGCGAGGAGGTGTACAAAATATTAGGAGTAGCTATGTAGTTTTCTACAACAGAACGGTCGATAATTTATTGTATGTTGTTTAGTATGGCTACCGAATGATAGATGGCAGCACCTGTTTCAAATTAATTTTTAAAAGTGTATTTGTATCAGGAGAACAGAATTTACCAATCTAGTTACGCGAGGAGGTGTACAAAATATTAGGAGCAGCTAATAGTTTGACAAATTTTGTTACTTTTTACACCTCCTCATGTTTCTGCTCTCCTGATACAACGGAAAATCTACAAATTGAACGAAATTAGTTGAAATTTTAATAATTTCTCTTAAAAGCGATATTTTAGTAGCAAACTTTGTATCAGGAGAGCAGAAACGCGAGGAGGTGTACAAAATATTAGGAGTAGCTATATAGTTTTCTACAACAGAACGGTCGATAATTTATTGAATGTTGTTTAGTATGGCTACCGAATGATAGATGGCAGCACCTGTTTCAAATTAATTTTTTATAATGTAGTTGTATCAGGAGAACAGAATTTACCAATCTAGTTACGCGAGGAGGTGTACAAAATATTAGGAGCAGCTTAATTTCCTAGTTTGACAAACTTTGTTACTTTTTACACCTCCTCATGTTTCTGCTCTCCTGATACAACGGAAAATCTACAAATTGAACGAAATTAGTTAAAATTTCAATAATTTCTCTTGAAAGTGATATTTTGGTAGTAGACTTTGTATCAGGAGAGCAGAAACGCGAGGAGGTGTACAAAATATTAGGAGTAGCTATGTAGTTTTCTACAACAGAACGGTCGATAATTTATTGTATGTTGTTTAGTATGGCTACCGAATGATAGATGGCAGCACCTTTTTCAAATTAATTTTTAAAAGTGTATTTGTATCAGGAGAACAGAATTTACCAATCTAGTTACGCGAGGAGGTGTACAAAATATTAGGAGTAGCTAAATTATACAAATTCGTTGATTTTGTTACTTTTCACACCTCCTCGCGTTTCTGCTCTCCTGATACAACGGAAAATCTACAAATTGAACGAAATAAGTTGAAATTTTAATAATTTCTTTTGAAAGCGATATTTTAGTAGCAAACTTTGTATCAGGAGTGCAGAAACGCGAGGAGGTGTACAAAATATTAGGAGTAGCTAAATTGTCAAATTTTGTTACTTTTTACACCTCTTCGCGTTTCTGCTCTCCTAATACAAAGGAAAATCTACAAATTGAACGAAATTAGTTGAAATTTCAATAATTTCTCTTGAAAGAGATATTTTGGTAGTAGACTTTGTATCAGGAGAGCAGAAACGCGAGGAGGTGTACAAAATATTAGGAGTAGCTATGTAGTTTTCTACAACAGAACGGTCGATAATTTATTGTATGTTGTTTAGTATGGCTACCGAATGATAGATGGCAGCACCTGTTTCAAATTAATTTTTTTTAAATGTAGTTGTATCAGGAGAACAGAATTTACCAATCTAAAAAATTTTGTCGGCCTTATGATCTTATTTCCCATTCTGTAGATTGAGAAAATATAATTTTCAATTAAGCAGTCTATTTTCGTAGGGGGATATCTTATTTTTGGTGGAAAAGACCGGAATGCGAAACTTTATAATGCTCATCAAAACGGTGGCGCCATCTTTTAATCGGTAGCAAAAATAAGAGCTACACTAATTAAAAATTAGTCTGTAATTAATCTATGCGACAGTTTTCTCCACCAAAAATTTTCATTCAAGAAAACAAATATCATTTTTGTAAAATTTTTATTAGAACCATGACAAATTAATTAAATTTTTCAAATAACAATATGTGAATGTTTAAAAAATATATAATGAATGCCTAGGCACTGTATTTTGAAAAAGTGTACACTTCAAGTAGCATACTTTAATATAGTTTTGCCACAATCTAATTACACTGATCCGTAAAAAGCTCTTCTGTTGTTAATATCCGTTCTATAACCATTGGTAGACATGGAGATTTTCAAAATATTTATTATAATTACAAAAAAAAGTTTACTACCAACATTACTTATGTCTGTTCGTTATACCACTGTTTTTCCAAAATGTATATAACAGACCAGTACAAAAATCACAGAATTAATAATCGTGAAAATATAAATACACTAAAAATGAAACAAACTACAATAATAATAATAATAATAATAATACGCATAACTAACAAATTGGTCAGATGAAACATTATTTTGTACTTTCCACTGTACAAGTCCAGCAACATTTTTTTTATAAGGTACTTCAAGTTTCATCATAATTTAATTGCTCTAACCGTTTTCATAATGACATAATCAAAAGTATATTATCGATTATACACAATCAATTTAAATTTAAGTATATATCCCTTCATAATTAAAAGCGCGTAATTAAATTTATGAAGGAAAACGGGATAAATAAAGTTATTTTGAGCCAGTTGTATGAAACCGTCAATAAGACATTTGAACTACCACGAAGTCACCTGAACAACGACCAGGTTGTTCCAGTGATTTCTCGTCCAAAATATACAGATAAGCTCACAATAACTAATATCAATCTAATTGCATACTACATACTATACGATTTTCGATGAATACATATTTTTTTTATCTTCTTAAATTCTGGTTATTTTTAATTAAATGGTTACAGAGGCACAATAAAGTAACTTACTAATTATGCTAAATTGCAAGGGATAGGGGGGGTTTATATCACAAATAACAAGACTTTGTCCTTAATTTTTTTTTTAGTTTGAATACCTCGCATAAAATACATTTGCAAATAACTAGGAGTGTATGTTCCAAAAGAGAGACGCGTTAGAAAATTGTAGAATTTTTTACCTAGTGAAAGGAGTATGTTCCTGATACCAAAAAAATGTTAAAATTATTGATTTTCAATTGAATATAATTCTTGAAGTTTAAGAAAAAAAGATAAGATATCGTCATTGTTTTTTTCGCTAAAAGTAGCTTTAAAAAATTTAATAATATAAATATATAACTGAAATAAGTACAATAAAATACATTTGAATGAATATTTGTTGTTTAGAACGATACTACAATTATTTTTTTCTACATTCATGCAAAAAACAACACTTTTGTGCACCACATTTAATGGAAAAAGTGGTACTTTATTGCACTAGTGCAATAAAATATTTTATTGCACTCATCTGTCATCCTTGTGTCAGTTTTGTGATGATTAATGACAAACATAAACATTTAAATTAAATAAAAATCCATAGCAAGTACCTGATTCTGCTTTAATACAACAATAATATATGTATATCTTGCTACTTAGTCTCAACGAGTTACAATTATTGCAAAAATCTTTAATTATTTAAAATTTAAATGGTCAAGGCGACAACCAGCTATGATTGAGTACTGACAAGGTGGAGGCCATAAAGATACAAAAAAGAAGAACGAGTTGAGTTTTATTAGGTTAGATTAGCTTCTTGACATATTTATGTTCTAATTTTCCAGTTTTTGCATGAATTTAGAAAAAATATTGTATGCAACTCTTGCAAAACGTGTTTTTTGCACTCGACGTGTTGTCCAACTCGGCCTAAAGACCTCGTTGGACAATTTCACGTCGCGTGCAAAAAACACTCACTTTTTGCACTTGTTGCATAAATAACTATTTTCTACATTCATGCAAAAAACAACACTTTTGTGAACCACATTTAATGGAAAAAGTGGTACTTTATTGCACTCATCTGTCATTCTTGTGTCAGTTTTGTGATGATTAATGACAAACATAAACATTTAAATTAAATAAAAATCCATAGCAAGTATCTGATCCTGCTTTAATACAACAATAATATATGTATATCTTACTACTTAGTCTCAACGAGTTACAATTATTTCAAAAATCTTTAATTATTTAAAATTTGAATGGTCAAGGCGAAAACTAGCTATGATTGAGTGCTGACAAGGTGGAGGCCATAAAGATACAAAAAAAGAAGAACGGGTTGAGTTTAATTAGGTTAGGTTAGGTTCTTGACATATTATATTCTAATTTTCCAGTTTTTGCATGAATTTAGAAAAAATATTGTATGCAACTCTTGCAAAACGTGTTTTTAGCACTCGACGTGTTGTCCAACTCGGCCTAAAGACCTCGTTGGACAATTTCACGTCGCGTGCAAAAAACACTCACTTTTTGCACTTGTTGCATAAATAACTATTATAAAATGTCGTTCATAAAAAGATTTCCGATTCAACTAACACACTCTGCAACATTTTTATAAAATTCTCTCACATAAATTACACAGTAAAATTGAAATTATAGTATTTTATTTTCCATTAACGTTAATACAGGAAAATGCCCATACAAAAAAAATTCGGAAAAAAATGTTAGTACAGTCGTAATGCCTATTTTCGTTTTGTATCCTTCCAAAAGTCACCTCTATAATCGATCATTTCCGGGTGTTTATCCTTTGAATAAGTATTTCGAATGGCAACAAGAACAGCAAAAATATTGACCTTCGAGTAAATCACGTAAAAATTCAAATTCGTCTTTACCTGGTCCTAATTGGGAAGATTAAATGGAGATAATGTTTTATTACTTTTGTTAAATTTCGACTGAAAGCATATGATTCGTCAAGTAGGAAACTTAGAAAGAAAATACTGTTTTGGAATGTGAATATATAATGGAAAACTTCCTTGCGGAATTTGGTGCTCTTGTAAGACTTCCAAAATAGCTATTCGTAATTTTACTCAACTTCACCAAAAAATACTTCTATGTAAAGAATTTCACTAAATTTTGCTAGATGAATAAAATACATATAAAATTATAATCGTTTTCGAATTCAGCCAAAGGATAAAATATTAAGTAAAGCTTGGCAAGTTTATCTGCACCTGTGAAAGGAATGCAAAGCACTGAACCGACTCATTTCTTCATCAGATTTGGAAGGTGAAAACACGCTTATTTGTGTAGGAAGTTAAAGTAGTTCAAATGAACGTTTATAATAGAAATTTGAGATATGGAAGAAAAAGAATCCAAATATGAAAAAAGGGAATATAAATATAATGAATGTGACGAAAATTTTGGTTTAATCTAAAATAAATTATAAATATACACACAAATGCAATAGTAGCAGCTTTAAAAGATAAAAATTAGGAACTTACGACGTTATTTTCGAAACCAAACGATACTTTTACTGTAAGAATAGAATAAATACACTTAAACTTTGTTTTTTATAAAAGGTAAAAATAAATATATTGGTACAAATTTTTTCTAAATATTTTTAACCAGTATTTTAGAGGCAGTCGTTATTATTATTATAAGATTCTCGCACAATTTTAATTAAAAATAATGTTCATTATTTTCGTACGACTTATTAAGGGTTTTTTTTATGTGTTTGTGTATGTATGTAAGTTCCCGTTTGATATGTGGGAGATTGCTTAAACTTTCTTTTCTTTGTCCACTTTTTCTTGATCTGCCGTAAGCGGAGTTTGCGGATCACTATCACCCACTATACTCCTAAAAATACAAAAAAACAACAACATAAATATCATTAAAATTGAAATAAGCAAGGCACTGGGTAAAATAAAGTAAATGGAGACACTGTTTTTGCAAAAAATCGATTATACTCGCCTATTTTGAAGAATATGGCAAGTGAAATATTATCCAGTTGCTACATTCAACGTATTCTGAAGATATACAGCGAAAAAGCTTATCGAAACATGCAATTTACACAAGTACGACAAGAAAAGTATGAGAAAAACAGCTTGAAAGAAAGAGAAAGGATAATTGGGCGTGGTCAGTTAGGGTGTATACTTATTTCCCAAGACTGGCTCCTCTATTTTTAACCGTTGTTGCCAGAAGCGCAGATTTATTCGTACAAATGATATTTTTGACTCATTTTCGTTGACTTTTTTTTCGAAATCATGCATAATAGGTAAAAATAAACACTTTCATTCGGCAACAGTGTCCTTTACATGTTGGAAACATACTGAATACCACCAACCAGTGAATTCTCTCTCTCTAAAGAACACTGTTGCCGGATGAAAGTGTTTCTTTTTATCTATTATGCATGAGTTCGAAAAAAAAAGTCAACGAAAACGAGTCAAAAATATCATTTGTACAGATAAATCTGCGCTTCTGGCAACAACGGTTGAAAATAGAGGAGCCAGTCTCGGGAAATAAGTATACACCCTTACTGACCACGCCCAATTATTCTTTCTCTCTCTTCCAAGGTATTTTTTCCATATTTTCCTTGTTGTACTTGTGTAAATTGCATGGTTCCATAAGCTTTTTCCCAATCTGTATACTGATCAAGATACAGATTGAGAAAATTACATCGGAACCCTCGCCTGGGATAACACAAGTACGACAAGGATATAATCGAGGCGTGTATTCAATTCCAACTAGGGTGTACACTTATTTCCCGAGACTGGCCGAATGCGGTTAAAATAGGGGGGCAATGAGCATTCGGCCAGTCTCGGGAAACAAGTGTACACCCTCGATGACCGCGCATAATTATTCTTTCTCTCTCTTTCAGCTATTTTTCTGTCGTTCTTGTGTAGTCCGAGGGTTCCAATGTAATTTTCGCAATCTGTATATGTAAGTACCTTCGTTTTTTTTGCAAAATATTTTACTTACTTGGACGGTTCAACGATAACGCTCTGCTCTACTCGTTTTTCAATATCATCAGTTAGTCCCGCTTGGTCTCCGGCGGCACTTTTAGAATTGCACTTGGATCCGCTAATTTCTTCGTTTTCGATATTTTCCACTTTTAAATCTTTTTCAACTATTTCCTTGGTGCTACTTTCATCTACCTTTTCCTTATTCTCGTTATTATTCGGAAAGTTTGCATCGAATTGAACTGAACTAAAATCCGCCCAGCCTCCAACCGTGTTGTCTTCACTTTGACTTGCAGCATTGAAATCGGCATTCCAAGGATCGGAAGCTTCTTCAGTAGGTTTAGGAGACGTCCAAGCTGCAAACATAATAAGATAATTTTCCCAATAAAAAGAAACCCAAGAAAACTTACGATCCACTTCCATATTATCTTCCCCTGTAGGTAATTCCTCGTCGCTGTCACTGCTATAGACCGGTTCGTTTCTGTCGTTTTTTTCTATGACCGTTTGAAATGTATGTTCTCTTTCGTCGAAAATTTGATCGTCAGCGTCGTCTAACGTGTTAATACTTTGTGCACACACTTGTTTGAATATCTCTTGTTGTTGTATTAAATCACCTTCGGATAGATCGAAGTTCATTTCAATTCTGGGTTCGATGGTTCTGGAAAAAAAAACAATATATTTATTTTCTTTACCGTTTACTAAGAAGAAACAACTACTTCCTTGACTATATGTCACGTTGAACATTGAATTACAGTTCAAAGTTAAACAGGGTAGAAATATCTGCAAGATAGAATGTACAATTTTCGGTATAAGGTCAGTATGGTCTACAAAAAGTGGTTTTTTCTGACAAGAATGACAGTTAAGGTCTACTGTTTAAGACATAAGATTTTGCATGCTTTTAATCATTGCGAACATCTTTTTTTAATTTTTTATTCATACTTTTTTCCAATTTTTTTTCATTTTTTATATTTCTTTTTATTTTTTTTCAATTTTTTTCATTTCTTTTTTTATTCATTTTTTATTTTTATATTTTTTTTCATACTTTTTTTAATTTTTTTCATACATTTTTTCAATTTTTTTTATTTCTTCATATATTTTTTTAAATAACTTTATTATTATTTTTTTAATTTTTTTTTATATTTTTTTTTCATACTTTTTTCATTTTTTTATTTCATTTTTTTTCAATTTTTTTTTTTCATACTTTTTTCAATTTTTTTTATTTCTTCATATATTTTTTTATATATCTATTATTATTTTTTTAATTTTTTTTTATATTTTTTTTTCATACTTTTTTCATTTTTTTTATATTTTTTTTATAATATAAGGGGAAAAAATTTTATATAAAAAAAACATTTCCTGTGATTTTAATTTGAAAAACTTCCAACAGCCGAAAGCAAGCTTTTTTATTTTTTATATTTCTTTTCATTTTTTTAATTTTTTTTCAATTTTTTTCATTTCTTTTTTTATTTTTTCATTTTTTTTCACTTTTTTTAATTTTTTTCACACTTTTTTTCAATTTTTTTCATTGTTTCATATATTTTTTTATATATCTTTTTAATTTTTTTTTCATACTTTGTTCAATTTTTTTTCATTTTTTTTATATTTTTTTTATAATATAAGGGGAAGAAATTTTATATAAAAAAAACATTTCCTGTGATTTTAATTTGAAAAACTTCCAACAGCCGAAAGCAATTTTAAAATTAAAATTTTTACACAGAATACAAAAAACTGTTTTCTTGAAATACAACAATATCAGTAAAGAAAACTTTAGTTAGAACCAACCATGCAAATTAAAATGCAGATATACCAAACCCGTTCAACTTAACTCAATGTCCTTCGTGGCATAAAGCCATGGAAGTAGTTGTTGCTTCGTCTTAGTTATTTTTTATTAATATTATACTATTACCTTAAAACGCTTATAGATTTATTTATAGGAAACTGTAAATAAAGTAAATAGCAAAAAAAAAATACTTACTGAAGAGTGTCGTTTCCATCGTTAAAAGCATCGTCGCTGAAACCGCTGTAGCCTTCTATAAATTGCGAGGACGGATTCTGCATTTGATACTGGAAGAACATCTAAAAACGTTATAGAGAAATCGTACTGAAACTCACGAATATTTTTTATAGTTTATTTACCTGTTGTTGTAAGGCGCTAGACTGCGTAAACGGTATGTCACCATAATCGTCGTTATTATCTACCGAACTGTTCGGATGTGCTCCTCCCTAAAGAACATATAAATGGTACTATCAATAGAAAATGCATATTTATTTGTTAATAATAAAATTATATGGTAACAGAAAACAAGGATTTTTCTTCTTTAATACCCTGTATATCGGAAACTAGTCATAGAATTGGTCCTATGGACACTTTTGGCCAAGAAATAAAGTACATCATATACAAAATTCATAACATTTGATACTAGCAAGTCAAATGTCAAAATTTTATTTTTTTTTCATATTTTTTAATTTTTTTTTATATTTTTTTATATATATATATTTTCATTTTTTTATATTTCCTTTTATTATTTTTTTCAATTTTTTTTTTAATTTTTTTCAATTTCTTTTTCAATATTTTTTTTTTCATTTCTTTTTTTATTTTTTAATATATTTCTTTATACATATTTTTCAATTTTTTATATTTCCTTATATTTTTTTCAATTTTTTTAAATTTCTTTTAATTTCTTTTTCAATATTTTTTTTTTCATTTCTTTTTTTATTTTTTTATATATTTCTTTATACATAAATTTCAATTTTTTATATTTCCTTATATTTTTTCCAATTTTTTTAAATTTCTTTTTCAATATTTTTTTTTTCATTTCTTTTTTTATTTTTTATATATTTCTTTATACATATTTTTCAATTTTTTATATTTTCTTATATTATTTTTTCCAATTTTTTTTTCATTTATTTTTTTATATATTTCTTTATACATATTTTTAAATTTTTTATATTTCCTTTTATTATTATTTTTTTAAATTTTTTTTCATTTATTTTTTTATTTTTTTCAAGTTCCAATGATATAAAAATTAAAATAAATATTTGAAATCACCAAACTTACCAATAAGGTTTCTTGTATTTTGTTCGTTTCTTCGAGAGTGGTTTCTTTAAATTCGTCTAATAATTTGGCAACTTCTGGTAGGTTATCTTTGAGATATTGTCCCAATGAATTGTTACATAACGCTACAATTTTATTCATGATACTTATAAGATGACCCATGTAACCTTTACGAACACCATTTACCTGAGATCTGCAAAAAGTATAAAGTATAATTTTTTTTTTTAACGAATAAATAATAATGAATTACTTACTGTTGTTCGTCATTTTCTTTCCAAGCTTTCAAAATTTTTTCGATAACGTTACACTTGATCAACAACTATAGAAAAAAAAATCAAATAATAAAAGAAGAGAAAGAAAGATATTGAAACTTACGTGTTTACTTAAGGCATTGGATTTTTCATCAGTTTCTTCCAACGAATGAGTCTTTAGGGCTCCTATAAGGCAATTTTCGACCTGAGTATGCAAAAAATTGTTCCACTGATATTTAAAAAACAGATCTAATAATACAGACAGAGTATCAGTCGTTTCGATAATCTTCAACAAATCTTGATTATTTGAAGATATTAGTACGGCAAATAATTTGGTAACTTGAAGACGAGTATTACCTAAAGGCGGGTTTAAATTTCCTACAGTAGTTAGTACTGGATCTTGCTAAAAATGTACAACAAAAAAATTACAAATCAACTGCTAATAAGACACCGAAACTCACCTTTGGTGGATCTACCAGTAAATCGTGAAAGTTTTTAATTCTATCTTTTATCACTTGAGTCATACTAAATACACTTTTCTGTTTCTGTTCATTATCACAAACTTCATCGTTCATATTTGCAACATACAAGGTCTGCATGGAACTAAATTTTGTCATGCTTGACTGGTTTACGTCCAATAGAGTCATTATCACTTGGATCCCACCTACTATTGCACTCTCGCTTTTTTCCTCACCCAACAAAATGTAGTCTAGCAAAAGTCCTACCGTTTCTGGTCTAAAAGATATCAATTTATATCGCAGCACAAAAATAATTTTCAACACTTACGATTCTAATGTATTAAGCAACGGATCCGGATTGACCCTCTCTACTGAATTCTTTTGATTATCTCTAGCTATTCGGATAAAATCACACAGCAATTGAGCAACGTTATAATGTCTTTCCTTATCTACCTTGGGATTCAATAAAGTTATCAAAGACTGTATGATTCTTTGACTATCCAACCACTATAAAACAATTTATAAAATATATTATATAATAAAAGTATATAATAAAAAAAATACTTACATTTAGTATATTCTGATTCATTTCGACTCCTTCTACTTGTGTCATCAGCTTGAGCATGAGATCCATGATGGCAGAAGTGCCTAAGTGCTTGAGCAGTAATGATATAAAGGTGTCCTTAGCTTTTAAAAAGTCTAGGACCTGTAAGCACGTGAACTGATAGGATAACCAGTTCTGTTTCAGTAGAAAGACGAAACCAATAGGACCATAAATACACCATTATTTTATGAGGAAAAAGAAGAAAAACATAGGTTAAATATTGAACAACTAAATATCTATCTACTAGAAGCTAAAAGCGAACAACAGAGTTTATAAACTCGGCATAAATTCTAAATTCTAACCTCAAAAATCTGGTATAAACTTGCAAAATTTGAATAACTGACCAAAATATTTGAGTAATCTCAAATTGTGAATTCAACATACATTAATTAATATTTTATTGAAGAAATATGCTTACAAACCTGCTCAGTCTTCTTTGCAATAAGGGCACCCATAACTTTACTAAAATATGAAGCTAATAGCGGATTAAGTGGGGTATCACTTTCCAAGAAACTGTACAATTTATCCAAAAGTACTTTATCACTAGCCAGTTTTTCATTTAAAGCGGGTACATCACAAGTAAGTAGTTCGCATGCTATATTTGGATACTTAAATCTACTTTTCTCTTCAATTTCTACTAATGGTTCTTTTGTTATCAAAGATAGTAGTTCTTCCATAATCTCTGTTTTTTGAAAACTGAAAATTTTAATAAGAGCAATTTACTAATTTATGTATGTTTGAAAAAGATAGGTACTTACAATTCGATAAGCATTTTATTTTGAAGTCTACATTCGTTAATGATATCTTCAGAATCCATGACTTCTTGTATGGTAACATCCTGAAAAGATATAGTTTAAATATCTTTAAATAGACAGAAATTGAAAATATACCTCTTTGGCTAACAAAGCCTCAATTTGTGTAGAAGTGTTATGTTTCCAAAACATGATAGTACTGTAATCTGCAAAATACAATAATTATTTGTTATGTCATGATGATAGTAAAAAAACATTACAGATTTCCAGATAAAATAAATAAATAAACCTAACACATTTAAATTTTATGCTTGAGTAATAAGTATAATGTATTCTTTCTGGATAGTGTATAATATAGATATCCTGATATCTTATTATCCAATGTAGGGATGAGATTAATAAAAATCAAGTTCCTTGTAAAAATATAAACTTAATATATTCACTTAGTAATAACAAAGCGACTACTCTAAATTAGATGCTTTCGAATTGAAATTCTAATATACCTAGGGTCTACCTACTAATTTTATAAAACATAAACAAAGAAAAAAGTTATACAGCAATATTATTAAAATGTTTAAACCAATGATATTGATTAAATGTGCATGTGCATAGATAAACATGTAAGAAGATATACCCACCTTTTAAAAGTTTTAAATAAGGATACTCAGTATAGGTTCATTTAAAATGACCCCGCAATATATAAATAATAAATTTTCACGAATCACTAACACAAATCCACTATTTCTAAAGAGCATATCACAAATTTCACTTTAATTAAATGGTGTTTTATATTACTCGTAATTATTTAATGTCGAAATAGCTCCTTACAACAATGATATAAAGGACCCACCATTCCTTGTCCACAATGCACTTGTTGAAATTCGACTCAATGACACATAAAAGGCGGGACTTTTGAACATTCTGGAATGTTAATTAAACTTTACTTGTACTTTTTTGGTGAAATAGGTGAAATTTTAAATATCGATAAAAGTTGAATTTTAATCAGCCTAATATTTTACTACTTGAAATAGTATCCTCAGCATTTAAAGGTGATTATGTGATTATCGAGAAACTTGAAAATGGCCTCTTACGAAGTTTTGTACAGCAATTGTATTAAATTTATATATAAGTGAATGAATAGTCATCTACTTATTAAGCAATTTTATTGTGAATTTACAAAAGAGATGTGAGTTTAGTTATCTTTATTTAGAAATAACGGTAATAAATATCAAATGAAATAGTCTCCTTGCATGAAATAAAAAAGTATAAGAGCAGTACTGGAGCCACCCACAGTCTTACCACCCAAATAAAATTAAAATCGTTTGAAAAGACTCCTTTATTCTTGATTAGTTAAATAATTAAAATTTGTCACCACACCACAGTCTTAAAGTCCTAAAAATTAAATTGTTAATGTCTACATAGCATAAATTATACAAATGGTGTGATCCAAGTCCATATTAGATAGCCGCGACTTTTTGACAGTTTAGTGCTTACCTGTCGACTGTCCTCAAATTTTATCGGAAAAAATCAGAATTTATATAATGTCAAAACATAAAGAAAACCGCTGGTCAAATTATGCATTGAGGATTATAATTAACACAGTATCCCATCCATTTGAATATGCAAAAGTTCTTATTCAGGTTAGTTACTGATTTTTGACAAATTAAAAACTTGTACTTGTGATTTTGACATACATGTTTCATGTTTCAGATCGGCTATGAACCGATTCCACCTAAACCAACAAAAACCTTATTCGGAAAACATGCTCTTAAATTGCCAAATATCTTTGAATATGGTAAGTATACAAATGATTTTAGCTTCACTACCTATTTACTAATTACTTTAAAAAGTGTCACTTCTACTGCTAACAGAAATAAAAAGACTATAAAAAGGTTATAGATAATATGTAGTAAGGTGATTTTTTTTGACATATATTTTATCATTATTTTCAGTCAAATATATAAAATCAGTCGATGGTTTTGTGGGTTGCTACAATGGTCTAGCACCAAAAGTATGTGGAAATTTAATGAGTGCCATTGCAACTCAACGACTTACAGACTATCTTGAGCCTCCAAATGAAGAGGAAGAATATGAAGAGGAACCTTCAGAAGAACAAAAGTAAGTTTTCCAATCTATTAATCAAAAATTTTATCAAGAAACTTGTTTTAGGAGAAGAAATTTTTTGCGAGCCATGAAATGTGAAATGATGACACACACTGCCGCTATTGTTGTCAGTCAACCATTTCACGTAATCACTGTAAGAATGATGGCTCAGTTTATTGGAAAAGAGGCAAAATACACGTAAGTGTTTAATAAATTTTACAAAGTGTAATTTCTGTATCGACTTTTGTTTTCAGTGGTATATTTAGCTCTGCCAAAGAAATTTATCGTGAAAATGGTTTGCTAGGCTTTTTTAGTGGTTTAATTCCGAGACTTTTAGGAGATATTTTGTCCCTGCTACTGGCTAGTAGTTTAACATATGCTATTAATAACTACGTAATTGAAGAGAGAGAATTAAAAGTATATACCTCAGCTACGATGACTGTAAGTACATAAAAAAACTGCTTTTTATACTTTATCCAATGTATTTTTTTCAAGTTCTTGGCGACTGCAGTAACTTACCCGTTTCAAGTAATATCGAACTGTATGGCAGTGACCAATAGTGGATTAATGGCAGGTTCTCCCAAATTCATGCCACACTACAAGACATGGGTGGATTGCTGGGCTGATTTGTCTAGTCGAAACCAGCTAAAGAGAGGATCTAGTCTATTAGTTCGTTATTACGTGGGACCTTCTATAATGATTGGAGGGCAGGCAGTAGCATTCCCATCGAAAGAAAAACAATTGATTTAAGTTCCGAGTGTTCCCCTTCAATGGTAGTGATTGTATTATGTCGACAACTTTGTATGTAAATATTTTAATATATTTTCAGATCACACACAAATTGTTATTTCGTCAATAAATCGTTTTGTTTTAAACAATTTTTATTTTCTATTGAGGTTCAATATAAATAAAAAAAATGCTAGTTACCTTAAACTTACGAGTAGTTTTCTTAAAACCTGATTTTCCGTCCTTAACATTCGTGTTGCTGTGTGGGAATTTGATTAGCAGTTAAATCAAACTAAATTATATGAGAAAGTGTATTAAAACTTTAACGGAAATAATAAGTCATTAACAAAATATTCAATGATTATAAACACTGCATCTATTTTTAAAATAAGTCTTGACAAAAAACATGGAAAAAAGTTTGAACTTAAATCTATACGTATATACCCACTGAGAGCAGTAAAAAAAGGATTCCGAAACCTGAAAAAATAGAAGCTACTAAAGCTACCATCAATTCTTTTCTTAGACTTCTTGTTTTTTTGTTACTAGTTACTTCATATACAAAGAACCAAGCTGTGAAGAAAATTCCTATTCCTAGCAATACTAGCGTTAAATGAGGGAATACTGCTGGGTTGACTGGTGAAGTATATCTTGTTAATTTTGCTGTGTCCACCTAAAACAAAATTTATTTTCTAATGTCAATAACTCATGGAACTTAACCTTAATTATAGTGCATATGATGATATATATGTATTGTTAATGAAATGAAGTTCATAACTGATAATACATACTTTTAATTTATGAATGGGGAAGAATTTAATAATGTAAAAGTTTTTCAAGTAAGTATGAACTGGAGTAAAAAATACATACCATTATGTATAGCCTTGATTCAAACTGTTTGAGTTGTAGGTTGTTATTTTAAATGCAATTTTACCACCGGTATTTAGTAGTAACGTGGATAAATTATACATACAAAAAGGATAAATTTTATCTAAACGTCAAATAAACATCAAATCAAATTTATACACGTGAAATGTGAAATACTCACACTTGAGAGAGATGGGCATATAAATATCATAGGGTGAGAAGAGTGAAGCAATATCATTGTAGTTATGGTTATCTGCACCGTTTAAATCACAGACATATTCCTTATATGTCTGTGGTTTAAATACAGTGCCGTCTTAAATTTTTGTAATATATTTTTCTGGAATAAATCAAAAAATAATTGTTTAAACTGGTAAGAACTTTGTTGATCAGATAAATTGAGTACACCGACAGTTCAAAGACCTTGTGAAGGTGAATTTTATTTTGTTGGAGCAATAATACCTATCCTTTCACTGATTAAGAAAAAAAATGATAACAATACAAGAACAAAGTTTGTTAGAACCAGAATAGTATATTCTACAAACATATAATGATGGCTATTATTCAGGAACGTGCGTTTATGTACATAAACACCTAAGTTTATTTATTACTTATTGGTAAACATTTATTACATATTAGTTAATTTTTACTATCCTCGATAGATGGAAGCACCATAAAAATTTGTTACTATTTTAATAGAAGCAATTTATGTAACAAGTGCATAAATGGTAATTTATTTTTTGATGATTCGAAAGTGACGGCGAAAAATACACCTTCTGCTGCATGCAATATTTTTTCTACAACCTTATAAAAAAAAATAAAATTCAAATTAATACTTGGAATGAATTAAACCACTTGAATTGGACATATTCAAAAATCAGAATTAATTTATATATTTTTATTTCATTTCGCAATGTGAATAGTCATTCTAAATTGCATCAAATCAATTAAAATCTGTGCCTACCTACTTCGTAAAGCTAAATAAAGACATAGGAAAGAGTTGAGGAAATTAATTGTTAAATTTCAGAATATCATACAAGACATTTTCTGGAAAATTAAGAGCTAATAATAGAGGTTTTTCAAATAACAGCTCTGATCTTTTCAAATTACCCTGTATCAATAGACTTGGTATTAATCGACAAGTTTATCCAAAGAAAATGGACCTAGATAATAAATAAACAAATTTCATTACCGCAAAAAACGGTCGTAACATTTATTTTTTTGTAAAAACAACGCGGATTTGAAAAAAAATAGGTTTTAACACAATCATCGATATCTGTCTAACTTATTGCTGTGATGTCATTAAAGTACTTTCCTAAATTTTTTAGACCGTCCAAAACATTTTCTATGGCTGACATAGTAGAAAGAATTATTAGGGATAGAAGCAGAAAATAAACGAGAAGGGCAACTGGCATCAGCGTATGCCGTGAAGGAAAAGTGCTTCAAATTTCGCAGTCAGTTTGTTGTAGTGGCCTCACTGTGTAGGAGCTTGTGAATTTTAAAAGTTTCATTACGATTTTTTCAATATATATTTTTTAATGAGCAATGTCTAAAAGGCATGTTGCTTATATAAAACCAGACGAACCTAGTTTTCTTAAAAAGTTGAAAAAACAAGCGGGGTATATCGAAGGACCCACTGTGGACACTAAAGTAGGTTAGGTGATCCCTGTATAATATTTTTTCATTAATTAAGTTCATTTACAGCGTGAACAAAGCGAAGATATTTCTGAAGACGATTTATTAGATACTGAAGAAGAACAACCTACCGTTGTAGTGCTTAAATCAGGAGATCTAACTGCGGAAGAAGCTAAACTTGAAGAAGAGAGGTTAAAGAAACGTAAGTTGATATTTGTTACAATTTACCTTTAAAGTGATTTTTTCTCCACTACATATAATAATACGACGATGTTACTACAAATAAAGAGTGTTTTTAATTTGTTTTTCGGATATTTGTTGAAAAATATCTCGTCAGCAGATAGACAGCATTTACAATGCTGCCAAATGTAACAAAGGAATAAGTACTAGTCTAATCGTGTTATCTATTTCAAAACGATTCAACCTATTGTTTTGTATATTTTTTTAATTAATAATTTTTGTACTATCAGGCAAATGTTTCTGTTGAATTAATAATTAATATTTCAGTGTTTACTCCTTACATATTAAATCTGGATTACAGTTAAATCCGGTTATTTCAAATTTTTGGAACTTTAATTAATTGTACATTACTATTACTAAAAACTATAGGGTGTCTGAAAATCTGTGTGAATGATTAATGACAATAGACTTTTTTCTACAATAACTGAAAAATACTCGGTACTTGCGATTTTTAGAAAGAATCGACAACGCTGTTAGTTTGTCAGAATAGATTGGTTTTGTTCGGCCGTAGTCGTCAGGCGCACGCTCATTTCAATAGCGCGAATACAAACCCGCGAATTTTTCATATTCAATTTAACGCAAAACCAACTACAAACTTTCAAATTTCATATTATATTTTAAAATTACGAAAAAAAAATAAGATTAATCGGACCAATGTCGATTGCATATCAAAAACAATCCTATTATTTTGTTGTAAATAATGTTACATCTACAATTTTGTAATTAATTTTTCCCCACGTCGTATAGCTTACCAAAACGAGACATACTTACGCGATATTTCTCCGTTAGAACGGTACAGCATATTTTGGACACGTGATCGTTGGAGCTCGTTGTTAAGACTTTGGAAAGGTGCTTACTCCCCTTTTTACGAAAATGGTTTGTTCTATTATATACGGAACGGTATTTTGCTTCAGCCTGGCTAACAGATAAAATTTTCTTCAGGCGCCATATTTAATAAAACTGCGTTTTATGACCTTTACAGATTTTTCTATTAAATCACTTTTTTTTTGTATATATTTTAATACTACTATTGTTAATTTTTTTTATATTTTTTCAATTCAACTTAATTAGGTAATGTTCTTGGAAAAACTTTTGCTTTAAATTTATTTTTAATAAAGAAAACTAGACTTATATATTTATCTCTTGAAAAACTAAATAATTGCAGAGGAAGAAGAAATTCGTGCAGATCTAAGTGTACCTGTCATTTTTCAAGCACCTAAAAAGGAAAAGACAGAAATAGAAACCAAAAAGTCGAAAAAGATAAAACCACTTTCAAAGAATAAAGGGACTAAAATCAAAAACAAAACTCTTTTATCCTTTGACGAAGAGGATAACGACGATTAGTTTTGTTTTCTCAAAAAGGTGAGTTGATAATAAAAAAACATTATACCCCTCGTAACAATTGAAACTATGCGAGCTGAAAAATCAATCAATTTCAAAGCAAGTTTGAAAATTTCGCAGACCACCTGTAACGCGATGGTACCCGATACGCGACTATTGATTTTCTAACCCTTCAAATTATGTTCTTGTAAAAACTTTGTCATATTCACCATGTATTAAAAGTAAATTCACATAATAAATTTTATTTCTTAGTGCTTGTATCAAAATTTAGACCACACCTGCGTCTCTAAAAATTTACAGAAAACATTTAATATCTGGATAACGGTAAGGTTTAGGTATAGGAAAGTATACATGAACTTGCCTTATTTTTTTCCCCTGAATGCATTAAAATAGAAAAAACAGGGTGGTTCTATTTAAAAAAATGAAGAAATTTGATATTTATGAAGTTAAACTTTGAACACTTTTTATACACACCCTGTATAAAATGAAAAATTTTTTAACATAGATTCGAATACGTTTGACCTTGCTTAAGGCAACCGAACAGAAACCATTTTCATATCTTCAAGGATCTCTTCGTAAAAAAATAATTTATAAGGGTCTTCAACGGTCAAATTTTCTACAAAAAAATCAATAACTCAAAAAGTGTGCATTTTTCGAAAAAAGTTTTCAGACAAAAGTATACTAAAGTATTACGTAGATTTCAAAAATGTATTAATATACAGGGTGTTCCATTTGAAATAACAAAGTTACAGTCGACTTCCGGTAGAACCGGAAGTCGGCCATCTTTGAAAATATTTTAGTTGAAAAGATCGTATCCGAAAACCCAAACATAGAAATTTTCATGATTTTACTATAAGTATTTTGCCATATACAGATAGTTTTCACTCGTCGTGGGACACCCTGTATATAAAATTAATATTAATTGTAATGTAATCAAGGAATTATAATTGTATTACAAACGTTAACCCTAATCTTTGACTTAGTTTACATTAGTTGATGTTTAGATCAATCGGGAGAAATTCTACCATTCAAAATAGGATACAGACGTACCTTTCGTAACGGCAATGTGTCTTACGTCTTTTTCTAACGTCCCATTGTCAGTTCTGTACTTTGTTGTTTATGGTAAATTATTATTTACGAAAAATTAACCAACAAACAACAAATTTCTGCAGCATCTAACACTATTATTTCTTTTTTGCTTTGCATTCCTGAAAATTAAAAAAAATAGTATTGCAAACAAATAATATTAGGTTAATGAAAGTGTTTGTTTTCTGTTTGCTGAGATTTTAAGGAGTTTTGAAGATATGCAACTGGCATACATCAGCTGTTACAATAAAAATCCTTCTGCGCATGTATCATATGAACACGTGGTAATTAATAGTGAGGTTATGCTGATTTATAATGATATACCTTGTTTGAGTTTAGTTGGCTTTGTTTAAGTGATTTTTCCAAAGTTATTTTAATTCTTGAGCTTGTTTTTGTTTATTGTTTTACCACCGGATTATTGTCAAGTGTCAATAACTGTCGTGTACATGGCCTATACAGATATCAAGAAAATTTTTCAATCATTATAGGTACATGTCTTACTTGATTTTAATTATTTCCTCGAATAATACCGAACTCTTGCAAAATTCATCATTGAAATTGTCTCATATAAATTCATTAACAAAGAAATTATGACCGACCACATCGAATTAAAAACCTTCTTTTTCAAAAGTCGAGAATTTTCTCAAAAACATTTTTTTTTCCAATTCTTCGTGGTTATATTTATTTTTTTCATGTTTTCTTTTTGTATTATATATTTTTCTAAAAAGTACTACCACTCGGCAGCAAACTTCTATTGTACCCCCTGTATTATTATTTCAATTTAAACATAATTTATTAATTAAATTAACAATTTAACTAGTAATAATTTTTGTATACATTATTTTATGTAAATAGTTTTTTTTTAAGTGAAAAAACTGATCGCCCTGTATATATAAATTTTTTTTTCATAAAAAATATTAAATCTCCATAACTGTGTTGGAGACCATCAAAAGTAGGCGTTGGGAAAAAGTTACTAGATACAGAGTATATACATGAACAAAATGAGGTTTGGGCGCAACCATTCTTAGTGCCGAGGGGAGTCCGCTTTCGTGTTTTTTGCCGGGTGCGGTGTCTCCCATTTCCCATACCCACAGAATTAATCATCGTCTTTCTTTATGTTGAAATGCATTCTAGAATTTTCTATTAATTCATCACTTTATTTGGAAGTTTGTAAATTTTCCCAAATTTCTAATTCGTTATTACCTAAAAGTAAGCGCGAATTTAAAAAATGCCGGGTTTACCTATGAATAGCTCTGAATTTACTATTTGTCTTTCATTTAAAGCGATATACAAACAAAGCTAAACGCCCAAGCAACATTTTTTCTCAATTCATATTATACACTGTTTACTAAATATTAATAATAACAATAAATTTATTTCTAGTTACTTCCAAGTATATCATCGCGTCTAGAGAAAATTATTTCGAAAAATCAAATTTGTGTGTTGTTATTTTATAAATCGTTATGTCTTACAACAAAAAAATTCCAATTTTTTTAAATATAAAATCGATAAATTTTCTCAATTGTTGTAAAATTGTATTTGAGCTTACGTTGCGAAAAAAATGTAAGACGTTGTGGGATAGAGAGCTACGTCACTATTTTGGGTCACGTGACGTACCGTTAGACGCCATATTGGCAGTTTAGTGCTGCTTTGCTAGAGGGTTAGCGATGTGTGCTTAGTTGTTTCCTATGTTTTTTAATTAATAATAAATACAATTATTTATGATAAATTACTTGTGATGCATTGTGAGGTTTGTTGTGTTGAGTTAAACTGTCGATGGATTTAAATATCGCGGGTATTTACGAGGATTGTCGATTGTCACAAAGTTCTATTGGCGGTGCAGATGTTCTGTTTCTTTCAAGTGAAATCCCATGTGCCATGGCGGGAATTTTAGAATATTAAACTAACTACGGTAAAATCCTAACCTTATTAAACTAAATTAATAACATAAATCAAACATATTTGCTTGCGTTAGTCCAACAAGACTTTTTTTGTCCCCCAGTGGCGTTGGTAGGACGGTAAATTTTGTTATCTTTTCTCCTCACAGTCCAAACCAGTGGTGGGGTAATGGGATTTTAATTTTTCCTTTTCACTTGGTTTACTAGATGTTGACTAATTAAATTACATTAATATGAGGCGCTTTCCTCATAAATAAAACTCCTTTTTTATATTTTGTGTTTATCATGCCACTAACTAATTGGAGAAAATTTATATGTTTGGCATTAATATTATAACTAAACTAAATAATTCATTTATTTCATGTAAACTTCAACAGTACGATATAATTCATCATTAAATTGCAGGTTATGCTGTTAATAATAAGTATATGTGTCATTCCTAAAACTATCATAAAATTGTGTTTCTTTTTATTCAATACAAAAGTATTAAAATCCCATGTTTTACATGCAATTTGCTGTTCATTGAGTGAATAGTTGAAATGCTAAATATATTTCAATGGGATACAATTAAATTGAGTATCTATTTCTCTATTTGTTGGAAATTGAAAATGATGTTCTGAAAGTCAGTTTGTTTTCCAAATGGAATCGGTTATGAAGAATACTTCTCTCTATTGTTAAATAAAAATATTAATATTCATTCAGTTATGAATACTTTTTAATTCAAATTGAATAAATTTAAACAGAAAATACTCTATAAGCAATTACATGAAGTGTATTATTACATAACGTTAACAACAAAGAAACAATTTTATTTTTAAAGCTGGAAATCTCGCAAGACACAACCACATATCATCTGTGGTATTTAATGTATTGATAATACTGTGTATTCTAAAATAATGAATCATTTTTACCTCGATCTTGATAAAACATTGCTACAAATAAAAATTTACTTTTATCATGTTTCTCGTTCAAAAGTATAAAATATTCTGTTATAGATAAGTGGGTTCCACAATATACTGAAAATATATAATTTATAGGAAATGTGATTTGTATATCATAGAGAAACCCTGTATAACATTAATTTTTATTCGTTTTGACAGTTTTGACTGATTGGCTATGGCAGCTATCGCAGAAATGGGAGAGGTTGAAGAAATGCTTTCCAAAGAAGAAGGTAATCATCTGCGTTATTGTAAAGATGATACAATTACTATTTGGGAATATTTTTTTTAGGTAATATCATCACGAATGGTGATCTATCAAATGATGTAGATATGGAAAACCAAGATAGTCAAGATAGTGTTAAAAAAGTTTCCCCTCCAGAGGTCATGGACACAGATAATAATAGTTGTGATACCAAAGATGAAACAGAAGATAGTATCGATGCCAATGAAGACAAAGAAGAGGAGGAAGAAGTAACTGAAGCTCTTGATAACGATAGTCAATCTGAACAAGAAAATCCTGCAAGTGATGATATCGTATTGGAAGAACACCCATTAGATGATGATGATAATCAGTTAGAAGTCCATGAAAACCAATCGGAAACTAATGAAAGTCAGTCTGAAGGATTAATAGATGAAAGCAGCCAAGAAACAAAAGCCAGTGAAGAACAAACCGAGGACGACGAAGCTACATCAAAAGCAAATGATGATGACGAAGAATCTAAAGTACAAGACGATGATGAAGAATCTAAAGTAAACGATGATGAAGAAACTAAAGTTAACGATGAAGAAAATAGTAAACAAAGTGATGATGAAAATAGTAAACAAAGCAATGACAATAATAAGCACGGTTCAGATTCTTCTGAAACACCAACAAAAAAATACGAAGATAATTTTATTAAAGAAAAAATAGTGGAAATTCATGAAATAGACTCAGATGATGATGACGAAGAGGAAGAAGAAGGAAGTGTAAATAAAGTTAGTGCTCCAATTGAATTGAACGATTCTGGTGGTGAAGATGGTGATGTTATGATCGTAGATACTCCCAAAGAAAATGGTACTGCCACTGAAGTTATAGATTTGGAGACTCCAGAGAAGAAATTCAAGGAGAAAAAACCCTTTGAAAGCATCACTCCCAGGTAATATTTGTAGAAATTAATTTAATTACCTTTTTTTTGTTTCTGTTTTTCTACTTCTAATCCACAGCAACTGAACTTTTACTTTTAATACATAACAGATACCAAAATATTTTTAAATGTCTGTCAAATGTCAAACTAAAAAAAAAAGGGAATCGTCGCAGAGACTCCGCGACAGTCTCTGTGAACAAAGCTTTATTTCTTATTTCATTTGTCGGTGCGTTCGTGAAAGTGAAATTTTTGACGTTACTTCCTGTTCTTTTGGTGATTATGATCCAAGTAAAAAGGATCATGAATAACCTAATATTATTGAAATGTCACTTTTAACGATTCGAATTTAAAAGTAATAAAATAGTGTTGAAATTATTGATATTTCAGATAAATATTTTGTGTTAAAAGAATTTGAAAAAAATATATAAAAATTTACAATTATCCGCATATTATGTTATCACTTAGGTGAGTAATATTGATCTAATATATCGATTCAAAATTGTTTACTAATTTTTTTACAAAAACTTTCTTGACAAGTAGCAATAAGCAATTATTTTCCGCAAAAATCTTCTATTTTCGATACGCCTGAGAGAAATTTGTTAAAAATTTTGTTTGGACAAAAAACACATTTTGTATCAAGCCGCTATTCCTTTTTAATCATATTTTTATTAATTGTAATTGTTGAACTGGAAGATTTTGTGGACTCAATTGGATGTTGATCTTCAAATCCGAGGTCTTAAAACATCAAAAATAATACCTCCACTAATTCAAATAATAATAACTTGAATCTGGAATCTTCCTCTATCCTCTATATAATTTCACCATAAATATTGCAAACAATAAATAAGTTTTCATTATAGTTTTCAAAATGGAATAAAATAGTCATAGAAAAAGTATAGTATTCTACTTTCGTGTAATGGCTATTACTCACTCGAATTATTACGACGTTATTTTCATGAATAATAGCCATTATTATACGCTCGTTGAATAATATACTATTTATGCAGATTTGTGCGAATATATTAAGATCCATAAAAGTTCAAAATGTTTATTAAGATAAATTTAAACCAATAATCCGCTCCACAAAAAAATCCTATAACATTTTTTCACAAACTTGATCGAAAAATTGAAAAAATATCATTAATTTTAACTTTAACCTTGAATATCTTTGGAATGTGTAGAAATGTCAAAAAATTACAGTAGCCCTTATTTATAGAGAATCAAATTTTCTACAAGAATATATTTCAGTCAATACGCAGTATTTTGTTTCAATTATATTTAAATGTATACAGGGTGTTTCAAAAAAAGGTAACACCGTCTCTAGGATAGGTAAAAAACTGAAAAATAATTGGGGTTTGCTTAGTAAAATTTTTTTCTAACGCCATCCGTTTTCAAGATAAAGGGCGTTGAAGAAAATAAAAAAATTACACATTTCTTACGATTTTGCATAAAATAATGGCACCATTGTAATGAAATTTTATACGAATATGTTTTGGAAGCTGATATATCCCATGAATTTGTTTTTATATCTAACTCTCATAGAGGGCGCTAGTTACACGATTCATACAACGTATTATTCAACATAACTTTTTTAAGGGTAGAATTATTAGTCAAAACTCCAAGTGAACATAAACATCGTTCAATTTTACACCAAAAAGGTACTCTTGGTAAAACTCGATATTATGTACCGTTTTCGGAATATTTTGATTTGAAAATTATGAAGTAATAATCGCTCCTGGTATAAACTAATGATAATCAATCAATAAATGTCAATTTTACATGACAAACAACTTTATCATTAGTTTATACCAGGAGCGGTTATTACTTCATAATTTTCAAATCAAAATATTCCGAAAACCGTACATAATATCGAGTTTTACCAAGAGTACCTTTTTGGTGTAAAATTAAACGATGTTTATGTTCACTTGGAGTTTTGACTAATAATTCTACCCGAAAAAAAGTTATGTTGAATAATACGTTGTATGAATCGTGTAACTAGCGCCCTCTGTGAGATTAGATATAAAAACAAATTCATGGGATATATCAGCTTCCAAAACATATTCGTATAAAATTTCATTACAATGGTGCCAGTAGTTTCGGCAAAATCGTAAGAAATGTGTAATTTTTCATTTTCTTCAACGCCCTTTATCTTGAAAACGGATGGCGTTAGAAAAAAATTTTACTAAGCAAACCCCAATTATTTTTCAGTTTTTTACCTATCCTAGAGACGGTGTTACCTTTTTTTGAAACACCCTGTATATGTATTTTTGGGGTAACATTCACTAAGACCTGAAAGATCTATTGTGCCCCTTTACTTCTACTTAGTTTCCGAGGAAAGTCTCTAAAATTAGTAGCTCCTTTAGTCCTATTTTTCGGAGGAATTTTAGGATATCTGCAGGCTTCAACATAGGTGTAAATGTTCCTCTTCTATCCAATAATCTCCCAGGTACTGTGCTCTAGGATTCTGGAGTGCTGTGCAGTTGGAAAGTTTCTTCTTCCATGCTACAAAATCTACATTCTTGTTCCTCCACTATTTTGAGCTTTTTCAGGTGCCCATTCAGGCGACAATGTCCCGTCAGGATCCCTGTTAAAACTCTTAGCGCAGTTTTACCTTGGCTTATGCATTCATTTGATCTCAACAGGTTGTAGTCACCCAGAAGAATCTTTGATTGTCAAAACCCTACTAGATCTTTCTAATAATCAGATCTTCTCTTTCTTTCGGCTTCACCTATTTCTTCCAATATTACATTAAGGCTGATTCCGCAAAAAGGTTCAGGCCCCCACAGAGATATTTCAGTCCCTCTCTTTGCTAGTTCATCTGCTATTTCATTTCCTTCTATTCCAGTATGTCCTGGAGTTTGTCCAGGCATTCCCACACCATTTTGAAACTGATTACGCAAGAGCTCAGTGCTTTAATGGCTGCTTACTATCTGTCATTATGATAATCCTTTGTCAATATTGAACTGAACGCACTTTCTTATAGCGTGGATTTCCCATTGAAAGATACTTGAGGTTGTTCCCAAGCTTTTGGAGTGTTTGGTTCCTATCCCAGTTCCTCCTATTGCTTTTTGTCTGTGTACCATTGAATGTCATTCTTCCCAAACCTGGTAATGGTATTCGGATCCCATTCCTTCTTGTTGCTTAATTCCGTAACGAATTTCTTCGAAAAATTATATTTAAATGGAAAATATGAATTATCAATGCGGTATTTCTTAATATATTTTTGTTCCATAATGTCTATATTCCATCCGATGTAATAATTTTGTTCAATTTTTAGGAGGAGTTCGAGAAACTTGAACAAAAACAAAAGTTATGCCGAAAGCGACAAAGAAGACAGCGACCATGAAAAAGCCAGAAGGGAAGCAAAAGAAAAAATGCTCCAAGCCGAACACGAGCGGCTACCGATGCCGACATCTGCAGCAGCATCCGCGATAACAGCAGCTGCTGCTTCATCTTCCGAAGAGTCCGACATCGAAGAAATCCTACCGCAGGATCCGTTGGCTTGTAACGATTCCATAACGGTAGAGAGGATACCGATGGACAAATCGAAACTTTCAGTGAAAAAGGCACCGATAGTTGTTAACGATACCAAAAGACTAGTAGAAATAGCGACCAAATCGAATTCTAGCAGTAATAATATTCCTCAGGGTACTAAAAAGGAACCTACATTAGTTATCATAGATACTAACTCTATTTTATCAGGTCGCGGACCGATTCCTGTAAATAAGAATTCCTCGACTTCCATCTCCAACGCGACTTATCAAACCGTACTGCCGATGGCTCTGCCAGCACAAGGGATCTACCCGCCTAACATGCGAGCCACGATCACACCGATTCCGGTAAATCCGCCGGTTTTAACTTCGTCTCAACAAAAATTATCGCCCGCTACGATTACTCCCGCCCAAACTAACCCGCTTCTACCGAGTTTGACCGACGATATGTTCGTGGTGGAAGCTCCTTCTTTTATTGTACCGTACGTTTACGAAAAACCGCCGGTGAAGGACTTTAAGGAATTCGTCAAGGACATACAAGTACAACTTAAGGAGAAAGATAAGAAAAGCGACGGTGATAAAGACAGTAAGAAGAAGAAAGGTGATACGGAGGACGAAGATAGTGATGAAGATGAGAAGATGGAGGTGGTCGAGGAGCATATTAAAAAAGAGGTTGGTTAAAATGTCTTTTTTTTGAGTGTGAATTTGTCTTATTAGATTGGGGGGAATAATTGTGGGGTAAAACTTATTAGAAAAGGTGGGGAATGTGATGGGATTGAAAATTACGGGCGATAAGAGATCGGGAAGTGGGTGAGGGTGAGTTTTTAAGGGTAAAAGATGGTTTATCTCGATTTCTGGTAAAACTACAAGTCTTACGGAAAAAAGTTGAATGGGAAAGTTGTGAGTAATAAAAAGCTCTACAACTTTTGTATTTACAATTTTTACGCATAACCTCAAAATTTATGTGAAAAATTGAAATAAAGTTTTTGGTTTTTTACTTTTTTATTTTTAACAGTTTTGTTCGTTGTTTTTTGGCCGATTTATTTGTAGGGCAGTGTAGATTTTGTTTCGAACTGAGACAAAGAAAAATTCAGAGAAAGAAAGTTTCTCAAAAATAAACTTGAAAAAAATTGCAATAAAAAGGAACTTTAAGATTAAATACAAAATAATAAGGATGGGAGAAGTTTTTCTACGTTCATAACCGAACTGACACGGCGCCATTTCTTTTTGTAACCGCACTTTTATCTTAAAGTTTCGAGTTTACACTGGGCTATCGAATAACCACAAGAAAATTTACAAAAAACAGTTAAAAAGTGACATTGAACAGTGTTTATACTACAACTACACCAGCACTAACGCTTTACAGTTCGCAATTCTTCTCGCAATCTATTTAAGGTGCGTTTGAAGGTACACAATTTTGTTGGTAATACAAAAATTACCAACTTTTCCCCCAGAATATCATGCAAGATGCAATACAAAACAAACCAAACGGTCTATTCTCAAACAGTGACATTTTTTTGGTGCATACTTGCCAACGGTTTCAAAATTTGACACTGAACATTTGAACTACCATTACATTTACAACACGCTCGTTTGTATAACTTTCCAGATACCAAAAATAGACGAAAGATTGTGTAAAGTTTGATTTACAATTAGTAATTCTTCTTTCAACATCTCTTGATCGAAATCATACGCAGTAGAGGTTAATTTAGCAAGTCTCATACTATTTTAACTTGTCCAAAATCGAACCAAACGGTCTATTATTAAACACTGTTTGAGAATAGACCGTTTGGTTCGATTTTGGACAAGTTAAAATAGCAGAAGACTTGCTAAACTATCCCCTACTGAGTGTAATTTCATTCAAGAGATGTTGAAAGAAGAATTAAGAATTGTAAACCGAACTTTACACAATCTTTCGTCAATTTTTGGTATCTGGAAAGTTATACAAACGCGCGTGTAGTAAATGTAATGGTAGTTCAAATGTTCAGTGTCAAATTTTGAAACCGTTGGCAATTATGCACCAAAAAATGTCACTATTTGAGAATAGACCGTTTGGTTTGATTTGTATTGCATCTTGCATGATATTCTGGGGGAAAAGTTGGTAATTTTTGTATTACCAACAAAATTGTGTACCTTCAAACGCAACTTAAATAGATTGCAAGAAGAATTGCGAACTGTAAAGCGTTAGTGCTGGTGTAGTTGTAGTATAAACACTGTTCAATGTCACTTTTTAACTGTTTTTGTGAATTTTCTTGTGGTTATTCGATAGCCCAATGTAAAATCGAAACTTTAAGATACAAGTGCGGTTACAAAAAGAAATGGCGCCGTGTCAGTTCGGTTATGAACGTAGAAAACCTTCTCCCATCCTTATTATTTTGTATTTAATCTTAAAGTTCCTTTTTATTGCAATTTTTTTTATTTATGACATTTAAGAAACTTTCTTTCTCCGAGTTTTTCTTTGTCTCAGTTTAAAACAAAACCTACCCTGCCCTGCAAATAAATCGGCCAACAAAATGCTATATTAAGGATTTTTTATAACAATAATTCGATTATTATTATTTTTCTAGGCTATAACGGATCCGAATTACGTACCGGATTCGAAAAAAGACCTCGAGGACGCCAAAAAGCCTTATTCTTATTTCGATAGTCCTTTAGGGAAATTCTTCATAAATATAGGTTTTAATTTAGTTCAAGAATACGTACAAACCGATCTGTTGAAACAACAAAAACGTAAACATAGTCGAGAAGGCGGTTCGAATCCGGAAACTGAAAAAACAATAAAATCCCTCGTTAAAAATCTCGCTTACAGCAAGGAAAATAACGAACCGTTCAAGAACCCGATGAAAAAATGCGAATTTTGTAATTTCAAAACGGAATCGGCTTTGGCGATGTCCTACCATTTAGAAACTCCTCACATGAAGAATTTCGTTTACAAATGCAATTTTTGTACCTACGAAATTAGAAGCCCGCACGATATTCTCTTTCACATGGAAGCAGAACACGCCGTTAGGGGACATCTGGAAAGGGCCCCCGCTTACCATCAGTGCCCGAACTGCCCATTCGAAGATAACCAAAAAGGTAAATTTCCTACCGTGTTTTTAACATTTTTTTCACGTACACTCTGTATTTAAATCTTATTATTTTCCTTAATTTAATTTTTGAACAAAACCTATTGATTTAGGAGCAGAAATATAAGTGGTTCATTTGAACTACTACAATTTTTATCCTACCATGTTTTTAACATTTTTTTCACGTACACTCTGTATTTAAATCTTATTATTTTCCTTAATTTAATTTTTGAACAAAACTTATTGATTTAGGAGCAGAAATATAAGTGGTTCATTTGAACTACTACAATTTTTACCCTACCATGTTTTTAACATTTTTTTCACGTACACTCTGTATATAAATCTTATTATTTTCCTTAATTTAATTTTTGAACAAAACTTATTGATTTAGGAGCAGAAATATAAGTGGTTCATTTGAACTACTACAATTTTTATCCTACCATGTTTTTAACATTTTTTTCACGTACACTCTGTATATAAATCTTATTATTTTCCTTAATTTAATTTTTGAACAAAACTTATTGATTTAGGAGCAGAAATATAAGTGGTTCATTTGAACTACTACAATTTTTACCCTACCATGTTTTTAACATTTTTTTCACGTACACTCTGTATATAAATCTTATTATTTTCCTTAATTTAATTTTTGAACAAAACCTATTGATTTAGGAGCAGAAATATAAGTGGTTCATTTGAACTACTACAATTTTTACCCTACCATGTTTTTAACATTTTTTTCACGTACACTCTGTATATAAATCTTATTATTTTCCTTAATTTAATTTTTGAACAAAACTTATTGATTTAGGAGCAGAAATATAAGTGGTTCATTTGAACTACTACAATTTTTACCCTACCATGTTTTTAACATTTTTTTCACGTACACTCTGTATATAAATCTTATTATTTTCCTTAATTTAATTTTTGAACAAAACTTATTGATTTAGGAGCAGAAATATAAGTGGTTCATTTGAACTACTACAATTTTTACCCTACCATGTTTTTAACATTTTTTTCACGTACACTCTGTATATAAATCTTGTTATTTTCCTTAATTTAATTTTTGAACAAAACTTATTGATTTAGGAGCAGAAATATAAGTGGTTCATTTGAACTACTACAATTTTTACGCTATTAATTCGTCAATTGCCATTGTTTAGGGAAACTTTCGAGACATTTGGTGACGTGTATGAAGAAATTCAAACCGGAAAGGAATCTAGAACCGCCGGTAGATTGGGAACCCCCCGCTAAGATACCAAGAGTGCCTAAAATGAGACAACAAGGCTTGAACGCTACGGCCGCAGCTTATCAAGCGCTGTCTAAAAATACGCAATTCCAATTCCTGTCCAAGATGCAATTGCAAAGCGCCCAAAACGCTTTAAACAGGTCCGTACTGTTAATTAAAATCTAAATTTTTGGCATTGTTTGATGAGTTTATTTCGTTTAGGGGCAGGGGTCGACCAACATTGGGTGCGAATATCAACATCAAACCGCAAGGAGCGTTGGTACGACCGCCCGGTATGGTATTCAAGCAGCAAACGATGTCCGGAGGATCGGTTTTGGTACCGACGAATTATCAACTCAGCGGCAACCAGGTGTTCCAGGTTAGTAAATGAAATTCTAGTACAGTTTTTTTTATTTAAATCTTCTTTTTTTTTGTTGTATTTTTAAGTGTGTGTTGTGTGTTAGGTGGTGGGAGGACAAGAGATAAGCGGTAGGCTTGGTAATCCTGGCCACCACGTCTTTATCCCCAACATACCTTCCGCCTCTAGCACATCGTTGGCCCTTCAGGTAATGATGAAAGATGCGTAAATTGCCTGAATTTTTGTATTTAATTTTCTACGATTTCGTTTTGTTTAAAGACGACGTGAATCAGTACCACGTTTAGTACCTTTTTTTTATCTCGATTTGGATAAATTTTTTGATGGTGTACTAAACGTGATGTTAAATCACGTTATTAAAGTTGAAAATTCTTGCATTGCCTTAATAACACTTTGTAAGGTGGTTTTTTTTTATTAAAATCCTCAAAGTAGCATAAAAATAAGAAATTTTACTCGTTGCGTCTGTCGTTTTCTCAAATTTCCCCCATTTTTACCGAAAAAATACTTCTTACATTGTATGTATGTATTTGGGGTAACATTTCTTTGTATCTGTTTAACACTTTTTATCTTTGTCCCCTCCTTTTAGCATTATACACCAATCTTCCTTTACTTCTTTTATCCCTCTTAGATCTTCAATTACTATCCTTCCACTTTACAACTTCTCTCTTTCCAGCATCCCCATACCCTTTTTTTCATTCATTCTTTATATATTTCACTTCCTCATTGTCTCTCTTCTATTATTCAATTTTCTTTCTTTGGTTCTCATATTATTTCTCCAGCATTCTTCTTCCTTTATTCCCTTCTTTTTTCTTTATCACACTTTTTTTCTCTTTTCCTTAATTATTCTAGCACCTCTCCTTTACTATCCTTCCCCTTTACAACTTCTCTCTTTCCAGCATCCCATACCCTTTTTTTCATTCATTCTTTATATATTTCACTTCCTCATTGTCTCTCTTCTATTATTCAATTTTCTTTCTTTGGTTCTCATATTATTTCTCCAGCATTCTTCTTCCTTTATTCCCTTCTTTTTTCTTTATCACACTTTTTTTCTCTTTTCCTTAATTATTCTAGCACCTCTCCTTTACTATCCTTCCCCTTTACAACTTCTCTCTTTCCAGCATCCCATACACTTTTTTTCATTCATTCTTTATATATTTCATTTCCTCATTGTCTCTCTTTTATTATTCAATTTTCTTTCTTTGGTTCTCATATTATTTCTCCAGCATTCTTCTTCCTTTATTCCCTTCTTTTTTCTTTATCACACTTTTTTTCTCTTTTCCTTAATTATTCTAGCACCTCTCCTTTACTATCCTTCCCCTTTACAACTTCTCTCTTTCCAGCATCCCCATACACTTTTTTTCATTAATTCTTTATATATTTCACTTCCTCATTGTCTCTCTTCTATTATTCAATTTTCTTTCTTTGGTTCTCATATTATTTCTCCAGCATTCTTCTTCCTTTATTCCCTTCTTTTTTCTTTATCACACTTTTTTTCTCTTTTCCTTAATTATTCTAGCACCTCTCCTTTACTATCCTTCCCCTTTACAACTTCTCTCTTTCCAGCATCCCATACACTTTTTTTCATTCATTCTTTATATATTTCACTTCCTCATTGTCTCTCTTCTATTATTCAATTTCCTTTCTTTGGTTCTCATATTATTTCTCCAGCTTTCTTCTTCCTTTATTCCCTTCTTTTTTCTTTATCACACTTTTTTTCTTTTTTCCTCCTGTCATTTTTACTGATACCTAAGGTCTATTGTGCCCCCTTACTTCTACTTAGTTTCTGAGAGTCTCTAAAACTAATAGTCCTATTTCCCGGAGGAATTTCAGGATATCTGCAGGCTTCAACTTAGATAAATGTTCCTCTTCTATCCAGTAATCTCCCATGTACTGTGCTTTAGGATTCTGGATTGCTTTGCAGTTGGAAAGTATGTGGATGGAGATTTCTTCTTCCATGCCACAATATCTGCATTCATCTTCCTCCACTATTTATTTGACATACAGTTTGCGAAAATCCTTATGGGAGCTTTGTACACTTATTTCCCGAGACTGGCCGAATGCTCATTGCCCCCCTATTTTAACCACTGTTGCCAAAAGCGCATTTTAATTTGTACAAATGATATTTTTCTTTCGTTTTCGTTGACATTTTTTAATAGGTAAAACAAAACACTTTCATCCGGCAACATTGTCTGAAAATTCCGCCATCCTCGGGAAATAAGTATACACCCCTAAGTGATGACCGCGCACAATTATTCTTTCTTTCTCTTTCATATATCCTTGTCGTACTTGTGTAATCCGAGGCGAGGTTCCATAAGGATTCTCGCAATCTGTGTATCTCCTCCTCCTCATGTTTTTGACTCTTTTTTTTTCAAATTTTCCCGTGAAAAGAACCAATTTTTCTACTACCATCCAATCCGGGATCCCTTAGCTAGTTTTCAGTGTTTATTATCTTTTTATCTTGAAATTTTTAAAAAAGTTACGAAATTAGCAAAGAACCACAGTTCCAACCTTACAGAGTGCTTTTGCTTGGCTTTTGTAATAATTTATAATAAAAATATTTGTTGTTTAACTGTGTCTTTTGGGATGTTTAAATGTCGAGGCTGTTGGTAACAATTTTTTTTTCATTTTGTCAACTTTCCTTCGTGTTGTATTTTATCATTAGGATAAATAGTTTTTGTGTTAACCGGAAAAAATAATCGACATCTATCAAATGTATAGTACATTCAATAGCTTTCTTGGTGTGCGTCATCGTTTGTGACGTTTATCTGGTTTTTTTTGGGTGTCGTTTATTTTATTTGCTATTTTGACATATAGCTAACTAATCTAGTCGGTTTAATTTTGATGGAATCCCTCAATAATAGTTTATACCCAAAACAATCAAATATGGGACTATTTTTCGTCATGTTTTCGGCTTTTCCTCGAAAAGTTTTGAGTTTATCGTGCATATGTATAGAAACAAATTTCCTATAAAATTCCTTTGTTCAAGAAGTGAAAATCCCGTTCCCTGCATCCACACCGGATGAATAACTTTAAAAAAAATTAAAAATTGTTGTTTTTCGGACGCAAAATACTAACGAAATTTATGAAGCAATGCGAATCATTATTTTTTCTCATAAAACTATATTATTCACAAACCGAATGCAACAAACGCGTTTTCGATATCTTATTTTTATTGCTGAGTAAATTAATTGTTGATAAACTTTGGGTATGTATGTATTTTTGGGTTGGTATTCACTAATACCTAATGGTTTATTGTGCCCCCTTACTTCTACTTAGTTTTGAAGAGAATCTCAGAAACTAGTAGTTCCTTAAGTCCTATATCCCGGAGGAAGTTTAGGATATTTACAGATAAATCTTCCTCTTTTATCCAGTAATCTCCCAGGTACTGTGCTCTAGAATTCTGGAGTGCTGTGCAGTTGGAAAGCTTCTTCTTCCATGCCACAAAATCTACATTCTACTTCCTCCACTGTTTAGAGCTTTTTCAGGTGTCCATTCATGCAACAATGTCCCTTTAGGATCCCTGTTGAAACTCTTAGCGCAGTTTTACTTTGACATGCATTCATTTGATCTCAACAGGCTCAGAAGAATCTTTGATTGTCTATTCCCTACTAGATCTTTCCAATGGTCAGATCTTCTCTTTCTTTCGGCTTCACCTATTTCTTCCAATATTACATTGGGGCTGATTCCGAAAAAGGGTTCAGGCCTCCACAAAGGTATTTCAGTCCCTCTCTTTGCTAGTTCATCTGCTATTTCATTTCCTTCTATTCCAGTGTGTCCTGGAGTTTGTCCAGACATTCACACACCATTTTGAAACTGATTACGCAAGAGCTCAGTGCTTTAATGGCTGCTTGACTATCTGTCGTTATGATAATCCTTTGTCTTCTGTATCCTTATCAATATTGAACTGGGCGCACTTTCTTATGGCGTGGATTTCCCATTGAAAGATACTTGAGGTTTTCCCAAGCTTTTGGAGTGTTTGGTTCCTGGCTCGAACACTTCTATCCCAGTTCCTCCTATTGCTTTTGGTCTGTGTACCATTGAATGACATTCTTTCCAATTCTGGTAATGGTATTTGGATCCCATTCCTTCTTGTTGCTTAATTCCATTAGGTAAAAGAAATAGACATTGTTAGAATAAAGATAAATGACACAAAAAAACTTACATTAATGTTTTTGCACATACCAGAAGGTTACAACTATTATATATACAATGTGATGTGTTAAAAAGACATTATAACAATCGATAACGCACACCAATAAAGTTATTATTAACATTACCAAGAATTGAGGAGAAAAATGTAGATACAGCGTCATTTTTGGAACTCAAATCCAAAAGTTTAAAACGGGACCATTTTTTTTAAATTTAAATTAACCTGTACTCTCTTGACTTTATTCTCCTTAGTTCTGGTACATCCTATATAATGTCTTACTTATCGCATTGTTTTTTTTTTAATTAACCAACCCCTTTTCCAATCCATTGTACAGGATTCTAAACATTGTTGCAAATTTGGTACATTTTTCCGACACTTTGTACCTTTTAATTATTTTCCATTATTAATTATTTCAGAACCAATCGTCGACGAGTTCGACGAAAAAACCGGCTCAACAACCGAGCATATCCATAACACCCCTACCTCGTACCACGACATCTTCTACAACCGTCACTCCCGTATCGTCGGGCGGCGCCAAACCCGGTGACACTACCTCGAAAAATTCCTTCGTAATATGCGAAATATGCGATGGATACATCAAAGATCTCGAGCAACTCAGAAATCACATGCAATGGATACACAAGATCAAAATACATCCGAAGATGATCTACAATAGGCCGCCTTTGAACTGTCAAAAATGTCAGTTTAGGTTCTTCACCGATCAAGGTTTAGAAAGGCATTTGTTGGGATCGCACGGTTTGGTTACGTCCAGTATGCAGGATGCCGCCAATAAGAGCAAAGATTCCGGAAGATGTCCCGTTTGTGGAAGGGTAAGTTTCCCTATAATCCCAATTTTCTTCCTTTTTTCTAATTTTTTTTTTGTCGTTTCAGGTATATCAATGGAAATTGTTGAACCACGTAGCCAGAGATCACAATATGACCCTGAAACCCGCTCATCTTTCCTACAAATGCACCGTTTGTACGGCGACGTTCGGTATGTACAAGCAATTCGAGAACCACGTCTATTCCGCCCATAGCGTCGTCGCCAAACGAGTCATGGATAAAAAAGGAACGCCGAGTTCGAGTAGTGGTAAATCGAACGCTTCGGATCAATTGAAACCGTTGAAAATAAACGATGAAATTACGATTATACCGCAACCTGCGAAATCGTCATCGGCCAACGGGAAGGAGGAGAAAAGTTCGCCTAGTACTAGCAAAAGTAGGTAAATAAGAAAATTTTCATGCGATGTGGACAACGTAATATTTAACAGTGTACATTTTGTGGTGGAAATGAGATTTTTTTAACTGTGGTTAAAGGAAAGGTAGTTCAAATGCTCTCTGTGTAATTTTTATTAAAAAATTGATTAGTGAAGGATTTTTTTGGTCTTTGATTCAAAATTGAAAAAATTTAAACAAAATGTAAAACAAATCTCAGTTTTTCTTCTCTTTTTCCCTAAATTCAACCCTGTTCTATTGTCACTGTTAACTATTATTTTGACCGTAAACTGTATATTCAAATTTCATTCAATGAAATCATCTAATTTTATTGGTTTTACTGTTCAGACCCTTATTTTGTGGAATCTACTCGTAACAAACTATTTCTAATAGAGGAGTTCAGTCTAATGTCAGTGTGACCAACAAAAAGTGCTTTTTTTCTGACAAGAATGACAGTTAAGGTCTACTAAACAAAATATGAGATTTTTGCATGTTTTTTTATCATTGCGAACTTCTATATTGCTTTATTAAAATGAAGAATACACCCCCGAAGAGTAAATTTAAAATGACTTTTTAGCTGAATACTCAGCATATAAATGGCCAATAATTCTAGGAACTCTTGGCATTTCATTTCTATTATCCAGCCATTTCTTTTTATTATTATTTTTTTTAATATTTTTTTCCTTTTTTTTTCATTCCATTTTTTTCAATTTTTTTCTATTTCTTTTATAATTTTTTTCAATTTTTTTTCATATTTTTCAATTTTTTTTAGTTTTTTTCATTTCTGTTTTTATTTATTTTTATTTAATTTTTTTTAATTATTTTTCAAGTTTTTTTATAATATAAAGGGAAAAAATTTTATTAAAATAATAAATACACACCGAAGAATATACCTTGAAATTTAAAATGATTTTTTTAGCTGAATACTCAACATATCGATGGCCAATAATTCTAGAAACTTTTGACATGTCATCATTTCATTTCTGTTATCCAGTCACTAGTTATGTCAAGTGTCAAAATTATTTTATTTTTTTTCCTTTTTTTTATTTTTTTTTCATACTTTTTTTTTAATTTTTTTTCATTTTTTTATATTTCTTTTTATTATTATTTTCTTAATTTTTTCTTCAATTTTTTTTTAATTATTTTTTTTCCAATTTTTTATTATTTTTTTCCATACTTTTTTAATTTTTTTTCATACTTTTTCACAATTTGTTTTTTTTTTCAATTTTTTTTATTTTTTTTTCATTTATTTTTTATTATTTTTTATTATTTTTTATTATTTTATATAAAAAATTTCATTAAAATAATGAATACACCCCGAAGTGTATATCTTGAAATTTAAAATGATTTTTTTAGCTGAACACTCAACATATCGATGACCAATAATTCTAGAAACTTTTGACATGTCACCATTTCATTTCTGTTATTCAGTCACTAGTTATGTCAAATGTCAGTTATATTTATTTTTGTTTATATTCTTTTAATCGTGTCTGTCCATTTTCCATTAGATTTTCGTAGCATTTCTAATTAGCTGTTTTTCTATTCTTCTAATTACTTTTTCCAATGACATTTGACATAACTAGTGACTGAATAACATAAATGATAAGTCTGTTCGTAGATCAGTCCCTAAACGGTTAGAAACTGGACGACACATGCGCAGAGTCTTTTTATTAACGGTTTTTATTCACTGCGCATGAGTCGTTCAGTTTCCAAAGTGAAATGGTGACATGACAAGAGTTTCTAGAATTATTGGCCCCCGATATGTCGAGTATTCAGCTAAATAATCATTTTAAATTTCAAGATTTACGCTTCAGGGGTGTATTAATTATTTTAATAAAGCAATATAGATGTTTGCAATGATAAAAAACATGCAAAATCTTATGTTTTGAACAGTAGATCTTAACTGTCATTCTTGTCAGAAAAAACCACTTTTTGTTGGCCACACTGACCTTAGATTGAACTCTATTAACTCCACTATTTAACGAAAACATTGACATACCATCTGCAACATAGAAATCGTAGTAATATCACAAAAGATTGAGAATAAATTGAAATATTTTAGAAAACTTGTTGCCAGGCGATAAACAAGAAATGTCGAAGTTTGAAAAAAGACCTGCAGAATTATTATCTAATTTATCCTGTAGCCACATCTTTTGCTCCCTTTTGCGCCGTTTTGGAAAATATAGGGTTGAATTCTATTCTTGTGGTGGTCAACCCCGAATTGCAGAGCAATTATTTTTGTTTGGTCGGTTGTAAACACTAGAAAGAGTTCCACTGGAATAGCAGAGCTCTTGAACATAACCTAATATTTTCAATAATTTGGTATAATTGCAATTTATCGCAGGGAGAATTCTAGATACTTTTTGTTTAACAATTAATCATGCAATATTTTGACCTTGCAAGAAATTGCATGCAATTCCTTTGCAGGTTGTGTTGCACCATGTCAACCGGTCTTTATGGTTTCGAAAAACGTCAAAATTATCAATAATATTTTGAAATTTTTATTGAATAGTGGAATTAATTAGAAACAGTTAATTCTAATTTTATTTATTTATTTATCTACAAGAAAAACGGGCGAAAACAATTAAGCGATTTAAAAAAAAAATGATAATTATTATTATTTTCCGATATTATTTCTTTTAATGTAAAACAAATCTTGAATTACAATTTTTTTTTTTCGATGTAAACAGTCATTCTTTATTTAATCTATACTTATATAGGGGCTGTTCGAAAAGATCCTGATGTCCTAAAATTATTATTTTTATATTATTTAAATGATTTCCATAATTGGTAACACCCCAAACAAAATAATTCAATTTTTTTGTACTAATATAGGATTAACTGCACCAATTTACTACGTCAATTGAGATTTGTTTTACATTTATTGTTCGCCCAGCAAAATTATGTCCCACAGAAGCATTTATCAATAATTAGTATTATTATTTAAATGATTTGATTTCGTTGAATTTTGTTAGAGGATGCTTTTTTGTTTCGCCCATACCGCTATCATAGGCGAACGCTCTGTATACAATTACCGCTCCACTCAGTTTTTCTTCTCCCGTCTCTTTTATGTTATCCTTTTTTTTTCTTTCTTGTAATTTGTAAAAATTTTAAAATAGAGTGTAGGTTTTGCTAATTTTATTTTATTTTTTTTTTGTTAAAAAATAATTAATATAATAATTTTTAAATAAAATGCGTATTTTGGGATTTAAGTATGAAACAAGTTAGTGGAATGACACATTTCCGTATTATGTTCATAAGGTGGTTGATATTATTGATTGAAAAGAGGTTAGAATATTCCAATCCAATAAAAAATTTCTTCTTTATCTACTTTAATCATCTGGGGTTTATTGTCACGTCAATGCAGGTGGACAGCGTCAGTTGTTGATAGAGGAGTTCAGTTTAAGGTCAGTGTGACCAACAAAAAGTGGTTTTTATGACAAGAATGACAGTTAATGTCTACTGTTTAAAACATAAGATTTTTGCATGGTTTTTATCATTGCGAACATCTTGGAATTTAAAATGACTTTTTAACTGAATACTCAACATATCAGTGGCCAATGATTATAGGAACTCTTGTCATGTCACCATTTCATTTCTTATCTGTCACTATTTATGTCAAATGTCAGTGGAAAAAGTAATTAGAAGAATAGAGAGACAGGAAATGCTACAAAAATCTAATGGAAAATGGACATACACAATTAAAGGAATGTCAACAAAAATAAATATAACTGACATTTGACATAACTAGTGACTGAATAACGGAAATGAGGTGGTGACATCAAAAGTTTCTAGAATTATTGGCCATCGATATATTGAGTATTCAGCTAAAAATTTCAAGAAGGTGTACTCATTGTTTCAATAAAGCAATGAAGATGTTCGCAATGATAAAAAACATGTAAAAATCTTATGTTTTGAATGATAGACGTCAACTGTCATTCTTGTCAGAAAAAACCACTTTTTGTTGGCCACACTGAACTCCTCCATTGTTAGTTTTGTGTCTACATCGACAACATATTTTGCGTCGCTGCCATTGACGTATTTCCCCGATCCCTAGCAAGTTCATAAATTCAACAATTTTTGTTGAATATTTTTTTATAATCCTGGCTATAGTGGTGCATTTTTTCCAAATTTGATTCTTTTTTAAATGTCCAGGGGGCTCTACTGATTATAAAACTGTGAGATGACACTTGATGCCTTTTTTTAGATTTAAATAGATATTTTTTTCAAAATACCAAGTAAAGTGATCATTATTAAATAAAACAAAGATATAAAGAGTCATCTTACATTTTTATAATCAGAAGAACCCCCAGGACATAATAAATAACGAATTGAAACAATATTGGAAGCTTTTACGCCCTGACAATTATTCTACCGCTAAATATAATCATCCACCTTATAATTATAAACAAAACAAGAGTATTTTGCTACGCGTATTATAGACTACAGGGTTGAACACATTATATATATACACTCATCTTCTTATGTAAATATGCCGTTACAAATTTAAGCTGTCGTTTAATCACATACAGTTCTCCGTAAAATAAAAATGATGGAAATTTTATAATTTATATTAGTGTTTTTTTGGAAATTATATAAAGTTACTCCACATCTATTTATGTCACAATAGATTTATTTTTTTTTGTTTTTTTTTTCCTTACCTCTATCCTTGAACATCCTGATTATATCATTAGAGAAGGATTGTTGCTAAAAATAAAACTGTATCTTCCAACATTTATATCGCTTTGATCGCAATTAATTTTAATTTTTTTGTTTGCTTGTGCACTTGTGATTAAAAATCGAATAAATATATCGAAAATTTAAATTCTTTTGTAGATTCTGAAGGGACGTCTAGTAGCAGTTCTCGTGCCGAACGTTTGGCACGAAGAAATGCAGCAGAGGAAGATTGAAAAAAATATATATATTTAACATAGACAAATATTTCCAGCGTGGATGATAATTTTTATATAAAAAAAATATACCGCGCTGCTAGTTGAATTTTTATCCATATTTCTAGATATTTTTTAATATTTTTTCAGATAGAGTTGACCATAGAAAATTATCTAATTCGGGGTTTAAAATACTGTTGGTAGTTCATATGAACACCATACAGGGTTCGTCGTCTGTGATCCTTCACATTTTGTCACAAACCTTTATGCTTTTTCTCGTCCTGTGCCAACAAATATAAACCTAGTTTTTTTTCAATTAAAATGCTATGGGCAACTCTGTCTTTGAAGGACCAATACCTTGTCGGTCAGGTGGCGAGTCTAGGAAAGTTTGGAAGAAATGTGAGTCGTATTCAATTTAAATTTGGTCGTAACGTGAAAGCTTTTTCGTTTTTGACCTTTTTTTGTAGCTTATTCTGTCAAAAAATGTTTTTTATCCATAAACACCAAACTAGAGGACCCTGTACAACGATACAGCTTTTAATACTCTAGAAACTTCTTGTAACTAACATTTTTTCCTAACTTTTCGTCGTCTTGTATATTTTTCCATTGTACTCATTTTTTTTGTATCAAGTACACTATTTAGTGACCTACGTTATTTTTTTTGTTCGAAAATGGAATGGGATAAAAAGAAACGGAAGAAAAATTGACAAAAAAAATGTTGCACTATAGTGTAAAGAAGATACAGTTTAGAATAGACTTACATTACAATGTATGTGTTTTTTTTTCTTCTCTTAGAGATTTTACAGAAAATATAAATATATATTATTAGAGATTGGATATTCTTTTTTTTTTCTTCTTCTTTCAGTGTAACTATTTTATATACATACGCAGTTATTTATTTGCCGTATTTATTTTTATATTGACTTCAATGTTTTTGTTGAATTTATATAATCGATATGAAAAATAAAATATAATCATAGTCCTTCTCTAATGTTTTCTTAATTCTCTTGGAAATCTGGAAGAATGGTTAACTTCTGTGTGGAAAGGTAAGTGATAAAAAATATGTTAGTGTTAACTTGGAAAAGACAAAAAAGAAGAAGAAAGGATCCTTACTCAGTGAAACAATTAAGAAAATCGAAATTAATTATCGACTAAGATTATTTTTAACTTTTGGTGGAATAGACTGGAGAATGTAGAATAAATATCGATTTGAAAATATGTGTCGCCATCTATTAATTGGTAGTCAAAACAAAACCTACTCTTGCAAAGTCGATGCTTCTTTTACTGAAAAAATATACGTTTCAATGAAATCGAATGGTTCCTGCTACTTTGTCTGTTTATGCGTTTATGCTTTCCCGATACAAAATATTAGCTTGGATTTCTCATGGGAGAAGCTAAATTAATAGTTTTATTTCTTAGTTCGGCTCCCAAAACCTAGATGGCAGCACTTATATTGAATTTCAAAGCAGTTTTCTACAGTCGACTTTGTATCAGGAGTAAAAAGTAATGAAATCTACGAATCCTGAAAATTTAGTTACTCCTGGTAAGTGCTATTTTGGTGGTGGACTTTGTATCAGGAGAGCAGAAACGCGAGGAGGTGTACAAAATATTAGGACTAGCTAGATAATTTTCTACAACAGAACGGTCCATAATTTATTGAATGTTGTTTAGTATGGCTACCAGATGATAGATGGCAGCACCTGTTTCGAATTAATTTTTTAAAATGTAGTATCAGGAGAACAGAACTTACCAATCTAGTAACGCGAGGAGGTGTACAAAATATTAGGAGTAGCTGAATTATACAAATTCGTAAATTTTGTTACTTTTTACACCTCCTCGCGTTTCTGCTCTCCTGATACAACGAAAAATCTACAAATTGACGAAATTAGTTTAAATTCCAATAATTTCTCTTAAAAATGCTAATTTGATACTAGACTTTGTATCAGGAGAGCAGAAACACGAGGAGGTGTACAAAATATCAGGAGTAGCTAAATTGGCAAATTTTGTTACTTTTTACACCTCCTTGTGTTTCTGCTCTCCTGATACAACGAAAAATTTACAAATTGAACGAAATTAGTGAAAATTTCGATAATTTCTCTTAAAAATGCTAATTTGATACTAGACTTTGTATCAGGAGAGCAGAAACACGAGGAGGTGTACAAAATATCAGGAGTAGCTAAATTGGCAAATTTTGTTACTTTTTACACCTCCTTGTGTTTCTGCTCTCCTGATACAACGAAAAATTTACAAATTGAACGAAATTAGTGAAAATTTCGATAATTTCTCTTAAAAGTGATATTTTGGTAGTAGACTGTGTATCAGGAGAGCAGAAACACGAGGAGGTGTACAAAATATCAGGAGTAGCTAAATTGGCAAATTTTGTTACTTTTTACACCTCCTTGTGTTTCTGCTCTCCTAATACAACGAAAAATTTACAAATTGAACGAAATTGGTGAAAATTTCGATAATTTCTCTTAAAAGTGATATTTTGGTAGTAGACTGTGTATCAGGAGAGCAGAAACACGAGGAGGTGTACAAAATATCAGGAGTAGCTAAATTGGCAAATTTTGTTACTTTTTACACCTCCTTGTGTTTCTGCTCTCCTGATACAACGAAAAATTTACAAATTGAACGAAATTAGTGAAAATTTCGATAATTTCTCTTAAAAATGATATTTTGGTAGTAGACTTTGTATCAGGAGAGCACAAACGCGAGGGGGTGTACGAAATATCAGGAGTAGCTAAATTGTCAGATTTTGTTACTTTTTACACCTCCTCGCGTTTCTGCTCTCCTGATACAACGAAAAATCTCTTTTACACCTCCTAGTGTTTCTGCTCTCCTGATACAAAGTCTACTACCAAAATATCATTTTCAAGAGAAATTATTGAAATTTTCACTAATTTTGTTCAATTTGTAGATTTTCCTTTGTATCAGGAGAGCAGAAACACTAGGAGGTGTGAAAAGTAACAAAATCTACGAATTTGTATAATTCAGCTACTCCTAATATTTTGTACACCTCCTCGCGTTTCTGCTCTCCTGATACAAAGTTTGCTACCAAAATATCACTTTTAAGAGAAATTATCGAAATTTTTACTAATTTCGTTCAATTTGTATATTTTTCGTTGTATCAGGAGAGCAGAAACGCGAGGAGGTGTAAAAAGTAACAAAATTTGCCAATTTAGCTACTCCTGATATTTTGTACACCTCCTCGCGTTTCTGCTCTCCTGATACAAAGTTGCTACCAAAATATCACTTTTAAGAGAAATTATCGAAATTTTTACTAATTTCGTTCAATTTGTATATTTTTCGTTGTATCAGGAGAGCAGAAACGCGAGGAGGTGTATAAAATAACAAAATTTGCCAATTTAGCCAATCCTGATATTTTGTACACCTCCTCGCGTTTCTGCTCTCCTGATACAAAGTTTGCTACCAAAATATCACTTTTAAGAGAAATTATCGAAATTTTCACTAATTCCGTTCAATTTGGAGATTTTTCGTTTTATCAGGAGAGCAGAAACGCGAGGAGGTGTAAAAAGTAACAAAATCTACGAATTTGTATAATTCAGCTACTCCTAATATTTTGTACACCTCCTCGCGTTTCTAGATTGGTAAGTTCTGTTCTCCTGATACAACTACATTTAAAAAAAATTAATTTGAAACAGGTGCTGCCATCTATCATTCGGTAGCCATACTAAACAACATTCAATAAATTATCGACCTTTCTGTTCTAGAAAACTACATAGCTACTCCTAATATTTTGTACACCTCTTCGCGTTTCTGCTCTGCTGATACAAATTTTACCACCAAAATAGCACTTTTAAGAGAAATTATTGAAATTTTAACAAATTTCGTTCAATTTGGAGATTTTCCTTTGTATCAGGAGAGCAGAAACACGAGGAGGTGTAAAAAGTAACAAAGTCTGTAAATTTAGCTATTCCTGGTATTTTGTACACCTCCTCGCGTTTCTGCTCTCCTGTTACAAAGTCTACTACTAAAATATCACTTTTAAGAGAAATTATTAAAATTTTAAGAAATTTTGTACAATTCGGAGATTTTTCGTTGTATCAGGAGAGCAGAAACGCGAGGAGGTGTAAAAATTTATCTACTCCTGATATTTTGTAAGTTTACAGAAATGAATTGAATACCAAAAGTCGCTTCCAAAAGAAATTATAACAAATATTGTTAAGCTGCTGTAGAAATCTATACATCAGGTCTAGCTTCTAGTTTAACTACCAATCAATAGATGACAGCAGGTGTTATTATGTAGAAAACTTTCAAAGAATCTTGTCAAACTATTTATCGTCATTTACTCAAGCCACTAGATGGCGACAGAGGTAACTATTGCCATTTACCTCAAATTTCTAGTTATATGCAGGATTAGTTAAAAGAAAGCCATTAGTTTCAGAAATAATTTATTGTAAATTATCAAGTACATCATCGATTCAATATTCAAACTGTAGTATTTAAGGAAATAATATTTATTCACAAATGACCGTCATAGCATATTAAATATTGATGATACTTTGTTAAACAACTCTTGACTAACAATTTTATCCACAAGATAAATAAAAACTAACAGTAAAACATGTTCAATTTATCACAATTCAACAATGCAATATTTTCTAATGAATAAATCCTTAAAAAAGCTGCATTAACTGGTTTTATTATGGCCCGTTGGGGTAGCATTCTCTGAGGTTTGACACATCTTAAAATCCAGCGGTTTATCATATCCCATTATCCTTGAATAGTGTTCAGGATAGTCGAACATTCTTGGGTCTAAAAACATTGGTTTTCCTTTCACTCGGATTGTTGTAAACATACCAGGTACATCTGGTACTATTACATCGTCTGGAGTAAATTCAGTCTGAAAAAAAAGAAAGAAAAACTAAAAAATTCTAGTACATTCTAATAGAATCCAAAACTTTGAGGAATAAATTCTTAGACAGGACTAGAAATGTAAGAGTAGCAGTGAGAAAACAAAACAATTAATAGAGTTTTTCCAGCATGCGGTTCTGTAACTTTAAATTATAAACATTACATTTCACTAGAGAATTATTATCTAGAAATGTATATAATAATCAATATCATATACGTACATACCTTTTTGGTCACACAGAAGAAATTTACAGTCTTTGCAACATAGCTATCAGTTATTTGATTGTAACTAAGATGGGTGACATATTTCTTGGTGATGAAATGTAACAATATTGGAGTAACAACTGTGAAAAATCCTATTGCTGTGTATGCTGCTACAATTACAGGTATGTTTCCAGTAGAAGCTATTTCACTGTAAAGAAAGGGCTGTGCTATAATTCCTACCAGGCTTGAAGAGAGTGAAAATATCTACAAAAAGTACCTTTATTAGTCAATCAATATAGTAAGAATATAAATAGAAAATGTGACAGAATTTACCTTAACTGCTTTAATTTGTGGTGTTAAAGCTCCGCAGTATATCTGTTTAATTTCCTTTTTGTTATCTGTAGAAAGCAATCTGTGTTGATTGTTATATAAAGAAAACGATATTTTACAAACGTTGTTTACTTGTAAACGAATCTTATGTGATAGGAGAGCATTATGAGGATTTAAACTACTTCTTAGTAGAGGTAAAATTCTGATACATGATTTTACTGACATTTTTTAAGTAACTGGTAACATAAAAGTTATTCTATTTCTATTCTTAACCTCACTTTTCTTCGTTTTAAAAAAAACTCATCTTCTTTTTTATGAGGGATGTCAGTCATAGATAAAATAATAGTGAATAATTTACCCGTTGACAGTTACAAATTTAAGCCGGAACTTATTTTTATGCAATTATTATTATTCAAAGTTTTAGAAAATGTAACGTTTCTGTGCATCATTGATCAGAGGATGAGACAAGAACAATTTTTAATCATTACAATGAATATCCAAAAAATATTACTTAAACTTTATATAGAACGAGGTACTTACCAAAACTAGTTAAATTTGCTTTATCCGAATATTTATTAAATAAAATATTTGAAAATAGTCGTAAACTGAATAAATAATAAAAAAATTTCTAATGCAACATAATTTGTTTTCCCCTCTAATAAGCAAAAGCATCTTCAAAGCGCTCTCTCGATCCTCCAGTGGAAGGAGCTCTTCATCCTTTCCAGATCACGTCTTGTGTAACGAAAGTATCAGTTTATCTGTAACAACAGCGACGGAAGAACCGTGTGTGATCTAAATTCAATGATCGCCAAGTGTGAAGCTTTTATTTCGGTATGAATTCTAAAATAAGCTTTTCTTCACAAATATTTTTGTTTTTGTGCTGGTATATCTTTATAGGTGAGTTAAATTTTAGTTTTTTATTATTTACTTGGTGATTTTTTACGTATATCATAAATTTTTAATAATAATTAAGAGAAAACATAGAAAGACAAAAAAATCATAATTAAAATTATGTCAAGTGGGTTATTATTGAAATAATATATTTTTTTAAATATTTGAAATATTCATTTAAATTTTAAAAATGTCTTGAATACAACAGGGATAATTTTGAGCCACACAAAGATGAGATTCTAGCACATACTGGTGATTGAATTGAAAAATAAAATCAGAGAGTACTAAATCGGGAAAATTGAAAGGAGCCACACACTGCACAAAGACATTCCAGTGATTTAATTAAAAAAAAGGGAATAATTCGGACATTTCTAATTTATAATTATATGTAGAATTGTTATAGTAGGTTGTCCAGTAACTATAATAATAATAAATGCAAATGAGAATATGTAAAATCGATTACGAATACTGTATAGTACATTTTTCTTATTAGCTGAACTTGGAAAAAAATCGTGGGCGATATGAATTATGTTAAATATTTAGTGAGTGATAAATAAACAAAACACGATCGAGAAAATGACATTCGCAAATTGCGAATATGAAAAAGTAATAATACTTTTTTTCATTTTAACGAATCGCCATATGCTTCTTCCAAAGACATTTGGTTTTAATGTTATATTTGCAATATTAACTAATCGAATGCCCACGTGTTTTAAAAATATAAAGTGTGTGGTTCAATGTGATCTTCGATTGCATTCTATAAGAGTTGATGCATTTGTTGGGTCGAAATAAATAAATTAAATGTATTAGTAATTCGAGGAAATGTCGATAGATGGTGGTAGTTGAATAACTTCAACAGAGATGTCGTATTTAATAGTAGAAAAAAAATCATAGTATCATTTTGTATTGGCCATAAATTGCGAGTAGAATACTATATTTTGTCCACAACCTTTAATTTCTTTATTAAATAAAAGTAAATAACGATCATTTGGTAATACTAACCTCAAAATGTTCTTCTTCTTCTTTATCCTTTATTGGGTAATATCACAAGGGATAATTTGCCCAGAATACTCAGGGGAGGTAACCTCAAAATGTTGTGGTAGCTGCATAAAATAATTTGACATATATAGAGATGGGCGATACTGTGTAAAGTATCAATACAACGTACCGTTATAAATATATTGTTTTAAAATACTTATATATTAGAAAATATCGTTATGAAAAGTATCAATACTGAAAATTTCAATATTTTATCGATACGACATATTTCAGAAACAAATTTCCTGAACAAAATACACAGATTTAATAGTTTATTTTAAATTGTACACCCATCTCTAGTCACCTATGTAACGAAATATTGTGAGTGTTGAGTTGTCATGGCGTGAATTATGAACTATAATACACTCCAGTATATTATGAACCATAATTCACTCCAGTATATTATGAACCATAATTCACTATAGTGCATTATGAACCATAATTCACTCCAGTGTATTATGAACCATAATTCACTCCAGTGTATTATGAACCATAATTCACTCCATTATATTATGAACCATAATTCACTACAGTATATTATGAACCATAATTCACTCCAGTGTATTATAAGCCATAATTCACTCTAGTCGAAAAATGGTAATTAGCTCGGTCTATTAAAGAAACATTTCGACTAGAGAAACTGATGATTTTTAACCGCTTATCGAAACAGGTGCAATCCAAAATATCTCTCTCCATTTGTAAGCTATAAAAACAGAGAAGGAATGCTTAAAATTAGAAAGCTCAGTGGTTTAAAAAAATGTTGTTATAACACCAATTGGGTTTTTTTCTATAAATAAAAATTTCCAAACCACCAAAAACTATTTATATTGTTTTTTTTTCCTGTTTTTCTATTAATAAGTCTTGAGATTTTGTTGAATTTAAAAAAAATGAGTACCCAACATTCCAAATTAGTAGACACCTATAATTCTTAACCATTCCATTTCTTCCTTTTTAATACTTTTGCCATATTGCCTGGGTATATTTCGATTTTATGACCCACTGTTCTAAATAATGATTTGTCGAATATGATTGACCTTAATTTATTGAACATCTTTAAATAAAAGCTAATAAAATTCATTGAATCGGTTTGAATATCAATATTATACAGGTTGTTTCACTACGAGCTTACACTAAATATATACAGAGTGGCTCAAAGCCAAAAGGAAATTTGAAAAACCAAGGTTATTAATAATTTAAAAGAAACATCAAATCTGGCAACATTACAAATATCAAATCTAGAATTACGTATCTCAAAATAGGTGTACCCCAAATTTTGTACCATTCCCAGATTTTTGGGTACTGTATCTGTGGAGTAGAGAGTAGTAGACTTTTGGGATACTCATTATTGGAGAATATTCACAGGATTTGTTTATGGAGAACAATCCTATTTTTACTATTTTCACTGTACTATAATTTGACACTACGTTACGTCACTTCACTGTATATAAAAATATAGTGGGTATATTTTATGTGAATTCTATAACAAAGTGTCATTTTTGTTGATTTTTCTTCCTATTGTGTTTAGGTGAAAATGGAAAATAGCCTACGCTTTTATTTAAATATTTTCGATGCACATAAATATTGTTACTCAATTTTTGTTTTTAATTTTAACATAAAATAACAAAGATTTGTATGTAGATAAGATCGTTCTGCTTTGTTAACGAAATAGTGACAGATGATCGGAGCAAGGTACAGCCAAAATCAAAAATTTATAACACCCTGTTTATCAGATTTTTATAAATTGAGAACCGTATTTGGAAAGAACAGAAAATAGTGAAGCCAGTAATTTACTCAAATTAAAATTTTGCAACAAAAACCTATTTTCTACATATTCATGCAAAAAACAACATTTTTGTGAAACACATTTTAGTGCAACAACATTTTTGTTGTCATTCTTGTCAGTTTTGTGATGATTTATGACAAACATAAACATTTAAATTAAATAAAAATCCAGAGCAAGTTTCTGACCCTGCTCTAATACAACCAGCTATGATAGAGTACTGACAAGGTCGAGGCCATAAAGATACAAAAAAAAGAAGAACGGTTTGAGTTTGATTAGGTTAGGTTAGGTTCCCATCCTAATTTCCCAGTTTTTGCATGAATGTAGAGAAAATATTGTATGCAACTCCTGCAAAACTCTTACTTTGTTGCATAAATAAAAATTTTCGACTATTTTTGCTATTTTCAAATGCACAGTATTCATTAAGAAAAATCTGATATACAGGGTGTTGTTTCGGGATCGGTATATTTTATTGATTTTTTTTTAAATTTTGAACTGCCTTTCAAGAAAATATACAATGTGGTAAGGAAGTTGTGGATCAGTAAAGAATTTGACAAAATTTATAAAACATCCTGTATCTAGGTTAATAAAACAGAAATAAATATCCAGCAAATATGCGGTTTTTGGGATCTCCTAATAGATATCCCGTATCCGCAGTTAACGTATGACACTTTACCAACGAATCACCCTGTATAATTTATAAAATTTCAAAAATAATTCTTTCGTATTTTTTTCTAATATTTTTCTTTTTGTTGTAAGTTATTTTAAAGACCAATTTGAAAAAATTTGAACGCAAATAAAAAATGTATCTAATAAATCAACGTTAACATATTTGTTTATAATTTTGTCCATAAACAAATTTTAATTAAATTTAATAAAAAAAATAAAAAAAAAATTATTGGTCGTCTACGTAGTCCCACGGTTGTCTTTCTGCTTCGGCGAATATTATATAAATAATCGAAAGAATTACGGCAGTTATAAATAAAATCCACATACAAATTTGCCAATCTCCCACCGACTCGTTCACAGTTAAAACACCTACCATATAAGGCCCTATGAGACCTGCAAATGAACCAATTCCGTTCACGATAGCCATTATTGTACCTAGAGCGAATAAAAATATATTAATTAGTGCTTTAGCGTATACGTTACGGACCTATGTGGCGCCCTCTGCAAAACGCATCGAAATTGGTACAAAATTACGATTTCTCATATTCAAAAACACCCACCTCTATCAAAATTTCATGTTCATCACCCTGTATTAACATTTTATTAAAGCGGAAAGCCTGTATGAAAATTTGCATAGATGGAGAACAAGTTTTCCACTACTAGCTGTGAAGTTGCTGCTTGAAATTATTTGAATAAAAATGCCATTAGTTTAAAATTCGCGCTCAACCAAAAATGACTGATGACATAAGGAGTGCGATCTAGATGGTGTACTCTGTGGTTCAAAACATATCGAAAACTGACAGACGTCCATTTCATTTCTGTTATCCAGTCACTAGTTATGTCAAATGACAGTTATATTTATTTTTCTTCTTCTTATTTATCCTTTATTGGGTAATATCACAAGGGGTAATTTGCCCAGAATACTCAGGGGAGGTATTCTCGACTTTGTAGCAATTATAATTAGCTGTATCTCTATTCTTCTAATTATTTTTTTCACCGACATTTGACAGAGCTAGTGACTGCATAACAGAAATGAAATGGTGACATGACAAGAGTTCATAGAACTATTGGCCATCGATATATTGATTATTCAGCTAAAAAGTCCTAGAATTAATTAGTGGCCACTGATATGTTGAGTATTCAGCTAAAAAGTTATTTTAAATTTCAAGATATACGTTTCGAGGGTGTATTCATTAATTTAAAAAGGTAGTAATAGATGTTTGCAATAGTAAAAAACATACAAAAATCTTATGTTTTTAATGTAGGACGTTAACTGTTATTCTTGTCAGAAAAAACCACTTTTTATTGGCCACACTTCGCGCTCAACCAAAAATGACTGATGACAGAAGGAGTGCGATCTAGATGGTGTACTCTGTGGTTCAACGAAAACTGACAGTGTACTTGTCAGTCAGACGACCATGTCATTTCTGTTATCCAGTCAATAGTTATGTCAAATGTTCTAGTGACTGAATAACAGAAATGAAATGGTGACATGAATAGAGTTCATAGAACTATTGGCCATCGATATATTGAGTATTCAGCTAAAAAGTCATTTTAAATTTCAAGATATACGTTTCGATGGTGTATTCATTATTTTAATAAATCAATATAAGTGTTCGCAATGATAAAAAACATGCAAAAATCTTATGTTTTGAATGATAGACGTCAACTGTCATTCTTGTCAGAAAAAAACCACTTTTTGTTGGCCACACTGACCTTACACTGATCTGTTCTATTATTTTTCAATTTTTGACTTGAATTTAGCTAGTAGAGGAAAAAAAATGTAAATAAACCATCATAATATGAAAAAACATATTACTTACCTCCGTAATGTACAGTGATATCGTTGACGTTGACCTTCATTCCCGAAAAAAAGGGACCGACGAGGAAAAACGATACGGTGACCAAAATTTGTGCACCCCACCTACTGCATCCAATATGGACGACTATGACTAAAATGGCACTTGGTACGATACAAGCGAAGCTCGTGTATAATTTTCTAGCAGTAACGAGTTTTAACCATTCGTGATTGGTTACGAAATCGGCCACGTAAGCGAACACAATATTCGATACCCACAAGGCTAAAAAGGGTAACGCAGTTGTTAGAGCGTTGATTTGTACGTTCATTTTGAGGATTTCTTTTAAATATTTGGGTAGGTCTGTTAAGAGCGTGAAAAATATAAAATTATGAGTGAATTGACCGGCCAGCAGAGCCCATACCTGGAACGGGGAAGAGTTTTTTTTTTAAAGGGATTAAAATTTTGGAAAAAAATATTTTTTACCGGTAGAGATTTGCATAATTTCCACCAAGGTACTTTGAATCTTTTCGGTTTTATAATTTCCTGTTCTAAATATTCCTTTTCCGTATCGGATATAAAGGGATGCGAATTGGGGTGCGAAAATACCAAGAGATAATAAAAAAAACAGTAAGTCAGCGTAGCGCACCCCCATACGTAAAAAGGCACCACCCAACTATTGGTAGCTTCTATTATCATCCCTTGAAAAAAATAAAAATAATATAGTTATTTATGCGACAAGTGCAAAAAACACGTTTTGCAAGAGGTGCATACAATATTTTTTCTACATTCATGCAAAAACTGGGAAATTAGAATATAATATGTTGGGAACCTAACATAACCTGATCAAACTCAAACCGTTCTTCTTTTTTTGGTATCTTTATGGCCTCTACCTTGTCAGTACTCAATCTCAGTACTGGTTTTCGCCTTGACCATTAATTGCACTAGTGCCAAAAAGAACCACTTTTTCCATTAAATGTTATTCACAAGTGTTGTTTTATGCATAAATGTAGAAAAAATTTTGTTCACCCTCACACACAAATTTATATACCTACCTGTAAAAACACTTCCTGTAACGGTACCCATGTTAGAACCACCGAAAGCTATTCCGCCTAGAAAAGCTCTTTGATGTTTCGGAATCCAACATTGTATAAACGTTGAAATTGATGGAAGTAAAGGTCCTTGCGCTAAACCTAATATAATTCTCAATATTATCGCTCCCCAAGAACCACCTTTTTGAATTCCGATCGGCATTAGAAGAGTTACTATCGATGAAACTATCATACAAATACCCATTACGTGTCTTCCTCCGAATTTATCCGCTAACCAACCTCCGGGAATGTGACTGATGAAATAACTGAAATTAAAAAAAAATGTAGAAGCGTATAAGGGGCCCTAGTTGGAACAAGCATTCTATTTGTAAAATAAATGCTTGCTCCAACATAAACAAGGTGTCAATTCTATAACTAACAATTCTAGTATAGAGACATTGGGGGTTCATTCTCTATCATGTCTTTTTAGTTCCCCCTTTCTACCCTAGAAACAGGTTTTAAGTTTTTTTTTGATATTTTTCGTACAGCTCTTTGAAAGTAAACTTTAAAATTGACACCCTGTAGTTGTTTGGGATCGTCTTCTTTCTTAGTATACAGTTTAGAGTGCTTTTTATACGACTTGTTTTTCATTTTCCCTACCCACTCAAAACTAAGGACACTAAGGTAGCAATATACAGAGCCAAATCTAAATCAATTTGACAGAATGTGAGGTTAACTTTAACTGATGCAAAAACTAAATGAAAAAAAGAGTTTTCCTTACTTGTTTAATGGTCATATCCACATACCTATTCAAAAATGGAAATAAATTGACTTATTCATTATTACAGAACAATATTTATCATCAAATCAAACCAAGCGGTTAGCGGTTACTTTCTTCGTGCACAACTTCATGTTGTAAAACGGGAGTGACTGGTGACCCGTACAACCGACATTATAAATTAAAACTTTCATATTTTATGTCATGACTTTTGAAAAATTGAATGCCAGTAGTGAAAAAAAATATCTCACTTTTCTACCTTGGCGCATAATTACTATTTGGACATTTCCAGAAATATTGTGAGTGGGGAAGTAAACTGAAAAAGAGCCGTAAAAAGGGTTGCATATATAAACGAATGAAAGACAGACATGCCTTGTCAATATTTTGGTTGTCCCAAACATACAAATCACATAATGTCAAATCACATCTAATAAAAATAGTAATTAATGAATATATTTTAGATTTTAGCATTTTTTGTTTAAAAGGTAAAAAAAGTGGCTGGTCCCTCTTTAATACGTCATCGTATACAACCCTCTGAGATACAGCCGCTCACCTCTCTTAATTAAATACCCCATACTTCGAAAATCCTACCTACAAAAAAACGCGTACAGGACTCCTGCTTCAGCATCTTGATTCCAGGGAAAGGTTCCACCTTTTACTTTTTGCACTTTTTCGTATTTGTATTGTGGACAAGCATCAACTTTGCTACTGAAATTTCTCTCATCTACCATTTCAGTTATGGCTATATTTAAAACTACCCTCAAATGATACGCGTTTAATAATGCTAGTTGCATCATTATTACCAAAACATATCTTTGGTAAATGATATAATTTCCATAAATACATTTTAGCATGTGAAATGGCATGTTTATTTCAAAATCAAAACGTCTAAATTAGCACAGACCATAGATATACTACAGAGCATAGATCTACTCGGTACAGAGTGGTATTTCTATGGTACAGACTAACCACAAAAGTGAAAGTTAAAAGGATGACCTTGAATAAAGAGTGAGCATTCAAACCAATCCACCTGAAGCGCTAGCTGCAATGAGTTGTCATAATGTTAGCTGCTGTCACTATTGACTGTTGTTTATGGTTTATATGTCAACGGTTGTCATACAAGATACTTCTATTTTCATTTGAAATTTTAGTTTAATTTAAAAAAGAAACATGAGTATATTGCATTGAGTAAGGGTCAAAATAATAAATTTAACACATGATACTGTTTATTTTTGCCATCTGCTGCTGTTATTTGTATTTTAATTATGTATTGTATAAGTGTATATTAAATAACGTGAAAGTGTGGAAAAAACGTGAACAAAAATATTGATTAATTCAAATAATTACCTTATATTATCACTCTATGGTATTATGAGACGTACATTTTATTTGGACTCGACTACTTTAACAGTTATTGGACTAAAAACATTGAAATTTTAACAGCCGTGTATATGCTACGCATCATTCGTGCTTGATAAAAGTATGTTTATAAGTTTTTTGGATCGAAACTATTAATTTGATAACAATTGTAATTAATAAAATAGATTATATGAATTAGGATGGTACGCGAGACAGAAAATCATTGAAGGATGCCAATGAAAAACAATATTTATTTCAACTACAAGACATAGATTCGTCAAAAAAAACATTTCAATTAACTTTTTCTTTTTGCAATATGTGATTATTCCAAAAGGTATTTTCAATATAACACTTTAAATAAAAGAAATAACTTGAAAATGCTTAATTAGTCCGTAATTAGATATAAACAATTTTATTATCAAACAATTTGAATAACTGGAGAAATACTTGACCAATTTTCACCAAAATTTATGTGTAGGGGTTTTTTTGACCGCTGATTATGATTCCAGTATCGGAAAACCAAAATTACGAATAGAAAACTGCTGTTTTCACTCAAAAAATTATAACTATACAGGCACAAACAAGCAAATTTTTATTGGGTGATTTCACAGTTAGTTGGAAGCTGTAAAGTGCCAGCTTTAATATTCTTTATAATGAAAAAGTCCCTGTATGTCACTTATTCAAAATACTTAAGCAATCAATTGATTACCATATTTTGTATTGTCGGTGGGAAGTGTGTGTAATATTTATTTAAAATTTATAGACTTTTCTATTATTTTTTTTATTTCTATAAAAGGCAAGAGCATAAATAACCGAATAGTCGTGGGTGATGATAAAATAATACAAATTTTTGTTTTTAGATCGCTCGTATTGTTCTTATATTATTCCGAAACATCTTCATAAAATTTTGGATGCGACATGCGTAAATTTAGAACCACCAACTATAAAATATGGCAGTTTGTCGACGATTAAATTCGGAAAAATTAACAACGAATCTAAATACTTGATAGCAGAATACAATTGCGAAAATAAGGAAAGTGGTTTTGTTTTTTGTAGCAAGAAAAAATGGATCGGGGCAAAACGAATTTGCTTAAAAGGTAAAATACACCGATTCCGAATCGAAAAAGATTTTACATGTTTTATTTCAGAAAATTTAAAACGCGAAATCGAACTGTCAAAATTTCCTCTTTACAACGAAGAATGTTCACAGGAAGATAAAAAAAAATGCAGCCATATTTGTTTTTTAGTCAACGGAATACCAACGTGCGAATGTCCCGGGGGATTTACGAAAATAGGCGAAAATTGTGTTGGTAATATTTTCCAATTTAAATAAGTTTCCAAATTTCCCTAATTAATTATTTTAGATATAAACGAATGCGAAAACAACAACGGTCACTGCGAACACAAATGTTTAAATAATTTGGGTTCTTATTCTTGCACATGCTCAAAAGGCTACCAAATTTCTATTGACGGTAAATCCTGTGAAGATATTAACGAATGTCACGCTAGAAACGGACACGGTCCTTGTCAGGATGTTTGTCACAACACAATTGGTTCTTATAAATGTTCTTGTTCGAATTTGTTGGGTACTCGATTAACCAACGATTTCCACACATGCGCAGACATAAATGAATGCACCGAAGGTACCGCAGGATGTTCTCACGGATGTATCAACAGTCCTGGTAGAGTTTTTTGCACGTGTCCTCAAGGATTATTGTTAGGAAAAGACGGGAAAACTTGTGAAGGTAAGATTATTGATAATTTTCAAGGTTAGGTTTCCACTATTTCATAAGATTCTTTCTTTTTCTAGATATTAACGAATGTAGTGATCCGAAAATTTGTAAATATGGTTGCGTTAATTATATTGGTTCTTATTACTGTCCAGAAATTGAGTTAGCAGATGCTCCCGATGAAGAATATGATACAGATGAATACGACGAAGAAGATGATTATGACGACGAAAAGGACTATAAAGATGCGAAAATTAAAAACGATAAAAATGATCTAGATAGAGTTGATGAAGATTACAAAGAAAAAAATAGGAATGATACGACAGTTAGAGGATCTACAGAAAAAACAGTGGAAGGAGAAGTTGAAACAATTAACGAAAAGGAAGAGGAAGAAAATAACATTGAAGATTATGAAGATGAATACGATGATAAAGAAACTACTACTATTATTGACAAAAAAATTATCACTGATAATACCATAAGGATGGAAGATAAAAATACTTTTGATGAAATTGAAGACACAGATAAAGAATTTACTAGGAATAAAATAGAAGATAGGAAAGACGAATATGAAGAAACAACTGCAAATTTGCAACCTAATAATACCAAAAATGAAACGACAATTAGAGGATCTACAGAAAAAAAAGTGAAAGAAGAAGTTGAAACAATTAACGAAAAGGAAGAGGGAGAAAACAATACCGAAGACTATGAAGATGAATACGATGATAAAGAAACTACTACTGTTATTAACAAAAAAATTATCGTTGAAAACGCCACAAGGATGGAAGATAAAAATACTGTCGATGAAATTAAAGAAACAGGCAAAGAATTTACTAGAAATAAAATAGAAGATAGGAAAGACGAATATGATGATGAATACGATGAAGATTATGATGAAACAACTGCAAATTTGCAGCCTAATAAAACGACAATTAGAGGATCTACAGAAAAAACAGTGAAAAAGGAAATTGAAGCAATTAACGAAAAGGAAGAGGAAGAAAACAATACCGAAGACTATGAAGATGAATACGATGATAAAGAAACTACTACTGTTATTAACAAAAAAGTTATCACTGATAATACCACAAAGCTGGAAAATGAAAATACTATTGATGAAATTGAAGAGGCAGGCAAAGAATTTACTAGAAATAAAATAGAAGATAGAAAAGACGAATATGATGATGAATACGATGAAGATTATGAAGAAACAACTACAAACTTGCAACCCAAAGCTACTTCTACCAAAGAAAATGAGAAAAAAGTAAATGAAGATGATGATTATGATGATAGTACTGAAAACTACGATGACTATGACGAAACTACTACAAATAAAGAATATAATACGACACAACCAACAATAAGTATTACTCCTTTGGATAATAATGAAATTACAACTGAAAAAATACGATTGAACGACACTGTTTTAAGTACAACGTTAAAAATTTTCACCACCACGCCACTATCTACGCCAACGGAACGTACAACAACTAACGAAGACTATGACGATGAAGAGGAAGATATTTCCAATAGTTTATCACCGTTAAATGAAATCGATAGAAAAGATGATAAAGTTGTATTTATAACTAGCACCAAAAAAATATCAGCAGTCGAAACTACAACTAACAAAGTTTTATCTACAACTACTGATTTATATATTGAAGAATACGAAGATTACGATGAAGAATATACTGATAATAAGAAAGAAGGAAATAAGATTGTCGAGAAAATTGATAAAAAATGCCAAGAAGGATATAAGGTTAACGATAAGGGTGATTGTGCAGGTAAGTCTTATGATCTAGTGGAACAGAAAAAGCATCTATATAATTTTTTTAATAAAATTTTTCGATGAAACGTTTCAGATATCGACGAATGTGATCCTGAAACGAATCCTTGTTCGAACACCTGCGAGAACACGGCAGGAAGTTATATATGCAGTTGTCCTGTGGGATATAAACTTAGTCCAGCCGATGCTCACACTTGTCAGGATATAGACGAATGTTTACAATTCCCATGTTCGCATATTTGTAAAAATATTCCAGGATCTTATCGATGCGATTGTCCTGAAGGATTGACCCTTCAAAATTCGACGTGTTTGAATCTTACGTGCTCTCACGGAGAAACGAGAATCAATGGGAAACTGCAATGCACGTGTCCTTTAGGATTTGTATTAGGTAAGTTGATGGTAAAGATGGATCAGTAGATCTAGATGGGCTGTAGAGGTTGGTAGAGGTGGAAACTAGTCTGGGTCTTGAAAAATTAGTGTGATGTGATGTTCAAACTGGAAGTCCTGGTGGAAAAACTTTGGTGGAGATGAAGCTTCTTGTATGGAAGAAGAAAATGAGTTGAAGGAGAGAAGGAACTTTAATCTGATGCATAAAAGGAAGAGGTCAAGATGAAAATGGGAAGACTAGGCATAAGAGGAGAGAACTGATTGACTAAGAATGTTGTTGGGGGTAGAAAGTTTAGCAGGGGTAAGGAAGAATTAGTTCAGGAAGAGTAGGAGTTAGGATCCGATATCCAAAAGGAAAGTTCTTGATGGAAATGGAAATAGATGAACCAAATAGAAGAAAGAGAAGTTATAAATGTAAACAATTTGGTGGAGATGAAGCTTCTTGTAAGGAAGAAGAAAATGAGTTGAAGAAGAGAAGGAACTTTAATCTGATGCATAAAAGGAAGAGGTCAAGAAGAAAATGGGAAGACTAGGCATAAGAGGAGAGAACTGATTGACTAAGAATGTTGTTGGAGGTAGAAAGTTTACCACAGGTGAGGAGGAATTAGTTCAGGAAGAGTGGGAGCTGGGATAAACACATTGATAGAGATGAAGTCTCTGGTGAGGAAGAAGAAAAGGAGGAGCTTGAATCTGATGCCCAAATGGGAAGGTCAAGATGAAAATGGGAGTAGAAAGTTTGGCACAGGACAGGAAAAATGAGTTCAGGAAGGTTCATGTGGAAACAGAAGTTAGGAGAAGGATGATGACTCCAGGCTAGGTTTAAGACTGCAGAAGAGAAAAAAAACTGACTTACGTTGATAAGTTTACTTTTTTTTTAGGTTCAGATAATCGAACATGCGAAGACGTCGATGAATGCCTATTGGTGCAAGATTGCTCGCAGATTTGCAACAACGTTATAGGATCATACGAATGCAGTTGTCGACAGGGATTCACGTTGGAAAGGGACAAATTTTGCGTAGACATAAACGAATGCGAAGCAAATCACGGTTGTCATCAACTTTGCGAAAATACCCCAGGCAGTTTCAGATGTAAATGCCAAGAAGGTTACGAATTCCAAAACGATAACAAAACCTGCGTGGACATAAACGAATGCGATGAAAAACGAGACCTACACGAATGCAATCAAATTTGCGTCAACTATCAGGGTAAGTTGAGAATTCATTTGATTTATTTAGTATCAATAGGAGCGTTGGGGCCAGGAACTAAAGCTTGGGAGTATCTTTCAAACGGAAATCCACGTCCAGGACACACTGGAATAGAAGGAAATGTAATAGCAGATGAACTAGCAAAGAGGGAGACTGAAATACCTTTCTGGGGGGTCTGAACCCTTTTGTATCAATACCAAATGTTTATTTTTTTAGGTGGATATGAATGTTCCTGTCGCGAAGGATTCAAGCTAGCATCGAACGACGCCACTTGCGAGGATATCGACGAATGTTTACTAGACAACGGAAATTGTTCGCACACGTGTAAAAACTCCATAGGTTCCCATTTTTGCGAATGCGAAGAAAATTACCGGCTGGAAAAAGACAATCGGACCTGCAAGATCTTAGATCCGTGTTTGGAGGATAACGGAGGTTGTTCTCATCAATGCTCCAACGAAAACGGTACGGCGGTGTGTAAATGCCCCAAAGGACACGTTTTGGAAGACAAAGATTGTTATTTACATGATCCTTGCGTGAGTAATAACGGCGGATGCAGTCATATTTGCGTTAACGCGAACTCCGCCGTTAGATGCGAGTGTCCTAAAGATTTCGAACTGGTTAATACCACTACGTGTACGAAAATCAATCCTTGTACTATCAATAACGGTAATTGTTCTCATTTTTGCGAATACGTCGATGATAAAATCAACTGCATGTGTCCTGAATTATACGGTTTACAAAATGGAACGCAATGTATTGAAATCGACCCTTGTTTGGATGAAAACGGTGGTTGCAGTCACGTTTGTACGTTCAAAGATCACGTTCAAACATGTTCGTGTCCGGTGACTCACGATTTGCGCAACGAAACGCACTGTTTCGAAAGGAATCCTTGTTTACAGGATAACGGAGGTTGTTCGGATGTTTGTGACTTTTCTAACGGTACCGTTAGGTGTGGTTGTCCGAAGAATTATTATTTAGAAGGAAAAACTTGTTATCGAATCGATAGATGTTTGGAAAATAACGGAGGGTGTAGTCATGTTTGTTTAACCGATGACGAGGGAGATGTTAGGTGTATGTGTCCTGAAGGATTCGTTTTGGAAGCTTCGAAAAATTGTTTACCTTTGGATGTTTGTTTGATAAATAACGGTAAGTTGAAGATATTAATGTGAAAATTGATATTTTTATCTTTAAAATGCATAAAGAGTGTTATTTTCAATAATGAAGTCTATAAAAAGTGCTATTTTTAGGAATAAAATGTATAAAAAGTGCTATTGTCAAGAATAAAATGTATAAAAAGTGCTATTTTCAATAATAAAATGTATAAAAAGCGCTATTTTCAATAATAAAATGTATAAAAAGCGCTATTTTCAATAGTTAAATGCACAAAAATTGCTATTTTCATCAATAAAATGCTTGAAAAGTGCTATTTTCAACAAAAAAATGTATAAAAAGTGCTATTTTCAATAGTAAAATGCATAAAAATTACCATTTTTATCAATAAAATACCTGAAAAGTGCTATTTTCAACAATAAAATGCATGAGAAATGCTATTTTAAACAATAAAATGTATAAAAAATGCTATTTTCAATAATAAAATGTATAAAAAGCGCTATTTTCAATAGTAAAATGCACAAAAATTGCTATTTTCAATAGTAAAATGCACAAAAATTGCTATATTCATCAATAAAATGCTTGAAAAGTGCTATTTTCAACAATAAAATGTATAAAAAGTGCTATTTTCAATAATGAAATGTATAATAAAAAGCGCTATTTTCAATAGTTAAATGCACAAAAATTGCTATTTTCATCAATAAAATGCTTGAAAGGTGCTATTTTCAACAAAAAAATGTATATAAAGTGCTATTTTCAATAATAAAATGTATAAAAAGCGCTATTTTCAATAATAAAATGTATAAAAAGCGCTATTTTCAATAGTTAAATGCACAAAAATTGCTATTTTCATCAATAAAATGCTTGAAAAGTGCTATTTTCAACAAAAAAATGTATAAAAAGTGCTATTTTCAATAGTAAAATGCATAAAAATTACCATTTTTATCAATAAAATACCTGAAAAGTGCTATTTTCAACAATAAAATGCATGAGAAATGCTATTTTAAACAATAAAATGTATAAAAAATGCTATTTTCAATAATAAAATGTATAAAAAGCGCTATTTTCAATAGTAAAATGCACAAAAATTGCTATTTTCAATAGTAAAATGCACAAAAATTGCTATATTCATCAATAAAATGCTTGAAAAGTGCTATTTTCAACAATAAAATGTATAAAAAGTGCTATTTTCAATAATAAAATGTATAATAAAAAGCGCTATTTTCAATAGTTAAATGCACAAAAATTGCTATTTTCATCAATAAAATGCTTGAAAGGTGCTATTTTCAACAAAAAAATGTATAAAAAGTGCTATTTTCAATAATAAAATGTATAATAAAAAGCGCTATTTTCAATAGTTAAATGCACAAAAATTGCTATTTTCATCAATAAAATGCTTGAAAAGTGCTATTTTCAACAAAAAAATGTATAAAAAGTGCTATTTTCAATAGTAAAATGCATAAAAATTACCATTTTTATCAATAAAATACCTGAAAAGTGCTATTTTCAAAAATAAAATGCATGAGAAATGCTATTTTAAACAATAAAATGTATAAAAAGTGCTATTTTCAACAATAAAATGCATGAGAAATGCTATTTTAAACAATAAAATGTATAAAAAGTGCTATTTTCAATAATAAAATGCATAAAATTGTTATTTTCATCAATAAAATACCTAAAAAGTGCTATTTTTAATAGTAAAATGCATAAAAAGTGCTATTTTCAACAATAAAATGTATATAAAGTATTATTTTTGACAATAAAATGCATAAAAATTGCTATTTTCCACAATAAAATGCATGAAAAGTGTTATTTTTATAAATAAAATGCTTAAAAAGTGCTATTTTTATCAATAAAATGCCTAAAAATTGCTATTTTCATCAATTAAATGCCTAAAAATGGCTATGGCCGACAATAAAATGAACGACAAGTGCTATTTTCAACAATAAAATGCATAAGAGTGCTATTTTACACAATAAAACGCCTAAAAGGTGATATTTCATCAATAAAATGTATAAAAAGTGCTATTTTCATCAAAAAAATGCCTAAAAAGTGCTATTTTTATCAATAAAATGCCTGAAAAGTGCTATTTTCATCAATTAAATGCCTAAAAAGTGCTGTGGTCGACAATAAAATGCACGAAAAGTGCTGTTTTCAACAATAAAATGCATAAGAGTGCTATTTTACACAATAAAATGCCTAAATGGTGCTATTTCATCAATAAAATGTATAAAAAGTGCTATTTTCATCAATAAAATGCATAAAAAGTGCTATTTTTATCAATAAAATGCCTAAAAAGTGCTATTTTCAAGAATAAAATGAACGAAAAATTCTAATTTGAACAACAAAATGCACGAAGTGTTCTATTTTTAGCCATAAATTGTATGAAAAGTGAAATTTGAACAATAATATGCTTAAAAATGCTATTTTCAACAAAAAAATGCATAAAAAGTGCTAATTTCATCAATAAAATGCCTATTTTCAATAATAATGTTTATGAAACGTGCTATTTCAAACAACAACATGTTCAAAATGTGCTATTTTGAGCAGACAACTCATAAAAACTTCAATTTTCCAAAAAAAAAAGAATAATAGGTGCTATACTATAGATATAGTGTAAGATTTACAAAAAGCGTTATTTCCAATAACAAAATTCTTAATTTTTTCTAGGTAACTGTTCGCATATTTGCAACTCCAAATTAAAAGAAAACATTTGTTCGTGTCCTGACGGTTATCGTTTAAATAACAAAACACACTGTGAACAAGTTAATCCTTGTTCGATAAACAACGGCGGATGTTCGGATATTTGCGAAAACATTTTCGGTAAAGTCAAATGTTCTTGTCCAGACAATTACGCTTTAGATACTGATAACAATTGCGTAATCGTCGATCCTTGCCGCGAAGAAAACGGAGGGTGTTCGCATTTTTGCGAATATATCGACCAAGAGGTGAGTTTTTTCAATTTTTTTCGATTTTTGTTTTCTTAATTTTTTTTTTCCAGGTGAAATGCTCTTGTCCAAACCGTTATGACTTAGTCAACAAGACAATCTGCGTCCAAGTGAACCCTTGCTTCATAAACAACGGCGGTTGTTCTCACGAATGCGCTACAGACGAAAAGAATCAAATAATTTGTTTGTGCCCACAAGGATACGAATTGAAAGGCAAAAACTGCGTCCTTATTAATCCTTGTAATGTGAAAAACGGTGGTTGTTCTCACGTTTGCAGCAGTATAGACGGCAGAGTTGTCTGTAAATGTCCTCCAGGTAAAAAATAACCGTACCAACAGTACTCTTAGTTACCTCTAACTGAATAATACATCAATACTTTACTTCTATTTGAATATGTAGATGTAGAGGATCCAGATAACCTTGGAATATGTACAACTGACTCCTTATTCAATGTTTGTTTTTAGGATTTGAACTGATCAACTCCTCAACGTGCTTCAAATTAAATCCTTGCTCTATTAGCAATGGAGGTTGTTCTCACGGCTGTACCAATCTTCAAGGCGTAGCTAAATGTTCCTGTCCGCCAGGATATAAATTAATTGGTAATGTCTATTCTAATTATATTTCTTTAACTTTTGAACTGTTTTGAACAGAAAATACATAAAAATTGCTTATTTCAAACAAAAAAATGCATAAAAAGTGCTATTTTCAACAATAAAATACAAAAAACTGCTATTTTGAACGACAAAATGCATAAAAAGTGCTATTTTTACCAAAAAAATGTATTAAAAGTGCTATTCTGGCCAAAAAATTCTATTTTGAACTACAAAATGCATAAAAAGTGCTATTTTGACCAACAAAATACATTAAAAGTGCTATTTTTACCAAAAAAGTTCTATTTTGAACAACAAAATGCATAAATAATGGTATTTTTAGCAACAAAATGTATTAATAGTGCTATTTTGACCAAAAAAGTTTTATCTTGAACTACAAAATGCATAAAAATGTGCTATTTTCAACAATAATATGCATAAAAACTGCTATTTTGAACAACAATAAAATGCATAAAAAATGCTATTTTTACCAACAAAATGTATTAAAAGTGCTATTTTGGCCAAAAAATTCTATTTTGAACTACAAAATGCATAAAAAGTGCTATTTTGACCAACAAAATACATTAAAAGTGCTATTTTTACCAAAAAAGTTCTATTTTGAACAACAAAATGCATAAATAATGGTATTTTTAGCAACAAAATGTATTAATAGTGCTATTTTGACCAAAAAAGTTTTATCTTGAACTACAAAATGCATAAAAAAGTGCTATTTTCAACAATAATATGCATAAAAACTGCTATTTTGAACAACAAAATGCATAAAAAGTGCTATTTTGGCCAAAAAAATTCTATTTTGAACTACAAAATGCATAAAAAGTGCTATTTTGACCAGCAAAATACATTAAAAGTGCTATTTTTACCAAAAAAGTTCTATTTGAACAACAAAATGCATAAATAATGGTATTTTTAGCAACAAAATGTATTAATAGTGCTATTTTGACCAAAAAAGTTTTATCTTGAACTACAAAATGCATAAAAAAGTGCTATTTTCAACAATAATATGCATAAAAACTGCTATTTTGAACAACAAAATGCATAAAAAGTGCTATTTTCAAGAACAAAATGTATTAAAAGTGCTATTTTGAAAAAATTTATGGAACGTGCTATTTTCGGTAGAAAATACATAAAAACTGCTAAAACTGCAAAAAATATGCAAAAAAGGTGTTATTTTCAACTATAAAATGCATGGAAAGTGCTATTTTAAATAATATGCTATTTAAAACTGTAAAATGAAAACATTTACACTTATTTGTTTCAACAGATAAAACCTGTATGGACCAAGATCCCTGTACCAAAAACAACGGCGGCTGTTCCCACATCTGCCACAACAAAGAAGGTAAACGGGATTGTTCCTGTCCATCGGGTTACGTATTGAGACCGAATAAACGAGTTTGCAAAGAAGTTAACGAATGTAGAATAAACAAAGGTGGTTGCTCGCACGGTTGTAAAAACCTACCGGGATCCTACCAATGTACGTGTCCTTTCGGATTGAAATTGGACGAATTTAAAAATAAAACTTGCATAGACATCGACGAATGTTTGGTTAACAATGGAGATTGCGAAATGATTTGCAGGAATTTCAAGGGTGGTTTCAAGTGCGATTGTCCTGAAGGATATGCTTTACAGGTAAGTGGGGATTTTTGGAAAATTTATTTTTTTTTATTAAAAAAATTTTTTTTAGAGGGATAAAAGATCTTGCAGGATGGCTAAAGCAAGTTTGTGCAAAGTACCTCCGGCGCCGTTGAATGGAGTCATTAGATGCTGGGAGGATAAACTGGATAAAGGAGCTTTCGTTCCGGCCGGTACGAAATGTAACACTTGGTGTAACGAAGGATACAAATTAAAAGGAAATTCGCAAAGGACTTGTCAGGATAATGGTAATTGGGAAGGCGAAGAACCGATCTGTTTAGTAGCCACTTGCCCGAAACTACCGTCGATTCAAAACGGTTGGTATTTACCGGGAGTTTGCAACTCGGGCAGGACTTACATCGGCGAATCCTGCAACGTTTACTGCCGTAAAGGTTTCATGTTACGCGAAGGTATCGAAAAATACGTTTGCGATCCAAACATGAACTGGATGCCTACGGTTCGACCGGAGATTTTGTATAATTCTTGCGTTAAAAGTGAGTTTAAATATAAATAATTTTTGTTTATTAAATTACAAAATTTTAAAAGTTCTATTTTCAACAATAAAATGCATAAAAACTGCTATTTATAACAACAAAATGCATAAAATCTGCTATTTATAACAACAAAATGCATAAAAATTGCTATTTTGACCAACAAAATGCATTAAAAGTGCTATTTTGATCAAATAAGTGCTATTTTGGACAACAAAATGCATAAAAAGTGCTATTTTGACCAACAAAATGCATTGAAAGTGCTATTTTGATCAACAAAATGCATAAAAACTACTATTTTGACCAACAAAATGCATAAAAAGTACTATTTTGACCAACAAAATGCATTGAAAGTGCTATTTTGACCAACAAAATGCATAAAAAGTACTATTTTGACCAACAAAATGCATTGAAAGTGCTATTTTGATCAACAAAATGCATAAAAACTGCTATTTTGACCAACAAAATGCATAAAAAGTACTATTTTGACCAACAAAATGCATTGAAAGTGCTATTTTAATCAACAAAATGCATAAAAACTGCTATCTTGAACAATATAAAATGCATAAAAATTGCTATTTTGACCAACAAAATGCATTAAAAGTGCTATTTTGATCAAATAAGTACTATTTTGAACAAAAAACTGCTATTTTCAACAACAAAATGCATAAAAATTGCTATTTTGACCAACAAAAACTGCCATTTTGAAAAATATAAAATGCATAAAAACTGCTATTTTGAACAATAAAATGCACGAAAAGTGCTATTTTGAATTATAAATTGCTTGAAAAGTGCTATTTTGACCCAAAAAATGCATAAAAAGTGCTATTTTTACCAAAAAGATCAATTTTGGGAAACAGAATGCATAAAAAGTGCTATTTTGACCAACAAAATGCATAAAAAGTGAAATTTTGACCAACAAAATGCATTAAAAGTGCTATTTTGATCAATAAAATGCATAAAAACTGCTATTTTGATCAATAAAATGCATGAAAAGTGGCTATTTTGAACAACAAAATGCATAAAAAGAGCAAATTTCAACAATAAAATTTATGAAAAGTGCTATTTTGAACAAAAAAATGCATCAAAACTGCTTTTTTGACAAAAAAAAGCATAAAGAGTGCTATTTTGAACAACAAAATGCATAAAAACTGCTATTTTGACCAATAAAATGCATAAAAACTGCTATTTTGACCAACAAAATGCACAAAAAGTGCTATTTTCAACAATAAAATTTATGGGTACATAAAAACTGCTATTTCAAATAGATTTTGTATAATTCCTGCGTTTAAAGTATAAATATAAATAATTTTTGTTAATTAAATAACAAAATTTTCACCTTCCAGTCCCAACTAATACCTACATCAACTGTCCCGGCAAAGGAAACATCGATTTTATCCTTCCGCAAGGAGACAAACAAATGTTTATAAAAATACCACGACCAGAAAGTAACGTCGAATGGACTTTTGTTACTTCGCAACCGAATTGGGGTACGAGATTAGAAACGACCCTTCCAGCCGGTAGGACCGAAGTTAAATTCACCGCGGCATCCCCTGCAGATTTTAACAGTACAGCTTCTTGTCGATTGGTTATAAACGTCTTGGACAACGAAGCGCCGCGTATGACGGGATGTCCTGATAATATAGAAAGACATTTAGCCAGCGGGGAGTCCACGCAAATTGTTTTTTGGAGAGAACCGACTTTCTTCGATAATGTCGGTGTTGCTACAGTTTACAAAACCAGAGTAAGATTTTTTTTCCTTAGGTTAATAGCTTTAGCCAGTCTCCGTGGGTAAATCCAGTGGCGTTGGTATTTGTTTTATCAGTTTTACTTTACGTACGCCATTGGTACGTTTATGACAGATATGCGCTAAGTTTCCTCGCCTCTTACCGATGCCCCGTAGGTTCAGATAAACTTGCCAAACTATACTTTATCTAATATATTTTTATACATAATTGTAAATTGAAAAAATATATTTACAGGAACCTGGAAGTGAATTTGGTTCCGGTTTGCACCACATTACGTATGTCGCTAGCGATGAAGCTGGTAATCGAGCTTTCTGTCATTTTAGCATCGATGTTAGAGGTACCGACTGTTTTTTTTTTCTTCTAATTTTAAGGGGGTTTAACGGAATATTATTTTTTTTTCAGATAATCTGGACAACGAGCAATCGAATTCAATAGAGCAATTAAGTTCGGCGACTTATACAAGCCATAGAACCGCAGGGAAGTACAAAGCGGTGCTGATTTGTCCCAGTGGCGTACAATTTGTTTCTGATAATCCTGATCGATATAATGTTAGTTGTTTGCTTTTTATTTTTGATAAATTTAACCAATTTTTTTATTTTATTTTTTAGAATATGATAACCAGTGAAGCGGGCTGTTATTGGAGACATATAAAAGTTACCAAACCCGTTCAACAGCCAAGTTTTTTGGTACCGAAAGTTTTTTCGGAAAGTCGATTACCTCCTAATACGAGAAGCAATAGGAGGGTGTTTTTCAAATGGAATCGATAAAAAATAATTTAAATCGTGCTAGAAAAGGCCATAATATAATGTTTTTTTTTAGAACATTTTATAAAAGTTGAATTTATATCGAGAATCTTAATAAATGTTAATATTTTAAAAAAATCGTTTTAATTTTAATAGTTTCCTTGAAGTAAAAATTCCTACTGCACTGGAAAATTAAAATAATGCTATTTTAAATATTTTTTTAAAATAATATCCCCTTTAAAAAGTTTATACTACGACACTGGAAAAAAAAGATGACAAAAAAGTAACCCTAATATTAATATTTTGAATATTTTTCTAAAATCTATGTACAGCATTGATGATTTTATATAAGAGTTGTATTTATATAGAAAATTTAAAAGAATATTAATATTTTAAAAAATCGTTTTATTTTTAATAGTTTTTAAAGTAAAAATTCCTACTACACTGGAAAAAAAATTGAAAAAAAAAATTTTAATAATTATATTTTAAATATTTTTCTAAAAATAATATCCCGTTGAAAAAGTTAATACGTACAGCTCTGGAAAATATCGAAAATCTTAATAAATATCAATATTTTAAAAAATCGTTTTATTTTTAATAGTTTGATTAAAGTAAAAATTCCTACTGCACTGGAAAATTAAAATATTTCTATTTTAAATATTTTCCTAAAAATAATATCTCCTTTAAAAAGTTTATACTACGACACTGGAAAAAAAAGATGACAAAAAAATTAACCCTAATATTAATATTTTGAATATTTTTCTAAAGAAAATACCCTTAGAAAAAGTCTATGTGCAGCATTGATGATTTTATATATTTTTAAAAATCGCTTTATTTTTAATAGTTTTCAAAGTAAAAATTCCTACTACACTGGAAAATAAATTGAAAAAAATAATTTATATTTTAAATATTTTTTTAAAAATAATACCCCCTTAAAAAGTGCATCGAAAATCTTGATAAATAATATTTTAAAAAATCGTTTCATTTTTAATAGTTTCATTAAAGAAAAAATTCCTGCTGCACTGGAAAATAAATTGAAAAAAATAATTTATATTTTAAGTATTTTTTTAAAATAATACCCCCATGAAAAAGTGCATCGAAAATCTTAATAAATAATATTTTAAAAAATCATTTTATTTTTAATAGTTTCATTAAAGTAGGAATTCCTACAACACTGGAAAAAAAAATTGAAAAAAAAAATTTTTAATAATTATATTTTAAATATTTTTCTAAAATTAATATCCCGTTGAAAAAGTGTATCGAAAATCTGAATAAATATTTAAAAAAATCGTTTCATTTTTAATAGTTTCATTAAAGTAGGAATTCCTACTGCACTGGAAAATAAATTGAAAAAAAAATTAAAATAATTTTATTTTAAATATTTTGCTAAAAATAATACCCCCTTAAAAAGTGTATACGTACAGCACTGGAAAAATAGATGAAAAAAAATCAACCTAACAAAAGTAGTTGTACTCTGAATATATATTTTTTTTAATTATACCCTTAAAAAAAGTGTAAGTACAGTACTGATGATTTTATAAGAATTTATATCGAAAATCTTAATAAATATTAATATTTCAAAAAATCGTTTCATTTTTAATAGTTTGATTAAAGTAAAAATTCCTACTGCACTGGAAAATAAATTGAAAAAAAAATTAAAATAAATTTATTTTAAATATTTATCTAAAAAGAATACCCTTTAAAAAAAGTGTAAGTACAGCACTGATGATTTTATAAGAGTTAAATTAATATCCAAAATTTTAATATATATTAATATTTAAAAAAATTGTTTTATTTTTAATAGTTTCAATAAAGTAAGAATTCCTACTGCACTGGAAAATAAATTGAAAAAAAAACAAAAATTGAAATAAAATAAAATAGTTTTATTTTAAATATTTTTTTATAATAATACTCCCACAAAAAAAGTATACACGTACAGCGCTGGGAAAAAAATTTCAAAAAATTTATAATACCCTCTTGGGCACTGGATAAAGAAACGAACAAAAATTAACCACGAAAAAAAGTAATTTTATTCTAAATATTTTTTTTTAATAGTACCCTTTTGAAACAGTGTACACGTACGGTACTGAAAAAAGAAATGGAAAAAATCAACCCTAACAAAAGTAGTTTTAATCTAAATATTTTTCCAAGAAACAATACCCTTTAAAAAAAGAGTCCACGTACTGCACTGGGAAGGAATTTAAAAAAAAAAGAAGAAAAAAATAGTATCCCTTTGAAACAGTGTACACGTACGGTACTGGAAAAAGAAATGGAAAAAAATAACCCTAACAAAAGTAGTTTCTCTAAATATTTTTCCAAGAAACAATACCCCTTAAAAAAAGTGTCTACGTACTACACTGGGAAGAAATTTTCAAAAAAAAAGAAAAATTATTTTCCATCAGTTTCGACAATGATTTTGAAATAACACGAAGAAAACAGTTGAGTAGTCGGATCTCTAACAGTAAACACGATCAAGTGCTCACCCACCTTTAAATCCCCCTCTAAATTTTTAGCCCAACTCGGAAAACTCGTTACGTATTTCCAATTAACATCGGTGATGGGCGATGAAAATTTCACGTGTACACCGCAAGAATTATTATCAACTATTAAACGTTGCGATGGGGGGCATTTTAAAGTAGGCGAAAATGCATCTGCAAAAAAAAAGTTACATTTTAATATCCCCAGTAGATGCAAAAAAAATTTGGGGAAAATTTATGCCGCACACACGTAGCGTATGTGGCGCCCTCTATGAAATACATCGAAATAGGTACCAAATTATGATTTCTCGTATCCAAAAACCCCCAACATCAAATTTTTGTGCATAAACGTAAAAAAATGTTTAAGTTATTGTAGAAAACGATAATTAAAATTTCATGTTTAACACCCTGTATATCTCTAAATATCAACATTTTATTGAGGCTCGTTGATTTAAATAGCAATATTTTAAAGTTAAGATTGTACTTTGTACAATTACTTTGGGAACCACCCTGTATATAAATTAAAGACTTTAAGCATTTTAAAATTCGAATTATTCATAGAAAAGACTTACCAACGCATTTTCCGGTGCGATTACCTTCCCATTCACCATCCAACCCGCATATGATGTTGAATTCACCGAGAAGTCGATAACCAGCAGGACATACCAATTGACAAACAGTTCCTGGACCATTTACAATCCGTTTTCTTCCTTTTTTAGTGTACGATTGAAAAGCACCTTCTTTCGTACAACTTAAAAATCCCAACGAAGGCGACTGCAAACTCTTGCAAACATCATTCACCGGTTGATCGTTTTGCATTTCATACATATTATCCAGACAAATGAAAGATCCAATGGTGTTCAAACAATTCTTGCAGATGGTTGAAGTTTCCTCTTTTTCACATTCGTTGACATCTAAATAAAATAATTAAATAAAAAAAATATACTTTGAAATAATTAATTTAATTAGGTATAGTTCGTTCCAAGATATTTTGTTTTTAATAGTTGCATTAAAGTAGAAAACAAATTTTGAAAATTCAAAATGGCGGCATTACAAAATTTCAAATCATAACGAAATATAGTGAAACGTACTTTACCTTGACAAGTTCTCCAATCCGAAGACAGCTCCATTCCGTCAGGACAACTGCAAAACGATCTTCCTATTGTATTGATACATCCATGAGAACAGCCACCGTTATTTTCTAAACATTCATTCAAATCTTCACAAGTATGACCATCGCCACTTAAGGTAGTTCCTTTAATTCTTTTACAGCTACATTTGTAAGATCCAAAAGTGTTCTCACAAGTATCCTGGCACGGACCGTGTCCGTTTCTTAAAAAACATTCGTTTACATCTTGGCAGGTTCTTCTATCGTCCGATAGAGTTAGTCCAATTGGACATTTACAATGGAAAGAACCGACTAGATTTATGCATTCTGACTCGCATTCTCCGTTGTTTATTTTACATTCGTCCAAATCTATAATAGAACCAAGGGTATAAATGGTATATTATTAAATACTATACTTTGTCCACGACACTTGATTTTTTTTTTTTTTTTTTTTTTTTTTTTTTTTTTTTATTCCTTCGACTCATGTCAGCCAGCACTTAATTTCTTAATTAAATAAAAGTTAGTAACGATTTGGTATTACTATAACCTCAAAATGTTGTGGTAGTTACATAGAATAATGTGACATATTAAAGAGATGGGCGATACTGTGTAAAGTATCAATACAACGTACCGTTATAAATATATTGTTTTAAAATACTTAATATTAGAAAATATTGTTATGGAAAGTATTATATAAATTACAATATTTTATCGATACGATAAATAATTATATTTTAAATATTTTTTCAAAAATAATACCCCCTTAAAAAAGTGTATCGAAAATCTCAATAAATAATATTTTAAGAAATCGTTTTATTTTTAATAGTTTACTTAAAGTAAAAATTCTCATCACATTGGAGAATAAATTGAAAAAAAAATTTAATAATTTGATTTTAAATAATTTTCTAAAAATAATACCCCCTCAAAAAAAGTGTATACGTGTGTCATTGGAAAAAGAAATGAAAAAAAATAACTTAAAAAAAGTAGTTCTATTTTAAATAATTTTCTAAAAATAATATCCCATTGGAAAAGTTTATAGGTACGGTACTGGAAAAAGAGATGAAAAAAAATGAACCCTAACAAAAGTAGTTTTACTCTGAATATATTTTTTTAATTATACCCTTTAAAAAAAGTGTAAGTATAGTACTGATGATTTTATAGGAGTTGAATTTATATTGAAAATTTTAATAAATATTAATATTTTAAAAAATCGTTTCATTTTTAATAGTTTCATTAAAGTAAAAATTCCTACTGCACAGGAAAAAAAATTTAAGAAAAATTAAATAAATTTATTTTAAATATTTTTCTAAAAATAATACCACCTGGAAAAAGTTTATACGTACGGCACTGGAAAAAGAGATGAAAAAAAATGAACCCTAACAAAAGTAGTTTTACTCTGAATTTTTTTTTAATCATACCCTTTTAAAAAAGTGTATGTACAGTACTGATGATTTTATAAGTGTTGAATTTATATTGAAAATTTTAATAAATATTTAATAAATATTAATATTTTAAAAAATCGTTTCATTTTTAATAGTTTCATTAAAGTAAAAATTCCTACTGCACAGGAAAAAAAATTGAAAAAAAATTAATTAAATATTTTTCTAAAAATAATACCACCTTGAAAAAGTTTATACGTACGGCACTGGAAAAAGAGATGAAAAAAAATGAACCCTAACAAAAGTAGTTTTACTCTGAATTTTTTTTTATCATACCCTTTTAAAAAAGTGTATGTACAGTACTGATGATTTTATAAGAGTTGAATTTATATCGAAAATCTCAATAAATATTTAATAAATTTAAAAAATTTAAAATCGTTTCATTTTTAATAGTACCATTTAAGTAAAAATTCCTACTGCACTGGAAAAAAAATTGAAAACAAAAATTAAATAAATTTATTTTAAATATTTTTCTAAAAATAATACCACCTTGAAAAAGTTTATACGTACGACACTGGAAAAACAGATGAAAAAAATTTACCCTAACAAAAGTAGTTTTACTTTGAGTATTTTTACCTTTTGTAAGGAGGTAAAATATTGACTTATTAGGTGGTCGTGGGCGACGAGGGCGACTGAGGGCGACGTCTTACGAAACCGAGGGCCTGTGGCCTCTGGATTTTGTAAGTCGCACGAAAACCAATAAAAACACAATAATGAACTAGTATATCATAAAAATATAAAACGATATTTTATTAAGAAAATATTTATTTACTTACCAAAACAAGATCTTTGATTTGATCCCAAATAAAACCCCTTCAAACACGAGCATTTTATTGATCCTTTAGGGTTACATAAATGAGCGCAACCACCTCGATTTTTTCTACATCTGTTAAATTTTTTTCCAAAATTTTTAGTAACTAAAACAAAGACAACTAAAATTACTGATTATATTTTGTATATACAGGGTTTCCCGTAAATAAGTACCGTAAATTAGAGGCATGATAGATCGTTGATAAATATTTAACATACCCAAATGCAACTTTTCTTTAACCTTCTTATACAGTTTGTGAGATACAGGCTTTTAAAGGTGTAGAATAAATACATATATCTTCTCGGAGGACGGAAAAAGAAATTTAAATTTTTTTAGGTTATTTTCTCTTCAAAACATGGACAGTATTAATTATGTCGAATTCTAATAAGCCAGTGGCGTGGTACGAGGATTTCGTAAACTTTCAAGGTATTGTATTTTTGAAACACCCTGTATTGAGAGCTAAGGACTTTTGTCTGCAATTCTTTATTAGATTTTCTACATATTTTTCAATAAATAATACATGGCGCAGTCTTTTCTAACCTAACTTTTCTCAATATATCATTTAAATTCTTCCCTATTTACCCTCTTCCACTTACCATGGTTGGTTACTAATCCAGTGCTGTTCCCAAGGGGATTTTTCGTTGAAAATTGTTTTTTTGACGTATTTTTTTCGATTTTAAAATCATCAAAATCATCCTCGGAATTTTCTATTAATTTATTTAAAGTATAATTATTTTCACCCCTATTATTGGAAATGATAATTTCTTTTTGGGTCGTTATTTCAACTAAGCGATTTTTTTGTTTTCTTTTACGCTTTCGGAATTTTCTTTTACGTAAAGGTTTTGTCGCATTCAAGTTTTTTTTCCGCTTTTCTTTAATTGGACTGGTACTATTTTTAGACGTCGCGTCAACATCAACATTGTTCGTCTTTATTATACTATTTTTCAAGATGTCTACCGAATTTGTACCAGCAGTTATGGAAGCTTCTAAAAAAAATTACATTCCTTACTCAATTAAATCCAATTTAAACTTTAATCAACACAGATTTTATCATATGCGGCCAAAGAGTAAAAAATTTTCATCTACAAAACTAATTTAAAATTTTTGTATATAAAATGTAAAATTTTGAAATGCATTGTGCTAACTTTTTTCCTGGTTGGAATTATGGACTCAAAATACACTCAAATATGTAAAATTTTCCGCTGAATCGATTGCCGAAGACTAGAACGTTCTATCTATCATATTAGTCGAGTTATGAGCACATTTAGTTTTGAAAAGTGGATTTTCGAAAATTTCAAGACTTCATTTGAAGGAGAAAAAAGGACAAGGACAAAAACAGACTGTGCCAGTAGATTTTTCGCATCAAAAAACCCCTCCAGACAAATTTTGAGCAATTTCTATGTCAAAAATGAATTTTTTTTTCGAAAATTTTGAAATGCATTTTGCTAACTTTTTTCCTGGTCGGAATTATGGACTCAAAATACACTGGATTATGTAAAATTTTCCGCTGAATCGATTGCCGAAGACTAGAACGTTCTATCTATCATATTAGTCGAGTTATGAGTATATTTAGTTTTAAAAAGTGGATTTTCGAAAAATTCAAGACTTCATTTGAAGCAGAAAAAATGATTTTATACAAAAACAGACTGTGCCAGTAGATTTTCCATATCAAAAAACCCCTCCAGACAAATTTTGCGCAATTTCTATGTCAAAAATGAATTTTTTTTTCGAAAATTTTGAAATGCATTGTGCAAACTTTTTTCCTGGTCGGAATTATGGACTCAAAATACACTGGGATATGTAAAATTTTCCGCTGAATCGATTGCCGAAGACTAGAACGTTCTATCTATAATATTAGTCGAGTTATGAGCATACATATTTTCAAGATGATTGTTTAATTAAGATAATTTAAAAAAAAGTGACTGTTAATGTGTTGAAAAAAAAACGAAGATAAAGAGAAGTGTTAAGATTTAATTGAAATGAAAGGCCGTTAACCTTGTTGAATAAAAATGTAAAATAGATCGAATTATTTACTATAAGACGGACTAGTGACTTTTAGGTTATAATTTTATTGGTTAAAGGTCAAATTCCTTCTACAGGGTGTTTCTAAATTTATACGACAAAATTCTGGAGGAGGAAAGACCCATCTTAATTTTATACGAGCAATAATTTTCCGAATTTTGTCGCATTAATTTAAAAACACCCTGTATAATAATAATAATAATAAAATATATTTAATTATTTATAATTTTTTTTTTCAAAAATACTTTACCGCAAATAGAAGATAATATTCCGATAACAAAAAAATCAAAAATCACTTTTTTTAGGACAAGCATTATTCGCGAATATTCAAAAAATCCAAATTCACAGGGCACAAACAATATTAATTCATCCTACTGTTCTTGACGCTTCGACAGTTTATTTTAAATTAACGCGGAATGGAATGTCTTGGATCGAAATTTTAATAGACAGACTCGCACTACCAACTCTGCCCAAAAAACTCTGAGTTTCCAATTATTTTACCCGAAACAAACAATAATTAGACTAAATTCATTTTGTTTTAATTTTATTATTATTTTTTATTAAAGTTTTCCCCTTCTAAATCTATCAGACAAAATAACCTAAAACCCCCCCTATAGCTCCACCTTTGTGCTACACCTTTTCTAAAATTCTGTAGCTCATAATTTTGGCGTCATTGAAAAAAAAAACTTGTACAGCATGGACATTTTTCAAACCTTGAAAATTCTGTAAATAGTTAGTAAATTCCTCGTTTCTTATGAAAGTTTGATAAATATGGCAACACTATGTGCAGGCTGCAATTGAAAATATCGGCAAGTATTTATTGGCGCTTGCGCTGCCCTCTGCATAATTTTCAGTAAATATAATCAATCATTTAAGAATAAAATCTGGTCTAATCAATTTCCGCAAACGTACCAGGTCCGTATTTTCGAAATTGTCATTTAAAATTAAAAAAGTGTATGGAAAGAAGATGCTTGTAAAAATGTACAGAAAGTAAATAATCTTAAATTAAAAATTATACAAGCAGTTGCGGCTCCAAGTTATAAGGACTGAAGCTATTCAGCGGCGTATCCCGAGTCTTTATTAGGGGGTATTTTGATAAAGAAATTAGGAATAATTTTATACTGTTGCACTGTGTAGCAAAGAGTCCATCATTTTTATGGACAATTATCCATTATAATGGAGTACTTGGCCTGTGGGTGTGGCGCAGTGTTGCCAAAAATATATAATATATAATTTGTGTTGGGCGTTCGTCTCTGGGGGGTTTAACCCTTAAAACAACTACTCGCTGCGCCAATGAAACTGTAGCTTTATATTTTGGTATTGGAAAATATGTGCCTCTACGAAAGGTACGTCTGCATCCTATTCTGAATGGTGTAGGGCTTAGAGTAGATCTCAAAACTTTCAAATTATAATAAAACTTGCTATAGTATCAAATTGGCTGAAGACTGCACTGTCAATGTCACGCATGTCTCGTTGAATAACTCGTTGGACGACATTTCCTTGAGTTTTCCAAGATATTCGCGAATGAAAATCGACAACAACGCTATACTTGGGAATAGCGGCAGCAAGAGAACTTGAACTCTACCGTAGGTTGTCTCAACCACATATACAGTGCGTATACGAGTGTTTGTGCGATTTTTTTCCAATCCGGTTCGCTCGTTACTTTTCTCGAAAAAAAAACTCGTTGAAATGCCGAAAATTCGTTAATCGATCGTATAATGAAGATTGTGGTGTCCAAATGCGTGAAAAAATATACGAAGGGTTTTCTTAAAAACTACCAATATGTGTCAAATCGTATTGATAGGGTTCATGTGTTGGAAACATAAATTAAAAATATTCATAATATGTCTGCTATAAAAAAAGGATCTGTGAGAAGATTTGAGTAAGTATATTTTGTTAAATTTTGTCAGTAGGTATCAAATCTGGTAAATAAGAAGGATAATATGTTGCCAGATAAAGAAGTTATTTTGTTTCTTTGTCACGTTCAAAACAAAGGAAAGTTGGGGGGGCGTAAATTAATGACGTAAGGCGTTTTCGAGGATTTTTTGACCACCCCCTCCCCTTTGGAAGATGTGTAGTAAGATTTTTCTCGACCCCCCGCCCCTAATATTTAGTAGGATTTTTCAAAATTTCTCTTTTGGGTATAAAATTTGAAAAAAATTTTCTCGATTACTTTTGTTTAATAATTTACCCTTTTCCCCAAGTGGGATTCGGCTCGATCCCCTCCCCCCCGCTGAGCACCTCACGCACTCCAAACAGGTCCTTTGTGAGTAACATTAGTCACAAATTTCAAATTTATTTGGACCCAATTGGTCTCTGAATAATTATTTTTTAATCCGCCGGATTTTAGTGAAATTTTGTGTGAATATTAGGGACACCTTTTCCTAATAATAAAAAAATTATTTAATCAAAATATACAGGGGGAGCCAAGTAAGAAGCAATAGTCTTAATCATTGCGTTTGGGGTTGTTGCAAAATTAAATTTTTTACTTCAAAACTACAAATATTATTTGAAAATATCAAGAAACTATTATTAAATAATAATAATAAAATATATAAATATTATCAGCTTGGAGGAGTGTCACTTGTAGTAGTACTAAAATTAGTGCCGATATTAAAAAAATTTTCCAAGTACTGTTATGTACTTTCGCTACTAGTAGTTAACGGTACTTGTTATTCAATATTATGAAATGATATTTCAGGGTTACACGTCAGGGTCGAACTTGCTTTTATTGTTGCGTTACGGTAAAATTTTTTTTTCCAGACTAGCTATAAAATTCAAGTTTATTTTATATTATGTAATCACTTAGTTATGAATATTTATTTTGATCTAAGGTAATCTGCAATTCTTTGGTACTTGAAAAACCTGAGTGGAAAGAAAAAAATGTACAGGGTTTCTCATTAAATTTTGACCCCCACTTATTTTCATTAATTACGGTAATACAAAAAAAAAGTTGTTTTATGAAATGGAAATACTTTCGTGAGCTTATACAGGGTGTTTCAGAAAAGGTGGAAATAACTAGGTTTTTCTTGGAAAAAAAGTTTCTTAGCGCCAATCCTATTCAAGATGTTGAATGTCCGCATTTTTTTAGGGGTGATATCTCGAAAGGGTATGAGAAATTTTTGACCCATCATTCGGAAAAATTATTGAAGTGGAAACTTCATTAGGCGCGTTATGAACACTTTTCAAAAAGGGTTCATTTGTTTGAACTAATTTCCTTCCATAAATTTTTTGTAAAGGGGTTTATTTTTTAATGAAAATTTCCTTTTACCATGTTAGTACTGTGAAACTTTTAAAAAAGAAACCCATTCTCATCCCATTTACTATACGATACAATTTTTAAAAAGGGGTTCATTTATTTATGAAAACTTTTATATCATAGGCGTACGATGTAATTTTTTTATGGGTTCATTTATAATTTTTTAAATCGAAATAAAATTATTATAATGTAATAATTCAAACGTACGCTACTGTGTACAGGATATCCACAATGAATAACTAAGTCTTGACCTTTCCGAGTTAATTCCTTTTTTTATATTATGAATATATTCAATAAAATTATTCTAAATATCACAGGTTAATTACGAATTCCAATGTAATATATTCATCAAAAATTTATTTTAATTTTGATAATTTAGAAACCATAGCAGCAATTAAATTTTCTACATAAAAGGTACCTAGTTAAACTCGATAGAACACACAAGTGGGTACTACAAATTTATTCAAGAAAAAACAACTCGAAAAAGTGGTTTACTTTAATAAAAAGTAGAAAATCTTAAGAATGGAGTGTTCTATCGAGTTCAAAAGAGAGTACCTTTTAAGTAGGAAATTTAATAAAGAATTTAATACAAAAATTTCAAGGTCTAAATACAAGGGGTTTCAAAAATATGGTACAATAAAGTTTACGAACCCCTCGTACCACGCCACTGGGTTATTATAATTTGACATAATTCATACTGTCGATGTGTTTTGAAGAGACAATAATCTACAAAAAATTTTAAATTTCTACTTCCTTCCCCTGAAAAGATATGATATAAAATGGGTATTTCTTCTGCACTTTTAAACAGCCTGTATCTCACAAACTAGGAAGATTAGAGAAAAGTTGCATTTGGGTATTTTAAAAATTTCTCAACGATCTATTATGCCTTAAGGGCTCAAATTCCAAAAAAAAATTAAGTATACGTTAAAGTCTGATATTCTTAAAATATTTTGTTTGTTTCAGTGATCCAATGGATGATGATTCTGACGACAAAGATTCCAAACGGTATAAAAATTTGATGACAATTTTAAAGAAATAATATCTTGAATGTTTTATAATTTTTAGAAAATCCAGAAATTTAAGCGAAAAGAAACGTCGGGATCAATTTAATATGTTGGTGAACGAATTAAGCTCCATGGTATCAACTAATAGCAGAAAAATGGATAAATCCACCGTTCTCAAATCTACCATTTCCTTTTTGAAAAACCATAACGGCAAGTAAAAATTTGACACATTTTCAAAAGTTGTTATTTTGCCATCCTGTATCTTTTCAACACGCTTTTATTAGCTTCACTTGTATATTTGTAACTCTCATCTGGCAGCTGATGTGGCAACTCGCTCTACCCCACTCCGTTGGGCGTATTTATATTATAGCACAAAATAAACAGCATGGATCACTCTCAACCCCGCCTTCTTTCACGATATTTTCATGACGTCATTTTGCGGCATCGTCGCAACTATTTTTTCGGAGTCAGACTCCTCACACGAATTATACTACTATACTATATATATATATATATTTATATGTTTTCGTTTTTTTTTGTTGTAGAAATATCGGTCAGATCTCGAGTGAATGAAATACAGGAAGACTGGAAACCGACATTTCTAACCAACGAAGAATTCATCCATCTAGTTCTAGAAGCCGTGGATGGTTTCATAATAATATTTTCATCATCGGGACAAATATACTATACGTCAGAGAGTATCGCATCCGTTTTAGGTTATCTATCAGTGAGTAAAACCACTTTTTCGACGAGTTCGAGTAACGAACATTATTTTTTCTACAGAAAGATATGCTGAAAATGACTATATATGAATTGATAAGCGAAGAAGAGCACTCTAACATTTTCAACGTTTTAAATCCGTCCGAAGAAGAGAAACAAATAGATTTTTCTTGTTATTTAAAACGAGGAGGACCTACTTCTAAAACGGAAGTCTTGTTCGAATTGGTGCGTTTCATTGGATATTTTCGTAAGTCATATTTTTTTTATTACGATCTAAAATACTTCATTTATCTTATGCTATAATAAGGTAATGGCAATCAGAATGTTTGAGTACCCCTGTACGTAAAATCTCGAAAGCCGTGAAATTGTGACTTGCCAGAAGTTCCCAGGATTATTGGCCATTGATAATATTGAGTATTCAGCTAAAAAGTCATTTTAAATTTCAAAATATACGCTTTGGGGGTGTATTCATTATTTTAATAAAGCAATATACATGTTCGCAATGATAAAAAACATGCGAAAGGTTATATTTTAAACAGTAGACCTTAACTGTCATTCTTGTCATAAAAACCACTTTTTGTTGTCCACACTGACCTTAAAGTGAACTTATCTATTGTTTTCGAATTGTACATTTATTTAATGCTTATACCTTTGAAATAATTATAGGATCAGACGAAGATTGCATCCATAGCGATGAAGCTGATACAAGGTGAGAACCAACAAATATTTTTAACACATTTGATTTATGAAAACACTTGAAAAAAAAAATCTAACGAGCCACTGATTTATTCACTTGTATCGATTCAAATTTTTTGTGATATTTATTTGCTTTATACAGTGTGTCGTAGAAATTCGTAACAAAAACTTTGGAATCAAAAATAATGATAGTATGTCAGTAGCGTACAGTTTTAAGAGGCTTCAAAAGATCGATTAAGATTTTTTTATTCGACTTTTTTCTACCCCTCTGTAAATAGTATACCAAGACACACCTCCAGATACATTTTGAGAATGTAACTTCACTGATGTCTGAGACGTACGTCGTCAAAAATTATTGTTTGCATTATATTTCCTTAGTGAGCCCCCTAACAAAAAAAATCTGTGCGCCACTGAACTCCTTAATATTATATCTATAAAAAGTTTTTATAACTTTTTTTTATAATTTTCTTAATTAAGAAGTTATAGTACATTGTAGTTTTCGACAGTTTTCAATAATCGCCCTGTATATTCCAGGGATTTACTAAAGATTTAATTAGGTTATTGATAATTTAACAAAAAAAGAAGTCATAATATCTCAACTGCTTTTTTTCTATTTCTTCTAGTTTACGAAATACCCTGCAAAACAGATTAATTTGGGACACCCTGTACATTTCAGACAAAAATTGATTTAGTTGACTGAAAATGACGTTTAGGTGTTTCAAGGGATATTCTTTATAGTGTGGTAACCAAAAGTCCAATAAAAAAACCGCTAATAATGATTTTTTTCAAAATATAGGTTTGGAAACCTAATAAAAATGTAAGCTTATCTTAAATTTTAAATAAAAATTTCCCCTTTCCAAACCCCCAAAATTTTAAGTCCATCAATTTAAATCAATAACATAAAAATTGCGTTTTAAAATCAATTTTCAACTTTATTTTCCAAAACCCCTTTTTTTAATTGTGCACGCTCCTGATCTATTTACTAAATTCAAAATTTTCTTGAGCCTTCTTTAACTCGGCTATTATTTGAGACACCATGTAAAACATATTAATTTGGGACACACTATACGTGATATAAATATAAATTATTATCAGTATACAGGGCGATTCATTGGTACGATAAAGTCCTAAATCTTGTGAATGATTGAAGATAATTGAATGAAATTTTGACCAGCTTAGAGGGACATATTTTAAAATTAGTCGCAATAATGTACAGCGTGTTCCAGAACGCCGTGTCAGATAAAAGTTATAATTTTTTTTTAAATGGGACACCCTGTTTTGCTTCTAATTTGAATTCTGCTTGATTTCGCTATTACAATGATATAATATTGTAATGGGTTATACAGCGGATTTAAAAAGTTCTGATCACTTGTTTCTGTAAATCGCAATTACTCAAACACCCTGTATACTTTAAACTACACAATTTAAAATTAATCTTTCATAGCCACACGTAAGAAGCCACATGTAAGAAACCGTGTACAGGGTGAGCCCAATTTTTTTTAAATGGATCACCCTGTATTTTATATCTGTAAATGAAAGTTACCTATACCGAGACTGAATTTTTTTTTTTTAGATTAGTCTTTATTGGTACCGGTAGAATTCAAACACCTCAATTGATAAAAGAAATGCCTTTGATAGATTCGTCGAAAAGTGAATTCATCTCAAGACATAGTCTAGAGTGGAAATTCCTGTTTTTAGATCATCGAGCATCTCCGATTATAGGTTATTTACCCTTCGAGCTATTAGGAACTTCAGGTAATTCGCGAAACGTTTCGTAAAAAAATTCATTATTTTTAGGTAACTATAATTAGACATAAACTTCTGCTTTTGGCAGGTCTCTTACGTTAGCAAAAACATTTATATAAGTATTTATTTTCTTGACATATTTAGCTATAATTAATTCCAAAAATTGGATAAACACCAAATCAATTTTTCAACCCAACTAGGCTCACAATTCCTATACAGTGTGTCTACTTAAGTTGGACTCATATGGGAAACTTTTTTATTATTGGTTTTAGGAAAAAAAGTTATTCTTCATAAAAAGTTCTGCATTATCTAAAACCTAAAATGCAATCATTGGATATTTCTCATTTTGAGCCGTATACGAGGTTTGTCAATAAATATTAATCTTACTCAAGAGTAAAGTACCTTTATTTTTCACAATACAGAAAAATTGTAGGAAGTAAAGTTGTTTAAAATTAAAAGTTATATCCAAATATGCAATTACAGCTATTTAGCATGAAAATTGAGATTTGGTGATTATTTACGATTACAAGATTAGAAATTTTTGACAAACCTCGTATACGGCTCAAAATAAGAAATATCTAATGATTGCATTTTAGGTTTTAGATAATGCAGAACTTTTTATGAAGAATAACTTTTTTTCCTAAAACCAATAATAAAAAAGTTTCCCATATGAGTCCAACTTAAGTAGACACACTGTATATACTTTTTAAGAATGTTCAGACATGTATTTTTGGGGTACCATTCACTGAGACATGAAAGATCTATTGTGCCCCCTTACCTTTACTTTAGTTCCATTTCCAGGAGGAATTTTAGGATATCTAGCTATACACAGGTAGGTGCACATCCTGTATTAAATTTTTAACTACTTTTAGGCTATGATTATTACCACATAGACGACCTGGAAAAAGTGGTACTATGTCACGAATCTTTGATGCAAAAAGGAGAGGGTACTTCCGGTTTTTACAGATTTCTTACGAAAGGTCAACAATGGATCTGGTTACAAACAAGATTTTACATCACCTACCACCAATGGAACTCCAAACCGGAATTCATTGTTTGCACGCACAGGGTTGTTAGGTAAATTATCAATTTTTCAAAATTTACTTTTACTTATATAGGGTGTTTTAAAATCCATGCGACAAAATTTATGAGGTGATTGCTCATATGAAATTAAGGGCAAAACAGTTTTATGCCGCATACGTGGCGCCCTCTGCAACATACGTCGAAATAGGAACAAAATTATGATTTCCCATATTCAAAAACCCCTAATCTCAAATTTTTGTGCATATACGATAATTTTTATTGTAAAAAACGAAAATTAAAATGTCATGTTTAACACCCTGTATATCTCTTAATATCAACATTTTGTTAAGACTAGTTGATTTAAATCGCAATATTTTAAAGTGAAGATTGTACTCTATGTTTAATTACTTAAGGACCACCCTGTATACAGGGTGTAACAAAAAGGCAGGTCATAAATCATACCATATATTTTTGTGCTAAAAATAACTCGATCCAACTAAAGTTACCCTAGTACAAATGTGAATGCGAAAAAAGTTACAGCCCTTCGAAGTTACCAAATTGATTTTTTCAAATATTTCGACAGTTGTTTGACATATTATAATAAAAGTTGACAAGTGGCTTTCTTATGAAAAGATCATATTAAAAAAAATTAAGGAATTATTGCACCCCGTTGAAAATTTATGGAAGTTGAGATCCCCTAAACCCCCCCATAACTTTTGTGTACGTTACAATTTAAATCTTATTGTGGCACCATTATTCAAACGCATTATTTTTGAAACTTTTTTGCCCCTTAGCACTTTTTAAAATTATCAGTTTTTATTATGCTTCAAAAATTTCGAGTAACAAAAATTGTTAAACCCTGTATATCCCAACCGAAATTCCGAAATATCAGACAAGCTTTTAATATTATTATAAAATTAGATTTTTTTTTAGTTTCATTCAAAATAGAATATTTTTTTATAGTTATCTCGACGTTATAAAACACAATAAAAAAGAAGAAACAACCGCAAACGAAAATTTCGAACAACCCGAAGAACCATCTCCGTCGGCTTTAATGTCTTGGACAGTCACTAGTCCGAATACGAGCGGAGCAAGTGCTGGTGGTGGAACTACCGGAAAAAGTGTTTTACGGCACGGACCTGGCTCGGATTGCACTTCTATGTCGGCAGATTCACCCGGTTCGAGACAATCAATAACCACCCATCGATCGAATAAAGTAAGTCCTTATAAATATAAATCATAACCAGACGAAAGTTGCGCAAAACGAAACTCTTTTTATACAAATCATAGGCCCCCTAATAAAAAAGTCTACGCACGCCTATGATACACACGATAAACTCAATACTTTTCGAGGAAATCATATCCAGACGAAAGTTGCGCAAAACGAAACTCTTTTTATACAAATCATAGGCCCCCTAATAAAAAAGTCTACGCACGCCTATGATACACACGATAAACTCAATACTTTTCGAGGAAATCATATCCAGACGAAAGTTGGGCAAAACGAAACTCTTTTTATACAAATCATAGGCCCCCTAATAAAAAAAGTCTACGCACGCCTATGGTACACACGATAAACTCAATACTTTTCGAGGAAATCATATCCAGACGAAAGTTGCGCAAAACGAAACTCTTTTTATACAAATCATAGGCCCCCTAATAAAAAAGTCTACGCACGCCTATGATACACACGATAAACTCAATACTTTTCGAGGAAATCATATCCAGACGAAAGTTGCGCAAAACGAAACTCTTTTTATACAAATCATAGGCCCCCTAATAAAAAAGTCTACGCACGCCTATGGTACACACGATAAACTCAATACTTTTCGAGGAAATCATATCCAGACGAAAGTTGCGCAAAACGAAACTCTTTTTATACAAATCATAGGCCCCCTAATAAAAAAGTCTACGCACGCCTATGATACACACGATAAACTCAATACTTTTCGAGGAAATCATATCCAGACGAAAGTTGCGCAAAACGAAACTCTTTTTATACAAATCATAGGCCCCCTAATAAAAAAGTCTACGCACGCCTATGGTACACACGATAAACTCAATACTTTTCGAGGAAATCATATCCAGACGAAAGTTGCGCAAAACGAAACTCTTTTTATACAAATCATAGGCCCCCTAATAAAAAAGTCTACGCACGCCTATGGTACACACGATAAACTCAATACTTTTCGAGGAAATCATATCCAGACGAAAGTTGCGCAAAACGAAACTCTTTTTATACAAATCATAGGCCCCCTAATAAAAAAGTCTACGCACGCCTATGGTACACACGATAAACTCAATACTTTTCGAGGAAAATTCGAAAACATGTCGAAAAATAGTCTAATTTTTGTGCCAACTCGACTGGACTATAAGTAAATTGTTCATAAGGAGGCTTTTTTATTTTAAATATCATTCGCATATTCAACATTTTTTCCAGAAATCTTCAAGCAATTACAATTCTAGTCAACCAATAATTGTGAGTCAACCTAACTTAGTACAAGTCCATCCACAACAATCTATATCCCAACAACAAATTTACACATCCCAGTCGCTCGTCCATCAGCATCAAATGCAGCTACCGCCTCAACCTCAACATATCCAGCCAGCTCAATATCTAGATCCCCAGCACTACGTAACTGCCATACCTGTACAACAGTTAATCACAAGTTATCCTTCGCCCGGTATTATATCTCCAGCTCCTGTTGATAATATGATACTACCTCCTACACATTCACAATTACAAGTGGATCTTCAAAGAAAACACGCCGAATTGCAAGCTGTTATCGGGCAACAGCAGCAAGAACTTAGAAGAGTTTCAGAACAACTATTAATGGCTAGACTAGGATTACTACATGGTACTCAGCAAATGGTATATATAAGTGGTATATAAGTAGGTATTTATAATTTTCTATATATTTTTCAGCTACCTCCCATATCTTATCAAAACACAAATCAAGGTTTGGTAAGTAGTACTACAACAGCAATTCAACGACTACATCCTATGTCAGGTCCTGCATCTGTAATAGTACCGGCCGTTTCAGTGCCAATATCTTTACCACTTCAACACCAACAGACTTTAATGTATAGTACACCGGACTCTAATACTCAATCGAAGTGATTTAGTGGATAAATTAGTAGAAATTAATATTGTTTCAATGTTATTTTTATTGAGAATCGCCAAAGAGAGCCCATTTGTTAAAATTTTTTAGGTTAGGTTAGATTTTTTAGTTTTTGGCGACACTTTAATTAGTATTGTACATAATCTACGGTGAATTATTTGTAAATAGTGTAACCATTATTTATATTTTTTATGATAAATGTCTACTTTTTTATTAGGTATCTACATAGTCGTACATTATGTACTTTTTTAACACTCTAATTTTTCTTCCTGAATTGCATTTATATTTCTACTGTTTGTATAATGAAAAAAACAAACATTAAAAAAAGTACTACCTACTGTGAGTTGGGTATACTATAATTATTATTACTCATATAAAAGCTTCTTACCTTATGTTGATTTCAACTTCCCCCTCTGATACAGTAGGTACGTCAAGGTTATGAAATGGAATTTCGACGAAATATTTTCAATTAGGTATCACTTCCCGTTACAAATTTTTATTGTTTCTCCACTTTTTATCACTTTATTATTGCGAAATCATTAAGTTTTTACATTTTAAATATGGCGATAACAACGCACACATCACTTTCTTTGTTCATCTACCTTCTGTAAGGCTTGCTCAGGCTCACTGTGAAGTTCTTTTGTTTTTGGAAATGGCGGGCCAATTCACTAATTTGATTGGTTGATAATCTGTCTCTTCTTTTTACTAATTTATTTAAGTTCTATTAGAATTTATTTGGACATATTTATTAACACTAGAAGTTAAATAATTATTATCAGAGTATACATTGTACATATTTTTTAAGTAACGGATTTGTATATTTTAATGAAATTTGTTTTTATTATTGTGATATAAATATAGATGATTGTAAAATACCTATATGTTATTAAATGTATTTTTTCTTACAAATACAAAGTAATTTGGAAAAAAATGTATGTTGCTCAAAGCGAACAAATAAAAATGTATAATATAATTTTACCTTTTCATGTTATTGTATTTGAAAGTGAGGATCTTTTCAAGCAGGTCTACCAACAGTCGAAATATATTATTCCCCAGACACATACTTGAACGTTGAACGAGTAATTATAGGCTGTATGACTACAAAATAATGTTTATTTAATAATTAATTTTACAGTAAAATATATCACATTTCTTATTCTTATATTATATGTAAATTAACCAGGTAAATAGGTAGGTACATACGCTTTAAAAATATTACATAAATAAATAATACATAATGTTAAATATAACGCAAAAGGATTATATTTTTTTCAAAGAATCTGTAAGTATTGCCATTTCTGTTGATATATTATTAACCAATCTTTGAATTTGAAGTTTTGAATCCAAAACTTCTATGCTCTGGGTATATGCGTTGTATCTAACGCCGAATTTTCTTGGTATTGTCGCTGCGTATTTTCTGCAAAAAAAATAAACTAAGAAATAAGTTTCTATGCTTTTGAATTTCATACAAAAAAAAATCCTAAAAGTTTATTTTCAATTTATAACAATCAATAGTCCTCGAGCGCCTACACTTATGCAACCCGCTTAACGCATAAGTATTGCGTGTTTTCTAATGACAATGACTCATTATAGTAATAATTTTCGTTTAAAATGGCAACGGTTGTGTCGGTTATATTTAAAAATTATAAAATAAGTGATATCAATACGATCATCTTCGATAAAAAGTAAGGGACTTAATTTATATTATACTGGAATTAATTAAAAGCATATAGTCATATTTTATAAGTCGGTAAAATCATTGTTTCATGGGAAGCATTGATCACACATAAACCATAATATTTATACTGATTTAATAATTTTCATTTGATTTATAGAGTGAAAAGTTTCTTGTGATATACAACAGAAAATAAGGAGTTATGCATAATGCTTTCAGTGGATTGGAACAATTATCATTCCAATGAAGATGGTAACATTCACAAACAAGATGATACAGGTTAGTTTGCATGATTTCTATTCAAAGCACCGGTAAATTTATTCAATGAATCCAATAATCTGGCGATAAAAATTACTTACATCATTTTTTCTTTGGCATCTTCAAAGCTTTCAGCAACATAATATATTGGTTGGTACTCGGTTATTGGATATTTTTGCAATGCTGTTTTTGCTGGTTCGAAAGGTCTAATTTCAGGTTTCTTTTCCAATGAATATTGCAATTCACCGAAACTAGATAGTAGACCAGCCCCATAAGCTTTTAATTCACCATTTTCTCTACACAGTCCAAACTCAACAGTAAACCAAAAACACTAAAATTATATAAGCAATACAGGAAAATGTAATTATTTAGAATTGATTTACTTACTGTTGCTAGTTTTTCGATAAAATCATCAGGTGCCCCTAGTGAGGCTAAACCGATCTCTTGTGAAAACTGAGCAAATTCTGGATCAGCAAAAAGTGGTACATGTCCTAAAAGTTCATGACATACATCAGGTTCAGGTGTATAATAAGGTTTGCTTGGATGTCTGATGTACTGCGTAGAGTGGAAGACTCTAAAAGCTAGACCAGCTAAAAAGTCTCTAGAAGATAAAAGACCTGCCACTGGTCGCAGGGTAAAACCAGTACAGTCTGAAAAACATAAAGTACAGTTAATTTTCTTATAGCTGTTGAATAAAAATTGTTAAAAGTACCTTTAAGGAAATTGGAAATATCTTCTAATTGTGGTATATTATCTTCTCGATATCCACAATTTTCTATCAATAATGGAAATACGTGGTTGTGTTCTTTACAAGCATGAGTTGGATATAAAGTTGTCAGCTGTCTAAAAACTTTTCCCCAAGTTTCTGTTTCTTCTTTGGTATAATCTACATGAGGCAGTTTTTGTCCGTATCTAAAAAATATATTATGTATTTCTATATATTGAATTGAAAAACTAATTTTGTACTTACTTGTAATTAAAAGCAATATCAGCAAAGTATTTCCTGCGTGCTCTGTATACTGGATCTGTAAATCCGGGATGATCAGAATCTAATTCAGCACCATAGGATAAAATTTGGTTAGCGAAACGATCCAAATCCCTAATTCTTCTTGGAAACCATGGTACAGTATCTACAAATTAATATATTAGTTTTTATAAATCAAAATATATTAAGGATTATATACCTTTGTTGTCTTTGTAATCTCTAGAGATGATTTGGAAATAACTGCTGATTTCTTTTAAATCTGTTATGGCTGCTCCCAAGTTTCCAGTTGGGGCACATTCCACCATAAACTCATAATCTTCTGGTGATTGTGATGATGATCTTGATTCGATGTGCATTAAATTGACTCCATGTTTTTTGAAAATTTTTAAATATTTAGCCAAAACTCCAACTTCTTCAGCTGAAGGTGCGAACACTATACAGGTGCTATGAGCAGAATCCTTACCGATTCTAATGTAGTTACCTCCAGGCATTAGTTTTGGCTGAAAAATAAATTTTTATTTATTATTTTGGTGGTGTGAGAGAAGAATTCAGTGACGTTTATATTAAAAGAAACTGGAATGTTGTTAATTTGTTTTTTACTCACGTTTTTAGTAGTTGAATTATTATTCATTATAATAATAAACTAGTTTGTTTTATGACTGAGGTATCTCTGAAATTGTTGTGCTATAAATATGGGGTTTCTTTGTAATTTTAATAATAAATTGCATCATGAATGGAAAAGGAAAATCTGTTTATTGCGGTATGGGTAAATTATAATATTCTTATAAAAATGCTTTTATACTGATATACATATTGGATATATATATTTAAACGCAATTTGTGACGTATATCCGGTGGAAATTGAGTCTTCGCAATTAGACTTTAATTACTTATACATACAGGGTGATTCATTAGTGTAATAAACCTGTTATTAACGTTTCTGGGTAGCTTGGATTTTTGATATTTTACAAATTTGTCGATACAAAAGAAATAAAGAAAATCGTAAACTACTTATACATACAGGGTGATTCATTAGTCTAATAAACCTTAGGTCTGTTATTAACGTTTTTGGGTAGCTTGGATTTTTGACATTTTACAAATTTGTCGATACAAAAGAAAAAAAGAAAATCGTAAACTACTTATACATACAGGGTGATTCATTTGTGTAATAAACCTTAGGTCTGTTATTGACGTTTCTGGGTAGCTTGGATTTTTGATATTTTACAAAATTGTCGATACAAAAGAAAAAAAGAAAATCGTAAACTACTTATACATACAGGGTGATTCATTAGTCTAATAAACCTTAGGTCTGTTATTAACGTTTCTGGGTAGCTTGGATTTTTGATATTTTACAAAATTGTCGATACAAAAGAAAAAAAGAAAATCGTAAACTACTTATACATTTGTGTAATAAACCTTAGGTCTGTTATTGACGTTTCTGGGTAGCTTGGATTTTTGATATTTTACAAAATTGTCGATACAAAAGAGAAAAAAAGAAAATCGTAAACTACTTATACATACAGGGTGATTCATTAGTGTAATAAACCTTAGGTCTGTTATTAACGTTTTTGGGTAGCTTGGATTTTTGATATTTTACAAAATTGTCGATACAAAAGAAAAAAAGAAAATCGTAAACTACTTATACATACAGGGTGATTCATTAGTGTAATAAACCTTAGGTCTGTTATTAACGTTTCTGGGTAGCTTGGATTTTTGATATTTTACAAAATTGTCGATACAAAAGAAAAAAAGAAAATCGTAAACTACTTATACATACAGGGTGATTCATTAGTGTAATAAACCTTAGGTCTGTTATTAACGTTTTTGGGTAGCTTGGATTTTTGATATTTTACAAATTTGTGAATACAAAAGAAAAAAAGAAAATCGTAACTACTTATACATACAGGGTGATTCATTAGTGTAATATAATAAAGCTTAGGTCTCTTATCTGAAAAGATATTTATTTAGTTATTGTTGGCAGCTTTAAGCTTCATATTTCGAAACTGATTACAATGTTACAGGGTGGTCCGTTAATTGGTTTTTAAAAAACCGTAAATTTGATCGATTACCGAGTAACTCAATCATGTCAACATTACAATGTTTATTAACATATAGAAGCTGATATTATTGAAAATTCCTGTTAGGTCATAAGTATCAAAATTCTATAAATACCCTAATTAAATCCCGATCAAAAACACCACATGATAATATAAATATTATGCTACTAAATCTTCCATAGTAGAAAACTACAAGAAATCTAATGTTTACATTAAATTTAGCGCGATTCCTTCATAAATTGTACTTTTCATAAACAAATGGTTCGGTGTATACAGAGTGGTCCAAATATCTCGCAAACTGTTGTACAATAATAATGTTCAATTATAGTTATTGTTAATTTATTAACACATATATCCTTGAGGACTATTTTCAACATAAAATATAAATAAAATTATCGCCATTTAAAAACTATATTTTATGTTTTTGAAAACATCACAAGATAAAAGGAATATAAACATTATAATTGCTGCAACTAAATAAAATAGATCTGCTACACTACATAATATTATTTTGTACATAATTCTAGAACGATTTATCATTGGAACTAGAGTTGAGAAATAACTTGATAACATTAATTTGCATGTCATGGACGTGAAAATTACATTTTATCAACAAAAAAATCCTTTTAAGCACGTTTCCTTGAGATAACATAGAAAATGCTGAAAAGTTGAATGGTAATTATAATATTCTTCAAATGTCGAGACTAGTTATTTTCAGAACGAGACCGTCTCGACAAGACAAGCGCAAAACGAGACGAGATTATGCGTAGTCTCGTCTTTAAATGTTGAGACTAAATTTCTTTACAGCGAGACAGCCGTTTTCTTGTCTAGATTAGATAAACGTAAATTGAGATTATGCAGTCTCGTTTTTAAAAGTCGAGATTGGTTATCTTTAGAACGAAACAGTCGATGTCCCTTTCTCGTTTACCTGAATCGAAAATTAGCAGGTTTCACGCGGCTTCGATTTTCAATTGTCGAGACTCGTTATTTTCAGAACGAGACCGTCCATATCCCGTCTCGTCTTTGAATGGCGAGACTCCGTTTTCTTGTCTAGATTGGATAAACGAAAATTGAGATTAAGCAGTCTTGTCTTTAAATGTCGAGATTAGTTATCTTTAGAACGAAACCGTCGATGTCCCTTCTCGACGAGCTAGACCAGCGGAATACGAGACAAGATTATGTGAAATCTAGACTTTCAATGTCGAGACCAGTTATTTTCAGAACGAGATTCACGATGGTCTCGTCCTTAAAAGTCGAGATTAGTTAGCTCCGTAACGAAACAGTCGATGTCTCTTCTCGACGAGACCAGCGGAATACGAGACGAGATTATCCGAAATCTGGATTTTAAATACCGAGACCAGTTATTTTCAGAACGACACCGTCGAAGTCCCGTCTCGTTTTTAAATGTCGAGACTAAATGTCTTTTGAGCGAGACTCCGTTTTCTTGTCTAGATTGGATAAACGAAAATTGGGATTAAGTAGTCTCGTATTTAAAAGTCGAGATTAGTTATCTTTAGAACGAAACCGTCGATGTCCCTTCTCGACGAGACCAGCGGAATACGAAACGAGATTATGCGAAATCTAGACTTTAAATGTTGAGACGAGTTATTTTCAGAACGAGACCGTCGATATCTCGTCTCGTCCTTAAAAGTCGAGATTAGTTATCTTTGGAACGAAACCGTCGATGTCCCTTTTCGACGAGAACAGCGGAATACGAGACGAGATTATGCGAAATCTAGACTTTGAATGTCGAGACCAGTTATTTTCAGAACGAGACCGTCGATATCCCGTCTTGTCCTTAAAAGTCGAGATTAGTTATCTTTAGAACGAAACCGTCGATGTCCCTTTTCGACGAGACCAGCGGAATACGAGATGAGATTGTGCGAAATCTAAACTTTAAATGTCGAGACTTGTTATTCTTTAGAACGAGACAGTCGATGGCAAACGGAAAACGAGATAATAATTTTCATCAATTAATTAATTTTCGAGACAAAATATTGAAAATGATTTTTGTTCAATTTTCTCTTGTTCTAGTTCAACTTTAAAAGTCTATAACTCAGAAATGAGTAGTGTATGAAAAACAAAACAATTTTTTGTATAATTTATAATTTATAAAAATAAACTTACTATGTCCGGCGGGCTTCCTTGTGAGGTGGTACTGATATTATTTTTATTTTTGTAAATAATATCTGTCGGCGAGGTAACCGTTGACATCATTTTGGTTATTTAAAAAAAAAGACACTAGAAATAGAAAATAATTGTTCTTGTATGTCGAACAGAACGTTCACTCGTAAACTAGTACTGAAAGATATATCTGCATTCTTTAAATATCTCTCTCGGAGGTTTTTATTTCCTTAGATACAACATACAACACTCTAATCGAAAATAATATCGCCTTACGAAATATTGTTTTCGAATTGTATCATTCTGTTTCGACGTTTTCGTAAACACATTAAAAACGGGTTTTTGCTAAATTATATATTTTAATTCATATTAATTATCTACAAATTATCTACATTTCAAGTGACGCGTTTCGATAAATAATGGCCACCGAGGTCACCTGATTGTGTTCCATTTGATATTTTATTGGAAGAATCGAAGGTGTGTCAGAAAACAAAACATCTGGTAACATCCTTGAATTTTGGATATTTTGTTATCTGTTAACAGGCTTCAGTTTTTTTTTTTTTTTTTTTTTTTTTTTTTTTTTTTTTTTTTTTTTTTTTTTTTTCTCGAAAACAAATTTTGCTAAATTGCTTAATATTCTCTTCACCTTGGTCTATTTCCAACCTATTCATATATCATCCATATATATAGGATGTCCCGTAAATAATACCCAAATGCAACTTTTCTCTAACCTTCTTAGTTTGTGAGATACAGGCTGTTAAAAAGTAAAGAACAAATACACATTTTATTTGATATCTTCTTGGGGGGTGGAAGTACAAATTTAAAAATTTTTGTAGGTTATTGTCTCTTCAAAACACATCGACAGTATTAATTATGTAAAATTCTAATAAGCCAGTGGCGTGGTACGAGAGGTTCCTAAAGTTTTATTGTAAAATATTTTTGAAACTATATCGCGAAAGGGGAAACTTTTCTTATCGCATTTGCGTCAGAGATGGATTTCGACAGGGATATCCAAGTAGAGATTATTTCCAAAATTGTAAAGGAGATTGTGCAAGGACTGTTAGTTATCAATACAAAAACATAATAAATATTGAAATTGATACATTTTTAGAAAATTCATGACAATTATTGAAAAATTAATAACTTTAATAAAAAAAAAATGGTATATACAGGGCGAGTTCCAACAATAAAATTATAAAATTCAAAAACTAATTAGACATTTGCCATTATTTGAAATTTCTATATACAGGGTGGTCCGTAAGTCATGGTCCAAAGTGAAATGGAAGATTCTTTGCCTAAGAATATTACAATCTGACGCAGCTTCCTTAAATAAAATTTTGAAGATAAAAAAGATACAAGGTGGCAAAGTTGAAATGTCAAAAATGATTTTTTTCCAGTAAATTGGAAGATTTTTGATATATACAAACGTAAAAATTAAAAGATAGGGGGTTTAGGACATGGGAAATCATAATAATCTATCAGTTTCGATGTATTTTCTAGACATTCTAGAGGGCGCCACAAAAGCTATGCTGTTGGCACAGATTATAAAGGAGAACAGATACGAATCCCGGCAAAACATCAAAGGATTTTCAAGTCCGATTTCAATGACCTTGGACCTTTAACTCGGTATGGCCGCGATGTTGTCAGTTTAAAATATTTTCAGAATTTCTTACCAAATTGCAATGTTGACTTGGGGACAATAACAGTTTCCAGTGCCGGTTCTTTACTTTTCTTTCCGAATAAAATTTATTTGGACAGTCTCTGTATGAACAATACACTCCCCCGTGATGTTTATTCATTTTATAAAAATAATATACTAATGTACACTATTTTCAGTTAATATTACTACAACCTACAAGCGATTAGTCGAATAACACAAACAATATCGCGGATTGACAACCTTCAAACTGAAGTGTCAAAATGACGTTTTGTATTTTGATTTTTAAGCTAAGCCGTCACGGTTATTGTGCATGGTTGCCAAAGATGGTTTGTGAAAAAAAGTATATATTTATGGTATGAATTTTATACATTATAATCTTTTAAATGGTAGAATTCTTTTAATGTTAATGAAATTGATTTAAAACAAGTAATTGTCGAATATTTGTATGTGTATAACTATCACACTAAAAATATTGCTTATAAAATATTCGACCTCTGATCGTGAATTAAGGGAAATATTATGCAAACTGACAACCCTGTTGAAAAGTTTCGCGAAGCAGCCCGAACGGAGTCGACATACGACGATGAACCTTTGAATGGGTATGTCCACCCATCTCTCTCTTTTTTACTGTTCTCTGTCAAGCTTTCGCATCTGTTCTCTTTTATCAGTGCACTATTAATAAAAACGTCATAATGACAAGAAATGTCAAGTGATTTATTAAAATGAGCAAAAGAAGTGCTGCCGATTTAAAACATTCAACATTGCTACAGTTGTACGCACGAGCCAGAGCACCAAGTCGGGATTATTATGGTCTAACAATCGCGGAAACATGTGTGAGTTTATCTTAATTTAAAAAAAAAATATTAAATGTGACTATTGAATAATTATTAAATTCACAGATTTGCTTGAATATTTGGAAAATCACTCACGGACCGCACTGTTTTCCGAAACAAAAATTTTGCGAAATTTTATATTTTCACGAAGATAAATATCTTCAAGAAGAAATCAAAAACACTTTCGGTGACAGCGTATTCGATTATATCAAAAATTTGTGTTGTCGCAAAAGGAATTTGGAAAATGTACCTCGGCGAGCGTTTTTAAAAATCGCTCAATATTTGGGTGTAAATGATTTGTTAAAATTGGCTAGAACAAACAAAATTTTTTACGAGGTAATGTATTTTTTTTTGGTTTTTATCTGTGGACACAGTGTATATCTTTGTAGTTGTGTAACAAAGAAGAAATTTGGCAAATCATTTTTCGGAAAACTTTACGTCGATTTCCTTCTCCCGAAGAAAAACGTATGGCGTTTGATTGTGGTTGGAAAGAAACGTTAAAAAGAAGAATTTCTTACATAAAACAAGCCCTTGAAACTACAAAGAAAAAAACCTTTACATCTGACCACAAAACTGCCTCAATAAAAACGAAAAAATGTGTGTTGAAAGCGAAATAAAATTCCAATTATATTAAAAACTTTATTTAGGAAAATGTTTTTTTTTTTATATAACCAAAATTACTAATAAATAATGCTTTAAAATAGTATCACATGAAACAAATAAATATGAAATTCATAAGATGGATTTTAAACCTAATCTTTGAAGAAAAAAAATCTACTATACGAGCCCATGAAAATACATAATATATTTATTTCGAGTTTTAATAATAAACTCTCTATTAATGAAATATTAAAAAATAAAAAATCTCTTAGAAAAATAAATCAATTTTTGGTCACATGTACATCTAAGAAAATCACAAAAATTAAAATTAAATAGAAAAAATTTCCAGAATCATTTTTTTTTCTAATTAAATACGTTTGGTTCAGTCAAACACATTTTTAATAAAACATATTTACTTTAAAAAATGTAGGTTTAAACAAAAATATGGGACATGCCACAAGACGGTGTGTTGAAAAATTATAAGTTGGAAGAAATTTGTTACTGAATGAAGAAATGGGATCCAAATACTATTATCAGACTTGGAAATAATGCCATTCAATTGTAAACAGACTGCTTGAAAGCAATAGGAGTAACTGGGATAGGCGTTTTCGGGCCAGGGATCCAAATATAATAATTACCATCTTGATAGCCTTCACTAAGAAAAAAAAACTCAACCTCAAAACCATAAAACATAGGTTTGATTTTAGATAGTGAGCTCCTGTGGAACAAACACGAAAAGGAGATTACCCACAAGGCGAAAATGGCTCTTATGTTCTGTAGGAATCTGGCAGGGAGAAATTGGGGTTGCAACCCAAAAATCCTAAGCTGGATGTACACTGCCATAGTGAGACCAATCATCACTTATGGAGCCATTGCATGGAGCAGCAGAACTAGTCTATTGATAACGAGAGAAAACCTCTCCAAAATTCAAAGACTAGCTTGTATATGCATTACAGGAGCAATGAGAACATGCCCAACGGCAGCAATGGAAGTAATTCTTATCTCACCCCTCTACATGTGGTGGTGGAAAGTGTTGCAGAAAAAACAAGATACAGACTAAGTAGAGAGGGAATGTGGGACATGCCACAAGACGGTATGATGAGAAAGTACAACTTTTCGAAGAAATTCGTTACAGAATTCAGCAACAGGAAGGAATGGGATCCGAAAACCATTACCAGAATTAGAACGAATACCATTCAATGGTACACAGATGGCTCAAAAGCAATAGGAAGAGCTGGGATAGCAGTGTTTGGGCCAGGAACCAAACACTCTGGAAGCTTGGGAAAAACTCCAAGTATATCTTTCAAGCGGAAATCCACTCCATAAGAAGGTGCGCCTTGTTCAATATTGATAAAGGATATAGAACACAAAGGATCTCATAATGACAGATAGTCAAGGAGCCATTAAGGCACTGAGCTCTTGTGTAACCAGTTCCAAAATGGTGTGGGAATGCCTAGACAAACTCAATGAAGAATACTATGGATTCCAGGACACACTGGAAGATTCTTCTGGGTGACTACAACCTGTTGAGATCAAATGAATGCATAAGTCAAAGTAAAACTGCGCTAAGAGTTTCAACATCCCATTTAAAATTTTTTTTCCAAAATTAAGATGAAATGAAAATTAATATAAAAATGTGTCGACATTTTCAAACGTCTACAGTAAATTTCTGTGTTCTACTTCTGCTACAGTATATAAAGTCAAAAATGTCCTAGATAAAAATGATTGTACGAGATATTATATTACAAAAAGGGAAAATGCTTTTTCCGCCTACCTCTATCCAAAGTATACAGTTCCTGGCATCATTTTATGGAGCAAATTCTTGTTTTTCCTCCATAGGGAGGAAAAGTAAAAGTCATAAATGAAATAACTTATAAGGCATTGACAACCCATACTAAATAATATTACATAAGTTTAAATTTTAGAGTTCACATATTTATAGAACACCCTGTATTTTGCAAAATGATATAAATCAGTAAATTATTATTTTATTTTTCCGTCGACCATTAATGCATGGTTTACCTACATTAATCAACAATTTTTTACAGGCAACCCAACGCACATCTTATATATTGACATTTTATAGGCAACCAAACATACAATGGCGTCCTCAAAGATGAATCCTAGTATAGAATACTTCTAGTTTTTGACGTACCTATCGTTTTATTTTATTATTCTATAAAATTATAATAATTATTAGTGACATCCAAAAAAGAATTTAAGAACAGCGATAACAGTGACATTTGAACCAGAGACCATCTCAATGTCATTATTTATTTTTGACAGTCCAAAAGTGAGTAAGGTTCTCTATAATATATATGTCAACAGAATATAAAATAATATTTGAAAAATGAGTGATTCAAGCGAATTTGAAGACATAAATAATACTTTGGATAGAGGTAGGAGGAAAAATCATATGTATAACATGTGAGTAAACTTCATCCTCGGGAGAAAGAGTAGCATTATACTCCCTTGTTATACAAATAGCTATTTTTATTCTAAATATTTAAACACAAAGGCAAATGATATAATCAATGCTTTTGATAGAAATGTGATCATTTCCCTCTGTTTCGATTCATAAGTATATATTTGAGGGACAGAATGGCTTCATTTAAAATCAGATCAATCCAAAAAAAAACAATACACTGCACAATTATTAAAGGGATAGTTAAGAATTTAAATTTAATTAAAAGCATCTCCTGAAAGTTGATCCATAGATATTATAAAGGGTGACCCAGAAGTATATAACCCATTTTAAATACAAAAACGACAAGGAGGTGCACTTTTCACTTGTGGCAAAGACATTTGGAGGTAGGTGGTATAGAAAAGCCAATTGAGTGGGCTGTCTACTCTCCAGACTTGACGTTTCCTGACTTTTTTTGCAGTTGAAATGGGTCAGAAATATCTAGGATATCCTGTATTGGAAAATTGATTATTTTGCAATTTCAGAAACAGTTCAAACATACTTTTCAGGTGTGTACAGGCGAATATTTGTCATTTCAAATAGAATTGAAGCCATAAGTAGGTAAAAAGTGAAAAAACGTTTGATTAAATATATTATTGTTATTATTTATGGCAAAAATCGTGCGTTTTATCATTGTTTAAAAGGGCAATTTTGTTTTTAAATAGACGCAAAGTGTATTGTTTAATAATAAATGGGATACATATACAAAACGAGCAGATAATCCACATTTTTTTTTTGATATTTAATATCGATTTAAGATTAATTCACTATTTTGCCAGCAAATGGGTGAATTTGTCGGTTATTTCTATTAAAAATGTAAATTTTTTTAACCACACTTTAGTTGCGGACATCCTGTATATTTTATAGAGTATCATAACATAAATATACAATTTGGTGTAATAATTTTACAGGGTTTTTCAACATATAATTATATACTAGATGAAAATCTAATATTTTAAAATTGAAATTAATTTGATATAAATTCGTTTCTTTCAAATAGAAAAATTTTAAATTCTTCTTATAAATAAAAAAAGAAAGAAGAATTTACTCGTTTGAATACCAGTGCTGGGTAGTTTCTAGTTAAAAAATAATCACAATTACTCTTATACATGTAATTCTATTTAAGTACATTTTTCTTCTTAAATTACTTTGGAGTTGTAATTGCTGCAAAATCTGTGGAGGAAATTGTACTTTTGCTTGTAATACTAGATACACTTAGGGATACAATATGCCAATTTATATAGGAGCAGTCTAATGTTTCGGACAAGCTCTAAGTGCTAAATCACCCAAAATCGTCATGATTCCATAGATATACTACAGATAAAGGCAAGAAGCCAGCTTTGAACCTATAAGAGATGGATAAAAAGTAAAAAGTTCTGGTTGACTTTCTCTAATGGCAGAAAAACCTCTGTCTCTTTCCCACTTACACAACTGGCTATGGCTTGTTGTCTATATTTGAAGTTTCTCTATTAAACAGTCAACTTAAACTGAGTTTATTGTACATTCAATATCTTTTTTGGTGTGCGTCATCGTTTGTGACGTATATCCGGGTTTTCAGTGTTCATTCCATTTCCTATTTTGACATATATCTAACCTTAAATTTGATACATACAATCTTCTGGATCGTATTCAGACAAATTCGAAAAGGCTATAAAATTATCAGCTTCTTTCTCTAACTGAAAATACTTGAGAACTGTCAGTGTGACATTACGTGCCAATACGAAAGGTACGTCTGCATCCTATTTTGAAAGTCTGCAAAATTTCATCCGTAACTGTATTTTTTTATCCACAAAGTAATTGTAATTAATTCTTTTTTTTTGGTAAAGTGCTTTTTAATTGTTATTATTTCCCAGCACTGTTAAATACAATAAATAAATTAATTATTATCGTATGGCATATCGAAAGATCTACCGCTGTCGCCACAATAATCTAAGGGATCCACTTCCGGTGGACATGCTACTGTATTTCTTTCCAACGCCTTCATGCGGATCTTCATGTGTTCCAACATTTTGTCTATTGCCCGCAACCGTTTTTCCAAACTTGTCGTACTCAAAAACCCAACCTAAAACATAAATATCAACATTATAATCAAAACCAGTCAGTTCTTTTTTATTTTTTTTATTTCCCATGGCTGGTATCTCAATTGCCACAAATGAAATAACCAGAAAAGGAATCTCTGACAAAAAGATAATAATCTTTACTTATAATAGACAAGTCCTATTAGCATTGAACAGACATTTTATATCGGGGCTAGTACTAGAGTGTCGCCAAGATTTAGCCTGTGCTTCGGCAGATAATAGTATTATCCTGAAGTGGGTTAAAGGTAATTGCATTGCCAGGGAAGTGGCTGGTCTAAACATTTTAGGACACAGTGACACCTACGGCCTAAAGACTTCGACAGTTGCAGAACTAGCCAAACGTTACACACATGCTGGGATGGAATCAAAGGATACAGTCTTGCTAGGATGACCCTGGACAAGCTTATTAGGAAGCTGCAACGAAGAAATATTTGGCGATGACCAGGAAAAGCCTACGTTGAACAGTAGGATTTCTGACTGAGAAAACACCTCCATACTATGGGGCTAGTGGACACACCTCTATGCAGGATGTGTGAGCAGGAAGATGAAACTGTTAGGCATGTCTTTTGAGAGTTTCTCGTCAATAAGAGAGTGAGTGTTCGGTGAGTCTAGGCCTACATTTGCCGATATAAAGGAGATGTCTCCTGGTGATCTGTCCAACTTCCTAGGAAGGACAGGATGGACGATGACCTAGGAGGACAACTCATCGGGAGGTTGTACTATGGGTCACATGTGGTGCTGAAAGCTTACACTCACCCTCCCTACTCTACAGAGAAATAAATAATAAAAGAAGGTTTGAATTGTCTATCTTAACTTACTTGCAATTGAGAGCTGAGCGGTAAAATGGGCATCAGCCACCAAGCCCAAGACGGCCCGTCTGCTAACGTAAACCAATCTTTTTCCACTTTGGGCATTTTTCCTATTAATCTTTCAACTTCTGCCAAAACTTTCGGTTTTAAGGATTTGATCCATTTCGACGCCTTGTTATAGACCCTTTCATGGAGTGATATTAATTCTTGTAGTTTTTCTGAAGAAACTTCGTTATCTTTTATATAATTAATTTTCGCTGTGTCGTAACCATCCTACAAAACATATATTCATATCTACAGGGTGTCCCACGACGAGCTAAAACTATCTGTATATGGCTAAATACTTATAGTAAAATCATGGAAATTTCTACGTTTGGGTTTTCGGATACGATCTTTTTAGCTGAAATATTTTTAAAGATGGTCGACTTCCGGTTCTACCGGAAGTCGACTGTAACTTTGTTATTTTAAATGGAACACCCTGTATATTAATACATTTTTAAAATCTACGTAAAATTTTAATATAGTTTTGTCTAAATACTTTTTTCGAAAAATGCACACTTTTTGAGTTATTGATTTTTTTGAAAAAAATTTGACCGTAGAAGACCCTTATAAATTATTTTTTTACGAGGGGACCCTTGAAGATATGAAAATGGTTTTTGTTCAGTTGTTTTTAGCAAGACTAGACGTATTTGAATCTATGTTGGAAAATTTCCATTTCATACAGGGTGTGTACAAAAAGTGTTCAAAGTTCAACTTCATAAATATCAAATTTTTTAATTTTTTTAAACAGAACTACCCGGTTTTTTCTGTTTTAATGTATTTAGGGGTGAAAAATAAGGCAAATTCATGTATACTTTCCTATACCTAAACCTTACGGCTAAATGTAATCTGCAAAGTATACCCCAAACGTATAAATTTTCATGATTTTACTATAAGTATGTTGCCATATACAGTTGGTCGTATAGTTTGTCTCAAAATATGGGCCAATTGCAAAAAATCGTATGGTTAGATTAGGAAATAGAAAAGATAAGACAGATTTTTTAGGTTATGTCCTTAAAATAAGCTTGATTTATACCTGTTCGCTTTTGCTGATCACCTTAAATCTTCTCACGCCGACAGTGGTTAAAATAAACCGACCATCTTCAAAATTAACGGCGTCTTTAACTTCGAGAACAGTACCGTATTGAACGAATTTATCTCCGGTGGATTCTTTTCCTGCCATAGCGAATCGTTTGGTAGGCGATTGTAGACATCTTCTAGCTAGCAAACGATACTTTGGTTCGTATACGTATAACGGACACGCAACCCCAGGAAAAGCGTTGGTACATATAAAAACAGGAACCTGAAAAAAATTTTAATCAAAATTTAAATTTAATTTAAAAAAAATTTTTTACTTACATCAGATCCGCTTTCTAAGATCAAACTTTCCTTAATACTAATGGACATTCTTTCGTTATAATCATGTGGCACTAAAAATTTGATTGCGTGTTGTAGTACATCGGTTGATCCTCTCGAATAGTCTGCTATGTTTAAGGAAGCCATACATAGAGGGCAGGATAAACCGTGGTCTAATACTCTTGTGAGACATCCTCTACAAAACGTGTGTCCGCAACTTGTCGTTACCGGATCTAACAAACATCTACTGCAAAGGATGCATTCCACGTCTCCGGACGAAATACAACTCCAGCTGGTTTTCAAAGCATCTTCTAGAACGAAAATAAAGCTAGTTAGTTCAGTTATATATAGTTATATAAGGAGAATATGAAAAAAAACTATTTGAAAGAGAGGGACGCAGTCAGCGATGGGCGTGTGTTCAGTGCTTTCCTAATTTAACCGCTGTTGCCAAATATACTTATATGTAAAAGTTATTACCAGTTTTTGTCGACAACAATGTTAAATAACAATAATTGTTAAATCGAAACAAGTGTATAGATTTTATTTATTCCAGATTGTAATTGGGTGTAATATTTTTATAGCTGAGTGCACATTACTGAGAAAATGAAGAACAGTTTTTTTCTACATTCATGCAAAAAGCAACACTTTAGTGAAACACATTTAATGGAAAAAGTGTTTCTTTTTTGCACTAGTGCAACAAAATCTTTGTAGCACTCATCTGTCATTCTTGTGTCAGTTTTGTGATGATTTAGGACAAACATAAACATTTAAATGAAATACAATTACAGAGGTGTCTGATCCTGCTCTAATACAACAATAATATAATAATATGTATATCTTACTACTTAGTCTCAACGAGTTACAATTATTGCAGAAATCTTTAATTATTTAAAATTTAAATGGTCAAGGCGAAAACCAGCTATGATTGAGTATACTGACAAGGTGAAGGCCATAAAGATACAAAAAAGAAGAACGGGTTGAGTTTTATTAGGTTCTTAACATATTAAATGTTCTAATTTTCCAGTTTTTGCATGAATTTAGAAAAAATATTGTATGCAACTCGTGCAAAACGTGTTTTTTTGCACTCGACGTGTTGTCCAACTCGGTCCAAAAGCACTTGTTGCATAAATAACTATTGTATTCTGTATAAATATTTTAATTTTTCGAAAAATTTCAAAATTTTTCAATTGTAATTTGTCCAATTTTTCCCGTATTAAAAGTCAAATGCAAATATTAGTTATTCCTTAAAAAGTAACCAAACATTCTAATCTGGCAACGCTGCTATCGTATCAAATGACACGCCCAACGCTGACCGCGCACAATTATTCTTGTTGTCCTTGTCGTGCTCGTGTAAACCGTATGTCTATGTATAGACCGAGAAGTAGTTGTTTCTTTTTAGTTGAACGTTCACTGTTTTCGAAAAATATTTTTACCTTTAATATCACCAACTTCTCTAAAAACGTTGTCTAACGTTTCTTGAAAATGTTTGTAGTTATCGGGATATCCATCAAACCAAAAATTCTTAAAGGAACTGTTACATATATTCGTAGTTTTCCGTTTCCGTTTTTCCTTTTTGTACTCTAAAGTTTCCGCGGGTTTTTCTAAAAAACTCGATATCTGAAAAATGTTTTGTTCAATAATTATTGAGTTGAATTTTTTTTAAATCAACTCACCCTTTCTTGAGTATCTTTTCTCATTTGAAGTCCAGCGTATCCTGAACGTAGGTGGTATCTGGGTTCTACTCCCAGTATGTCTTCAGTGTTGGGTACCATAATGTCTAAAACAAAAAAGAAATTGGTTAATTTTCAATCACTATAGTGTATTATTTTAGTTTTTAAATTTATCGGGAAATTGAACCAAAAGGAACATATTATAATATGGTACATTCAATATACTTTTTGATGTGCGTCATCGTTTGTGACGTATATCCGGTTTTTGAGTATGTCGTTTATTTTATTTGCTATTTTGACATGTAGCTAACCTTGAATTTGATAAATATAATGATCAGGATCGTATTTAGCCATGGAATTAATAAGTTTTTTTGAAAATTGAAAATACTTGAAAACTTTCAAAATGTTTTTAACTAAATATAACAATAATAGTTGACCGTAAACAACAAAGTACAGACCTGAACAAAACCGTCAAATTCTCTATACGAAAGGTACGTCGGCATCCTATTTTGAACCATTTTTCCTTATTATATTTTATTTAAGTAGTTGAAAAATATAAATAATGATTTGTTATTTTCGTAAGGAATGCACAATAAATAACAAAAATCTTGGCTAGCTGTTTATTTCGGTTGGTAAAAAACAAGTTACATAAACAATTTTAATGATATGATTAAGAATTTGTCGACAATTAAAAAAATGTTGGAAAACAAAGGGACTTGTTGCAAATAACAATACTCTGCGGAGAAATTTCGAACAAAGCGTATGCAGAATATGTAGGCATCGAGCCAAAATTTAATAGAGTGGAGACAATATTAATCACCCGTTATATATTTCTCAACGAAATTAATTACAGATATTTTACTTAGCGATGATTTTCTATGGTCTTCTGTCGAAATAATAAATCAATTTTCTCTAAAGTCTACGAACAAATAAATATTATATTATTGATTCATTAAACTCACTCAACCAAGAAATAGATACTACTATATTATTTTAAATATACATATAAATATACAAACAGAATTGGCGCACGCCTATGAGAGTAAACAAGTCGTTTGAAAGGGTTTGAAGAATGCATCCACTCTATCACATAAAATTGTGTATATTATAGTGGACCGCCTTAGAAGTGACCCGAACTCTTCAATATTATAAGCAATATTTTACTCGATGATTGGCGATATTGGCCACCTGCAGCTGCGTTGCCAGATATTCAAAATTTTCTTAAATATATCGGGCATACATGAAGTAGCTAGCTAGCTTTCTAAGAACTTCGCGAGCTAACAGTATACTGAAGTAATGTGAAACATATAGTGAGCCCAATAATTTCAGAAAATATATCTGACAACATTGCTTTATTTTATGGTACTCAAACTGACATTGGATAAACTCTGGAATTTTTTGAAAAATCCAAGTACAGGGGGTTGTATTTAAAATAAGAAAGTTGGTATCGACCAATGTCACATGACACACCCTATATAATTTTTTTTAATTGCGCATCTAAAAATACAAGTCCCAACACGCTATTTATTGGTTATCGAATGTATTCCATTTGGCTGTTCCACACTGTATACGAAATTTTTGTCGAATAACAAAAATATTTATTCATATTGTATACAAAAGTTTTTATATTAAAATAATAGTACATAATATTATCGTATATTGTATCATTGTCTATAAATGATTGTACAGAGATGTTTACAGTTAATCTAAGGTCGATTACCCCACTATAATACGACTGTTGAGCGGTTTTACCAATGACTTGGCACTTGGCAACTTAGATATGATTTTTTTTTGTAAAGTCTCCGTTAATATTTATACTATTTATAAATTAATTCCCCATAAAACGATACGCCGTCTTTAATTTCTATAATTTTAATAAAGCAACTATAATATTTCGAATAAAATAATATTGGAGCTATCTGGGGGGTAGTAACAGAATGTTGGACAATTTTTCGTGTATTTTGGCATGTTTTTGTAATATTTGAATAAATACAGTGTTTTCGAAGGACAAAAAAAAAAAAAAAAAAAAAAAAAAAAAAAAAAAATTAGACACTTACAACTTGTATATAGATACCTTTCGTGAAATTGGACAAAATGGTGTAAAGATTGGGGGGTCCAGGTCTTTTACTTTTCGAAATACGGGATGTTGCTTATAATATTGAAGAGTTCGGGTCACTTCTAAGGCGGTCCACTATAACATACAAAATTTTATGGGATAGGGTGGATGCATTCTTCAAACCCTTTTAAACGATTTGTTCACTCTCATAGGCTTGCGCCAATTCTGTTTGTATATTTATATGTATATTTAAAATAATATAGTAGTATCTATTTCTTGGTTGAGTGAGTTTAATGAATTAATAATATAATATTTATTTGTTCGTAGATGTTAGGGTAAGTTATGTGAATATAATTCATTTGTAATTAATTAGAATGGCATTATGGAGACCATTTGAAACGACAGTCCAAGATAAAGCACGGGAATCTAATAATTTGGCGCCACGAGCAAATGACTTAGCAATGAATGATGATAGGGCCGAATTTAAAAACAAAGATTTACACTGAGTCAACGCGTTGTTTTAAATATGAACTTAACAATATTCGAATTTATAAAAAAAAATTATGCACGCCACTGAGTGGCTTTTTTCTTCAATGGGATTAAAAATATGAGTCATCAAATTAACATTAGATAGACTTTACCATGTCCTATACCTGTCTTTAACTGTTTCGGAAATATTAGAGCCTATCTCTCTCTCTCTTTTGAGATATAGCGCTAAGAAGTTGACATTATTTTATAACCCAGTTAAAAATAAATAATTAAACGTAACACGTCAATAATTATTATGCGACGCATATAAAATTATATGACAAAAAATTTCGTGTCTGCGATAAGTAGGATAAAGCCACATTTGTAGTCTTCGTAACGCCAGTATTTCAATCGATAAATCTGTTACGACGTTAAGTTTATATAACACCATAACACGTAACGTAAACATCAACGAAATACAGGGTTAAACATTAGTAAGATCTTTTTATACACTTATAAGAACTACAAATTTAAATAGATCAATGTAAATGTTGATATACTCGTGTAAACAGGTTTACGTAACCTCTTTTATTATATCTGTTAGTTATTTTTGTACTTAAAAAAAAAACTATCTACTTCCTTTTTCAATCGAGTTCTTTGTAACCACAAGTTCAAGATCATTGATCCGTTTTTTTTACCGGAACTACGCTAAGTGGATGTCTGTGAGTGCATGTAAGCTGGTTAAAAAACTGTTAAAAATATAGTCAGTGGGCTGTAGGATGTACTAGAATTGAATCCATATATGATTTTCATTTTTCCGCTACGAAAGGTAAGTCTGCATCCTATTTTGAATGATGTAATTTCTCCTGATTGATCTAAACATCAACTAATCAAGATCCATTGTGCTCCTTTACTTCTACTTAGTTTCTGAGGAGAGTCCCTGAAACACTACAGGCTTTAACTTCAAGGTAAATGTTTATATTCTATACAGTAATCTCCCAGGTACTCCCAATATTACATTGGGGCTGATTCCAAAAAGGGTTCAGGCTCCCAGGACGCCTATTCTTGAAATAACGAGAAGGGAGTGCTCCCAGGGAGAGCTCCCTCATTCCAACTCCCCAATAAAAAAACGTTATATTCTTGAAAAATGAAAAGTACCGGAGAGTAGCGATGAGGGAGCAAGATCGGGTAACAGCGTTGCCAGTTGCCTTGACCAATGAACTTGTAGAAATTTTGACAGACATTTAATTCATCGATAACCTCACTATTTACTATATTTGTTTGGTTGATATAATTGAACAAAATATGGATGTTAAAAGTAAACAGTTGAGTCCTAAACAAAAAGAAACTTTGTTGACGCGCGGTTTGTATGTATAGAGCAGAGGTTCTTGTGGGTTGAAATAGAAAAGGGGTGACAATGTCTATTATGTTATGACAGAGGTCTTTATCGACTCTAAATAACTGCACAAATTTTTTTTCCCAAAACATCCCTACCAATACCCACTTCTTCTAACGCCTCCTCAACATTCTCGTTAATTATTTTATTCCACAGCATTAAATTGAAATCTTCAACATTCATTTTGAACCACAGTCAATCAAAACAAAACAAAACAATTATAGAGGTTAGGTCAAATACTCCCTTTTACAATTCTCTCACTACCTAGTAGAGTAACTTCGAGTTCTCTTGGGAGATGCTCCCTCCCTCAAATTTATTTCAAGAATACCCATTTAATCTTTTCAAGAGAACCATGCCTACTTCTCTCGCAAAGTTCTACTCCCTGAAATTCAAGATTCAGTTCCCCTCTTTGCTAGTTCAGCTGCTATTTCATTCCCTTCTATTCCAGTGTGTCCTGGAATCCATAGTATTGTTCATTTAGTTTGTCTAGGAATTCCCACACCATTTTGGAACTGATTACACAAGAGCTCAGTGCTTTAATGGCTGCTTGACTCTACTAAGAAATAATGATGCACGATGTCCAAGATGTCTATCTGGTCTTGACGGTATGTGGTCCTTGGATTTGACTAAATATGACTTGGTATGACTCACAATGGAAATATTAGAAGCCATAAAAAATGTAGATGGAAAAACAAATATCGAATTTCCTTCTTTATAGTAATTTTTTTTTTGGCTGCTTCGGTAGTTGTTTGAAAAATATTTCGAACGTAATAATGTCAACAGATGATATTTTCGGTAGGAGCAATAAAATTTTACAACTTTAATATTCAAAATTTCAACTGAAATCATGACTATTATAAAATTTTCGAAAATAAATATAAAATATTAATTATTGCATATATTTTAATCGATTCGTCGATAATTTTTTCATTAACAAAAGCTAATTATTTATGTAACATTTATTTATTTTTTTCTAGATCAACAATCTGATAAATAATTTTCAAAATATTTAAAATTAAAAAAAAAATGTTAGTGTAGGTCACGTCCGAATGTCCGACTAAAAATAAAAGTTAAAAAATATATTTAAGCACTAATCTTGTTGTTGATTCATTGACAGGCATGTGTCTGGGATTGTTTTTAAGTTTCGCGATCAATGCCATGCCAATACCTGTCAAGTACACTGTCTGTTTTCGCTCCATATACAGGGTGTAACAAAAAAAAGGTCATAAATCATACCGCATATTCTGGGGCTAAAAATAACTCGATCCAACCGAAATTACCCTACAAATGTGTCGAAATATTTGAAAAAATCAATTTTCATTTGGTAACTTCGTAGGGTTGGATCGAGTTATTGTTAGCCCCAGAATATGTGGTATGATTCATGACCTGCCTTTTTGTTACACCCTGTATATTATGAATAGACCAGTGCCGAAACCTTCAAAAATGGTAAAAAAAAAAATATTAGTAGGATGAAACCGAGTTCGGGAAGTGGGAAGGGGTAAGTTTTTAAGGGTAAAAAATGGTTTATCTCTATTTCCGGAAAAACTACAAGTCCTATGGAAAAAAGTTGAATGGCAAAGTTGTGGGTAATAAAAAGCTCTACAACTTTTGTATTTACAATTTTTACACATAACCTCAAAATTTATGTGAAAAATTCAAAAAACCAAGTTTTTGGTTTTTTATTTTTATCTTTTACAAAAATTTTTTTTTTTAACGAAATTTTGTGAAAACTTACCTTTTTATGTCCCAAATACGATGTAATTTATTTAATTAAAAATATTAATTTTTTCACCTTATTTTGACTTAATATCGAAAAAGCACCCTAATTTTCAATCGAAAATTCACCCGTCAAAATATCAGCTTTTTTCAAAAAGTTGGAGTGGTTTCTGTTCGTTGAAATCTCTAGAAAAAAATGCATTACTATGGTATTAATAATCGATTAATAATCGATAACGCACACCAAAGATGGTGTGATATTTTATTTATTTAAAAAAATTATTTTTCAATGGGAGGTAATTGATAATCACCGATCAATAAATTTTTAGCAATTAATTATTAGCGTTTTGTTTTCAATGTATGTAAACAGATACACTTAACAAACAAACAACAGTATTTCCTTTTTGTATTTGAGTAATATAATAATAATAATAAATCAATTGTTAGTTGCACGTAGAAAAACAGAAACTTGGCTGTACTTTTATACTTGAAAAGTACAAAAACGAAAACAAGAGTGTAAGTAAACCCGATGATATATTGTGAAACGAGCACAAGGATTTTATTTGAAAGTGCGCGGATTAAAATTTTCATAATTCACCACTATTATTCAATACACAGTAATTATTATTTATGCAATGTATTTCATTAATGTTTCTTTTTGTTTCTATAAATAAATCCACCTTTTGTTTTTCGATAAACAATCATAATAATATATCTAGATTGGTATAGTGTATTTTTATCATACTGATATAAGTTTAAAAACGTGTCTGAAACACTTCAGAGTGAGTCACATTCAGGCGAAAAAGTCCCATTTGGATCCATGTTAAAACTTATGCATTTCATTTGATCTCAATCCTAGATTGTATAAGATATTTCCAATGGTCAGATCTTCCCTTTCTCTCAGCTTTAACTATTTCATCTAATATTACTTTGGGGCTGATTCCACAAAAATGTTCTGGTCCCCGGAATAGTATATTCTTCAAAGAGTGCATAATGAGGGCTATTATTCACGTGGATGAAGTGAATATTAGCCATTCTACACAAGTAAAAGACTATACTTTCTCCTCGACTAAAAAAAGAAAGCTTCCAGTGAGGATCGAACCCCAATCGTCCGCGCCAGAGTCAACTATTCCTACCACTAGGCTATAAGAGCATGTTTATTTTCAAAAATGGATACGGAACATACAGTTTTAATCGAAACCTTTACATTTATAGATTATAATTGGGAGTTATAACTAAATATAAACTACTGTTGTCCATTTTTTCTCTAAATAATACGTAAAATTATAATTCTATCATTATTTTGACGTTTCAAACGACGCGCTGTCAGAATCGATTTGCATTATTTGGTATTTGACGTTGACGTTTTAAAAGAGACGATTTGATTTATTCATTTCAATTCATTTAAGAGTGATAATAATAGAATGTGATTGGCCAACGAGAGTGAATTATTTCTCATTATTCACTGGTGTGAAGAATATATATCATTATGTAGCTAAATAAGTGAAAATAATAAAACAGATACAATTTATTTATTTTATCCTATCTGAATTCCAATGTCCGCCTATGGTTTATTACGGTTTTAGAGTCTGAAATGGTGCTATCAATATGATAAAAATATACTATACTGACACGTGAAGTTTATATTTTCTGAATGCAGTACGGGAGACATTGAGGAATCTTTTGGACTTTTATTTTTAGTGAATGATATAAAACGCGACAAGGGGACGTATAAATTCTCCAGACCGTAAAATTGTAGGCGTCGCTAGAGACTGGAATCCAGGCGCGGATACAAGGGGGAGTAATAGGGTAATTACCCCCCATGAGTAATTAAAGATTTATTCGTCCAAATGTGATTTGTGATTTTTAAGATTATTTTTTTTTTCTTATTTTTATGTTTTAAGAGTTTTTTGTTATTTTTTGAATAAACGAATGATTCAGGATTCAGTGATAAAATTATTTACCCCCCTCCAGATACGCACCTGCTGGAATCAACGTGTGTATATTAATAAAAATTATAATAAATAAAAGTCTTTTTTATTTTTTCTATAACAATGATAAAAACGACAAAGATAGCGTATATTCAACGGATTACGTAAGAAATAATTTGAAAAACAATATTTTATATTTAAAAAAAAATTACATATAATTTAGAATCTTGTTGTTTGCATTATATCAATGTAATTTACATTTATATTCAATACGTTTATTTATGATCAACATTATTATATAACACTCACTAAGGACAAATCAATAAATTGTTGAATAGAGGTCGTTTTAATATAGAACAAATTTTTTTTGTATAAAAGACGCCCTTTTGTCCCTTTTTCTATCCCCCACACACTTATTCCTTTTAGGTTTGGCGATCCATACTTCTTTAGAATAAAATTTTGACTGCTTTTTGTCCCCTTACAATCTACGCCACTGTCATAATAATTGCTCCAGCATGTCTTTTGAGTCTATCTCACTTTCTACGTAAATATCATCTTCTTGTCTCAATATCAATATCTCTGTTAGGACGAATATTTACTACATGGACTATTCTTAATAGAACACCCTGTATATTAGCCACTCGCTCTATTTATTTATTATTACCTTATGTATTAGATTGTTTTTCAAAGTAAGTACAGTGTTTTATAGATTTATTTAAATTATTTTAAATAGTTACATAATCTAGCAGGTGCTTTTTTTTTGGTTAAAATATGCAAAATATCATGGCGACCGTTGATTGGCGGTCACTTTTTCGAATGTGTTCTTAAAATAAATTAATTCCCATTAGTTATAAGGTCAAAGAATATAAAATTGAAATATATCTACCTTATTATTATTATTATTATTGCGTAATCTAATTATGGCTGACTAATTTTTTTTTTGTCCTTTATGATTGTTTTTGTTTACCGAAAAATTATCATATTGAAGGTCAAGTTTGCTAACGAATATTCTCTAAAACGTTAGGATCATGATCTAAAAAAAAACGAAAGATTTACTCGGGAAGTCGTTGAGTGATGGAGACCAACCTCAAATTTTTGTAAAAAACGAAAATTAAAATGTGTAACACCCTGTATCTCTCTTAAAATCAACATTTAATTAATCCTAATTGATTCAAATCGCAATCTTTAAATCAAGATTTAAATCGCAATATTTTAAAGTGATTGTACTCTATGTATAATTACTTAAGGACCACCCTGTATAACAGAATATTTATAGATAAAATTAACCCATCTCTATGGTTGTATAACAAAAAGGTTTATATAAAATTCACCTGGCTTGTGAATACCAAAATGTACATAACAAATCAATTAGGGTTATGTAATTTTGTATTACATGAATAATTATATAAAATACTTTTATTCACCCTGTATATGACGTACAAAATTACCCGACGTTTTCAAATGCAAATAAACAACGTTTTAAGAATTTTGAAAAAGCCAAAATTAAAATAAACTTACTTTGTTTCTTGGTAAAAATATTATTGATGAAACTATATGAAAATAAATACAATTTTTAAGAAAATTAGACGTCCAAGAAAGAATTTATTTATTTTTCGTTGAAATTTTAACTACATATGCAGTATACAGCATGTCCACGGATGGTGAAAAATTTTCAATTTACTGAAAAATATTCTTGATCTTGATCCTGGTCCATTGATGGAACATTATGGACCAATATTGCCCCCCTCCCCGAATTTAGTGCAATTTTCATAAAACTGGCTATAAAATGAGACGGACTTAGAGTACCCCATTCGTAAACACGCTGTATAAAGGAGCGCTACTGATTTTAGTGTCGTAATATTCATCATATCGCCGCTCTCCGAGCTTGTGAGGACTAGGATTAAATAGAGCATACTTTTATTGCGTAGTACTTTAAAATTGAGTATGACCCCAATCGAAATATTTTCAACCGTCTGACTAACACGACGAAACAATGGACGGGCGACGGTTTCTTTTGTATTGTTCCTTTTAAACTTCTCGACAATCGAATTTAACGATGGCAAATGCTTAACTTGAAGTATTATGCCAACCACACATAAATGTAAATCTTATTTTAATGGTGAGCGACAAGATATTATGAACGCAGCTACACGTATTGTATTTAAATAACCAAATTATTTTCTTTCATATAAATTACTATAGTTTGTTTTAAAAACAACATAGACATAGAGTATAGGAATGCAATATTATTTAAACAACCAGATTTTACAGAGCTGTAGCCAAAATTGAAATATTTTACCAACATATCATGTACCCTCTCTTCCCATTACATCTTTTTACATACCATCGCTTTAGATATCTAAATTTTTTCACATACCCCCGCCTTTGATTCCATTTTTCTACATACCCTCGCTTTCAATACACTTTTTTACATATCCTTGCTTTCGATACACCTTTTTACGTACTCTCGCTTCAATATTTGAATTTCCCTATCTTCCTATGAAATTTTTTCCACACTCCACCACCTTCAATACCTTTTTTCATATACCTTCGCTTTCCATACATCTTTTTACATACCATCGCTTTAAATATCTAAATTTTTTCACATACCCCCGCCTTTGATTCCTTTTTTCTACATACCCTTGCTTTCGATACACCTTTTTACATACTCTCGCTTCAATACTTGAGTTTCCCTATCTTCCTATTAAATTTTTTCCACACTCCACCACCTTCAATACTTTTTTTCATATACCCTCGCTTTCTATACACTTTTTTACATATCCTTGCTTTCGATACACCTTTTCACATACTCTCGCTTCAATATTTGAATTTCCCTATCTTCCTATGAAATTTTTTCCACACTACACCCCCTTCAATACCTTTTTTCATATGCCCTCGCTTTCCATACATCTTTTTACATACCATCGCTTTTGATATCTACATTTTTTCACATACCCTCGCTTTCTATACACTTTTTTACATATCCTTGCTTTCGATACACCTTTTTACATACTCTCGCTTCAATATTTGAATTTCCCTATCTTCCAATGAAATTTTTTCCACACTCCACCACCTTCAATACCTTTTTTCATATACCCTCGCTTTCCATACATCTTTTTACATACCATCGCTTTTGATATCTACATTTTTTCACATACCCTCGCTTTCTATACACTTTTTTACATATCCTTGCTTTCGATACACCTTTTTACATACTCTCGCTTCAATATTTGAATTTCCCTATCTTCCAATGAAATTTTTTCCACACTCCACCACCTTCAATACCTTTTTTCATATACCCTCGCTTTCCATACATCTTTTTACATACCATCGCTTTTGATATCTACATTTTTTCACATACCCTCGCTTTCTATACACTTTTTTACATATCCTTGCTTTCGATACACCTTTTTACATACTCTCGCTTCAATATTTGAATTTCCCTATCTTCCAATGAAATTTTTTCCACACTCCACCACCTTCAATACCTTTTTTCCGCGAGGGTCATTTTAAACAATAAATTGAAAAAAAATAATACAAGAGAATATTTCCTTCATTTATACGCCACTGGTATACAAAATTTTCAAAATAAGTTACGTTGCTTGCTCCTATTAAATTACATAAACGTCTGCAAAGAAATGTTACGTCTACCTATATTATTATTTGAGATGAGAATATAAAATAAATGTATCTGTTATAGTTTTATAAAATTATATAAGCTGGATCGATGTTCAACTCCTTACTATCAATAACAAATTATATAAACATAAATGTACTCTTAATTCGTCTAAAATATTGTTTGGACAACGTTTATGTAAGCGGTATAATGAATTCGTCGAAACAACGGTTATCGAACTCGCCGGATTTAGATACGTGTGAACAAATATTTGAATTTCGTTCGTTTAAAAATTCGTTCAATTTAAACAACTAATTTGCAGTACAATCGACAAAATACTTGCGGCTTTACGATTGCCTCCCTATCATCCGGATTTAAATCCCATATAGTCAAATTAACGCGCTAATTGTTAAAAACCCTGTATATTAACCGTTAAAAATCACTTTCGATACAGTTTTTCTACATATTCTCGCTTTCCATACACTTTTTTTACCTTCAAAACTAATCACGAAAAAACTTGTATATTAACCGTTAAAAATACCAAATGATATGTTGACGTACTCATTCATTGCGTAATTACTTAAAAAAATTTCTTGGTCAGTGAACTCTAAACTTGAAACATCCCATACGTTCTCTCGACAAAAACATCTGTCTTTTCAGAAACAAAAATCGAGTCAGATAACTACTCGAATTTTTAAATTTCAACTTGAATCGAGCGTAGAAAATTGAACAAATTTTAAATTAATCCAAATCGATCTAGTCGATTCGTCGTAGGTTAATTTTATAATGACTAATTACCTAGAATGTTACGTAACTTGTTGTTCATGGTAGACATTCTCGTCAAGTCTATTCGAAAAATTAAAATCATAACTGTATGTAAATTAAAAATCCAAATGACTTATACGTTTCCGGTTTAAAAATATTTTTCAACGACATACAAGAAGAAAAAAATTCAGCAATATAATCTAATACGATTGTTTTTAAATTTATCAATAAATAATAATGTTGAATTATTGCTAAAATGAATATTCATCATATTATACATTTTTTCAATGTCAGTCATACTAATTGAATTTGCTATTATGTAACTGTGTTTTTTTACATTTAACGTCCACAACAAATCAGTCGAATCTTTATAGCATACAGGGTGTTCATTAATGAGAATGGTTGTAGTTTCTGGTTGTAAAGTTTAAATTATTATGAGGGTATGTCATAGAGTAATGCCGGGACCCCTCAGTTACAAGCCCTTACGCTAACCACTGCGTTACGGAGGTTCCTACTTATCAATGTTCTGTTCGGTATTATTTACTATTTATTTAATTGCCTACAATATATACAGGGTGATTCATTAAGAATGTAGATTCTAGACCTCAAAATATGATGATTCTGCTCAACATGCCTTATGCAAATATTGCTAGTTTCCGAGATACGGGGTGTTCGAAGTTTAAATTTAAATTTTGATTTTCGCAATAATTTTTTATGTTTTCACAATTTCTCTTTGAAAATTGGCAATTTTAGGTTTTTTGACATGAGGAATCATAATTTGCACTCTAATTTAACATTGCTAATAGAGGGCGCTAGTTACACTTGTTTGTGTTAATTAAATCAAAGTAAACTTTTTTTTGGGCTAAGCTTACAATAAAAAATAATAAAAAAATATTAAAAAGCGTTAAATGCTACAAAAAAAAGTTACTCTTCTTTGATTCGTGTAACTCGATCGGTTATCGAGTTATTTGCTTCTAGAAAGTTCAATAAATTTTAATTTTTTCATACAAAAAATTTTATTATTCCTTAAATATGCAACAATAACAAATTTGTAAACAAAAATGAAAAACTTCAAAGCAAATGCTCAAAATGCCTACCATTTACTTCAATACACTTTATGATCCGCTTTCGTAAAGATCTCTTAATATCAAATTATCAGAACACCCCGTATCTCGGAAACTAGCAATATTTGCATAAGGCATGTTGAGCAGAATCATCATATTTTGAGGTCTAGAATCTACAGTTCAGAGATTGGACATTCTTAATGAATCACCCTGTATATACAGGGTGTCCCAGCCGAGAGTGACCCATTTTAAATGCTTATAACTTTTATACCAGTTGTGTTAGCCACCTGCGGTTTACGCCATTCCTTTTCTCTTGGCCTAAAGTTTTTTCTAGTCGGTACCAAATTTTGTCTACAATTATACAGTGGGAGTACAAAAATTGCCTTTTTTCGACATTAAAATTTTCAACTATTTTTAATGGAACACCCTGTATATTGCAACGCCATAATTAGGAGTCGTGTCCAAGGTATCCATATACCAATAAACATCGGACCTGTACCTTGAGGTTTTAGCAGCAAAAAATTAAAATAGTAGTCTGGATATTTTAGCAAACGTATAAAAAAAACGTAACTAGGTATCCATAGTAAACTGGCCCTATAGAATGGGCACCGTACTCTCCTGCCTTGACAGTTCCAGACTTTTTTCTCTGGGGTTATGTCAAGGATAGGTGCTATAACCCCCTTCCACATGATTTGGATGATCTTAAGAGGAATATTCGTGCAGTAATTGAAGCGATTCCCCAAGATATGTTACACAATTCATTCAACCATTCAATGGTCCGACTTCATAAATGCTTAGAACAGAACGGTCAACATATACAGCAGTTTTTTTAGATTAATATTTTTTTTTATTGATGTATAGTTCCAAATATGCTAATAAAAAATACGTTTGCTAAAATATCCAGACTACTTTTTTAATTTTTTGCTGCTAAAACCTCAAGGTACAAGTCTGATGTTTATTGGTATATGGATACCTTGGACACGACTCCTAATTATGGCGTTGCAATATACAGGGTGTTCCATTAAAAATAGTTGAAAATTTTAATGTCGAAAAAAGGCAATTTTTTTACTCCCACTGTATAATTGTAGACAAAATTTGGTACCAACTAGAAAAAACTTTAGGCCAAGAGAAAAGGAATGGCGTAAACCGCAGGTGGCTAACACAACTGGTATAAAAGTTATAGGCATTTAAAATGGGTCACTCTCGGCTGGGACACCCTGTATTATATTGTTACAACAACTTGAGTGGATTTGACCTGATTTGGCAAACTTTGAAAATACAATTTCAATGTCGTTTGTTAAATGTCTTACATAATATATTTTTTTTTCTTTCTTGCGTCTCATAATTTTAATGTAATACAATTGGACACGAAATGTTATGTAAACTATTAACCGAATTATAAAATTAGGCCATTTTAAAATTCAATTCATCTTCAAAGTAATATTCGGTTTTGTTTGTTTTTTTAAACATTTACATATTCCTACCATTGTCTACCTACATACCCTATCTTTCGATATACCTTACTTTTCCAGATACTCTCCCTTTCGATACACTTTTTTAGACATTCATACACTTTAAATTTTCGGTTATTCTCGCTTTCAATACATTTCCACACTTACCCTTGCTTTCGATACACTTTTTTAGACATTCATACACTTTAAATTTTTGGTTATTCTCGCTTTCAATACATTTCCACACTTACTCTTGCTTTCGATACACTTTTTTAGACCATACACTTTAAATTTTCGGTTATTCTCGCTTTCAATACACTTCCACACTTACCCTTGCTTTCGATACACTTTTTTAGACATTCATACACTTTAAATTTTCGGTCATTCTCGCTTTCAATACATTTCCACACTTACCCTTGCTTTCGATACACTTTTTTAGATACCTTTATATAACTAACGCTAATCTTATCAACATTGGAGTTAACAAAGGAGGTTTTTTCAATAAATATATTACTTATATAACGAATTAACTATTTTAAAATCACAATTTAACGCAAAACGTTATGTAACTTTTCTACATGGCATTGAAAATTTGTTTCGTAATTAGTCTACCAGTTGAAATATGTTTTGATTTTTAATAAAAAAAAAAATCTCGTCTGAAACGACAAATTTATTTATCAAAAGCTATTTTTAAAACGTGATTGTGTGTTTCTTTTTATTTCCGGCGTATAAACAAAAACAACAAATAAAGATAGATAAATGCATCGTTGATATAGGTACCTATATTTTGTGGCGTTGTGATAAGGGAGTTATGTAACGTCAAGGAAAAATGTATACTATGAAACTATTATATAACAACTTACCGATATTTTCATGGTATTTATTCCTTTCCCTCCATTTTTCGACCAGATGTTGAACCAAAACATTGACGCAACGCTTTTGCGGCGTTATTTTAAAAACACACTCCGTACATTTGTTTAAACAATTGTTTTCTAATGAATTTAAACAATCGTTACAGAACGTATGCCCGCACTCGACGGTGACAGGAGCTTTAAGAATGTTCCTACAAATCGGACAAACGAACAGCAAAGGCTTTTGGTCCATTGCTCTAAACAGCGCGTTTCCGAATTGTTTCAATCGAAAATTCGGTTGTTTGCGGAATTTTTTAAATTTCTTAATACGTTCCGTATCTCTACGTAATATTCTACCTTCGCACTTCAACTTGGATTTCGCGTAACTGCTTGTTAGAGATGTTAATAGATCCGGGTATTTCTTCAAAAAGTGCTCTGGTCGATCTATTATGTTATAACAATTATTGTACCTCTGCATTATTGTGTACCTAACTTCTATTCCATGTTTAGGTGCCCACTGTATCGATCTACTATCAGAAACAAACACCGAACTCACACCGACACACAAACACACCAACTTGTTACGTAATGCTAATAATAACAGCCCCTTTCGGGATCCGGCACTGCGTTTATCAGGTTAGCCCTGCGTCGTTTCACTCTCTCGGTTGTTATGTAAACTGGTTACGTTGTGCACATGTAATCGAGGTAGGACGAGAGAACGAGCCTAGTCTCCTCACTTTCGGTCAAACACTGATTGAAATGAAAATGTGCGCTGTGGAAGTCTGAACAGGTCTGAACTAACGGTCGTGCGGTGTTGTCAAATTGTTCGTTAAACACAAATATTTGGTATTTTCAATTGAATTATAATGAAACACTTCGCTTTCCATACACTTTTCAAAAACTACTTTATACTCTCGATTTCGATACAGTTTTTCTACATACCGTCGTTTCTGATAAATTATTTTTTAAATTTATCTATTTTTGAATCATTTGGTTTACATAATCTAGAGCAGGGGTTGGAATTTACTCCAGGAACCCAAGAACACAAATCTGTGTACCATTGGGTGATGGTGTATCTGCATATCAAGCCGAGATATTTGCTATCTTGGAATGTGCGCAGACTTTGACAGTCAGGCAGCAGTTAAAGCCCTAAGTGGGTATACCAGCAACTCGGGACTTGCTAATCTTGCAAGGCGGAACTTGGTGCGGCTGGAATGGATTCCAGCCCATTCTGGTTTTGAAGGTAACGAGATGGCGGATGCACTGGCTGTGGAAGGGGCAGCAGCGCCCGGAATCGACCCTGGGCCTAACCAAACAAAAAATACGCAAGGAGACGAAGCTGAGGAATCAGCACCTCGCTCATTGGAATGCTCTGCAGGGTCCTAGACAATCCAACCTTCTACTGAAGGGATAGACTGATGGACACGCTAGGGCAGCTGCTGTACTACCAAGAAGTAGGCTAAGGAAGATAGCAGGACTCCTAACAGGGCACTGCTTTATGAGGAAACACCTCCACAACTTAGGAGTAAAGTTCCCTTTGTAGGGGTTCATGTCCATGTTCTCTTAGAGTGTCCACACTGGGCTGTACTACGCAGGCGAATCTTCGGAGTCCCTGTTATGTCCCCTGGAGGCACAAGCAGGCATCCATTGAATAAAGGTTGAGGCCTTTATTGAAGGGCTCGGCTTCATGGATGTCTAGGTAGCAGGAATGGCACAATGGGCCCGCCAGTGGCCTCAGTGCCGGCACCTTGGCTGGAGTTTGTCCAGGACAAGGTTCGCCTGCACATTTAGTAGTAGTACATAATCTCGCTTTCCAAAAACTACTACATACCCTTGATTTCGATACAGTTTTTTTACATACATTAACAAATTTATATTGTGGTTCGCTTAAGTAGGTTCTTATTTATAATTGCCTTGCCATTGAAGTGTACTCTCGCTTTCCATACACTTTTCAAAACATATTTTCTATTCCTTGCGATATATTTATCATTCTTTTCGTTCTTTTTAGAATACTTTTCAAAAGATACTACATACCCTCGCTTTCCATATACATTTTTAAAATAAAGAAAATATTAATTCCAAAAATTTCTAGATGCTTTCGCTTTCCACACACTTTTCAGGTTTAAGAAAATCGATTTATTGACCTTTAATGGAGTAAACTTGAAAAAAACAATTATTGACCCTAACATATCATATTGGAAACATTTTTTCTCAACGTTCGTATTGATCCGGCAACATTGTAATCAAACGCGCAATCTATTACGTTACAGCATCAATGGTTTCGTTAATTTAAAACCGTTACCATTATGCGTTGTGTCGAATGTGACGTAACGACCGAATTTTGAAAAAATCGCACTAAAAGCTAAAACAAATATTTTACAACTAATAGTTTGACAGCTATATAAGTACGCCTCTATTATTGATAAATGTGACCACATAGGTCGAACGAACTAGATTTGGTCGTAGAGATACTACAGTGTAAGTAAAAATGTCTGTCTGAACTCTGGTAAGAGAAAAAGAGATAGACAATGGGAGGTCCTTATCTTTCTGTATATAGCATACACGAAATTAGAGAAAGACAATCTAAAATTTCTACTTTCTATTTGTTTTTAAATGCTGACGGGTTCCGAGCTGGCTTGTTGCCTATATTTTTAGTATCTCTATGGATTTGGTACTGTATCTAATGTTGACTAATTATAGACATAAGGGTATCATTTGAAAAGGCTCCCATGCCAACCGATATTGCTAATACTGGACTGAAAAAGGGCCAAAAAGGTTTCAATTTTTTTTTTTTGAAGGTACAACCACATGTGGTCTTTAAAAAATGATAAAGTAGGTCCATGGCCATCTGAAATCGAAAATGACAACATTTTTTAATAGGGACAACACTTTTTATTGCGAAATTTGTCAAAATTATGTTTTATTACTTTTTCACACATACCTCGCGATATCTCCGGAACTAAACAAGATATTTTCAAAAATTTTTTTTTAATCGACAGAAGAAACATGAGCGAAGATTACTGCGTTAGTTTCATTAGTATAAAAAATCTAGTTTTTTTGTAAAATTGGAGAAAACTGTAATCTCTACTTTTTTTGCAGCACTATTTTCAGTAATCGAGAAACTTTTTTATTTTTCAAAATTTTACCAAACTATCTGCGTACCAAATAAAGCTAAAGCTTCAAGGAAGTTTTTAAAACAAGAATCACTATTAGTCCAGGGTAGAAGCCTTTAAAAATAATGAAAAGTGAAAAAAAATTATAATAGAATGAAACCCATTAGAAAAGGAGGGGAATATGATAAAAATGAAAGGAAAAATAATTTACGGGCGATCTGAGGTTGGGAAGGGGATGGGGGTGAGTTTTTAAGGGTAAAAAACGGTTTTTCTCGATTTCCAGCAAAACTAAAAGTCCTATCGAAAAAAGTCAAATGGAAAAGTTGTAGATAATAAAAAGATCTAAAACTTTTGTATTCACACTTTTTCCACATAACCTCAAAATTTATGTGAAAAATTCAAAAAACCAAGTTTTTGGTTTTTTATTTTTATCTTTTACAAAAATTTTTTTTTTTAACGAAATTTTGTGAAAACTTACCTTTTTATCTCCCAAATACGCTGTAATTTATTTAATTAAAAATATTTATTTTTTCACCTTATTTTGAATTAATATCGAAAAAACACCCTAATTTTCAATCGAAAATTCACCCGTCAAAATATCAGCTTTTTTCAAAAAGTTGGTGTGGTTTCTGTTCGTTGAAATCTCTACTTTCCGATGGTGAAAAAAAAATATATGTTACTATGGTAAATCTTCTCAGAAAACGCAAAAATTAAAAAAACTCGAATCCGTTTTTTGAATCATTATGTAAAATTTTGAGCAATTTATTAAAATTTTCACATTAATTACTAGGAAAATGTAAGATTTCATGTTATAATCTAGGAAAATGTAAGATTTCATGTTATAATCTTTTCTATCGTTTTTCTAGTAATTAAAGTGTAAATTTTAATAAATTGCTCAAAATTTTACATAATGATTCAAAAAACGGATTCGATTTTTTTTTAATTTTTGCGTTTTCTGAGAAGATTTACCATAGTAACATATATTTTTTTTTTCACCATCGGAAAGTAGAGATTTCAACGAACAGAAACCACACCAACTTTTTGAAAAAAGCTGATATTTTGACGGGTGAATTTTCGATTGAAAATTAGGGTGTTTTTTCGATATTAATTCAAAATAAGGTGAAAAAATAAATATTTTTAATTAAATAAATTACAGCGTATTTGGGAGATAAAAAGGTAAGTTTTCACAAAATTTCGTTAAAAAAAAAATTTTTTTGTAAAAGATAAAAATAAAAAACCAAAAACTTGGTTTTTTGAATTTTTCACATAAATTTTGAGGTTATGTGAAAAAAGTGTGAATATAAAAGTTTTAGATCTTTTTATTATCTACAACTTTTCCATTTGACTTTTTTCGATAGGACTTTTAGTTTTGCTGGAAATCGAGAAAAACCGTTTTTTACCCTTAAAAACTCACCCCCATCCCCTTCCCAACCTCAGATCGCCCGTAAATTATTTTTCCTTTCATTTTTATCATATTCCCCTCCTTTTCTAATGGGTTTCATCCTATTATGATTTTTTTTGGTTTTAAAAATTATCGACCCTGGACTATATTCCAAGTATCATAGTTTTTGAGCAATAAATACGCAAACTTGAAAGTTTCTGCAGCCGCGCTTAATTATTGTGAGACATCTCTCGCATACGAATAATGCGGTCTATTCCTGACAAATTTGGCCGATAACTTGATTCAGTTGCTAACGTCTTTGTTTTAACTGCCATTAGGTAGATATTATTTTGGATGTGTATGTCTATTGGGATTTTTTGGAGATTAAAAGGATTAAATACAATTATATAAGCTGCTGAAAACAAGAAAGACACTTGTGCTCAAGAGATTTTGCAGTAAAAGGAAGACATTATAAGAGGGAAGGTTGAAGTAAACTGTCAAAAAACTTGCAGACAAACATTTATTAGCTCACAAAATACAAGGTGTCTCAAATAAGAGTGACTGATTTTAAACATAAATGCCCAGCTTATTAATTGCTTCAAAAAGATGGGATTTTCACTTGTTTTACTAGTTTATCAAAGAGATTTTTTTAGGCTTGTTGTAATTTTCGATTTCAGATGGCCAGGGACCTACTCTATCATTTTCAAAAGCTTTGGAAATTGATCTTGTTTTTCAGTATTTTTTTTTTTCAAACTATTATTCAATTAACAAGTAATATTTGTCGTCTACCATCTTCCATTTTCCGAGCACGTATTTTTAAACGGGGTGGATATAATTTTTTTTTTTTTTTTTTTTTTTTTTTTTTTTTTTTTTTATATTCGGTCTTATTATAATGTAATCTTTGAAGTGTTACGTTAAATGTGATGGGAGCGGATGAAATTGCCCAACACGCATATTTAATCAGTAACAAAGACAATAAAACAAAACCGCGTGAGTCATTACGAGTGAAGAAAATATAAATATATTTTGTAATTTATTATAATAGATTTTTTTCGTAAATGGCTCAATTGAACCACAATAAATATCATATGCGTGCCTACAGGGGGGGTAGGGTGGTCCATTGCCCACCCTAATCGGTCCACCCCAATTCCTCAAAATAACAATCGAAGCATTTTATAATTTTCATATTTTAACGTTCTTTCAATGATACGAGTCTCCCTAATAAAAAGGTCTTCGCACGCCTATGATAAATATGTCTTATTCCATGTTGAGTTGCTCGTATTTTACGTGTCAGTTTGAAAACAAAGTTTTTCTCTGTCCATGCATTTTCCAAATAGCCACAAATAAAGAGGAAATTGTCCATTTTGGTACATAGTTCGTGTTTGCCTGTATTCGAAAATTTTTTCCAAGGTTCCTCCATCCTCCATGTTGATAAACTGTATACCTTCTTCTATCATTTTCCTTGCCCTTCTATATAAATCTCTATTATTTTCCTTCCCCTTATCGATAAAATATCCAATAATTAATTTTTCCTCCCCTTCTCTCATTTTTAGCACTATTTCCCTATAAATCTCAATTATTTTTCTTCTCCTTCTATATAAATCTCTATTTTTTTCCTTCCCCTTCTCGATAAAATATCCAAATAATTCATTTTTCCTCCACTTCTCTCATTTTTAGCACTATTTGTCTTGAATATTTTCCCTTCGCGACAAATCTCAATTCTTTTCCTTCCCCTTCTCGAAAAATATATCAAATAATTCATCATTTTCCTTCCTTTCCTCGAAAATGTATCCAATCATTCATTTTCCTTCCCCTTCTCTCATTTTTAGCACTATTTCCTTATAATTCTCAATTATGTTTCTTGCCCTCTATAAATCTCAATTATTTTTTCTTGTCCTTCTATATTAATCTCTATTATTTTCCATCCCCTTCTCGACAAAACATCCAATAATTCATTTTTCCTCCCCTTCTCTCATTTTTAGCACTATTTGTCTTGAATATTTTCCCTTCGTGACAAATCTCAATTCTTTTCCTTCCCCTTCTCGAAAAATATATCAAATAATTCATCATTTTCCTTCCTTTCCTTGAAAATGTATCCAATCATTCATTTTCCTTCCCCTTCTCTCATTTTTAGCACTATTTCCTTATAACTCTCAATTATTTTCCTTCCCCTTTTCGAAAAAATATCAAATTATTAATTTTCCTTCCCCTTCTCATATTTTTATCTTTATTTCTCTAAAATCTCAATCATTTTACTTCCCCTTATCGAAAATATATCCAATAATTAATTTTCCTTCTCCTTCTCTCATTCGTATCGTCATTTCTCTATAACTCTCAATTATTTTCCTTCCCCTTCTCTTATTTTTATCACTATTTCTCTATAACTTTCAATTATTTTCCTTCCCCTTTTCGAAAAAATATCAAATTATTAATTTTCCTTCCCCTTCTCATATTTTTATCACTATTTCTCTATAACTCTCAATTATTTTCCTTCCCTTTTTGAAAAAATATCAAATTATCAATTTTCTTTCCCCTTCTCTCATTTTTAGCACTATTTCCTTATAAATCTCAATTATTTTCCTTCCCCTTCACGATAAATCTCAATCAATTTCCTGTCTTTTCTCGAAAAAATATCCAATAATTAATTTTTCTTTTCCTTTTCCCATTTTTAGCACCATTTCCTTATAAATCTCAATTATTTTCCTTCCCCTTTACGATAAATCTCAATCATTTTTCTTCTCCTTATCGAAAATATATCCAATAATTCATTTTCCTTCTCCGTATCTTATTTTTATCATTATTTATCTATAAATTTCAATTACTTTCCTTCTTCTCTTATTTTTATCACTATTTCTTTATAAATCTCAATTATTTTCCTTCCCCTTTTCGAAAAAATATCAAATTATTAATGTTCCTTCCCCTTCTCATATTTTTATCACTATTTCTCTATAACTCTCAAATATTTTCCTTCCCCTTTTCGAAAAAATATCAAATTATTAATTTCCCTTCCCCTTCTCATATTTGTATCGTCATTTCTCTATAACTCTCAATTATTTTCCTTCCCCTTCTCTTAATTTTATCACTATTTCTCTATAACTCAATTATTTTCCTTGTCCTTCTCTATAAACCTCAATTATTTCCCTTCCCCTTTTCGAAAAAATATCAAATTATTAATTTTCCTTCCCCTTCTCATATTTTTATCACTATTTCTCTATAACTCTCAAATATTTTCCTTCCCCTTTTCGAAAAAATATCAAATTATTAATTTCCCTTCCCCTTCTCATATTTGTATCGTCATTTCTCTATAACTCTCAAATATTTTCCTTCCCCTTTTCGAAAAAATATCAAATTATTAATTTCCCTTCCCCTTCTCATATTTGTATCGTCATTTCTCTATAACTCTCAATTATTTTCCTTCCCCTTCTCTTAATTTTATCACTATTTCTCTATAACTCAATTATTTTCCTTGTCCTTCTCTATAAACCTCAATTATTTTCCTTCCCCTTTTCGAAAAAATATCAAATTATTCATTTTCCTTCCCCTTCTCATATTTTTATCACTATTTCTCTATAACTCTCAAATATTTTCCTTCCCCTTTTCGAAAAAATATCAAATTATTAATTTCCCTTCCCCTTCTCATATTTGTATCGTCATTTCTCTATAACTCTCAATTATTTTCCTTCCCCTTCTCTTAATTTTATCACTATTTCTCTATAACTCAATTATTTTCCTTGTCCTTCTCTATAAACCTCAATTATTTTCCTTCCCCTTTTCGAAAAAATATCAAATTATTCATTTTCCTTCCCCTTCTCATATTTTTATCACTATTTCTCTATAACTCTCAAATATTTTCCTTCCCCTTTTCGAAAAAATATCAAATTATTAATTTCCCTTCCCCTTCTCTTATTTGTATCGTCATTTCTCTATAACTCAATTATTTTCCTTGTCCTTCTCTATAACTCTCAATTATTTTCCTTCCCCTTTTCGAAAAAATATCAAATTTTAACAATTTTAAAAATAAGTCTTTTTATTGAAAAAAAAATCCATTATTAGATAACAATTTCACAATAATCTAATGTTAAGTAACGTTTTTAGACTTCGCATTGTGAACGGTATAGACTTTTTCAAAGGAGATAGATCTCCTTGAATTTAAATTATTATAAGAGAGAAGTTAAGTAAGAATATGGTAACGTAAGTGCATTAACCAGTGTAGTAAGTGCTCAAACCTACTTATTACATAACTTTATAGTTCATGGTCATCAATTCGAATTGTTGTGTTGACGACGACAGAAATTAAATTGTGTTCCAATATATGGTATTAATAGACTCACTCTCTCGCCCACTGTACTATTGTTGTTATCTATTATTAAAAGTAGACAGCAATAATAATATTTTGTAACAAAAAATGTCAAACTCCTAGATATGATACTTATTAAAAGTTTAGTATTTTCTTTTTAATTTATTTAAATTCGAAAAATATTTAAATTAAATACTATGCTACCATCTGTTTAATATATAATAAAAAATTGTAGTACTCTGCCATCTGTCGACGAATAGTTGTAGGAAAAAAGGGATATAAATAAAAAGACATTTTTGTTTTAAAAAAATGTTTCTTGTATTTTCCAAACAGTGGCAAAACGATTATTGGCGAAAACTACGAAGTCGGCGACATCTGTTAGTTTTTTTTCAAACTTCAATAGAGGTGATTAATTTAGTTTAGAAAATAACCGAAATAAAGAAAAGCCTGCTAAAACCACCTCTAACTCGAAAAATACATAAAAAACTAAACAGAATAAACAACATCAAACACCTTCACAGACTGTCGCCCTCCCACGTGCTGCAAACTGTTTTGTTGTTTACCCCTATAGCAGAAATATTGAAAAATTCAGCGCCATCTAGTGACACGTGGTTTTCTCCAATTTGGCGAAAACTACGAAGTGGGCGACATCTGTTAGTTTTTTTTCAAACTTCAATAGAGGTGATTAATTTAGTTTAGAAAATAACCGAAATAAAGAAAAGCCTGCTAAAACCACCTCTAACTCGAAAAATACATAAAAAACTAAACAGAATAAACAACATCCAACACCTTCACAGACTGTCGCCCTCCCACGTGCTGCAAACTGTTTAGAAATATTGAAAAATTCAGCGCCATCTAGTGACACGTGGTTTTCTCCAATTATAATGTATGGGTTAAAAAAATATTAACCTAACCTTACCTGTTTATTATATAATGAAAAATTGTAGTACTCTGCCATCTGTCGACGAATAGTTGTAGGAAAAACGGGATATAAATAAAAAGACATTTTTGTTTTGAAAAAACATTTTTCTAGTATTTTCCAAAAGGGATATTTTTGAAATAATGGCAAAACAATATATAGCTTGAAAAAAATATTAATTTTATTTAACAAGAAATAATATCAAACTAAATAAATCACAAAAAAATATTAAAATTAACTTTTAAATTAAACAAATTTATCCAAATCTATTAATGATAGAGCGATATCGGTACTGGTAATTCTAGATGAAATTAAAGTTGAATCTTCGTCACTTTCATAGCTAACATTCGAATTTTGATTATTTTTGAATTGTTCTATTTTATTATCACAGCTTTTTAAAAAATCGTTAAAATCCTTAAAAAAAAATTAATATACAAATACCTACAACCTAAAAAAAAATTGAATATTTACCTTGGAAAGTTCTGTTTTTAAATTTTCCAAACCGTCTTGAAGATGCTTGTACTTTGGATATGAAGAAAATACGGTAAAATGATTTGCTGTAGCATTGGAAATTTCGAAATTATCGTCTAGTTCTTTGTACACCAAGTTACACGCTGAAGTAGCTTGTCCTCTTTTTAAATTGTCCAACAGAAGACACGTACTTGGTCCTTCGTGAATTTTTATTAGTAACAACCTTGAAAAAAGTGAAAATTGAAGGTGTAAATAAAAAGAATGGAATAATAATGGTAAGAGAAGAAAAGAAAATTTTGGAAGGAGTAGAAGAGAGAAAATAGAAAAGAAAATGAAAGTGAGAATTGATAGAAGGAAAAATATAAAAAAAATTAAATAAAAAGGATGAGAGAAGAAAAGAAAGTTGAAGAGAGAAAATGAAAATAAAATGAGAGTTAGAATTGATAGGAGATGAAAAAATATGAAGGAGAATTAAATAAAAAAGATGACATAAGAAAAGAAAAATTTGGAAGGAGTATAAAAGACAAAAAAAAAGAAAAGAAAACAAAAGTTAGAATTGATTGGAGATGGTGAAATATAAAAAAATGAAGTAAGAAAGATGAGAGAAGAAAAGATAATTTTGGAAGAAGTTGAAGAGAGAGAAAAGAGAAAAGAAAATAAAAGTTAGAATTGATAGATGGAAAAATTAAAAAAAAAATCAATAAAAAAGATGGGAGAAGAAAAAATTTTGGAAGGAGAAGAAGAGAGAAAATTGAAAAAAAATGACAGTAAGAATTGCAAGAAGATGGAAAAATATAAAAAAAATGAAGTAACGAAGAGGAGAGAAGAAAGGATAATTTTGAAAGGAGTAGAAGAGAGAAAAAGAAAGAAAGTTACAATTGATAGGAGATGGTAAAATATAAAAAAAATGAAGTAAGGAAGAGGAGAGAAGAAAGGATAATTTTGAAAGGAGTAGAAGAGAGAAAAAGAAAGAAAGTTAAAATTGATAGGAGATAATAAAATATAAAAAAAATTAAATAAAAAAGATCATTTTGGAAGGAGCTGAAAGGAGAAAATAGTTAATAAAATGACAGTTATAATTGATAGGAGATGAAAAAATATAGAAGAGAATTAAATAAAAAAAGACGAGATAGGAAAAGAAAATTTTTGAAGGAGTTGAAGAGAGAAAATAGAAAAGAAAATGGGAGTTAGAATTGCAAAAAGATGAAAAAATATAAAAAAAATTAAGTAAAAAAGATGTAAGAAAAAAAGGAAAAAAAGATAATTTTGGAAGGAGTAGAAGAGAGAAAATAGAAAAAAAAAATGAAAGTGAGAATTTATAGAAGGTAAAATATAAAAAAAATTGAATAAAAAAGATGAGAGAAGAAAGGAAAATTTTGGAAGTAGTTGAAGTGAGAAAATAGAAAAGAAAATGGGAGTTAGAATTGCAAAAAGATGAAAAAATATAAAAAAAAATTAAGTAAAAAAGATGGAAGAAAAAAAGATAATTTTGGAAGGAGTAGAAGATAGAAAATAGAAAAAAAAATGAAAGTGAGAATTTATAGAAGGTAAAATATAACAAAAATTGAATAAAAAAGATGAGAGGAGAAAGGAAAATTTTGGAAGGAGTTGAAGTGAGAAAATAGAAAAGAAAATGAATGTTAGAACTAATAAGAAATGGTAAAATATTAAAAAAAAAATTAATAAAAAATATAAGAGAAGAAAAGAAATTTTTGGAAGGAGTTAAAGAGAGAAAATTAAAAAGAAAATGAAAATTACAATTGGAAGACGAAAAAGTATAAATGAGAATTTAAAAAAAAATGGGGAAAAAAGATAATTTTGGAAGGATTTGAAGGAAGAAAATAGAAAAGAAAATGAGAGTTAGAATTGATAGGAGATGGTGGCATATAAAAAAAAATTAAATAAAAAAGATAAGAGAAGAAAAGATAATTTTGGAAGGAGTTGAAGAGAGAAAAAGGAAGAGAGTTGGAATTGATAGGAGAGGGTAAAATATTAAAAAAAATAATTAAAAAAGATGAGAGAAGAAAAGAAAATATTGGAAAAAGTCGAAGGGAGAAAATAATTAATAAAATTAAAATTAAAATTGATAGAAGATAAAAAAATATAAAAAAGTTACATTTTCGAAGAAGTTCCGGGAAACCAAAAATAAAAATGCTTAAATCGAGTATATTGTAAATCAAAGAAAAATAAAATAAAAAAAATTAATTTCCCAAGAAAATAAAAAAAAATAATTTCCCAAGAAAATAAAAAATAAAAATGATCATACCGAGGATATTCAAAACAATAATAAAAAATAACTCCATCTTTGCTAAGCTGCAATTACCTCTCGCACTTTATTAAAAATTTCAAATTTCAAATAAAAATTAACTTTCCTACAACCCCGGTAGTTAGCTTAAATTTCACCCCTCGTATTTTCTTGAAATAAAATAATTTTACCTTCCGGAAACATCAGCCAACCATATTTCTTGTCCATCATCTTCCACCAATACTTGAACAACCACCCCGACCGTATCGAACTCGGTGAAATTATTTGAAAAATTCAAATCATTCAACTCCCGAATCGGCATCAATTTCCTTTTAAATACATCGTCGATGTTAAAAGTTTTCGATTTAGATTCGAAAACTGTTTTAGCGCCAGTATGAAGATCTCCATTCGTTCTGAAACAACCAAAACATTTAGAAAATTGGAGATTAAAAAAAAATATATAATAACTTACTTGGGAAATACGTTAAAAACCGCCATACAAGAGTTTTCTTTCAATAAATGTAAGTGATCTTCGGAGGGTTTCCATAGGAATAGGTTAAAAGTTTTCGTTGGACTACCGTTGACATCGATTACGAGAAGTTTCATCACCGCAAGCGTTTCGTTGGTCAGTTTCGTCGTCAGCTCTTGTCGTTTTTCCAAAAATAAATTTTTTTCGCGTTCGGACAATTCTTCTTTTTGATTATAGATAGATGTGAATTCTTTTCTCATATTTTCTTCTATTTTCTTGTATCTTTCGTTTTCCCAATTTTGTGCTCTTCTTTCTTCCGCTTTTTTATTTCGCCAAACTAGAATTTAAATTTACAAAAAAAACCGACAGAGGTAAAAATTTGATCGTAAATACAAATAATTTATTCCTCTTTGGAAAATTTTATCCTACACCCTTTGTAGATGTAAATTTCCACAAATAAATGAGTCCCTTTTGAAAAAAAATCTCATCGTGAACGGACTTTTTTAAAATTAATCCTCTTTAAAAAATATTTCGTACGCCAATGACATATATTATTTACCAAATTACCATCCAAAAACTAACCCAAAAAGTATTCGACGCCCTCGAAGAAATTTTCACTTCAAAAACAATCGCAAATTGTATTTTTTACAAATAATTTAACCCTTTTTGAAAAAAATTTTCCTACACCCTCTGTAGATGTAAATTTTCATAAATAAATGAGTCCCTTTTGAAAAAAAATCATCGTGAATGGATTTTTTTAAATTAACCATCTTAAAAAATATTTCGTACGCCCATGACATCTATCATTTACCAAATTACCATCTAAAAAGTGTTGAACGCCCTCGAAGAAATTTACACTTCAAAAACAATCGCATATTGTATTTTTTACAAATAATTTTTCCCTTTGAAAAATTTCATTCTACACCCATTGAAGATGTAAATTTCTACAAATAAATGAGTCCCTTTTGAAAAAATCTCATCGTGAATAGACTTTTTTAAATAAACCCTCTTTAAAAAATATTTCGTACGCCCATGACATCTATCATTTACCAAATTACCATCTAAAAAGTGTTAAACGCGCTCGAAGAAATTTTCACTTCAAAAACAATTGCAAATTGTATTTTTTACAAATAATTTATCCCTTTGAAAAATTTTATCCTACACCCTCTGTAGATGTAAATTTTCACAAATAAATGAGTCCCTTTCGAAAATATCTCATCGTAAACGGACTTTTTTAAATTAACCCTCTTTAAAAAATATTTCGTACGCCCATGACATCTCATCATTTACCAAATTACCAACGCCCTCGAAGAAATTTTCATATCAAAAACAATCGCAAATTGTATTTTTTACAAATAATTTAACCCTCTTCGAAAAATTTTATACTACACCCTCTGTAAATGTAAATTTTCACAAATAAATGAGTCCATTTTGAAAAAATCTCATCGTGAATAGACTTTTTTAAATAAACCCTCTTTAAAAAATATTTCGTACGCCCATGACATCTCATCATTTACCAAATTACCAACGCCCTCGAAGAAATTTTCACTTCAAAAACAATTGCAAATTGTATTTTTTACAAATAATTTAACCCTTTTTGGAAAAATTTTCCCTACACCCTCTGTAGATGTAAATTTTCACAAATAAATGAGTCCCTTTTGAAAAAATCCCATCGTAAACGGACTTTTTTAAATGAACCTTATTTAAAAAATATTTCGTACGCCCATGACATCTCATCATTTACCAAATTACCAACGCCCTCGAAGAAATTTTCACTTCAAAAACAATCGCAAATTGTATTTTTTACAAATAATTTAACCCTCTTCGAAAAATTTTATACTACACCCTCTGTAAATGTAAATTTTCACAAATAAATGAGTCCCTTTCGAAAATATCTCATCGTAAACGGACTTTTTTAAATTAACCCTCTTTAAAAAAATATTTCGTACGCCCATGACCTCTACCATTTACCAAATTACCATCCAAAAACAAACCCAATCAAAAAACCACAATTATTTAATATTGTCCACCAAAAAGGTTAAAATTATTCAGCAACTAGTTTCGATACAAAATTACCATCATCAGGCTACACATTTAAAAATTGGATCAACTTTTGAAATTAAATTAATTTTAATTAAATTTTACCTGATTTAACTTGAGATTTATCCAAATATCTAAAAGGATAACTCCTTGCAATACAAATATCGATACGTCCAATGGTACCGCCGTTAGGATGTACCGTGTGAATCGGTACCGAGAACGGTCCCGGATAATCTTGATACCCCAATCGAGAATCCCACTTGGCTCTTCTCGTTCTGTTGAAATTTATCTTCAAACACGTTAAATTTGTTACCTAGAACAAAAATTTTTCCCCACACTGTATTCGGAAAAAATTCTACTCACATCTAACGGATGACAACCATCGCAATTTATTAATTCCGCTCCGCATATTATCAATTTTGTTCCCACTTGTATTTTTTTCGTTAAAATTTGATAACTTAAACGCTCGTCTATTATCGTTTTTACGCCATACCAACCGTCTGATAATTCTAATTCGTTTTGCATTTTTATATCGGACACGCATAAAATCATTCTTTTTTGCGCAACGTCATCTTTTTCTAAAATTTTTCTAACGGCCGATCTTTCGGCTTTATCGATTTCTCGATCGTATCTAAAATTTTTACATAAAGAAAACCATTTCTAGTCCAGGTCAATAATTTTTAAAACCAAAAAAAATCATAATAGGATGAAACCCATTAGAAAAGGAGGGGAATATGATAAAAATGAAAGGAAAAATAATTTACGGGCGATCTGAGGTTGGGAAGGGGATGGGGGTGAGTTTTTAAGGGTAAAAAACGGTTTTTCTCGATTTCCAGCAAAACTAAAAGTCCTATCGAAAAAAGTCAAATGGAAAAGTTGTAGATAATAAAAAGATCTAAAACTTTTGTATTTACACTTTTTTCACATAACCTCAAAATTTATGTGAAAAATTCAAAAAACCAAGTTTTTGGTTTTTTATTTTTATCTTTTACAAAAATTTTTTTTTTTTAACGAAATTTTGTGAAAACTTACCTTTTTATGTCCCAAATACGCTGTAATTTATTTAATTGAAAATATTTATTTTTTCACCTTATTTTGAATTAATATCGAAAAAACACCCTAATTTTCAATCGAAAATTCACCCGTCAAAATATCAGCTTTTTCCAAAAAGTTGGTGTGGTTTCTGTTCGTTGAAATCTCTACTTTCCGATGGTGAAAAAAAAAATATATGTTACTATGGTAAATCTTCTCAGAAAACGCAAAAATTAAAAAAACTCGAATCCGTTTTTTGAATCATTATGTAAAATTTTGAGCAATTTATTAAAATTTTCACATTAATTACTAGGAAAATGTAAGATTTCATGTTATAATCTAGGAAAATGTAAGATTTCATGTTATAATCTTACGTTTTTCTAGTAATTAAAGTGTAAATTTTAATAAATTGCTCAAAATTTTACATAATGATTCAAAAAACGGATTCGAGTTTTTTTAATTTTTGCGTTTTCTGAGAAGATTTACCATAGTAACATATATTTTTTTTTTCACCATCGGAAAGTAGAGATTTCAACGAACAGAAACCACACCAACTTTTTGAAAAAAGCTGATATTTTGACGGGTGAATTTTCGATTGAAAATTAGGGTGTTTTTTCGATATTAATTCAAAATAAGGTGAAAAAATAAATATTTTTAATTAAATAAATTACAGCGTATTTGGGACATAAAAAGGTAAGTTTTCACAAAATTTCGTTAAAAAAAAAAAATTTTTGTAAAAGATAAAAATAAAAAACCAAAAACTTGGTTTTTTGAATTTTTCACATAAATTTTGAGGTTATGTGAAAAAAGTGTAAATACAAAAGTTTTAGATCTTTTTATTATCTACAACTTTTCCATTTGACTTTTTTCGATACGACTTTTAGTTTTGCTGGAAATCGAGAAAAACCGTTTTTTACCCTTAAAAACTCACCCCCATCCCCTTCCCAACCTCAGATCGCCCGTAAATTATTTTTCCTTTCATTTTTATCATATTTCCCTCCTTTTCTAATGGGTTTCATTCTATTATAATTTTTTTTCACTTTTCATTATTTTTAAAGGCTTCTACCCTGGACTATTCTTTTTAATTACACCTCTGATATCCTACCTGTACTTCAATTGTTGTATAACTTGTTCAACCGTAAGAGTTTCTTGTAAATACATTCTTTGATAACTTGCCAATTTCCAAATTATAAATTTGTAGTGGTTCCTTATCCAATTCTTCGGTATTAAACGAGAATCAACACCTGGCATTGCATTAAAAGCAAATTCTATTTCATTAACTCCTATCAAGTCTTTGTTATTAGGTACAACTGTTGCTCCATCTTCAGTTGAAATTGCTGCGGAAGATCTAATAAAATAAATTTAATAAAACTATTTTTTGGCTTTGCATAATAAAACTTACTGTTTAAAATGGAAGTTTAAAGCATTTTTCGGTGTGATACAAAACAAATATTCATCTACTTCATTTCCCGGATGACCTAAAGTACTTAACGAAATCCTATTTTTACTCCTTTTAGCATTATAAAGAACACCTTCTATTGGCCTGTAATAAAAGTAACCCAACTAATAACAATTGTACCAAAAAAAAACTCTTACCAACTTTTTATCACAGTCTAATTTTTCTTTTGAGAGTCTTTCCATTATGTCCCTTCTCTTTTTCACTATAACTAATCTTTCTTCCAATCTTCTAGCTTCTTTTTCAAAATCTACTACTTCTTTTGATTCAGAATCATCAAAAGTAAAACCACTATCACTGGTTAAAGTAAAATTATCAACGATTAATGTTTCTTTCTTTTCAGTGAAACTTTCAAATACTGGTCGTTCTTTTGGTATAGGTGTAGAGCAAGCATTAATATTACTATTAAATTCTTTAACTGGCTGTTTGATGGGTGAGATTCCCGTAAGATCTTCATCAAACATTAATTGAGCTTTTTGTAATTTTCTTGCTTCCATAGGTATTTGTTTTAAACATGAAATGCCCAATTTTCTTTTAGATTTTTTAATACTAGAATTAGTACAATTTAAACTTTTTATTGGGGTAGTAAAACTGTCAGATTTGTTGGAATTTTCATTCAAAATATCATCAAAAAGGCAACTAGCTTTTTTTACTGCACTATGTGATAGTTGTAAGGATTTTCCTGAGGCACTGGAAAATTTCCCAAACATTTGTGGCATATCTTTTTTTCCTAACAAGTTATCGAAATAATCTAACTTGTGTTCAACATTTTTTGCAGCTTTATTTGTGGAATGTGGAACATTCATATTAGATCTTGGTATAAAGGCCTCGTCATCTCCAATAATTTGGTCAAAATATTTTAATTTATCCTTTATAGAATTTTGAGTTCTACTATTTTTAAATTCCACATTTATATCTGGTGCTTTACTTATATAATTTGAATTTGTTGTTATTTCTCTACCCGAGACTTTGGAAAATCCTCCAAAGCTATCTACTTTAAATTTTTGTTCAACATTCAGTGTATTATCATTAATGAAATCATCAAAAAAATTCAATTTCTGCTTAATGGAAGATTTTTTCTGATTACTATCGACATTTTTTCCACAATTAGCAAAATCCTTCGAGTTTTCCAATTCCGAATCCATTTGTTGAAACAGTTTTACGCTTTTACTTAATGAACTAGATGATATGTTTACTTTTTTGCCCGAAGACAAAGAAAATCCTCCATAGGATGAGTTAAACTCAGTTTTTAACTTTTTATTTGGTACAAACTCTATTTCCTGCATCTCTCGTTTTTTTGACATAAGGATTTTAGTTTTCTCCATGAAACTTGCACTGTAATATCTGTCTCTTATGGCTTCTGATTCGTATAAATCTTTTTTACTAAAACCTGTAAATGGTGTGTCTGTTATATTATTTAAAGCCTCTTCTGCAGCAACTATAATTTGAGTATCACTTAAACTATTTTCACTTATAAAAGTATTGTTGTTATTTAATATGGTTGTGTCCAAATCAAATTTTTTAAGAAAGTTATATTTATTTTTTCTATGTGATTCAGTTTGACTGCAATTTAGAATATCTTCAAAAAGTTTGGAATGTTTATTTATTTTTTCAGGAGGTATTTCAATATTTTTGCCAGTAGCTGTTTGAAAATTTGATATTGTTGGTAAAATGATAGGTTTTTGTTGACTCAAACAAACTGTTCTGATTTCATTGTTGACAGGAGTAACTGTTTGAATTTGTTCTTGGACTGTAGTAGGAGTTTTAAATTTTTTTGGTGTTTTTGGAGCAGGAGAATTAGGCTTCTTAAAACACAAATCTTTTTTTCTATTAGTAACTAAAATCTTGTATGCAGTTTCTCTATTTTTTTCAATTTGTTCAAGTCTATTTAAACATCCCAATAAATCTTCATCTTCAATTGAACCTAGACCAAAATTGCTCTCTGTAAATACTTTACTTTGTTCAACTTCATGATTTTCTTTCTTATTCTCTGTTTCGAATTTCCTACTCAACTTTATTCGACTTTTCCTTTGATTATTTGTTCCAAAAAATTTTCTATTCACACTAGCATTTAAAATGGGTGACAAAGGTTTTTCAATTTCATTCTGAGGTGGACATGGATTATTTAACAAACGTTCTATTTCACACTCCTTTTCTGCATTTATATTCATTTCAGTAATCATAATGTAAAATTTAAATATTTAATAACAAAATATAACCTAAAAAAATTACTATAGATATGTCAAATGTGTCAATCAAGTATCATATGATTGGCCAGGATTTTGGACATTTTGGAGATGGCGCTTTTGTAATTATCGGTAAACCAGTTTACTTTTTTGAATGTGTCTTAGCTAGTTCGCTGTAAAGTGCTGTTCTAATTAAATTATTCAATTCAATAAAAAAAGCAATGAAATTATTACTTGTTTAATGATTTCTAAAGAATCTGAAAATCTTCTAATTTCAATTAGTTGAGCTACTGTCCCCGAGATGGAGCAGCAATGCTAACTTACTAAAAAATCATTTTCAGTCCTGCGTAGAAATGATGTCCATTCGCGCGTTGCTGAAGACTTTCAAACATACAAACATTTCTAGTCGGGTTGTAGATGAGCGCTTTGAGCATTTAAACGTTTCCGTGCGATTTAAATGTCTTTCGGTATATTATGTATTTATGTTGATTGTTGTGGTATTGTGTGAAAAAAATCATGACTGAACAGTTTCAATTCGATATAAACAGTGAATTCGAAAATAGAAATTACAAAAGTTGTTTCGCTCGAACAATGGCAGTAAATTCACAATACAATCAACCAAATACTTTGGATTATAAGCAAGTTGGTAGTGAGGTTCAGAAAAGGAAAGAAATCGTCAAAAAAGAAGCACTATCTAATAAAGAGCAACCTATAGTGCACAACATAGAAACTGAAGAAGTGAGGTTAAGAAAGGTTAGTCATAATTTTTTGTTCCATTTTTTTATTTATTGTTTTAGAATATGTTTATGTTTATATCTTTTTATTCATAATAATATCAAGCTTCGAATGGTTTATTTACGATTGTGTATTGTTTCATAATGATATTTTTTTAACACCAATCTTTTACATTAGGTTGCTGTGTGTATTTCAAAATATTTTGATTGCCTTTAAAAAAGTTGTAGACCCACTTTTTGAGTTACAGTTGTTAATAATTGTTTCTGCTTATCAATGCATAGATAAGAAAATAGAGGATTTGGTTAGGTAAAGCTTATTATAAAATGTATTCAAGTACACTTCGGTATAAAGAATTGACTCTACCCTAGACCGGAACTATGGTCACTTCACATACACAACGTTCATGCCTGTAAAGAATGAAAAAAAATATATAAATACAACTCCAGTGTTCAGGAAAATAGTTGTTTCCTGTGAATCAACCGATTTAATGACTTGTTATGTTTTGATTGCGGACCCTTGCTAAGAGGGCGACGCTATATCTGGCAGGTGGGCACGTATAAAAATTTTTTTATGTCTTTTTTTATTCGTCTGATATAAACAAGGTGAATTGCATTTTATTTTATATAAATTTATTGTCGTACAATCAGTGGCTGACCTTATGAGTGTATTTTCCTTTTAAAGTATATATGACCTTGTTCTTTATAAAACCAAAAGCCAATATATGTAATTTTAACGAGTCTGTAGAATCTGTTTTCAAAGAAAGATCTCCCCTTGAGTAAAAGATGTAATTTAATATGAACAGCTGTTGTATGTTAACCACTCTCATAATATCATTCACAAGTTAGGTTTATACCTGGTCCCACATTCCAGAATTTATTTTCGGGGTATTTGTAACAGAATGCACCTGACGTTTGTTATGATGAAGTTTCCAAGTCTATTTTTAAACGAATTTTTCTCTATGGGATTTTTACGATAAAAAGACGATGACGTCACATTTAGTTACTTTCCTGCTTATCAGAATAAATAATAATTTACCAACCGTAAATACAATTTATCCTTAACAGCCAGTGCAATTTACAGCTAACGGGTTGGCAAAACTTCAAGACGTTGTCAGATAAACTGGTGAAATTCCCCAGTTTGTTTTGACGTTTATTGACATTCGATCATCGTCTAATATTTAAAAGTTTTTCTGGTGCTTTTAAATTCATTGTTTCTTTGAGATTAAAAAAACAGTTATTTTCACAACTAATTATTTACGCAAATCTGCAGTGTGTAGTTAATAAAATGCCGAAGCAGCTGAACAGTAAATTTCAAGGGGTGGTAACATCTTTTTTAAGGTATTTTGAACCAGATTGCCGAAATGAGGGCCCGCTTTCCCCGCTTACTATTGAGAGACGTAAGTACCTAATAGTATTCGATGTTTGTATTCATTATTATTAATATTATTGTTACATAAATGTAAATGTCAATCTAACATATCAGATCGACTTTACTAGTTTTCGTTAAGTAAAGAAAAAAACTACAGCTTGGCAACATCACAATATTTTGTTTTGCAACGTCATCGTCTTTTTATCGTAAAAATCCCATATAATAGTTGATTATACATAATTAATATTTAGCGGAAGACACTGAAAAATTATATACCTCTTGTAGATGTGTGTAGGTATTTTTCTATTTCCTTTTATTGATGGATCTCTTTCATTTCATTTCCTGCTATAAATATACTAATTCAACAATAGATACCTATAGAGTTGTATTTATGAAAAAAAGGATGTTGTTGTGAAAAGGAACGTGAAGAAATTTTTAAACAATTATTATAATAGACCAGGGTCGATAATTTTTAAATGGTAAAAAGTGAAAAAAAATTATAGTAGGATGAAACCCATTGGAAGAGGTAGAGAATATAACAAAAACGGAAGGAAAAATAAATTACGGGCGATCTGAGGTCGGGAAGGGGGAGGGGGTGAGTTTTTAGGGGTAAAAAACGGTTAATCTCGATTTCCGGTAGAACTGCAAGTCTTATGAAAAAAAGTTGAATGGCAAAGTTGTAGGTAATAAAAAGATCGACAACTTTTGTATCGATACTTTTTTCACATAACCTCATAATTTATGTGAAAAATTCGAATAACCGAGTTTTTGGCTTTTTATTTTTATCTTTTGCAAAAAAAATTTTTTCACGAAATTTGGTGAAAACTCACCTTTGTATGTCCCAAACATACAGTAATATTTTTAATTTAAAATATTCATTTTTTCACCTTATTTTTTGGAAATTTTTGAATCTTTTTTAAATTATATGCGTAGAGACCTATTTATTTCTATTTTAAGATTACTTATATACCAGAGTTACCTTCGGAAAATTTTAATAAATTGCTCAAAATTATACATAATGATTCAAAAAAAAATTTTTCGCGTTCGAGTTTTTTTCATTATTTGCATTTTCTGAGAACATTTACCATAGTAATGTATATTTTTTCTTATACAATCGGAAAGTAGAGATTTCAACGAATAAGAAGCACACCAACTTTTTTAAAAAAGCAGATATTTTGACGTGAGAATTTTCGATTTAAAATTAGGGCTCTTTTTCGATATTAAGTCAAAATAAGGTGAAAAAATTAATATTTTAAATCAAAAAAATTTCTGTATGTTTGGGACATACAAAGGTGAGTTTTCACCAAATTTCGTGGAAAAATAAATTTTTTTGCAGAAGATAAAAATAAAAAACCAAAAACTCAGTTATTCGAATTTTTTACATAAATTTTGAGGTTATGTGAAAAAAGTGTCAATACAAAAGTTGTGGATCTTTTTATTACCTACAACTTTGCCATTCAACTTTTTTTCATAAGACTTGCAGTTTTACCGGTAATCGAGATTAACCGTTTTTTACCCTTAAAAACTCACCCCCTCCCCCTTCCCGAACTTAGATCGCCCGTAATTTATTTTTTCTTCCGTTTTTGTTATATTGTCTACCTCTTCCAATGGGTTTCATCCTGCTATAATTTTTTTGGACTCAAAAATTATCGACCCTGGTCTATAATAACAAATCGGAATTATACAACTCACAATAAGTTTGATAAAAAAGAAATTTTTTTTACGAATTTTGAGATAAGTTTTTATACGGGGTTTTGAAATGTTTGTACCTACATTCATATAGGTTACATTTTAAAAGTATTTACATACAGGGTCATCCAATGAAGTGTGGCGTATAAAAGTTATAATTTTTCTTATGGGACACCCTATATTTTATTGCATTTTCTGATTGCCTTTAAAAAATAAATTACTTCTTCATAATGGCTCTCCATACCTTAATACAGAGTATTCTAAGTTATGCTGACTTTTTTTAAAATTTCAAAAAAACATCAATAACTCATTGATATAACAAATTCTAGAAAATTTTCTCTTACATCTAAATAGTGGGAAATTCGTTGAATGTATTGCACGATTGAGTACTAAACATCTCTTTACAGGGTGTTCAGAATTTTTTGTTTCATTATTAGATCATGCAATGTGTAATATCGGGCTTATTTTAAATGGAACACACTGTATTTTAATGAAGTTTAACTTCTCAGTTAGCCAGAAGAAGCAATACTTGTCAACTTCACAGCTAGTAGTGGAAAAACATTTTTTTATTTTAATTTTTTTTTCTTATTACGGCTTTCACTAAAAATTTTTTTATTATAAAAATTTTATCAATATTTAACTATATTTTTTTCGTTTTTTTCAGAGTCTCTTTTGAGAGACTCTTAATTAAACCCCATAAAAAAACACCGAGGATTCAGTTAACCAAAAATAACTATATGCTAGTTGCAAATTTACTTACAACAATATTTACTATCTTGAACATCTTTAAAACCAAAACAATGGTTCGTATAATCTGAAAAATCTGAAATAACTTTCACTTCACACATTATTCTGGAGATTTATTTCGGAAAAAAAGCAGATAATAGTTTAGTATTTTCAATTGTTTCAGTACTTTAATTACCTAGAGTTAAATATAACTAAATCGGGATTATATAGTGGATCGAAAATCCTCCCTGACAAATTAAATGTATTGAAACCTTCAGTCTAATAATAAAAATCCGTAAAAATAATGAATGAGGTGAAATAGTTTTCGGCAGCTGCCGTTGCTTGTGTTGTTGTGCGCTACTTTTCTTCTTCTTTCATCTTAAAAACGCCGTGAATGTGAAAAACGAAATTCTCAACCGACTTACAAAAGTGTTTGTACGTATACAGGCGCCAAATTTAAATAGAAAAAAAAAGCAGAACAGAAAAACAAACATACAACGTGCATTCTTGTAGTTATTTACGTTTTCCCGAGGATTTACGAGAGTTCATGAAAATCATGTCGTGGCGAGGTCGAAAAACCGGTGATGTACGTCACAATTTTCTTTATTGAGGTCATTTAGATTTACGATTTGAAAATGATGGTGGTGAAATTTCCACCTTCCTGTGAAGGACAGGATGGACATTGACCTATAAGGACAACTCCTCGGTAGGATGTACAATGGGTCACACCCACACGTGGTCTAAGTGCTGTGTGCCTAAACTTACCCTCCCTACTCTACAGATATACAGATTGCGAAAATCCTTATGGAACCCTCGACTCGGATTACACAAGTACAACAAGGATATATGAGAGAGAGGGAAAGAATAATTGTGCGCGGTCATCACTTAGGGGTGTATACTTATTACCCGAGACTGGCGGAATTTTCAGACAATGTTGCCGGATGAAAGTGTTTAGTTTTACCTATTGTGCATGACTTCGAAAAAAAGTCAACGAAAACGAGAGAAAAATATCATTTGTACAAATTAATATGCGCTTCTGGCAACAGTGGTTAAAATAGGGGGGCATCTGGTATTAAGTACACGCCTTGATGACCGCGCACAATTATTCTTCATCTTTCTTTTAGCTGTTTTTCTGTCTCACGCTGTATATAGTTTTCAAAACGATATGTTCAATTTGTTAAGTAGGTCGAAGATGTGAATTTCGAATTATTATTAACAAATTCTTTGGTATATAGCGATGCGGATTAAAAGTAGGCACGGGCCATCGATTTCGATCTGTCACAGAAATTTATCAATTCGTTCCCGTAACTGAGAAATATCGTGTAATAAAAATGTTATTTGATTAATAACAAATCACTAGAAAATAATATTTTTCTTCGAAAATAAGGTTTTATCGTCGTTATTTCAATGAAATTCCAATTCAGTTATTACTATTACGAAGAAAAATGAATAAATTAACAGAAAAATCTTGTAGGGATGATAAAAACTGCTTTAAACAGATATGATGGACCTAAAAGGGTACCAAAGGTTGAGAGGTTCAATTTTTCTATTAGTGGTAAACGCTTCTCGTGTTGCGTTTCTGAGTGCTGTGGTGTATAAGCATATACAGGGTGTATCAAAAATCATACCACATATTCTGGGGCTAAAAATAACTCGATCCAACTCAAGCACAGATTATAAAAGAGAACAGATACGAATCCCGGCAAAACATCAAAGGATTTTCAATTCCGACTTCAATGACCTTGGACCTTTAACTCGGTATGGCCGCGATGTTGCCAGTTTGAAATATTTTCAGAATTTCTTACCAAATTGCAATGTTGACTTGGGGACAATAACAGTTTCCAGTGCCGGTTCTTTACTTTTCTTTCCGAATAAAATTATTTATTTACAAATGTGTAGTTTTTATTAGATGTTCAAAATGACCCCCATTTTCTTGAATACACAGTCGGCACTGTTTTACTAACGAAAACCGAATATTCTGAAAAAGCAAATGGCTTCTATCTAATTGCAGCCAGGTTTTTCCGCATGTTATTTTTAGCCCCAGAATATGTGGCATGATTTATGACCTGCCGTTTTGTTACACCCTGTGTAATCTCCACCACCTTGGTAGGTATATAATATACTATATAATACAGTTAATTGTAGAGAATAGCCTCTAAGTATATTAAAAAGATATATTGAAAAAAATCTATATAAGTAAAAGTATACAATTTTTCACTTGTACCTTCAAATAGATATTACATTTTTTCATTATTCTCATTGTTATATAATTTGTCTAGATCATTTTGTCACATGAAGAGTGAAAGTACTTAAATAATTCCAAATCATGCGGTGTTTATGTAATTTTTTGAAATAACTCGATTAAAATAACGAAAGTTATTAAAATTTATTATCTCTTATTTAAAAAAAAATCTGTAATAATAGATCCTGTATTTTTAATACTGTGAAAACGTTTTAAAATAATTACTGTACTTATTTACGGAACACACTGTATTATACGTGTTGATTTACTGTTTAGTCCGATTTTATTATGTTTTTAAAATACTAGATAGTATGATATAATAGTACCTACCAAAATTCCTTATTGTTAGTAGTTTTTGAGTTGAAAAAAAATTATTTTTTTTTACTTGCATATCTTTAAAAAACTGTATCACCTACGCCTATGGGACCGAAGCAACCAAATATACATAAATCGATAGAAGTTATAATATTTACAATAGAAAAAATATTTGCACACGCCTATGACAGTAAACAAATCGTTTGAAGAACGCATCCACCCTATCCCATGTATAGTGGTCCGCCTTAGAAGTGACCCGAACTCTTCAATATTATAAGCAAAATTTTACTCGATGATTGGCGATATTGGCCACCTGCAGCTGCGTTGCCAGATATTCAAAATTTTCCTAAATATACCGGGCATACATGAAGTTGTTCTAATTAATGAGGATAAGCAAAAGCGTTTGAATTTTGTCGTTAGAAGAAACAAAATAACTAAATATATAATACAGGGTAATGAAGAGGCGGATCAACAGGCAAAAGAAGCTGCCGAAAGTGACAGTGCGACTATAGTTAACGAGATGACCATCAGTGACTTGAAGCTGATCGCGAAAGAAAAAGTGATCGATACGTGGCAAAAACAAAGTTACGCGAAGTGAAACTGAAGCCCGATGTGAAACCCTGGAAGACACTACCAAACCAGCGCTCCAAACAAGTTCTCCTAACAAGATTAAGAATAGGACACACTAAACTGACTCATCAACATGTAATGAACAAGAATAGAACACCACAGTGTGCTGTATGTTCCAAGCAAATGACAGTCAAGCACATTATTATAGAATGCCTCAATTATAGTGCAGCGCGAATAAAATATATTATAAAAAAAACGTTAAAATTAGCATTAGGACAAAATTGTGACATACATAAACTAGTAGACTATCTAACCGAAATTAATATGCTAAAAAGTTTGTAAAACATATCTTTGTCGCTAATAACCAACATGGTTGATGCGACAGTAAAAACCAAATTAAAAAAAAAAAAAAAAAAAAAAAATTGTATCTGTATCATTTTTAAGTGGATATTGAGACGTGCCTAGCCAGAATGTTTATGTTTTTTCAGTCGGTCTTTTGTAAAATATTATTTTTATACAATAGTTTGACAAACATAACAGACAAAACGCACACTTCTACTTCTTGTTAATTCTTTAAGTAAACATCTTCTATTGACTTTAATCAAAGAATTTCGGTTTGTTTAAGAACCCATACATGTTTTCAAGTGAACGAAGAATTCACAACAAGAATATTAAACGGGTGTTGTCGCCAATTCGAATATATTTTCGAATGTTTCGGCGAAATTGAAATTTACACGGTGGCGAAAAATAGACGCGAGGCTTTCATTAATTTTAATAAACGTTTATGTATCCCTTCCCGATCGCTATTTCGAGATCAAAGGAGTTGTTTTATTTTTCAATTTTCATTAGATTTTAGTGATTGAAAGTGAAACTGAAATTCTTCTAGATATATCATTAGTTGAATCCATCCTAAATTATGAAATAAAACAATTTTAATTTGTTATAATCTCTATTATACAATATGTCTCAGTAAGTTGGAACCATATGGGAAACTTTTTTATTATCAATTTTAGGAAAAAAAAGTATTCTTCATAAAAAGTTCAGCATGTTCTAAAATCTAAAATACAATCAACAGATATCAATTTTTTTCATTCGTGTACGAGGTATGTCAAAAAATATGAATTTTACTCAAGAGTAAAGTTGTCATAGCTACGTTTGTGTTCTGAAATTCTAGTTTTAAAATTCCTAAAAGTTCTACCTATATAAATTTTATCACAGTTGTCATTACCTGAACATTTTAATTTATAAACTCCTGATTTACTTAGTTTTGAAGCAAATATTCAAGTCCAAAGTTTTTAAAAATGATTTGATTTTCGTTAATTTTGGTTGGAATTAATTGTACTTCCTTTTATTATTCAGATGCAGGATGTGGAATTAAAATGATGTCTTTTTCACATAATTTAATTTTAGATGAAGCGTTACATAAATAGAAGTCTTTAAATAGACTGTAGAGTGCAGATAACATTTTTCGAAAAAAATAAATAAATTGTGACTTCTTTTTAAAACAAAATATGTTGCACAGGGTTGTATTTTTTAAAACATAAAAAAGGGCACTAAAATTTAAAAAAATTTCAACAAAAGTTTTCCATTATTTTCTATTTCTTGCTAAAAATTGTTTTTCTTCTACAGGGTGTTTTCAAATGACACTTACAACGTTTGCATGTAGATACCTCTCGTAAAATTGGACAAAATTATATAAGAATTAATGAGGGGTCCAGCCTATTTACTTTTCAAAATACGGGGTGTTGAAGTTATAAAAATTTAAATGTTTTTATTTGATAACTTTAAAATGGATGGATAAATTGATTTGACATTTGGCAGGTTGTTTTTATTTATAAAAAGGCATATTTTGATGAAAAAACATTTGTCAATTCTTGATTCAATGGTGTACATTTGGAAAAATATGTCATTTTTCTCCTCTCATTTTTCACGCCACTGGCATTTGTAGCTATTTTTAACTAATTTTGCATTCCTCAATGTTTTTCACGTGAAAAAACATAACCTTTACATATAAAAAAATGTGTAGTTTTCAAGATATTTACTGTTTTCAATAATAAAAGCACAAGTTTGAAAAAATATTTTTGACAGTCTTCTCACAATGTTTAAGATGCATTGGTGCTTCACAAATTAGTTTCTGATACATATTTTAACCATTAGTAGTTTGAGGTTATTGAAAAAAATACAAAAAAATATTTTTCTCATTTTATTATTTGAAAAATTAGGTTGCAGACTTCATGAAAACATCAAATATCTTGAAAACTACACATTTTTCGATATGTAAAGGTTATGTGTTTTTCACGTGAAAAACATTAAAGAATACAAAATTAATTGAAAATAGCCACAAATGCCAGTGGTGTGAAAAATGGGAGGAGAAAAGTGACATATTTTTCCAAATGTACACCACTGGATCAAGAATTGACAAATGTTTTTTCATCAAAATATGCCTTTTTACATTTAAAAACAACCTGCCAAATATTAAATCAATTCATCAATCCATTTTAATGTTATCAAATAAAAACATTAAAATTTTTATAACTTCAACACCCCGTATTTCGAGAAGTAAATTAGCTAGACCCTAAATCCTTATATCATTTTGTCCAATTTTACTAGAGATATCTACATGCAAACGTTGTAAGTGTCATTTGAAAACACCCTGTATATACAATATGCCCCCTAAGTTGGAATCATATGGAAAACTTTTTTTATTATTAATTTTAGAAAAAAAAGTTATTTTTCATAAAAATTTCTGCATTATCTAATACGGTCATCAAATATCAAAAATTTTCAGTCGTAGTTTTTCTCATACTTTTCCTTATGGTCCTTTTGTAAATCGTATCTCGCGAAAAGTCACAATCCCTCTGGTGAAAATCTAGCAGCACCGTTTATTTAAACACCCAGTACATATACGGGCATCCTAAAGCGCTTTACAACAAAAAAATACAATCTCCTGGTTTGTACTGTTATTAACAATAATTGTATAGAGAATAGGGACATTCATTACAAATCTTTAACGGTAAATTTTTCATCTAATCCGGCAGATATTATTATAACAACTGTAAACTACGGCATGTACTACATAAACATAATGAAGAAGAATGAAGCCATTTATTAAGTAAACATTCCATTGTATAATAGGTATGGTATACTCTATACAATTTTCTATTCGGTGAGAATTTTAAGATATTATAGTTCGTATTATGAGACAATTCGTTTCAGTTTTTCTACACGTCTAAATGAATTATTTTTACATATTTAGCTACAGAGAAAAAATGGACAACAGTAGTTATATATTTAGTTATAACTCCCAATTATCATTTATAAATGTAAGGGTTTCGATTAAAACTGTATGTTACGTATCCCTTTTTGAAAATAAACATGTTCCATAGCCTAGTGGTAGAAATAGTCGACTCTGGCGCGGACGATTGGGGTTCGATCCTCACTGGAAGCTTTCTTTTTTTAGTCGTGGAGAAAGTATAGTCTTTTACTTGTGTAGAATGGCTAATATTCACTTCATCCGCGTGAATAATAGCCATCATTCTGCACTCGTTGAAAAATATATTATTATTTGAATATGTATATTAATTTTACAAGGGATTATCCATAGTTTTTTTTACAACTGATAAAATAAAAGTAGTTCAAGAAAATCTCACTTTGACGTCTATCTAAGACCTTATTGTGCCCCCTTAATTCTACTTAGTTTCTGAGGAGAGTCTCAGAAACAACCAGATGGTCAGGTAGGTATGGCGCACATTCCACAACCAAATTTTCAAAGTTGTAAAATACTTGATCAAGATATAACTGAAATAAAACGACTCAAGGTTAACTTCAATATATTGTTCAGTTTTTTGACATTCAAATTACTGACTCATTTCAATTTATTGTAATCGTAAAGAAACCTTTTAAGGGTCTCGTATCGAATAAAACCAGGTCAATTTTCATCCTACACAATAAGAAGTGGTAAGTAACAGATGTCTTTCAGATATATTAATCAAAATTTTTCTGAAATTGTGTAAATTTTTTTAATCATTGAGTATAAGATAAACCACCTCCTCATAGGCAACCTGGGACATGCCACAAGACGGTATGATGAAAAAGTATAACTTTTCAAAGAAATTCTTTACGGAATGGAATTCTAATACCATTACCAGACTTGGCAACAATGCCATTCAATGGTACACAGAACAAAAGCAATAGGAGGAGGAGGAGCTGGGATAGAAGTGTTCGAGCCAAGAAAGCTTGGGATACCCCAAAAATTTATCAAGCGGAAATCCTCGCCATAAGAAAGTGCGCCCAGTTTAATATTGATGAAGGATACAGAGGACAAAGGATTATCATAATGACAGATAGTCAAGCAGCCATTAAAGCACTGAGCTCTTGTGTAATCAGCAATTTTTAAGATATGAAATAAAATGCGTATTTCTTCTCGCCTTTAAACAGCCTGTATCTCACAAACTGGGTATTTTAAATATTTCTCAACTAACTATCATGCCTCTAATTTACGGTACTTATTTAAGGGACACCCTGTATAATCTAAGTATGACTCAACGTAGCAGATGCGAAATACTTGAAGTATACAAAAATGGTAATTTAAAACATAGATTACAGGACGGTGAAATGGGAATGACCTCTACCAACAATGGTACTAGATTTTGATAGTTTTTCTGTCGGTATTTTCGACTTCCCTTTCCGTTGACTTACACTACATTCAAGTCCAACTAAAATTTACTAGAATTTAAAAAAAAATACACGTAATTACGGTGACGGCCCGTTCAAAGTTAACAAATCGCTGGGAACTTGTTCAACGACGAGACGTTTTTTATTTGAATTTTTTTTTTGTTGAAGTTCATGGAACTTTATTGTTCTTAACGTAATTTGTGTTCTCAAAAGTAATATAACACTCGGTTCACACCAAATTACGAAGGCTATTCAGTTGAAGAGAAAATTCTCAAAAAATTTTATACGTTCAGGAAAATTTACTTTGAATTGTGAATTTTGTAATAAACGTGATTACAAATTTTACCCACCCATTTCGTTCAGTCTAAGGTCAGTATGGTCAACAAAAAGTGTTTTTTTCTGACAAGATTGACCATAAAAGTATACTGTTAAAAACATAAGATTTTGCATGTTTTTTATCATTGCAAACATTTACATTGCTTTTATAAAATAATAAATACAACCCCGAAGCGTATACCTTGAAATTTAAAATGACTTTTTAGCTGAATACTCAACATTTCGTAGGCCAATAATTCTAGAAACTTTTGTCATGTTCCCATTTCATTTCTGTTATTCAGTCACTAGTTATGTCAAATGTCAGTTATATTTATTTTTATTGATATTCATTCCTAATTAGCTGTATCTCTATTCTTCCAATTACTTTTTTAACTGACATTTGACAGAGCTAGTGACTGAGATTCTTTGACCCATCTCTGTGTTTTTAACCTTTACAAGTACTAGAATGGTACTTTACCAACACGATTTATTAATAACAATGAGTTCGCTAGCCACTCCCTTAAGTTATGCAAATATAAACTATATTATTCGTGAGATCCTATTTGGTAATAAATTTAAAAAAAAACACTTTAATTATTATTAGTAGCAACTAATTTATAGTTATTATTATTATGGATTTATTAACGCCATGGGAAGGAAATGTTCATATTTATTATCTACACTACACTAGAAATAATTACGTGTTGTGTTTACGAAGTGGGTTTATATTAATTGTTAACCTTTTAAGAAATATTGTAACGTTTATTTTAATTTATCTTTACAACTACTTAATTTATATTTACAAATTTATATGTACTGTCCTTAATTTACTAATTTATATGAACGTCACTGAATAACACTTTATCGATCGCTTTCCTTCAATATAAGCACTAGCTGTCCATCTATGTGACTAAGTCTCAACTATCTGATGACTGACTTCCGTGCAGCGATGCTCATATTTATATGGCAAGGGGTAGATTACTAGAACACTCTCGGTGTTCGGTCGCCGGCGAATGGAATGTGCTCGTAGTTTCTGGAATGTTCTCGTCGGCTAGTAGCGTAGTCTGAACATTCTCGATTACAGTCATAGTCGTCTCATACAGGAATTTCGCTGGGGCACTCGCGTAACAATATGTTGTAGGTAGGTGTACGTTGTTAATTGTATCAATATTTTTGTGTTTACGATTTTCTTTGTACTATTTTGATCGAAATATTTAGTAATATCTGACTTATAGTCCAGGAAATGTATTTTAATATTCATCTATATAAATTTTATCACAGTTGTCATTACTTGCACATTTTAATTTATAAACTCCTGATTTACTTAGTTTTGAAGCAAATATTCAAGTCCAAAGTTTCTAAAAATGATTTGATTTTCGTTAATTTTGGTTGGAACTAATTGTACTTCCTTTTATTATTCAGATGCAGGATGTGGAATTAAAATGATGTCTTTTTCACATAATTTAATTTTAGATGAAGCGTTATATAAATAGAAGTCTTTAAATAGACTGCAGAGTGCAGATTTTTAGAAAAAAATAAATAAATTGTGACTTCTTTTTAAAATAAAATATGTTGCACAGGGTTGTATTTTTTAAAACATATAAAAGGGCACTAAAATTTAAAAAAAATTTCAACAAAAGTTTTCCATTATTTTCTATTTCTTGCTAATTGTTTTTCTTCTACAGGGTGTTTTCAAATGACACAACGTTTGCATGTAGATACCTCTCGTGAAATTGGACAAAATTATATAAAAATTATTAAGGGGTCCAGCCTATTTACTTTTCGAAATACGGGGTGTTGAAGTTATAAAAATTTAAATGTTTTTATTGGATAACCTTAAAATGGATGAATAAATTGATTTGATATTTGGCAGGTTGTTTTTAAATGTAAAAAGGCATATTTTGATAAAAAAGTTCTACCTATATAAATTTTATCACAGTTGTCATTGAAACATTTTAATTTATAAACTCCTGATTTATTAGAAGCCCTAGACATAAATAAAAACAAATATTCAGATAAACTTCTTAACGACCAAATAAATATCAACAATTTTCCCTTATTAAACCTTTTTACCTATAAAGTTTCCTGTAGGATTGTTGTGAATGAGTTTCCAGGTAAACTTGTTAAATACTTTAGTCAATCCCATATTTAGACAAATTTTTTCCCTTTTTTATTTTATTACCATGTAAATAGATCATAATTAACTTTAAATATAATGTAGATTTTAACAAATTAAAATTGTTTTATTTCATAATTCAGTACGGATCTAAATCAAGTAAAAACCTCATCTATTCAATTCATCTTAATATACCTATAATTATTTCAATTCACATAATTTTTAAAGCGTTAAATAAACCAAAAACAAAAATATATAATAATTAAAGACCTCGATGGAAAATATAATTGTTATTAATATTTGTAAGCAAAGCACAAAAGTAATGATATATTATAAGTTAATTATTACCACAGTCTTACCGACAAAATTTTCAAAAGGATTCATACAGTCAAAAATATTTATTTTATTTACAAAAATAAACAATATATAAGTTAATTATTATTATGCGTCATTACAACGGTCGTACGGACAAAATTTTTCAAAGGGATACTGTTTATTCAAGTTAAATTAAATAATTTTCTCATTGTTTTTATTTTCAAGTACGGCATTGATATAGTGTAACGTTCGTTCTGTTTCTACCTTAGATAATAATATAGCGGAAATAATTATTACTGAAATAATAATAAAAGAAATAAAGCACACACATATAATATACACTTATGGACACGGTTGACACCCAGATTCGCGAAACTGTTAATAATATAATATATACAAGACGGACGAGGTTACGTTATATCATCATATCAATTTCACCAACTCTATCATTGGATTACGCCAGATATGCAAATTATTAAAACGAGGATTTTGTAGAACGAAACCATTTTAAATGTTTTTATATTTCCATTGTTGTTAATAATAATATGGAAATGTTTTTATTTTCAATTTTCATCAGAGATTGTGTCATGAATGACCAATTAGTAGGGTCTCGCTTTAAAAGGACTTTTTTCAAAAAAAATTTTAACATGATTGGGCAGTGATAATGACCTACAAAAAATTGTAAATTTGTACTTTCATCCCCAAAGAAAATATCAAATAAAATGTGTATTTCTTCTGCACCTTTTAACAGCCTGTATCTCACAAACTATGAAAGTTTGAGTAAAGTTGCATTTGGGTATTTTCAATATTTCTTAACGATCTATCAAGCCTCTAATTTACGGTACTTATTTACGGGACACCCTTTATAGTTTAAAAACAAGGCTTAGTAAATGGTACATCCCTTATATTATACAGGGTGTTTTCAAATGACACTTACAATGTCTGCATGTAGATACCTCTCGTGAAATTGGACAAAATGATATAGGGATTGGGGAGTCCAGCTCATTTACTTTTCGAAATACGGGGTGTTGAAGTTATAAAAATTTAAATGTTTTTCTTGATAACTTTAAAATGAATGAATAAATTGATTTGATATTTGGCAGGTTGTTTTTAAATGTGAAAAGGCATATTTTGATAAAAAAACATTTGTCAATTCTTGATCCAGTGGTGTACATTTGGAAAAATATGTCACTTTTCTCCTCCCATTTTTCACGCCACTGGCATTTGTAGCTATTTTTAATTAATTTTGTATTCCTCAATGTTTTTCACGTAAAAAACACATAACCTTCACATATCAAAAAATGTGTAGTTTTCAAGATATTTAATGTTTTCATTTTCAATAATAAAAGCAAAAGTTTGGCCAAATATTTTTGAGAGTCTTCTCACAATGTTCAAGATGCATTGCTGCTTCACAAATTAGTTTCTGATACATTTTTTAACCATTAGTAGTTTAAATGTTATTTTAAAAAATACAAAAAAAATATTGTTTTCATTTTATTATTAAAAAATTAGGTTGCAGACTTCATAAAACTATTTATTAAATATCTTGAAAACTACACATTTTTTGATATGTGAAGGTTATGTGTTTTTTACGTGGAAAACATTGAGGAATCCAAAATTAATTGAAAATAGCCACAAATGCCAGTGGCGTGATAAATAGGAGGAGAAAAGTGACATATTTTTCCAAATGTACACCACTGGATCAAGAATTGACAAATGTTTTTTCATCAAAACATGCCTTTTTACATTTAAAAACAACCTGCCAAATGTCAAATCAATTTATTCATTCATTTGAAAGTTATCAAATAAAAACATTAAAATTTTTATAACTTCAACACCCCGTATTTCGAAAAGTAAATGAGCTAGACCCCTCAATCCTTATATAATTTTGTCCAATTTTTCGAGAGGTATCTTCATTTGAAAACACCCTGTATATAATTAATTATTTTTTTCAAAACTATTTGATTAATTTTAAATAAAAACATCTGTCATAAAGTGATAGCTAATTTGACACAAAAAGACCTTATCAAAAAAAATGGCAAAACAGGTTTTGAAATATAAAGAAGTCATACCATTATTTAACAGGGTATTGGTAAAGAAACCTGAACCCGTAATTATTACTAAAGGAGGTGTGATGTTACCAGAAGGTAAAAAAATATTTTTTTTAAATAAAATAGAATTGATTGAAATTGAATAAATTGTACTTGTAGGTACCAAACCCAGTCTACACAAAGCTACTGTTGTAGCTGTAGGACCGGGTGAAACTAAGGACAACGGCACTGTAATACCAGTGAAGGTAAAACCAGGAGACGACGTCGTATTATCCAGTTTCGAAGGTGTTAAAATCGAATTGGAAAACGACGAAACGTACTATTTGTACAGAGAAAACGAAATTTTAGCTACCCTGAAAAAATAGATATTCCTAAAACAAACAAAACATTTTATGTTTTAAAAAAGGATTAATAAATTATTTAAAAACGTTCTATTGTAAATTGCTTCCGGAGCTGAAGGTACCTACCACACGTCACACGTGTGTGCTCTTGAGATTTTGTTCTTAATCACTTAATACCGACAAAAGAAGAGGAAAAAACAAAAGCGAAAAATACTTCGTTCTGCTAACATACCCCTGCCTTCATTAAAACTAATTGTTGTATGTTATACGAAAACTTCTTTTTGTATTGTGCGTATATACAGGGTGTCCCACGACGAGTGAAAACTATCTGTATATGGCAAAATACTTATAGTAAAATCATGAAAATTTCTACGTTTGGGTTTTCGGATACGATCTTTTTAAATAAAATATTTTCAAATTTTAAATTTCTACCGGAAGTCGACTGTAACTTTGTTATTTTAAATGGAACACCCTGTATATTAATACATTTTTGAAATCTACGTAATATTTTAGTATACTTTTGTCTGAAAACTTTTTCCGAAAAATGCACACTTTTTGAGTTATTGATTTTTTTGTAAAAAATTTGACCGTTGAAGACCCTTATAAATTATTTTTTTACGAGGGGACCCTTGAAGATATGAAAATGGTTTCTCTTCGATTGCCTTTAGCAAGGTCAAACGTATTCGAATCTATGTTGAAAATTTTTCCATTTTACACAGGGTGTGTATAAAAAGTGTTTAACTCCATAAATATCAAATTTCTTCATTTTTTTAAATAGAACCACCCTGTTTTTTCTATTTTAATGCATTCAGGATCAGGGGAAAAAATAAGGCAAGTTCATGTATACTTTCCTATACCTAAACCTTACCGTTATCCAGATATTAAATGTTTTCTGTAAATTTTTAGAGATGCAGGTGTGGTCTAAATTTTGATACAAGCACTAAGAAATAAAAATTATTATGAGAATTTACTTTTAATACATGGTAAATATGACAAAGTTTTTACAAGAACATGTGCTTTATTTGCAGTAAGATATCCAGATTGACCGCGATCGAAATTGTATCAAAATTTAGACCACACCTGCATCTCTAAAAATTTACAGAAATCATTTAATATCTGGATAACGGTAAGGTTTAAGTATAGGAAAGTATACATGAACTTGCCTTATTTTTTCCCCTGAATGCATTAAAATAGAAAAAACAGGGTGGTTGTATTTAAAAAAAATGAAGAAATTTGATATTTATGAAGTTAAACTTTGAACACTTTTTATAGGCACCCTGTATAAAATGGAAAAATGTTCAACATAGATTCGAATACGTTTGACCTTGCTTAAGGCAACCGAACAGAAACCATTTTCATATCTTCAAGGGTCCCCTCGTAAAAAAATAATTTATAAGGGTCTTCAACGGTCAAATTTTCTACAAAAAAATCAATAACTCAAAAAGTGTGCATACAGGGTGTCCCAGGAGTTCGTATGATGATAGATAGAGTAAAAATAATGATGGTATTTCATATAAATTTTTTTCTTTACGTCCATCGTTAACGAACTATAGGGCTCTAAAGGTGGAAATGAAAAATTGTTTTTTATTTACAATTATTAAATGGCTGATTGGAAGTGGGATACCCTGTATATGTATATTAACTAAAAGCTTAAGTAAGAACCTACATAGTCTGTCATCTGCTGTGCCAATTATATGCATGTGCTTCCTCAGCCTTTGTCCTGGGGCTTCATACCAGTTATCCATTTGTGGATGCTCTCCTCAGTTAGGTATTTAGCAATTCCACATGAAGGTTCTGGTCCTGTTATCTCCCCAGCTGCTCCTTGCTTAACTATTTCATCGACCTAGACTAGGGTTGCTCTATTATGACTACCTACGAAGTAGATGTCGATTCTTTGGCTATCCACCTCCAGTCTCATCAACTCTTCTGCACAGCGCTGCACCTAGGCTTAGAGAGATCACGATCTTCTCTTGTGTCCCATCATACCTTCCGGCTCCTACTCCAGATTGTACCCTCAGTCTCATAAACTAATATCTTCTTTAGTCCTGTTTTCCTGCAGGATTTTACCACAGTTTGCATATCCCAAACTCTTCAATAAATAATAAAAAATAATAGACATCACTGAAAATATGTATATTACATGAAAATCAATGCAACATAACACAAAATAATCATTCCTTTAATTTAGCAAGAATTTCATTTTCTCTGTAAAGAAAATACACTTCGTCTTTGTCCAATTCAATTCTGGTACCACCGTAATCGGCTAATATAACTTCGTCTCCAGGACACACGTTAATCGGTACCGTTTGTCCTGTTTCGGTCTTATTTCCAGGACCTACAGCGAGCACAGTGCCTTTTTGTAGTTTTACTTTCGTCTTGTCTGGTAGTACTATACCGCCTTTGGTTTGAGTCGCTGCCTCGGCTTTTTTAATCAGTACTCTGTTCATTAATGGTACTATTTTCTTAATCTTCAACACCTGTGCTGTTTTTGGAGCGAGGGACATTGTAAAATTATATATTCTTCCTTTGCTTCGATCGATCAATGTGACGTTCAATATTAAATTTGACAATTTGTGTGCGTCATCGTTTGTGACGTATATCCGGGTTTTTGGTAGGTTAGGTTATTTTGACACATAGCTAACCTTAAATTTGATGAAAAAATTGACGAGAACTGTCAGTGAGACAGTAGAAAAAACCTATGACACATTATTGGGAAAAGTAGAATTCGATAGATGGCGCTTCGAAATGTCAATGTCATCTTAGCAACGAGTAAAACAAATCAGCTGCCGTATATAAGCCATTTGATATTCAAGTGGTTTTAGTTATTTTCAGTGTGTGTTTTGTGAAAATTTTGCTTTTTCTTTGATTGTGCTTTAGTATTTTGTGTTGTTTAACTAAATTTTGACTCCTAATATTTTTATTTTTGGAGTAATAGGTATGGTCGATATTTTTGACAAAAATGAAACAGGTTCAGGTCTGATTTCGTGTTTTTATTTTATTTTTGATTTAGTCATATCTACAAAAGTTACATGGGAAAGTACGTTTGTATTGAGTAATATTTTAAATTTTCAATACAGACTTATTTTCTCTTTGTTTTTGTAACTAATGATTATGTATACACCGACTATTCAAAGTTTATTTGAATTTGTAAATGCTGAGCCTTCTTCTAGATGCATAAATGAGGGACAGACAGTTTTAAATGCTGGCCATATATATTTGCATGGTACCTATAAAGGAAATAAGTGACACTTTCATAAAAGTGCAATGAAAACAAAAAATAGAATAACATAACCTCTCCCATAATATCTCTGATTATATAAGAATATAACCTCAAAAATGATGACAGTTGAGTTGAATGGAAAAACACAGTTTTAAGCTTGTCACTGACACAAAATTAAACAAATAAAGTACGTTGACTTGCATATAATACAAAACCAAAGCAAAAATAATTGTTTTACTCGTTCCAACAATTACATTTTTTTCCGCCAGAGGCCTCATTGAATTCTACTCCGCCCAATATGCACTCAGCACTGTTTTCTCGTCTTTTTTTAGAGCTTAATTGAAATACTTTTCTTTTAAGTCTTCGATTAAAATTTCCCTAAAATAAAGCACTTACTTAAAGTGGTTAAATCGAAACGGTTAAAAATGTTATACGAATAATTCACTTTTATTTTTAGTTACCTCTTTCACACTGCAAGCTTTACAAACATGCAGGTATTCAAAGCATACGAGACGCTACTGATCAATAATCTAAGGTTTAATTTTATGTGAAAATAAGTACTCTCTTGGATCTAGAAACTATTAACAAACAGATCTAATTACGACTAAGCTCATACCAGTTCATGGTAATTGTATGAAAACCAAAATAAAAAAAGTTCCAACTATTAATTATAATGTTTAAAATAGTTTTTAAACATTACAGCAATAAATTAAATAAAGGCAATCAGAAATGTAAATAGTTATAAATATTGTGTAAACCTATTGTTAAATTGACGCAGCAGTAATAATAATAATAATCTTCACCACCTTGGTGTATATTTAAGACCTTGGTGTATATTTAAGACAGCAAAAAAAATTGTTGACACATTTTTTAAGGTCCATTCACAGTAGATTATATCCCTGATAAAATGTGAAATAAAATATTCTTTTGTATCACATTCCAACAACACTATAATCTGCTAAGAGTTCAGTCAGATTTTTAACAAAAACCAGACAAGTTCACTGAAATCCGAGCTTCATCAAATGAGGAGATGGGAAAGCTCAAAATTAGAGACAGGCTCATTAAAAATATGCAAATATTTTTCCACAATCTGATAAAAAAAAAAAAATAAAATTATTTATTTGAATTTTTGTTTTTGGCTGTCAAATCTACAAGTGAAACTCCCCTTAAAAAAGAAATAAAACTTACGTTATAGAGACAGTGACTTTTTTGGAATTAATTCTATTTATCTTCTGTTTTTTATTTCTTGGATTTGTTTTTAAATATTGCAAAATGTCGGCTGAATTCGATCCTGTCTTGTCTTGTTTGAATTTTTTTTGTGGCTGTCAAACAATTTACAAGTGAAACTCCTCATAAAAAAGAAGAAAAACTTGGGTTATAGACACAGTAACTTATTCACTTGTATACTTCATTTTTTTTTTTAAATTTTTGAATTAATTCTATCTTCTCATTTTTATTTCTTGGATTTGTTTTTAAATATTGCAAAATGTCGGCTGAATTCGATCCTGTCTTGTCTTGTTTGAATTTTTGTTTGTGGCTGACAAATCTACAAGTGAAACTCCTCATAAAAAAGAAGAAAAACTTGGGTTATAGAGACAGTAACTTATTTACTTGTATACTTCATTTTTTTTTTAATTTTTGAATTAATTCTATCTTCTGATTTTTATTTCTTGGATTTGTTTTAAAATATTGCAAAATGTCGGCTGAATTCGATCCTGTCTTGTCTTGTTTGAATTTTTGTTTGTGGCTGACAAATCTACAAGTGAAACTCCTCATAAAAAAGAAGAAAAACTTGGGTTATAGAGACAGTAACTTATTCACTTGTATACTTCATTTTTTTTTTAAATTTTTGAATTAATTCTATCTTCTCATTTTTATTTCTTGGATTTGTTTTTAAATATTGCAAAATGTCGGCTGAATTCGATCCTGTCTTGTCTTGTTTGAATTTTTGTTTGTGGCTGTCAAATCTACAAGTGAAACTCCTCATGAAAAAGAAGAAAAACTTGGGTTATAGAGACAGTAACTTATTTACTTGTATACTTAATTTTTTTTTAAATTTTTGAATTAATTCTATCTTCTCATTTTTATTTCTTGGATTTGTTATCAAAATTTTGCAAAATTTCATCTGAATTCGATCCTGTCTTGTCTTGTTTGAATTTTTGTTTGTGGCTGTCAAATCTACAAGTGAAACTCCTCATGAAAAAGAAGAAAAACTTGGGTTATAGAGACAGTAACTTATTTACTTGTATACTTCATTTTTTTTAAATTTTTGAATTAATTCTATCTTCTCATTTTTATTTCTTGGATTTGTTATCAAAATTTTGCAAAATTTCGTCTGAATTCGATCCTGTCTTGTCTTGTTTGAATTTTTTATGTGGCTGTCAAATCTACAAGTGAAACTCCTCATAAAAAAGAAGAAAAACTTGGTTTATAGAGACAGTAACTTATTTACTTGTATACTTCATTTTTTTTTTTAATTTTTGAATTAATTCTATCTTCTCATTTTTATTTCTTGAATTTTTTATCAAAATTTTGCAAAATTTCGTCTGAATTCGATCCTGTCTTGTCTTGTTTGAATTTTTTTTTGTGGCTGTCAAATCTACAAGTGAAACTCCTCATAAAAAAGAAGAAAAACTTGGGTTATAGAGACAGTAACTTATTTACTTGTATACTTCAATTTTTTTTAAATTTTTGAATTAATTCTATCTTCTCATTTTTATTTCTTGGATTTGTTATCAAAATTTTGCAAAATTTCGTCTGAATTCGATCCTGTCTTGTCTTGTTTGAATTTTTGTTTGTGGCTGTCAAACAATCTACAAGTGAAACTCTCCATAAAAAAGAAGAAAAACTTAGGTTATAGAGACAGTGACTTATTTTATTTGTATAGTTCGATTTTTATTTTATTTTTGAATTCATTTTATCTTCTGATTTTTATTTCTTGGATTTGTTATCAAAATTTTGCAAAATTTCATCTGAATTCGATCCTGTCTTGTCTTGTTTTAATTTTTTTTTTGTGGCTGTCAAACAATCTACAAGTGAAACTCTCCATAAAAAAGAAGAAAAACTTAAAGAGGTTATAGAGACAGTGACTTATTTATTTGTATACTTTAATTTTTTTTAAATTTTTGAATCAATTCTATCTTCTAATTTTCATTTCTTAGAATTGTTTTTAAATTTTGCCAAAACTCGGCTGAATTCGATCCTGTCTCGTTTGAGAGTTATTTAAGCTTCAATGGCTGCTATCTCAAATTGAATCAAATAACGTAATCGTAATAAATCTCAATATACTTTTGTATAAGAGCAGGTGTACGTATAATTTATCGTAAACTACACCATTCTCACAGTATTATTGAACTTTTCTCAAAGATAGTAAAGACTAGATAAACTATTTTAATTCAGTACCGTTGCAATGAGGATTTAATTTTGGGTAAAAATGTTAAAAATAATACAGGAATATTAAAAATGTTCTTAGTTAGTAACTCCACAATGTTCTAACTTAAAATCTCCACCGAAAGAACTTAGTACAACTTTATTCAGTTCAGTGAATTAGGTACACACTTGAAAAAAATATCTTTTCTATGGAAAAATGTGTGTGTGAAAGACGTAGAGTAGGTAATTAATACTTGCATTCGTATATCTAATTTCCAGTTTACGTATAATATTCATTACCTACCGATTATATCCGTTGTATAAGCAGGTAGGTCATTTATTTATGAAACGAGGTTATTAAAATAGATTTAACATAAAATAATCGTATACGTCAATTTTCATTGATAAAATTTAAAAATAAGTAAATGTCTGAGTAAATGCAAGTGCTTAGTTTAAAATTAATAATAAAAGAGATTTTTGGTTTGTATAATGTGTTGTCTAACTAAATATGCTGCTGTCCTCACATGCCGCCGGGCTAGATAGGCAGCACACCATACTTAACTTGCCCAATCCACCCTGATCCAAACAGATTGTTTCTACATGTTTAACTTTTGACAACTCTAATAAATAATTACTGAAGCAATATCACAACATTTTTTAACCTCTGTACTTGAAAAGGCCAAATCTATACCACTTGATGCGCAAAATAAATTGGAGAAGTTATGTCACAAAATTTTCCAAACTTCAAACTCTGTGGTGGGAAGGGATGTTATGCTTTAGATAGCTGATTTTAGGTCACTTTTGACCCTTCTCTTATGGCTCACTTCCATGCTTTTGCTTTAAACAAATTAGAATAACACATACGATTTGTCACAGCAATCAGTAAAACTATACAGGATGTTACGGTAAAAGAGATAGGGGACATCAAGAACATGGTTTTATTTTAACCGTATATCCTCCATAAAATAATGTTTGTATACAAAACATGTACGCTTCTGATATATGATTTTAAATAGTCCCGCAGGAATTGGAATAAAAACCGTTTCAGTGGTTTTTTTTTTGTAAAAACTTTTGGTAGAACCCTGGTAATTTAAAACTAATTATTATATAACATAGTCTGATTTACCTGATTAGTAATGTAGCTTTCTCGAATCATAAAAACTTTGTACATTATTGTATTTTTTCAGTTTAAATTACTATTTTCAAGGTAAAAAGACGAGAACAATAAATTTCATAATTTCCTTTCTCAGATCGCCATCTGCCAAATCTGATATAGGTATTAAGAAATCCACATAAATCCTTGGTGAAGTATATACATATACCAGTTGCCAGGAAAATGTTATAACTTTGAATTCTCCATCTGCAAGGCATTTAATTGAGTAGATTTAATTAAATGGATTGTCAAAGATCGCGATTTTTTATTTGGATTAAAACTAATTCTAATTTAATCAGACTAGCGCTCTCTGTGTGAACAGGCTGTAAGCTGTGGATAAAAAATGGCAAATTTCTACAATTAAGACTTTAGACATATGTTTAGTACCACTATTCGGTAGCAGATGGAGCAGATATAGTATATTTTATTGTTGGGCTAAGTTGCCAGGAAAATGTTATAACTTTAAATTCTCCATCTGCAAGGCATTTAATTGAGTAGATTAGATTTAATTAAATAGATTGTCAACGATCGCAATTTTTTATTTGGATTAATACTAATTCCAATTTAATCAGACTAGCGCTCTCTGTGTGAACAGGTTGTAAGCTGTGGATAAAAAATGGCAAATTTCTACAGTCCAGACTTTAGAAATATGCTTAATACCACTATTCGGTAGTAGATGGAGCAGATAAAGTATATTTTATTGTTGAGTCAAGTTTCCAAGAAAATTTTATAAATTTAAATTATCCATTTGCAGAGTAATTAATTGATTAGACTTGATTAACTGTCGCATTTTTTATTTGGATTATAACCAATTCTAATTTAATGAGACTAGCGCCACCTTTGTGAAGAAGCTTTAAGCTGTGCATGAAAAATTGCAAATTTCTACAATCAAGGCTTCAATACATATATCTAACACCACTATTCGGTAATAGATGGAGCTAATGTAGTAATTAGTTGAATTGTTAGGTTAAGTTAGAAGAAAAGAAAATACAATTATTAATATCGAAAATGAAGAATAATAGCTATGATATAAAGAATAGAGTGTTTGTGATTAAGTGAAAATGGTCTATATTGTTCCTTTTTTAATTGCAGGCTACTCGAAACACTTTGGACGAAACTCGACGATATTCTTGTGGTAATCTAAATACATCTATATATAGTTCCATACGAAGATCTTCATTATGTTCCACCAGAATCACGGAGATTCCCGTAGAAAATATGATGAACCAATCCAAACTAGAAACGTTACAATGGCAGCTTAAAGAAGTAAGTTCTTTCATTTTAATTTTTAGATACGAAAAGGAAGAGAACAAGTAAATATTTGTAATGGTTGTTATAATCTAAAAGATAGTTAAATGCACTGTTATAATAATATTATAGTAGCCTTAATTTTTGTCAAACCGGTATTGTTTTTGTAGATACAAAAAAGTAGAGAAATGTACAGAGCAGTAATGAAACAAGTAGTGACTTATTTGGAAAAAGCCCATCACAGCTTAGAACTTCTAGGAAGTAGAATAAATAGGAGAAATTCAATTCATCGATTAAAATGTGAACAAGCTGATATTAGTAGGATCGATGAAACTTCCACTGTAACAACAATCAATCAAAACAATTCAGAAGATCACATACTGAAGGATCTTCAATGGTAAGTTTAGTTATTTTTTATTGTATTATCAATAATATCGCATAATTTTTGTTTAGGAAACAATCAAAACCAGAAGAACCTTCCGCAGAGGAAATCCCACCAGATAAACTAGCTCAAGAAGCTTTCCGTCTCCTCCGGACTGCTCAATCTTTATTGAATACCCGAGAGCCGGATTTAGCTCAAACGCCAAACTGTGGACCCACCAACGACATCGAATTCCTCGAGCAGCTCGCCAAAGAGTTTCCACCGCCAGAAATCAAGCCTCAACGTGCCACTTCATTTTCGCTTAGTCCGAAATTGATCGTGCCGGAAATCGAGAGCAAATCGTCCACGGCGTTTAACAGGTTGGTACTTTTTTTTATTTTGAACACAGCTTTTGATGGTTAATGTTCATTTTTTTTTTCTAGAAAACTCTCACTGCAGTTAAACGACGTAAGACGAACGATCAAATCGTCCCGAAACGTCGACTCGGCACGAGGATCGCTGGCAGAGAGCGACACGGATATAGGAAACGATGGAAATTCGTTCGGTAGTCGAAAAACGAAAACTGACAAATCCAATTCACCCGCCAACGGTAGCATCAGTTCGGTGGAAGATGAAAGTGGGTTTTCTTCGATGAATTCGTTTCAAGAAGTCGGTTTGCCGATCGTCAACAGCACCATGGTCGAAGAGGTAATTTTTTAATCTTGTAACCTCCTGTATTATGGTAATTTTAATTGTTTCGCAGGTATCTACGAAGAATGCTCTTCTTCGTAGCATGCTCCACAATAATTCGTTGAGTTTTTCGCCGGATTCTTTGACAGAGACGGTTAAAGAAGAAAAAACGTTGATGGACGATATAAGACTTTGGGAGAAACCGACGTCTTCGTCTGTACCGACGCAACATAAAAGATGGAGTTCGACGCCGGTTAAAGAGACTAAAAATCGAAATTTCAAAGTATTGTGGGTGTGATTTTTATTTTTTATTTGGTAAAAGTTTACTTTATACAGAGTGGATCGTTTTTATATGTTTATTTCAGTTTTCGTATGAAAAATAGTAAAATTGTATTAATTGGATATTTTTTTCTTTGTGATAAAATCGAAATTTTGAATTGTTTGGTAACTTTTATGAATGGGTGGGGGCGTAAGTTTTGTTGAAAAAAAAATTCCTGTTCAGGTTTAGTCCAGTCGGGTTAGTCCGAAAACTTTCACTATAATTTGACAGCAGTAGACGAGATTCTAATAAAAATCTTGCCTACTGCTTTTACTTCCTCTTTTAAATCTAATTCGACTGGAGTAGTTTATTTTTTTATTCCAAACTTTACGTTCCAATTGAATAGAATTTAATTAATGCGACTAAAACATTTTCTTTTTTTTTAATTATTCTATAATTAGTTTATAAAAAATGTACTTGAGTATACACTTGATAATTTACAATAAATTATTTCTCAAATTGATTGTTTTTATTTTACCCGATCCTGAAATCCCGTGAAAAATACTTTTTAAATTGAAAACAAATCATCTCCCGTTTGTTTTCCTCGAATACAGTTTTCTACAGTGTAGAATTTCTCAACGCAGTTTTCTGGAGTTGGATGGTCGAGCGTGAATTTTAGTTCGGCTACCCGATAATAGATGGCACCACCCGTTTCAATTACAAATTTACTGACTCCTGATATTTCGTACACCTCCTCACTTTCTGTTCTCCTGATACAAAATATAGTTTTCAATTTTCACTTGTAAAAGTAACAAATTTGTGAATTTGGATAGATTTACTCCTGGTATTTCGTACACCTCCTCGCGTTTCTGTGCTCTTGATACAACGAAAAATCTCAAAATATCGCTTTTAAGAGAAATTTTAACAAATTTCGTTCAATTTGTAGATTTTTCGTTGTATCAGGAGCACAGAAACGCGAGGAGGTGTACGAAATACCAGGAGTAGCTAAATTGGCGGGATTTGTTACTTTTTACACCTCCTCGCGTTTCTGCTCTCCTGATACAACGAAAAATCTCAAAATATCGCTTTTAAGAGAAATTTTAACAAATTTCGTTCAATTTGTAGATTTTTCGTTGTATCAGGAGCACAGAAACGCGAGGAGGTGTACGAAATACCAGGAGTAGCTAAATTGGCGGGATTTGTTACTTTTTACACCTCCTCGCGTTTCTGCTCTCCTGATACAACGAAAAATCTAAAAATTTCGCTTTCAAGAGAAATTTTAACAAATTTCGTTCAATTTGTAGATTTTTCGTTGTATCAGGAGCACAGAAACGCGAGGAGGTGTACGAAATACCAGGAGTAGCTAAATTGGCGGAATTTGTTACTTTTTACACCTCCTCGCGTTTCTGCTCTCCTGATACAACGAAAAATCTCAAAATTTCGCTTTTAAGAGAAATTTTTACAAATTTCGTTCAATTTGTAGATTTTTCGTTGTATCAGGAGAGCAGAAACGCGAGGAGGTGTACGAAATACCAGGAGTAGCTAAATTGGCGGGTTTTGTTACTTTTTACACCTCCTCGCGTTTCTGCTCTCCTGATACAACGAAAAATCTCAAAATATCGCTTTTAAGAGAAATTTTAACAAATTTCGTTCAATTTGTAGATTTTTCGTTGTATCAGGAGAGCAGAAACGCGAGGAGGTGTACGAAATACCAGGAGCAGTTAAAATGGCGGGATTTGTTACTTTTTACACCTCCTCGCGTTTCTGCTCTCCTGATACAACGAAAAATCTCAAAATTTCGCTTTTAAGAGAAATTTTTACAAATTTCGTTCAATTTGTAGATTTTTCGTTGTATCAGGAGAGCAGAAACGCGAGGAGGTGTACGAAATACCAGGAGCAGTTAAAATGGCGGGATTTGTTACTTTTTACACCTCCTCGCGTTTCTGCTCTCCTGATACAACGAAAAATCTCAAAATTTCGCTTTTAAGAGAAATTTTTACAAATTTCGTTCAATTTGTAGATTTTTCGTTGTATCAGGAGAGCAGAAACGCGAGGAGGTGTACGAAATACCAGGAGTAGCTAAATTGGCGGGATTTGTTACTTTTTACACCTCCTCGCGTTTCTGCTCTCCTGATACAACGAAAAATCTAAAAATTTCGCTTTCAAGAGAAATTTTAACAAATTTCGTTCAATTTGTAGATTTTTCGTTGTATCAGGAGCACAGAAACGCGAGGAGGTGTACGAAATACCAGGAGTAGCTAAATTGGCGGAATTTGTTACTTTTTACACCTCCTCGCGTTTCTGCTCTCCTGATACAACGAAAAATCTCAAAATTTCGCTTTTAAGAGAAATTTTTACAAATTTCGTTCAATTTGTAGATTTTTCGTTGTATCAGGAGAGCAGAAACGCGAGGAGGTGTACGAAATACCAGGAGTAGCTAAATTGGCGGGTTTTGTTACTTTTTACACCTCCTCGCGTTTCTGCTCTCCTGATACAACGAAAAATCTCAAAATATCGCTTTTAAGAGAAATTTTAACAAATTTCGTTCAATTTGTAGATTTTTCGTTGTATCAGGAGAGCAGAAACGCGAGGAGGTGTACGAAATACCAGGAGCAGTTAAAATGGCGGGATTTGTTACTTTTTACACCTCCTCGCGTTTCTGCTCTCCTGATACAACGAAAAATCTCAAAATTTCGCTTTTAAGAGAAATTTTAACAAATTTCGTTCAATTTGTAGATTTTTCGTTGTATCAGGAGAGCAGAAACGCGAGGAGGTGTACGAAATACCAGGAGTAGCTAAATTGGCGGGATTTGTTACTTTTTACACCTCCTCGCGTTTCTGCTCTCCTGATACAACGAAAAATCTCAAAATATCGCTTTTAAGAGAAATTTTAACAAATTTCGTTCAATTTGTAGATTTTTCGTTGTATCAGGAGAGCAGAACCGCGAGGAGGTGTACGAAATACCAGGAGTAGCTAAATTGGCGGGATTTGTTACTTTTTACACCTCCTCGCGTTTCTGCTCTCCTGATACAACGAAAAATCTAAAAATTTCGCTTTCAAGAGAAATTTTAACAAATTTCGTTCAATTTGTAGATTTTTCGTTGTATCAGGAGCACAGAAACGCGAGGAGGTGTACGAAATACCAGGAGTAGCTAAATTGGCGGAATTTGTTACTTTTTACACCTCCTCGCGTTTCTGCTCTCCTGATACAACGAAAAATCTCAAAATTTCGCTTTTAAGAGAAATTTTTACAAATTTCGTTCAATTTGTAGATTTTTCGTTGTATCAGGAGAGCAGAAACGCGAGGAGGTGTACGAAATACCAGGAGTAGCTAAATTGGCGGGTTTTGTTACTTTTTACACCTCCTCGCGTTTCTGCTCTCCTGATACAACGAAAAATCTCAAAATATCGCTTTTAAGAGAAATTTTAACAAATTTCGTTCAATTTGTAGATTTTTTGTTGTATCAGGAGAGCAGAAACGCGAGGAGGTGTACGAAATACCAGGAGCAGTTAAAATGGCGGGATTTGTTACTTTTTACACCTCCTCGCGTTTCTGCTCTCCTGATACAACGAAAAATCTCAAAATTTCGCTTTTAAGAGAAATTTTTACAAATTTCGTTCAATTTGCAGATTTTTCGTTGTATCAGGAGAGCAGAAACGCGAGGAGGTGTACGAAATACCAGGAGCAGTTAAAATGGCGGGATTTGTTACTTTTTACACCTCCTCGCGTTTCTGCTCTCCTGATACAACGAAAAATCTCAAAATTTCGCTTTTAAGAGAAATTTTTACAAATTTCGTTCAATTTGTAGATTTTTCGTTGTATCAGGAGAGCAGAAACGCGAGGAGGTGTACGAAATACCAGGAGTAGCTAAATTGGCGGGATTTGTTACTTTTTACACCTCCTCGCGTTTCTGCTCTCCTGATACAACGAAAAATCTAAAAATTTCGCTTTCAAGAGAAATTTTAACAAATTTCGTTCAATTTGTAGATTTTTCGTTGTATCAGGAGCACAGAAACGCGAGGAGGTGTACGAAATACCAGGAGTAGCTAAATTGGCGGAATTTGTTACTTTTTACACCTCCTCGCGTTTCTGCTCTCCTGATACAACGAAAAATCTCAAAATTTCGCTTTTAAGAGAAATTTTTACAAATTTCGTTCAATTTGTAGATTTTTCGTTGTATCAGGAGAGCAGAAACGCGAGGAGGTGTACGAAATACCAGGAGTAGCTAAATTGGCGGGTTTTGTTACTTTTTACACCTCCTCGCGTTTCTGCTCTCCTGATACAACGAAAAATCTCAAAATATCGCTTTTAAGAGAAATTTTAACAAATTTCGTTCAATTTGTAGATTTTTCGTTGTATCAGGAGAGCAGAAACGCGAGGAGGTGTACGAAATACCAGGAGCAGTTAAAATGGCGGGATTTGTTACTTTTTACACCTCCTCGCGTTTCTGCTCTCCTGATACAACGAAAAATCTCAAAATTTCGCTTTTAAGAGAAATTTTAACAAATTTCGTTCAATTTGTAGATTTTTCGTTGTATCAGGAGAGCAGAAACGCGAGGAGGTGTACGAAATACCAGGAGCAGTTAAAATGGCGGGATTTGTTACTTTTTACACCTCCTCGCGTTTCTGCTCTCCTGATACAACGAAAAATCTCAAAATTTCGCTTTTAAGAGAAATTTTTACAAATTTCGTTCAATTTGTAGATTTTTCGTTGTATCAGGAGAGCAGAAACGCGAGGAGGTGTAAAAAGTAACAAAATTTAGCTACTCCTGATACTTTGTACAACTCAATTTTCAAGATATTTTTGCCAAGTTCCAATAAATGACTTGCTATTTTTTATAAACTGCTGCTGCCATCTATCCTTCAGTAGCCGAACTAAAATCGACACTTTTGAATTATCGACCAATTAACTATAGAAAACTGTCGGTATGAATTTTAACTCATTCCGATTTTATTTTGCGTGATTTTCTTTGTTCTTGGCAATTATTAATTGGAAATAAAACACTGTTTATAATCATATAAATCTATTTATTAAAATTCAACACCTCACTTAACAATATTCAACTTAAACAAAATATATAATTTCTGTTTAAATTTTAGCCTTGGCGTTTTTCGATTTGTTGAGTCCTTGGGATATTCTCTCGCCCAAATCTGCATCGACTTGTTTGAAAAGTTGTACTTGTCTTTGTTGAATAAAGTCTGAAGCATTCGAGAGATGTCCAACGACGTTCGAAACCAATCGATCTTTTTCTTCTTTGTTCAGAGTCTTCTGCCAGAATATTCTGGGCTGGCTGAAGTTATCCGCATCACCGGTATCATACCTGCAACAAATTATTAAAAAATTATTTCAAGAAGCCAAGTAATTATGAAAAAGTTTCCGAATGATACTAAAAAAATGGAATTAAATAATTGCTATATTGGACTATGCTATTTATGTTACTTTCAAGACGTCTCTGTTTCTCAGTAACAGAAATTTTTGGATTATTTATTGGGAAAATGTATTTTTTGGTGAAAAAAAGAAAGGAAAATATGTGCGGCGCCATCTACTAATCGGTAGACAAACCTAAAGCTACCCTTAATATTAGGCTTCAGTTTAGGGTTTATTCCACCTATCTGTATCTGTAAAGTAGGGAGCAGCACTTAGTCCACATGTGAACCATTGTACATCCATTAAAAAAATTCTTAAATTGAGGATAATTTAAGGTCCACAGAAAAAAAACATACTGTTCCTTTGAGACATTGAAACTTGTGGGTTATTTATTGGGAACGTTTATTGTTTGGTGGAAAAGACCGGAAATTGAATCCAAATTATTCTATACGTCAAAATAAGTGGCGCCATCTACAAGCCGGTAGCCAAATTTAAAGCTACGTTTGTTAAGTCGATATTTTTGGGTTCTAGTGTCCGGGCTTTTGCACCAAAAGTAATAGATATCTCGGTAAATAATTGAATCTTTTTATACGAAAAAAGTCTATTCCACCAAAAAATAATATATAGAGAAAATGAGAAAATTTATAGATCTAAGCCATAAGATGGCTTCGAAATTTATTATGAATATGGAAAACCTTTAAAGGAAACAATAAACCAATCAAAATATCCAAACATTCGGTTTCAAATAATCAGCGCAACGCTATTTCATCGAAAAAACATAAACGAGCCCTTGACCTTTCCAATCAAAATAATGACGATTAAATTCATGAAAAAAAAAGTAAACAAGTTACGTGCGCAAATATTATCCTACAATTATCAAGTTATTTTTAGCGTTTGTAATCAATTGAAACCGAATTGATTATTCAAATTAGATAAAGTCGTTTTAAAATCATAATGTACACTATGTGCAAAAGATTAGAAAAAAATATTGCACTGTAATTCGAAAAAAACAAAACTGAAAAGAAAGAAACAACGTTTTAGATTTTTTCTACGCCCATTTAAATACATTTAGTCAATTGACAAACATAAAAGATTTTAGCAGACTTGGAAAGAATGGTACACAGACCAAAAGTAGTAGGAGGAACTGGGATAGGAGTGTTCGGACCACTAACTAAACATTCCAAAAGCTTGGGATAAACCTCAAGTATCTTTCAAGCGGAAAACATTAGCATTGATGATTGGCACTGAGCTCTTGTGTAATTAGTTCCAAAATGGTGTGGGAATGCCCGGACAAACTCAATGAACTAGGTGAGAGCAATATACTATGGATTCCAGGACACACTGGAATAGAAGGAAATGAATAGCAGATAAACTAGCAAAGAGGGGGACTGAAATAGCTTTCTGGGGGCCTGAACCCTTTTGAGGAATCAGCCATAATGTAATATTGGAAGAAATAGGTAAAGCCGAGAGAAAGGGAAGATCTGACCATTGGAAAGATCTAGTGGGGCTTATACAATCAAAGATGGATGTATGACTACAACCTGTTAAGAGCAAATTAATGCATAAGTCAAAGTAAAACTGCGCTAAGAGTTTTAACAGGGATCCTAACGGGACATTGTTGTCAGAATGGGCACATGAAAAAGCTCAAAATAGTGGAGGAAAAAGATTGTAGATTTTGTGGCATGGAAGAAGTAACCTACCAACTGCACAGCACACCAGAATCCTAGAGTACAGTACCTGGGAGATTACTGGATTTACCTTGAAGTTGAACCCTGCAGATATTCTAAAATTCCTCCGGGAAATAGGACTAAAGAAGCTACTAGTTTCAGAAACTAAGTAGAAGTAAGGGGGCACAATAGATCTTTTAGGTCTCAGTAAATGTTACCCCAAAAATACATATTAGTCCAGGGTAGAAGCCTTTAAAAATAATGAAAAGTGAAAAAAAATTATAATAGAATGAAACCCATTAGAAAAGGAGGGAAATATGATAAAAATGAAAGGAAAAATAATTTACGGGCGATCTGAGGTTGGGAAGGGGATGGGGGTGAGTTTTTAAGGGTAAAAAGCGGTTTTTCTCGATTTCCGGCAAAACTAAAAGTCCTATCGAAAAAAGTTAAATGGAAAAGTTGTAGATAATAAAAAGATCTAAAACTTTTGTATATACACTTTTTTCACATAACCTCAAAATTTATGTGAAAAATTCAAAAAACCAAGTTTTTGGTTTTTTATTTTTATCTTTTACAAAAAATTTTTTTTTTAACGAAATTTTGTGAAAACTTACCTTTTTATGTCCCAAATACGCTGTAATTTATTTAATTAAAAATATTTATTTTTTCACCTTATTTTGAATTAATATCGAAAAAACACCCTAATTTTCAATCGAAAATTCACCCGTCAAAATATCAGCTTTTTACAAAAAGTTGGTGTGGTTTCTGTTCGTTGAAATCTCTACTCTCTGATGGTATGAAAAAAAATATACATTACTATGGTAAATATTCTCAGAAAATGCAAATAATGAAAAAAAACTCGAATCCGTTTTTTGAATCATTGTGTATAATTTTGAGCAATTTATTAAAATTTACACTTTAATTACTAGAAAAATGTAAGATTTCATATTATAATCTTTTCTATCGTTTTTCTAGTAATTAAAGTGTAAATTTTAATAAATTGCTCAAAATTATACACAATGATTCAAAAAACGGATTCGAGTTTTTTTTCATTATTTGCATTTTCTGAGAATATTTACCATAGTAATGTATATTTTTTTTCATACCATCAGAGAGTAGAGATTTCAACGAACAGAAACCACACCAACTTTTTGTAAAAAGCTGATATTTTGACGGGTGAATTTTCGATTGAAAATTAGGGTGTTTTTTCGATATTAATTCAAAATAAGGTGAAAAAATAAATATTTTTAATTAAATAAATTACAGCGTATTTGGGACATAAAAAGGTAAGTTTTCACAAAATTTCGTTAAAAAAAAAATTTTTTGTAAAAGATAAAAATAAAAAACCAAAAACTTGGTTTTTTGAATTTTTTCACATAAATTTTGAGGTTATGTGAAAAAAGTGTAAATACAAAAGTTTTAGATCTTTTTATTATCTACAACTTTTCCATTTGACTTTTTTCGATAGGACTTTTAGTTTTGCTGGAAATCGAGAAAAACCGTTTTTTACCCTTAAAAACTCACCCCCATCCCCTTCCCAACCTCAGATCGCCCGTAAATTATTTTTCCTTTCATTTTTATCATATTCCCCTCCTTTTCTAATGGGTTTCATCCTATTATGATTTTTTTTGATTTTAAAAATTATCGACCCTGGACTATATATACATACTCGTAATATACCATTATTGGGAATCGTATGGAGTTATATAAATCAATAAATTATTCTAATCCCACGTATCTAATTAATTGTGATAATTGAATGGTATATCAAAAAAAAATAATAAAAAATATTTGTCTGTTAAGATTACTGATATCTCTTATTTTATCGGCATTGATGTTTAGTTATATTGCACAAAATACCAACACTATATAAATATAGATAAATCCTGGCACCATAAAAATATTATAAAACTATCAATTAACAACAATATAATAAAATTAGAATTAAGTAATTTCTTTCTTCTAACCGATTAAATTGTTTATCGAAAATATTTAAACTGAAACAAATATTTAATTTGATCTGAATTACTCAAAAACCTGCTGTATAACCTTAAACGCCCTCTACCCCCAAATAAATGAAAGAAACTTTGCTTACCGGTTAGCTTCTCCTGAAACTGTAGAGGCCGGCTCGAGCGATTTAACAACCTTATCACTTTGCGGTCCTCCAAAACTGTTAGGGAAATAGTTGGGCGCATTTCCTTGATTATTAACGGCCATAAAACCATCTCTTTGATAGTTGCGCACCTTGAACGGACAATTAACAGGTAACTGCAAATGATTTGGACCCAAACGATGTCTATGGGTATCGGAATAAGCGAAGAGACGACCCTGCAACATTTTATCGGGAGAAGCTGCGATTCCGGGTACCATATGGGACGGACTGAAAGCTATTTGTTCCACCTTAAAAGAAAATTTAAAAAAAAAATGTTAAAAGTAGGTCTATTAATGGCGTAAGAAAGTTCTTACTTCGGCGAAGTAGTTTTCCGGGTTGCGATTGAAGACCAAATTACCAACTCTGATTAATGGATAGTCGCCTTGCGGCCAAACTTTTGTTAAATCGAATGGGTCGAATGATGCTTTTTGAGCTTGTTGCAAAGTCATTACTTGAATGTGTAGAGTCCATTTCGGGTATTTTCCGTCGGCTATGGCGTTGTAAAGATCTCGAATGCCTAAACGTCAAAATAAAATTACTAATTATGTATACGAGGGGACGTTCGATAGTAGTTTTTTGGTTAAAAGTGAGTGTGTGACACAATATAATGAAGTGTTTTTATATTTATGTTGCGCTGGCTGCATAACTGTTACTGTCAATCAGGTTGATTCCTAATAACTGTCCTTTTGGAGATTTGGAAAAGTGAAAAAACGAAAATTGCAAATAACTGTCTTTTTTGGGGGGTTTGGAGAAATTTAAGGGCGAAAGTTCCTAATTACTGTCCTTTTGGAGATTTGGAAAAGTGAAAAAGCGAAAGTTGCAAGTAACTGTCTTTTTTGGGGGGGCTTGGAGAAGTTGAAGGCCGAAATTCCCCCAAGTACTGTCCTTCTGGAGATTTGGAAAAGTGAAAAAGTGAAAGTTGCAAATAACTGTCTTTTTTTGGGGAAATTTGGAGAAATTTGAGGGCGAAAGTTCCTAATTACTGTCTTTTTTGGGGGGGTTTTGAGAAGTTTAAGGGCGAAAGTTCATAATTACTGACTTTTTAGGGAGATTTGGAAAAATTTAATAGCGAAGGTTCTTGATTACTACTTTTTGGGGGGGTTTGGAGAAGTTTAAGGGCAAAATTTCATAATTACTGTCTTTTAGGGGATTTAAAAGAGTGTAAGTGCAAGAATTCCCAATTAAAGTCTTTTTTTTTGGGAATTTAGAGAAGTTGAAGGCTGAAATTCCCAAAGTACTGTCCTTTTGGAGATTCTTAAAAGTGAAAAAGCGAAAGTTGCAAATAACTGTCTTTTTTTGGAGAAGTTTGGAGAAATTTAAGGGCGAAAGTTCCTAATTACTGTCCTTTTGGAGATTTGGAAAAGTGAAAAAGCGAAAGTTGCAAACAACTGTCTTTTTTGGGGAAGCTTGGAGAAATTTAAGGGCGAAAGTTCCTAATTACTGTTCTTTTGGAGATTTGGAAAAGTGAAAGTTGCAAATAACTGTCTTTTTTGGGGGGGTTTTGAGAAGTTTAAGGCCGAAATTCCCAAACTACTGTCCTTTTGGAGATTTGGAAAAGTGAAAAAGCGAAAGTTGCAAATAACTGTCTTTTTTGGGGAAGTTTGGAGAAATTTAAGGACGAAAGTTCCTAATTACTGTCTTTTAGGGGATTAAAAAGAGTGTAAGTGTGAGAATTTCCAACTAGTCTTTTTTTGGGGATTTGGAGTAGTTGAAGGGCAAAATTTCCAAATTACTGTGGATTTGGAAAAATTTAAGGACAAAAGTTCCTAATTACTGTTCTTTTGGAGATTTGGAAAAGTAAAAAAGCAAAAGTTGCAAATAACTGTGTTTTGGGGGGGGGGGTTAGAGAAATTTAAGGGCAAAATTTCCTAATTACTCTCTTTTGGGGGATTTAAAACAGTTAAAGTGCGAAAATTCGCAACTACATTTCAGTGTGTGTACTGTGTAACCTCTAGACACAAATAATTTTGATTCCCAATTTAAAAAAGAAGTAGAAGTCCTGGCGGGATGCAAAGCAAAGCAAGAGGTCAAGAATCAGAGGAAGAAGAAAAAGAGAAGAAGGTTAGAGAGGTACACGTGGTGGAATGATGCACGATACACAGTACACACAGCTATTGGTTCATGTTAATTGTTAATATTTTAATAAACGTATATAACAAAATCTCACAGCTAATTTAGTACCCGAATAATAATTAATGGAATATTGAATATAATTAAAGTTCAAAGATCCGTAATGGTGTTAAAAGTTGAAAAAAAAATTTGCACTTTTCCATAAATGCACAAGTTCATAAAAACAAATTATATATTTACGTTTGAATGAATCGAGAATTAACAATGGTGACTTGTAGATTTGTTATTCTATGGTAATTAAGATAAATGACACTGATTCAGTTATAATTAATACCATCATTTGTTTTGACACGTAAATTATTTCGATTTGAATGAGATATCATAAATTTCCAATAAGTTATAGAATTATTCAATAAAATCGGTAATTGGGAAAATTTAATAATGAAATTTCCTAGAATTTAACAATTCCACAGGAAATTGGTGTATCGAGGAAGATTTGAAGCTATAAGTTGATAATTATTGTCTTTTTGGATATTTGAAAAAGTGTAATTAGGAACTACTATTTTTTTGGATTTGAGTTACTCATTACTGACTTTTTGGGAAGATTTAGTAACGAAAGTTCTTGATTACTACTTTTTGGGGGGAGGGTTTTGAGAAGTTTAAGGGCAGAATTTCCTAATTACTGTCTTTTAGGGGATTTAAGAGAATTCCCAACTAGTCTTTTCATTTGGGATTTGGAGAAGTTGAAGCCCGAAATTCCCAAAGTACTGTCCTTTTGGAGATTTGGAGAAGTGAAAAAGCGAAAGTTGCAAATAATTGTCTTTTTTTGGGGAGGTTTGGATAAATTTGAGGGCGAAAGTTCCTGATTACTGACTTTTGGGGGATTTGGAAAAGTGAAAAAGGGAAAATTGCAAATATCTGTTTTTTTTGGGGGGTTTTGAGAAGTTTAAGGGCAAAATTTCCGAATTACTGTCTTTTAGGGGATTTAAGAGAATTCCCAACTAGTCTTTTCATTTGGGATTTGGAGAAGTTGAAAATCGAAATTTCCTAAATTACTGTAGATTTGGAAAAATTGAAGGACAAAAGTTCCTAATTACTGTTCCTCTGAAGATTTGGAAAAGTGAAAAAGCGAAAGTTGCAAATAACTACCTTTTTGGGGAGCTTTGGAAAAATTTAAGTGATAAAGTTCCTAATTACTGACTTTTTGAGGGGATTTGGAAAAGTTTAAGACAAAATTTCGTAGTTAATGTTTTTTTTTTGATTTTGAAAGAGTGTAAGAGCGATAACTCACAACTACTGTATTTTTTATTTGGAGTTTGGAAAAATTGAGAGTCGAATTTTCCTAAATTACTGTAAATTTGGAGAAATTCTACTACAAAAGTTCCTAATTACTGTCCTTTTGGAGATTTGGAAAAGTGAAAGATCGAAAGTTCCAAATTACTGTCTTTTTTTGGGGAGGATTTGGAGAAGTTTATGGATGAAAGTTCCTAATTGACGACCTTTTTTGGGGAGGATTTGGAAAAGTTTATGGATGAAAGTTCCTAATTGACGACCTTTTTTGGGGTTTTGGAAGAGTGTAAGAACGGAAGTTCCAAATTATTGTTTTAGGGAGATTTGGAAAATTTTAATGGCGAAAGTTTTTAATAACAGACTTTTTGGGGAAGGTTTGAAAAGTTTAAGGGCAAAATTTCCTAATTACTGTCTTTTGGGGCATTTAAAAGAGTTTAGGTGCGAGAATTCCCAACTACAGTCTTTTTTGGGGATTTGGAGAAGTTGAAAATCGAAGTTTCCTAAATTACTGTAGATTGGGAGAAATTGAAGGACAAAAGTTCCTAATTACTGTCCTTTTGGAGACTTTGGGAAAGTGAAAAAGCGAAAGTTGCAAATAACTGTCTTTTTTAGGGGGGATTTAGAGAAGTTTATGGGTGAAACGACTTTTTTTGGAAGATTGTAGGGCGTAAGTTCCAAATTATGTTTCTTTAGGGGGATTTGGAAAAATTTAAGTGAGAAAGTTTCTGATTACTGACTTTTTGGGAGGATTTGGAAAAGTAATGGCGAAAGATCATGATTTTCTGATTTTGAGGAATTTGGTGAAGTTTAAGGGCGAAATTTCCTAATTACTGTCCTTTGGAGGATTTAAAAGAGTGTAAGTGTGAGAATTCCCAACTACAGTATTTTTTTGGGGATTTGAAGAAGTTGAAGGGCGAAATTTCCAAAGTACTGTGGATTTGGAGAAATTCTACGACAAAAGTTCCTAATTACTGTCCTTTTGGGGATTTGGAAAAGTGAAAGATCGAATGTTTCAAATTATTGTCTTTTTTGAGAGGATATGGAGAAATTTATGGATGAAATTTCCTAATTGACGACCTTTTTTGGGGGTTTTGTAAGAGTGTAAGAGCGAAAGTTCCAAATTACTGTTTTTTAGGGGGATTTAGAGAAATTTAATGGCGAAATTTTCTATTTCTTGACTTTTTGGGGAGATTTGAAAAAAGTTAACACAAAATTTACAAAAAATTAAATTTACAAAAAATGAAACTTACTATAATCAGGATCAGTGGCAGACAATTGTTCGGCAACGTTAACATCCAGATTCTTAATTCCTTGATCAGTTTTATAATGGAATTTACAATAATGCACTTCGCCCTTCTTGTTGATAAGCTTGAAAGTATGCGATCCATAACCGTGCATGTGTCTATAACCGTCCGGAATTCCTCTGTCCGAAAACAAGAACATCATCTGGTGCATAGTTTCCGGTCTCAAAGACATAAAGTCCCAAAACATATCGGGATCCTTCAGATGAGTTTGAGGATTCCTTTTTTGCGTATGAATGAAACTGGGGAAGAAAATCGGATCGCGGATGAAGAAAATCGGTGTGTTATTTCCAACCAAATCCCAGATTCCATCTTCGGTGTAAAATTTAACAGCGAATCCTCTCGGGTCTCTGACAGTATCGGCTGAACCAGATTCACCACCGACAGTTGAAAAACGCACCGCTATGGGAGTTTTCTTACCAATTGTGGAAAATACTTTTGCTGCTGTGTACCTAAAAAAAAATTATTAATTATTATATTAATAAAAATATTTAGTTAGATAAACTTACTTGGTGATATCATCGGTAACTTCGAAGTATCCAAAAGCACCGGCGCCTTTAGCGTGGACGACTCTTTCGGGGATTCTTTCTCTATTAAAATGTGCTAATTCATCTACCAAAGTTTGATCTTCCAGAAGAAGGACACCTTTTGGGCCTACGCTTAAAGATGCTGCCCGTTCACCAACAGGTAAACCGAAACCAGTGGTTACAGATTCTACCTAAAAGAAGAGAAGTTTATGAGTGAAAGTTTCTAATTAACGACCTTTTGGGAAATTGTTAAGTTCCAAATTGTGGATTTTTTAGGGGAATTTAAGGGCGAAAGTTCCTGGTTACTTACTTTATGGGGGGATTTAGAAAAGTTCAAGGAAGGGCGAAAGTACTGTCCTTTTGGAAATTTGGAAAAGTGAAAAAGCGAAAGTTGCAAATAAATGTCTTTTATGGGGGGGGGTTTGGAGAAATTTAAGGGCGATTTGGAAAAGTGGAAAAGGGAAAATTGCAAATAACTGTCTTTTTTGGGGGGGTTTTGAGAAGTTTAAGGGCAAAATTTCCTAATTACTGTCTTTTAGGGGATTTAAAAGAGTGTAAGTGTGAGAATTTCCAACTGGTCTCATTTTTTGGGGATTTGGAGAAGTTAAAGGGCGAAATTTCTAAAGTACTGTCTTTTTGGAGATTTGGAAAAGTGAAAAAGCGAAAGTTGCAAATAATTGTCTTTTTTGGGGGGGTTTGGAGGAATTTAAGGGCGAAAGTTCCTAATTACTGTCCTTTTGGAAAAGTAAAAAAGCGAAAGTTGCTGATCACTTTTTTTTGGGGGGGGGGGGTTATGAGAATTTTAAGGGCAAAATTTCCTAATTACTGTCTTTTAGGGGATTTAAGAGAGTGTAAGTGTCAGAATTTCCAGCTAGTCTTTTTTTGGGGGGATTTGGGAGAGATTTAGTGCAAGAACTCAAAACTACTGTCTTTTTTTTGGGAGTTTGGAAAATTTGAAGGTCGAAATTTCCTAAATTATTGTAGATTTGGAGGAATTAAAGAACAAAAGTTCCTAATTACTGTACTTTTGGACATTTGGGAAAGTGAATGATCGAGAGATGAAAATTACTAATTATTGCCTTTTACAGGATTTGAAAGAGTGTAATTGCAAGAAGTTGAAGGTCGAAGTTTCCTAAATTATTAAAAGTTTTAACTAATGTTAGAGGATAACTTTTTGTATCCATAATGGTCTTATTCCATTTTCAAACAAAACAATGTGGCTTAAATGGATAACTCAAGCTAGCAAATAAAGAAGAAGAAACCTTGAAGAATGCAAGATACTACAGAATCACTGTCACTTGGAGATTACTAGATGGAACAGGTAGGCACAAGCTTAAAGCTATCCATTCCCTCGAGGGAAAGATTTTCATCCTGATCTAGGAAACCCTCAAGTTCCAGTAGGATGGAACACCACATTAACAATGCAATGTCTGACAGTACTTTGATGCAATATTTCCCAATCCCTGGATAAGGAGAGGAGGATCGATAGAATGGACAGCGCAATCACCTGATTTTAGACCATAGATTTATTTTTATGGGAGTATGTGATTTAAATGACTTTAAAGAACAAGATAATGATTGTTAGGTTGAATAATTTTCTTATGTTTTGCATTAAATTCTAGTTTTCGATTGTATGGTAGCAAATTTTGGTAACTACATGATTTTATTTTATCACAATTGTTGCAATAAACTTGAAAATTATAACAATTTTGAAGTTCAAGTTCAATGAAAATAAGTGATTTCATTAAATTTTTAATCTGACCTTCAAAAGTATATGTAACCTATATAAGACCAAATTTGACAAATATTAAGTAAACATAGAAAATCGACAGTATAGATGATTAAGCTGAATTTTGTGTACTCTGCAAAATTTAAACTTAAAAGGTCATAAATAGATAATTAAAAAAATAACATTGGTGGGTTATTTGATAAGTTTTGTAAACAATTTTTTATCCAACAAGATTATGCTAAATTATTCATAGATTATATTTAAATTTCATGAATATGAATTAATATAATCTAAAATGTATAATAAGAATGGTAACTGAGAATAAGAGGGATCCCTCTAAATATAAATAAAGTAGGTACCTACTTAGAGCATATAAACTTACTTAAAAGTGACTGAAAGTTATTTGAAGAAATTGTGTAAATTCAACATATATTATGCAATTTTTTATCATATTTTGACCTATTTCAATGATATGCCAATCATGACCTATGCTGATAAAAAAAAACTGACCTTTCAAGTATTAACATAAACTTTAATATTGATAACTTTTTAAAGCTTTTATTGAGAGCAGTTGCATTATAAAATTGACCATGTCATTGAAAATTTGAAGCAAAATTACACACATTTTATAAAAAATCAAAATAAATACTGATTGTTATATTGAGTTCAAAAGTATATAAAAATAGATAAAGATAAACAAGAGTTTTTATCATATTTATGGAAAATTACTTAACTGAATTATTTTATATACAAAAAAAGAAAATGGGACATATAACAGTACCTACATACATCCATATAATATATATGTACCTACTTCAATTAATTTCAAATACAAATAAAATTAGTAAAAAATAAAATAATTCAACTGGTTCCTTACCGGTTTTACATTTTTCTTGTATTCATTAAGTTGGTTAGTGGCGGTGTCCCTGAGTGCCATTTTGTGAAAGTATTTCTCAAATCTGTAGAGTATCAGTTAAAAAAACAACACAGATTGTTCTTGATCAATGAATTGCACTGTTATATATATATGAGCACTGACTCCAATGGATTGTATTAATTAGCCACCTAATGATAAGCCTCTGATAAAAGTGTTGTTTACATAAACTAGAGGGGGAAGCGATAATCGAGTTGTTCTACAACTTTGAACATTCCACTGTATTCCACAACGTTAAATCAGATTCAACACATCAGCTACTACTAGAGCTTGCTAGAGCTAGTAACTACTTGTTTTCATTTTATTAATGCTGCAATATGTTTTATTTTCACCTTCCATCAATTTGATCTTTTTTGGCAATTCCACGCAATTCCCTCAAGTTAAAATAGATCTAAAAGGAAGCAATACAGTATTGTAGTAGTAAATACGCACAATGCACAATAACTTTTATAAACAAACAATTTAAAGTGCGTTCGAAAATGCAAGGGCAAAATGTACGTTCACAAATCATTGAGCGCGCTCTTACACTAATGTAAATTTATTTGCATGTACTGAATTAGTTCGATTTTTATAGAACTAATAAATATCCAAAATAAGTAAACGAATAAGTTATTTTGGACTAATTAAAGTTGGTTGAAGAATATTATAATTATTAATGATCACCAGCTCATAGACAATCTCACCAATTGACAAGTTAACACATCTATGGTTGACAATAATGACAGTTTTTTCTGAAGATGAGATTTAATTACAAAACAAATAGACAGTTAGTTATTGCTTTAAAAATACATGAAAAACAAAGCACCAAATTGAAAACTGAATGAACTCAAACACGATCATAGAACTGCATAGAACCACGTAAATTTAAAACACTTTGGAACGTACTGCTTTTAGCAAGTGACAGATAAAAAAACTTCCATAACGCAATTATTTCGATTATCGTATTCGATAAGTATTCATTGATCGAGTACTCGTTAGTATTTCATCGTTTTGATTAAACTCTTATATTTTATAAATAATGTATACCAAAATTTTCCTATTTGATATATTATAATTAATCTGCGGGTGAAAGTAATTTCGTAACAGGTTATTTTTGGTACAAACACAACCCTGTAAATACTAAAACTTGTGAACAGTAATTAATCGAGCGTACCGAGCTGATAATCGATTCGAGTTTTCGAAACAGCAAAACGAGAAGTGAAAACTTAAAATCTCAAATCTGTGAAATCTCAAATCTGTCATTTATCAACAAACGCTTCGTGCTTCGTGTGCTTGTTCTCGAAGAGCTAAGGCCAGTTGGCGACTTGCACTAAATTATTTAAAAACATACAATGGCTTCCAATACTGAAATTGCCTGTGTCTACTCAGCCCTCATTTTAGCTGATGACGATATTGCCATAACTGTAAGTAATATTTTTATTCCTCATTATAATAAGCACAATGTGTTATGCACTTTTTATTTTTTTATATATCTTCGAAACTATAAACGATCCGATAATGTGTGCTAGATTTTCTTAAATTTAGTGTTGGGATTGATACGTTTGAAATAGTATTTTCCGAAATTCTCGTTTTATTAATTTTTTCTTTAGGTTATGACTTATGTTTGTCTGCCTTTTACTCTTACCCCACACATATAAGCCGGCTTCTTCTATTCTCAATATAGAAAGTGGTGTGCTAGTTGTGGGTACAGAAAAGTCTTTTTTGTGTATGGTAGCTCAGCTTCAATCTGTTACTACCAAAGGATAATCAGAGACAACTTCAATTCCTAATTGTTAGTTCATGTTTTAGTCCCAAATTATATCGAATCAAGAGTATCCTATTTAAATCTACAAAATTGAAGTACAATGAAAGGATATTATCTTATTTTCTATTTCAGGGTGAGAAACTTCAGACAATCTTGAAAGCGGCTGGTGTAGATGTTGAGCCTTACTGGCCAGGACTTTTCGCAAAGGCATTGGAAGGTATTAACATCAAAGACCTTATTACCACCATTGGTTCAGGTGTAGGAGGAAGTGGTCCAGCTGGAGCTGCTGCAGCTTCTGCTCCTGCTGCCGCCGCAGCAGCCGCCCCTGCCAAGGAAGAAAAGAAGAAGGAATCCGAACCCGAAGAATCAGATGATGACATGGGTCTTGGACTCTTTGATTAATGACGAAAAATAAATATTTTTTTTAAGTTTTCGACTTGTTTTATTATTACTTGAACCAAATTTTATTACTGATTTGCCAATCTGTGTTGATCAGTCGAAAGTTGAGCTGGATAGGAAGAACTCTTGAAATTGTTATAGAAACTTTAAATAAGAAGAGCAGTATTTGAAGTTGGTGCCTGTGAACTAAGAAAATTCAGTCATACTAAAGTGACAATAAAGAAGAGCAAGAATTCTAATTTGAGGCTAACTTCAGCAAGGACTGGCTGCTAAATGAACAAACGTAGACAAATTAAGTATCAAAAGAGAAGAAGAGGCTAACTTCAGCCAGAACTGACTGCTAAATGAACAAACGTAGACAAATTGAAGTATCAAAAGAGAAGAAGAGGATAAAGTTATAGGTTATAGATACTTTTTTCAAGATATAAAACCGAAATCATTATAACTAGGTGAAATATGGCAGAGAGTGCTGGAAATTGGTGCCTTATTGAAAGCGATCCTGGCGTTTTCACAGAATTGATTCGAGAATTCGGTAAAGATTCTTTCAATAAAACATTTTGCATTATTAATATTTCAAATTCTCTTAGGATGCAAAGGGGTACAAGTTGAGGAATTATGGAGTTTAGACGGAGAACAATTCAATAATTTAAAGTAAGTACTTTGATTACATGAAAAATGTTTTAATACGTTATTTTTAAAAACTGGTAGTTAGTTTTCAAAACACCATAATAGTAGTAGTGCAAAGTTTCTTTATCAACTTTTTTTTCATAGACCTATTCACGGATTAATATTTCTTTTCAAATGGACAAAAGACGACGATCCTTCAGGATCTTTGGTTCAAGATAGCAGGCTAGAAAAAATATTTTTCGCTCGCCAAGTAATAGAAAACGCCTGCGCTACTCAAGCAATCCTCAGTGTCTTACTAAATTGTCGACATTCTGATTTAAAATTGGGACATTCTCTCAGTGAACTTAAGGACTTTTGTCAAGGGTTCGATGCAAACATGAAAGGTAAGGAAAATAAAGTTTCATAAAACATTTACTCTAAATTATTTTTCAGGTTTAACAATCAGTAATTCTCCGGTAATAAGAACAGTTCACAATTCTTTTGCTAGACAACAATTGTTCGAGTTTGACCCATCTATGGCAAATAAAAACGATGATGTATTTCATTTTGTTAGCTATGTACCCATTGATGGACGATTATATGAATTAGACGGCTTGAAACAAGGTCCTATAGATTTGGGGGCTATACCAGCAGAAGCTGAATGGACTGATATTGTTAGACCCATTATCGAGAAGAGAATACAGAGGTAAATATTTAAATTGTGATTAAAGTAGTGTGAATATGTTCATTTTTTTTTTAGGTATTGTGAAGGAGAAATTCATTTCAATTTAATGGCAATTGTAAGCGATCGAAAAATGCTTTACGAGAAGCAAATTGAGGAACTTCAAAAACAAAACGAAACTACTGGAATGGAGACTGATACTCAACAAGCAGAAACAACGAGATTACGTCTGCTTATAGCCGAAGAAGAAAATAAGCGACACCAGTACCATATCGAGAATATTCGAAGGAAACACAACTATCTTCCTTTAATCGTGGAAATATTGAAGATCTTGGCAAAGGAGGGTAAACTTTTGCCTTTGTACGAACAAGCCAAGGAAAAGTGCATTAAGCGACAGAAAACGAAAGTTACTAGCTGAAGTTTTGTTTAAATTATACGAATGTAACAAAATTAATGTTGCAAATATGAAAATGATGTACAGTAATTATTTTTTCTTATTTCGAATCTTGACTAATAAAATTTCACATCATTTTCGTTGATTTTATTTACTCTCTACCTGATAAATATCTTATAGAAGAAAAAGTGGATTCTGGGGGGTAGTCACTTATGTACTCTACTTTAAATTTACTATACCTCATTTAAAAACCAGGAGGAGTAATTTGAATTTAAGTTGGCAATTCTGTAGACCTATGATTGGTCAAATTCCACCCACACAACACTTTTTAGCATAGACACCAATAGAGGAGTTCAGTTTAAGGTCAGTGTGGCCAACAAAAAGTGTTTTTTTCTGACAAGAATGACAGTTAAGGTCTACTATTCAAAATTAAAGATTTTGAATGTTTTTTATCATTTCAAACATTTACATTGCTTTATTAAAATAATGAATACACCCCCGAATCGTATATCTGGAATTTTAAATAACTTTTTAGCTGAATACTCAACATAACAGAGGCCAATAATAGTTCTATGAACTCTTGTCATGTCACCATTTCATTTCTGTTATTCAGTCACTAGCTCTGTCAAATGTCAGTGAAAAAAGTAATTAGAAGAATAGACAGTGTTGTTCCTGTCATTACGTTCGTAATAGATCTATTACCTCATTACGTTTTGATAGCAATCTATTACCTTTTTATGAATGATACATGGAGTGATATTATGATTTGGCAGATGAGTGCAATAAAGAACCACTTTTTGCACTAAATATAGTTCAATAAAGTGTTGAACTTTGAACGTAAGAAAAATCTGTAAGTCAAAGTGTCAAAATTTTGAACCCTATAAATAATCCCCTTTATCCTCTATATATTTGCAAATAAAAAGAAGAAAAACAATCTATCACCTTTTTTGACAATCTATTACGTTTTTCTGTGGTATTCTGTTACCATAAAATTTTTCCTAGGAACAACGCTGAGAATAGAGCTAATTAGAAATGCTACAAAAATCTAATAGAAAATGAACATACACGATTGAACGAATAAAATAAATATAACTGACATTTGACATAACTAGTGACTGAATAACAGAAATGAGATAGTGACATGTCAAAAGTTTATAGAATTATTGGTCACTTATATGTTGAGTATTCAGCTAAAAAGTCATTTTGAATTTCAAATTATACGCTTCGGGGGTGTATTCATTATTTCTATAAAGCAATATAATAGTTAGCAATGATAAAAAACATGCAAAAACCTCATGTTTTGAATGATAGACGTCAACTGTCATTCTTGTCAGAAAAAACCACTTTTTGTTGGCGACACTGACTTTAGACTGGTTAGGATAGGATAGGAGTTGGGAAAGCTCAGACTAATTTGAAATTTTGCACTCTCGTCAAACACCAATGGCTATACAATATAATACAGGGTGTTCCATAGAAAATACATATAAATTGCTCATAAAAAAAAGAATAAACCTCGTTTATCTCGCACATAATCAATAAATACCTCATCAATTTATTCCAACAAGTAAAAAAATAACATCGAATTATTTCAACACTTAATTATTTCACCTCTAATTTCCCATCTTTATATATGTACCTAAGAATGTTCCTCGAGTTGCACGTTATTTTGGACAGATATTTGACAACGCCTGTACAAAAAAAAAACCATTTTTTTTAGAACAAATCAAAACGAAAAGTTATCGATACTTTTACTTACTTCGAAGACTCGTCCATTTGTCACTGGGTACATATTGTCGCATCATATTCACAAACATTTCATACAATTTCTTTTCGTTAATACCATTAAAATTGTCCGAGTACTTTTTCCAATTCACCGTTCGGAAATCTCTTTCTTTATTCACCAGCATCCTAAACGAAAATATTAATATCAAGTTGTATCATAATGAATATCATTATGATACAGATTTTAGTCTTTTAATAAGCATATTATAAAACAGGAGTAGAAAAATATAATTAACAATGAATATAATAAAAAACGAAGAAAAAAAGCAAAAGGTAACGTCTAAATTACAGTCAAACAATGGGAAATGTTATGTAAAATACAGGGTGTCCCGAATAAGAGTGATTTTAAAGATAAATACCCAGCTTATTAATTGCTCCAAAGAGATGGGGTTTTCATTAGCTTCACTAGTTTATCGAAGAGATTATTTTAGGCTTGACTGGCATTTCATCTCATCAACACAGGGTGTTTCACTAATGTTAGTCAAATTCAAAGGGGAAAATATGTATTATTTTGAATAGAACACCCTATATAGAATATAGAAAACTATACATTTTTGGAAAGGATAATGATTGCTCTTTCGAATGAGATCAAAAATTATAGGGTGTTCCATTTAAAATAATACATATTTTCCCCTTTGAATTTGACCAACATTAGTAAAAGTGTTGATGAGATGAAATGCTAGTCAAGCCTAAAAAAATCTCTTCGATAAATTAGTGAAGCTAGTGAAAACCCCATCTCTTTGGAGCAATTAATAAGCTGGGCATTCATGTTTAAAATCAGTCACTCTTATATGGGACACCCTGTATATTTGAGGTTATACACAATGTACAAAGAAATAGTTCAGTTGGCTCTGCGATCTTAATTTGAATTCCCAATACAGATGGTTCAAATGCAAAAGAAGGAACTGGGATCAGATCAGTGCCGAGCAGTTCAGTTTAAGGTAAGTGTAGCCAACAAAAAGTGTTTTTTTCTGACAAGAATGACAGTTAATGTCTACAGTTCAAAACATAAGATTTTGTATGTTTTTTTATCATTGCAAACATTTACCTTGCTTTATTAATAATGAATACACCCCTGAAGAGTATATCTTGAAATTTAAAATGACTTTTTAGCTGAATACTCAACATAACAGAGACCAATAGTTCTATGATCTCTTGACATGTCACCATTTTTCATTGCTGTTACTCAGTCACTAGTTACGTCAAATGTCAGTGAAAAAAGTAGTTAGAAGAATAGAGATACAGCTAATTAGAAATGCTACAAAAATCTAATCGAAAATGGACGTACACAATTAAACGAACAAAAATGAATATAACTGACATTTGACGTAACTAGTGACTGAATAACCGAAATGAAATGTTCCTAGAATTATTGGCCACTTATATGTTGAGTATTCAGCTAAAAAGTAATTTTAAATTTCAAGATATTCTATAGGAATGTATTCATTATTTTAATGAAGCAATGTAAATGTTTGCAATGATAAAAAAACATACAAAATCTTATATTTTGAACAGTAGACCTTAACTGTCATTCTTGTCAGAAAAAACCACTTACTGTTGGCCATACTAACCTTAGACTGAACTCCTCTATTGGAGACCATGGGCATATTAGGATTCCTATGACAATGACAATCACATGAAACGAATAGATAAACAGTGATGCCAGCTTAGGGGTTTTCCCCCTAAATTTAGTTGGAAAAAATTTATACGGTGGGTTTTTTGGGTGGGTGAAATTTTTTGGGATAAAAATTACTGCAACAGCTACTAGACGGTGCTGCTGCACCTGTCTCGATCAGAGACGTACCAGCTGACAGCTGAATATAATTGTTGTTGTTTGCGACGTAAATATTAAAATAATTAAATTGTTCTCTGAATTAAATAAATAATTCAAAATATTCAAGAGATAAATATTTAGATTATAGTTGGGGGGTTTTGGTTTAAATTTAGTGGTTTTTAAAATTGCTTTAAGGGGAAAGTTTTTGAATAGTTGGCGACACTGTAGATAAATATAATAACCTAACCTAATATAGCATTATACAGGGTGTTTCATTGGGAAAGGGCCTAACTTTAACTGTAGATCGGGATCACTTTGGTGGTTGCAAAAACCTATATTTAATTTGTCTGCTGTACTTTATAACCGAGATACAGGGTGTTTTATAACTTTATCCTTTTTCTTTCGAACCTCATAACTTCCGAGTTACCCTGTATATTATTTTGAGATTTGGTACATGTAATAACCATTACCTAGAGACTCCATCAAAAGTATCTCCAAAAAGATAGTGCAGGTCCGGCTTAACAAAAAATTTCAAAACTCGTCTTTCCTAAAAGCAACACCCTGTATATAGATTTTTTGAAAATTGCTCTTTATAATTGGAAAGGGTATAAAAAATCGAATCTACTCATTTCCTTTTTATTTTTCCGCAGACAATTTTACTACCAAAAATTTACCGTCAAAGTTATAATTTATGCACGTTTTGGGGGTTAACAATGGTATCGGAGAGGTTTTTTTTATTTTTTAGCTTGAAATGAGATCAATTTAATGCATCTAGACAAGCATCCTAGAAATTCAATTGAGTTTGTATGTTTACGAGTACAGACCACAAAAAAATGTGATTACAGGGCCGTACTTAGGACATACTCACTCAGTATGTTTCGAATATCTCGAACACCCTGTATAAGGATATGTATCTGGAAACTATGCACTTCTTCATTTAGAAAAACAAGAGTAAAATACGAGAAATAAATTTATACTTCAAAAAACGGAGAGATTTTTATTAATTTTATTAATTGACATGAACAGAAAACAAGAAATTCTAACAACATTGTCCAAACGAGTACTTTTAACGTTTTTTGAAGTATAAATCCATTTCTCGTATTTTACTCTTGTTATTCTAAATGTAGAAGTGCATAGTTTCCAGATACATATTCTTATACAGGGTGTTCGAGATATTCGAAACATACTGAGTGAGTATGTCCTAAGTACGGCCCTGTAATCACATTTTTTTGTGGTCTGTACTCGTAAACATACAAACTCAATTGAATTTCTAGGATGCTTCTCTAGATGCATTAAATTGATTTCATTTCAAGCTAAAAAATAAAAAAACCTCTCCGATACCATCGTTAACCCCCAAAACGTGCATAAATTATAACTTTGACGGTAAATTTTTGGTAGTAAAATTGTCTGCGGAAAAATTAAAACGAAATAAGTATATCCGATTTTTTTATACCCTTTCCAATTATAAAGAGCAATTTTCAAAAAAACTATATACAGGGTGTTGCTTTTAGGAAAGACGAGTTTTGAAATTTTTTGTTAAACCGGACCTGCACTACCTTTTTGGAGATTCTTTTGATGGAGTCTCTAGGTAATGGTTATTACGTGTACCAAATCTCAAAATAATATACAGGGTAACTCGGAAGTTATGAGGTTCGAAAGAAATAGGATAAATTTATAAAACACCCTGTATCTCGGTTATAAAGTACAGCAGACAAATTAAATATAGGTTTTTGGAACCACCAAAGTGATCTCGATCTACAGTTAAAGTTAGGCCCTTTCCCAATGAAACACCCTGTATCACTTCTCGATACTTACATTTTAATAAGATCTCTCTTGATAATATGGTTAGTTTCTTTTGAAAACAATCTAGGATGAACATTCAAAAACCATGCTCTGCGTAACCTCCCTTCGGAAATATTATCCAATAAAATGGATAGTTTTCGCCATTGTCCAGCGTGGATAGTTACATGTTCTAAATCTTCAACACTCTTCAGCCCTATACAAAGTAATTATTAACAGAATAATTCAAACTAGAACACGATAAATTTACCTGTAACTTCAAGCATTTTTTCTATCAATCGTTCACTTAGTCTTAGATTCCAAGTTACTTTATATCTGCGTCTTTTTTCGATTAAAATGTAGTATCTTCTATTGATAGCCTTTGATGACCGACCTAGGAGAATACCCAGGTCTCGATATGGCGTTTTGGATTTATTTTTATTTACATATTTTATTATTTTTTCATCTTCTTCCTTTGTAAACCTAAAAAATGATAATTTTTAATCAAAACGTTTTTTTTAAGCCAACCATTATTTGATAATACCTTCCAATTTTGATTTTAATTTTACTAAATAAACGTTGGAATCTGCTGTGAACATTTACTGGATGGCGGTTGTCCAATTTGTGTGATAGGTATTGCAAGAATTTTATTTTTGTCCTTATCGGGACGGATCTGTGAAACTTGAAGAATACTGAAGGTTTCAGAGATAAATCATGATCCTGAAAATAAAAAAAATATCATCAGAAATAAAATAACGCAGACTTTTAATGTGCAACAATGTTCAGTGTCAAGTATTATCAAAGGTTGCAGAATTTCCAACTTGGTACTAATAGAATAAAGTTCATGACCCATTTCATGACCCATCAATTATTATAACCAAAGATTTAATTAAAATGAAAAATAATTTTACAGTGTTTCTTAAAATTATTTACAGGGTGTCCCACGACGAGTGAAAACTATCTGTGTATGGCAAAATACTTCTACTACTGATGTTTCTGTTTTGAGGCTGGAAGATCCAAGGCGAATTGTTTGAATTTTTATTTTTTTTTGTTTATAAACTTTTCTTATAAATAAATTATAATTTTGTTGTTATTACAGTTGATTTGAGTCTTTGATCATTAAACAGGCGAGATGAATGTCTAGTTGCAGGGCTGAGTTTTTTACCAGGCAGATATACCGGGTGTCCCAAATTATCGTATATATACAATTTGAAAAGATAATTTAAAAATTAAAAAACTGTTTTGAATGGTATTAAAGTCCCTTCATAATGACTTATGAAAAAACTTGATTGCATTTGACAGGCTTATTGTGCACCCACCTATCACTTTTTATTTTAAAATGGTACCCACTGTACAGGGTGTCCCACGACGAGTGAAAGCTATCTGTATATGGCAAAATACTTATAGTAAAATCATGAAAATTTCTACGTTTGGGTTTTCGGATACGATGTTTTCAACTAAAATATTTTCAAAGACTGTAACTTTGTTATTTTAAATGGAACACCCTGTATATTAATACATTTTTGAAATCTACGTTATATTTTGGTATACTTTTGTCTGAAAACTTTTTTCGAAAAATGCACACTTTTTGAGTTATTGATTTTTTTGTAAAAAATTTGACCATTGCAGACCCTTACAAATTATTTTTTTACGAGGAGACCCTTGAAGGTATGAAAATGGTTTCTGTTCAGTTGCCTTAAGCAAGGTCAAACGTAATCGAATCTATGTTGAAAAATTTTTCATTTTATACAGGGTGTGTATAAAAAGTGTTCAAAGTTTGACTTCATAAATATCAAATTTTTTCATTTTTTTAAATAGAACCACCCTGTTTTTTCTATTTTAATGCATTCAGGAGAAAAAAATAAGGCAAGTTCATGTATACTTTCCTATAACTAAACCTTACCGTTATCCAGATATAAAATGTTTTCTGTAAATTTTTAGAGACGCAGGTGTGGTCTAAATTTTGATACAAGCACTAAGAAATAAAAATTATTATGAGAATTTACTTTTAATACATGGTGAATATGACAAAGTTTTTACAAGAACATGTGCTTTATTTGCAGTAAGATATCCAGATTGACCGCGATCGAAATTGTATCAAAATTTAGACCACACCTGCATCTCTAAAAATTTACAGAAAACATTTAATATCTGGATAACGGTAAGGTTTAGGTATAGGAAAGTATACATGAACTTGCCTTATTTTTTTCCCATGAATGCATTAAAATAGAAAAAACAGGGTGGTTCTATTTAAAAAAATGAAGAGATTTGATATTTATGAAGTTAAACTTTGAACACTTTTCATACACACCCTGTATAAAATGGAAAAATTTTCAACATAGATTCGATTACGTTTGACCTTGCTTAAGGCAACCGAACAGAAACCATTTTCATATCTTCAAGGGTCCCCTCGTAAAAAAATAATGTATAAGGGTCTGCAATGGTCAAATTTTTTACAAAAAAATCAATAACTCAAAAAGTGTGCATTTTTCGAAAAAAGTTTTCAGACAAAAGTATACTAAAATATTACGTAGATTTCAAAAATGTATTAATATACAGGGTGCTCCATTTAAAATAACAAAGTTACAGTCGACTTCCGGTACAACCGGAAGTCGGCCATCTTTGAAAATATTTTAGTTGAAAAGATCGTATCCGAAAACCCAAACGTAGAAATTTTCATGATTTTACTATAAGTATTTTGCCGCATACAGATAGTTTTCACTCGTCGTAGGACACCCTGTATTTCGTAAAATATTAAATTTTATACAAATAATTTCCAACTAAAATGAAAATTTACTACCTCACAAAAGTTCTCCCAATTTGTAATAATTTGTTCGTCTTCGTGCTTGCCAAATGGACCAAGCTTGGCATTAAGTTGCTTGGCAAGTCGAAGTTCCTTAGGAGTAGGTTTGCTCGGTCTTTGAATATCATGAAGTGGTGGTATTGTATCAAAAGGTAAAACAATTTCAAGTTCTGAAAGTATTTGTATCTCATCTTTATCAAGATCTTGCTTTAGTTTTGCTGAAACATTATATCATAATCAGAATTTTCAAGCAACCAAAAATTTTTGCTATTTACCCAGTCTTTTTTTACTTTTTTTTGTAACTGCTTTAATGGATTCATCATTTGATTCATCTATGAATTCATCATTCGATTCATCTGTGTATACATCTTCTATGCTCAATTTACTATGATTACTTTCAACAGGATAACTGTCGTAGATTGCTTTGAACTCATCGTATTGTTTGCATACTTTACTAGCATTCACCATGAGTTCATTATATGTTTCTTCAATAACTTCGTCTTTTTCTAATAAGTCACAAGTATCACTAAATGCTGTTATTTCTGACGTATTTGGTTCACTATAATCTTTATTAAAACTATTGGACGATTTGTTTTCTTTATTAAGCACTACACAGTCTGTTGATCTTTTTTTCTTTTTCTTAACACTTTTATTTGAATCCATACTATTAATAACTGACCTGCCATCACAACTTTCCAATTCAGAGACACATACAGTTTTCGTATCATATTCTTCAGAAAATTTATCACTATGGTTGCTTTCCTTTTTCTTTTTAACTATCACACTGTTATCGCAATCTATATTACTATTAATAATTGACCTACCATTGCTATTTTCCAATTCAGAGACACATACAGTTTTTGTATCATCATATTCTTCAGAAAATTTCTTTTTCTTCTTCTTTTTATCTGTCACACTATTATTACAATCTATATTACTATTAATAATAGAAATACCATCCCTACTTTCTAATTCAGAGGCACATACAGTTTTGGTATCACATTCTTCGGAAAATTTCTTTTTCTTCTTCTTTTTAACTGTCACAGTATTATCGTAATCTATATTACTATTAATAATAGACCTACCATCACTACTTTCCAGTTCAGAGGTACATGTAGTTTTCGTATCATCATATTCTTCAGAAAATTTCTTTTTCTTCTTTTTTCTATCTGTCACAATATTATTACAATTTATACTATCACTACTTTCCAATTCAGAGGCACATACAGTTTTGGTATCACCACATTCTTCAGAAAATTTCTTTTTCTTCTTATTTTTAACCTTCACAATATTATCGTGATCTATACTGTCAATAACATTGCTACTTATCAATTCATATGCAGTTTTCATATCACCTTGTTCTTCAGAAAATTTCTTTTTCTTCCTCTTTCTCTCTGTCACACTATTATCACAATCTATATTACTATTAATGAAGGACCTATCATCATTACTTTCCCATTCAGAGGCACATACAATTTTTGTATCACTATCTTCTTCAGAGAATTTCTTTTTCTTCTTATTTTTAGCTGGTGATTCTTTTCTCGAATCAAAATCCATATGATTCTTTTCCTTTTTTTTTATAATTATAGAATTTTCATTCGACTTTTTCATATTAAAATCAGTAATATTATCAATATTGTTTTTTGAAGATGCATTATTTGGATTCATTTCACTCAGGGCATCTATAAGAGCATCCAATCTTAATTTATGAGTATCAGTAGTGGTTTTAACTAATGGCTTTAAATATCTCATTTTATCATCATCAATATTTGATGCAGAATCATTTTTGTCAGCTCCAACATTTTTTTCAGATTTAATATTGGCAGATCTTACATGTTTAATTCCAACAAAACTTTCACTGGCACTGTTTGATGGTTCATATTCCATGAAATGTTTACTCTTCTTAGTTTTAGGTGATTCCTTTATTTCTGTGATTAAGGCATTTCCTCCATCCTCTAAATTAAATTCTTTCTGGCTTGTTGAAGCACCATCGGAAGTAACAGACAATTCTTTTCTTTTCTTTGGCTTTACTGAAGTAGGTGAAAGTAATTCTTCATAATTTGGTTTGTTAAAAACATTTCTTTCTTTCTTAGATTTTTGAATATTTGATTGAACACTATGTACAGGTGAATTTGGACTAGAGTTGCCCAATGTTTCACAGTTATCTCCAAAGTGCAAATGCTTTGCAGTTGATGGCTGAGTAGATTGGTTTCCATATATATCAAAATAAAACAATTCCATTTCTTTTGTGTTGTTATTTTCAGGTATTACTGGGCTGGAGTTAGCTTTCATCTTTTTTCGTTTCTTCATTTTCTTATTATAATTTGTTTCTCCATAACAAATTTCCAAATCACTATCTACAATATCCACAATAGTTCTTTCATTAACACTGGAACCATTTGGCAATGAGGATTGTGAACGTTCTTTAAAATACATGTCGGATAATAAACTATTTCTCTTTGATATGTCTTTCAATTTATAATTATTTTTAGGTTTTTTCTTTTTGATACCCGTACCATTAGGTGTCTTAAATTTATTTTTATTAGTATAACACCATTGAAAACTTCTAGCCTTGCTGCCTTTTTTGTTTAATTTTACTCCAGATAATTCTGCATGGTCGAAACTATTATTCGACCAGGATTTCCGATTATAACCTGTTGTGTAACTATCCATATTTTAAATTTCAAGTTTTCTTGATATAGATATTGATTTAAAAACTTGCTAATGCAAAAAGCACATGTTGATAAAATACTTCACTCTACTCTATGCACATGTTTTATTTAAAAAGTATTTTTGACACTTTGACAGTAAAAGTAGACATAACCTAGGCAACCGCCAGAATTTTCGACTAGCCTCTTTCGAATTTCAGCCACCAAATACATAACACAGAGCTTTGTCGGAAATAATACTGTCCGTCGACCGTGTATTAACATATGCTCTTAACGTTCTCAAAATTAGACAAATTCATACATTAATGACCCCTATTAAATCATGATTTACATTAATCAACAATTTTTCTACAGGCAACCCAACGCACATCTTACATTATATTTATATTGACAGTTACCTGTGGTGTAGGCAACCAAACATACAATAACATCTTGATGGTTACTATTATTTCAAGAAGATCGAAAACAGTCATAAAAAGTAAACAAAAGCCTTTTAGATAATATTATTTTACTAAGAGCTCAATATATATAAATGTAAATATTTGTATAAATGGTTATAAAATATATTAAAATTTCACGCATACAGTGTTAGTAAGAACTAATGATCCTTTTTATTTTCAACAGCAGGATCTTTGGAAGACACTAGTAACTTTTGTAATGCTGATATTGGCAACTCCACGAATAAAGTCAACAAGAAACCCAACAAATATGATGCTGCTATATCACCAAGGAGATTGTGGGCCTACAAAATAAACAAAAAATGTCGCTGTTGGAACCTAGTTATACAGGGTAAATAAGTACTGTAAATATTTTTGCCTCTAATTTACGGTACTTATTTACGGGTCACCTTGTATATGATGCGTGTATAAGAAAAAAAAAATTACTATTAAAGCATCATTGGCATATGTAGGTGATCTCGATAAAGCTGTTCTTGATAATATGAATGTGCAATGGACTAAGTAAGCTCCGTATGCTACTCTTCCCAAAATATATATCGGTGCCCACCTTACTACATTGTCAGAAGGTCCTACAAAAGAATATATTTAAAAAAATGCGTCCACTCTGTAAAGTAAATATTAAATATTAGGAAGTTCTATATTAATTGTATTATAAGATAAGATAAAGTGTTTGGTTAGGATATTATTAACATGGGACTATTGCACTTTTTCTTTATTGAGCAGTGTTATTCTAATCATGTTACCAAAATTATTTTTTATATTTTTAATAATTTCTCCTAGTTTTAGTGCGAATATTTTGTGCATATATTTCAAGTTGTATTTCAACCGATTTGGAAAGAGCTTTCTTTACGAGGACACAACGTTACAGCAATCACGCCGAATCCTCTAAACGACTCAACAATCTCACGGAAATAGATGTATCCATACTTTATGATAGTTTGAAAAATTTAGTTGTAAAGATTCATTCGGGAAACATGTTTACACTATTTCAAAAACTCTAGCTTTGTATGAAATCGGCAACAATCTAATTGAGATCATGTTAAAGCAGAGCAATATTCAACAATTGATAAAATGATGATATAACCGAGTATGATTTGGTTGTTTTTGAAATTTCAAACAATTTTAATCTTGTATATAGTTTAATTGCAAGATGTAAATGTCCATCTGTAGGTAAGTGATTCATTTTAATTTGATAAAATGTTACAAATGTTCGATAGCGATGTTATTTCAAGCGAAACAATATTCAGGGTCACACCAAACGATAAAGCTGAGTATTTTGAATAGTAATAGACCAGGGAGTTTAGAAAAAATAAAGGAAATTTTTCAACACAACAGATGTCGAGATGCAGTTTTCTGCATTGTGTTTGGGAAGGTACCAGAAAAGACTGGGAAAAATGTTGGTTAGCACCAAGGATATTAGATGAGAATAGGATGGATTATTCCCATAAGAGCAACGCTAGCCGTTTGGGTAACCAGTGACGTCACAGCAACGTTCTTTTGTCGACATTGGTGTTCCATCAATTCAATGTCTATCTTCTTTTTCTCTGTGTAGTAAACAAAGACAGATTTCGAACTGTATTGTAATAGTGTAACTATTGATAATTGCAACAGCTGTTTCTAAGGCGAAACTCTTCAAGGATATTAGTGTTGTTTTATTTTCATGTTAAAATACCAGTTTTGTCCTATTATATTTGCTGATTAATAAAAATGAGTATAAAATTGAATCAGCCATTTCAAAAACCTCATAAATCACACAATTCGAGTTTTTTTAGAAATCAATAAAAGCTATTTCATACACTTATACTTTTTTACTCTAAATTTAGTACATATTTGAGTTGCAAAAAAATAAAATATTGAATAACCTACCTAGGTACACAGTTTATAAATAATAATAATGAAAGAAACTTGAAAAACTGATCATGACATGTTGTTTTAGCAAGAAATGGGGTAAGTGGAACATAATTTAACATAGTAAATAGTAATCATTTTTTTTTATTGCTTATTGAAAATTACACTTAAAAATTTGTCATGTGCGTAAACATATTCTCCATCATTCTTATCCGGATTATCTTGAACATTTGCAGTTGGCCAAATAAAAATGCCAAATTACATAATGGCATTATGTTTTTCCAGAATACTATCCCCTGAACTAGCTTTTAAATCGCCCAATTAATTATTATTTAAGGTAAAAGGAATATTGACTTACATGATTTATACCCAGAATGATTTTAACATGAAAAAAAACATGTTGAAAAATTTTGCTTATACATTAAATACTTTATTTTTTGTTATTAAAATTTAAAAAATAAATAAATAACACCACGGATTTCACAGTTTCATAATTCGCGCAAGCCGACGCGCGCATGGGTAACCAGTGACGTCATCAAACTCGGCTGACACTTTTCAGCTTTTGATCAATCCTATTCTCATCTAATATCCTTGGGTTAGCACTCTATTAAAATTTTAATTTTATATTGTAACGCGTTTACATACAAAGGCCAAGAAAAAGAAGATAAACAGTGACATAACTGACTTTTGACTTACCACTTAACCTATAGATAAAGAACCAAATTAGAAGAATTCCAACACTCTATGACCTTTGTGAAACAAACCATAAACACATGTCCTAAATAACTTTATATTATGTAAAATTTTAATTTTAAATTTTAATAAGTAGGTATTTGAAATGCTGATATATATTTTTTCATATAGATAAGAAATTTGAATGGTAGTGGGAACTGCTTTTATGTAAAGTTATGAAATAAAAAATATTTAGTTGACAATTTTTATACTACATCATGTTTTTACTAAAAGTATTTTTGATATTTTTAACGTTATCCAATGTTTTTGGTTCCAATATACTGTGCGTATTGTACTCACCATCTTTTAGTCATCAAGTTGTATTTCAACCAATTTGGAAAGAGCTTTCTTTACGAGGACACAAAGTTACAGCAATTACGCCGAATCCTCTAAACGACTCGACTTTAACGAATCTCACGGAGATCGATACTTCGTTTACATACGAAATTGTTAGAAAAAATTTTTTTCAAAAAAATTTAGCGAAAGAAAGTTATGTTTATCAATTAATTTTGTTTTTATACAAAATCAGTTTAGACATCATGGAATCTTTACTGAATCACAATTCTATTAAAAATTTATTGAACGATGATAAAACAAAATTTGATTTGGTTATTTTTCAATACACAAACGTTAATAGTCTTGTGTTTGGCATAGTTGGAAAATATAAATGTCCTTCTATAGGTGAGTATTTAAAGAAGCCTTCACAGAAATATCGAAATGATTTAAAAACTTTTAAATTCATTTTTTATAGGAATTTCTTCTATGGGGCTATATTTGCATTCTCATGACGCTGTCGGAAATCCCACTCACCCCATCTTATCTCCAGACACATTACTAGGATTCGGGGATGATATCACGTTTTTCGATAAAGTTAATAGTTTCTTATTTAATATTTGGTACAGGATATTTTACTATTGGTACGCACTTCCTGACACGGATAGATTAGCTAGAAAATATTTCGGAGATGATTTGCCATATTTAGGGGAAATTGAACAAAACGTGAGTTTGGTTATGATGAATGTTAACCCCCTCATACATCCCGTTCGAGCTAATGTCCCCAATGTTATCGAAATCAATCAGATGCATATTATTAAGAAAAAGAAGCCTCTTCCGAAGGTGAGAAACATTTTTAAAATAAAGTATAAGTTGTCAAAGAAATGATTGATGGAGGGTAAACGTAAGAAGTGTAGCGAAAGCGTGGAGAAGTAGTATTTGTTTGAAAAGAGCATCGAAAGCGAATGTAAGCAGAAAAAGTGTTTCAAAAATGGGAGTATGCAGAAAAAGGGTATTAATATTAGGTAAGATATGTGCAATAATTATAGAAAAGTGTATCGAAAGCGGGAATAAGAAGTATTTGTTTGAAAAGAGCATCGAGAGCGAATGTAAGCGGAAAAAGTGTTTCAAAAATGGGAGCATGCAGAAAAAGGGTATTAAAACTAGGTAAGATGTGTGCAATAATTATAGAAAAGTGTATCGAAAGCGAGAATAAGTAGTATTTGTTTGAAAAGAGCATCGAAAGCGAATGTAAGCGGAAAAAGTGTTTCAAAAATGGGAGCATGCAGAAAAAGGGTATTAATATTAGGTGAGATATGTGCAATAATTATAGAAAAGTGTATCGAAAGCGGGAATAAGAAGTATTTGTTTGAAAAGAGCATCGAGAGCGAATGTAAGCGGAAAAAGTGTTTCAAAAATGGGAGCATGCAGAAAAAGGGTATTAAAACTAGGTAAGATGTGTGCAATAATTATAGAAAAGTGTATCGAAAGCGAGAATGAGTAGTATTTGTTTGAAAAGAGCATCGAAAGCGAATGTAAGCGGAAAAAGTGTTTCAAAAATGGGAGCATGCAGAAAAAGGGTATTAAAACTAGGTAAGATGTGTGCAATAATTATAGAAAAGTGTATCGAAAGCGAGAATGAGTAGTATTTGTTTGAAAAGAGCATCGAAAGCGAATGTAAGCGGAAAAAGTGTTTCAAAAATGGGAGCATGCAGAAAAAGGGTATTAATATTAGGTAAGATATGTGCAATAATTATAGAAAAGTGTATCGGAAGCGAGAATAAGTAGGTAGTATTTTTTTGAAAAGAGCATCGAAAGCGAATGTAAGCGGAAAAAGTGTTTCAAAAATGGGAGTATGCAGAAAAAGGGTATTAAAACTAGGTAAGATGTGTGCAATAATTATAGAAAAGTGTATCGAAAGCGAGAATAAGTAGTATTTGTTTGAAAAGAGCATCGAAAGCGAATGTAAGCGGAAAAAGTGTTTCAAAAATGGGAGCATGCAGAAAAAGGGTATTAATATTAGGTGAGATATGTGCAATAATTATAGAAAAGTGTAAAAAGTAAGCAGAAAAGTGTATCCAAATATAAAATTTAGATATAAATTTACAACAAAAAATGTTTCACATGAAACTTTATCAATCAAAAACGACATTATATTGACTATGTTTTAGGACCTCCAAGATTACTTGGACAATTCTCCACAGGGTGTTGTATATTTCAGTTTAGGATCGAACGTAAAGAGTGTGAATTTAAGCACCGAATTAAAACAAGAACTTTTCTCGTGTTTTAATGAATTGCCATACAATATTTTATGGAAATTCGAGGACGAAAATGTATTTAACGGATCTCATAACGTCCTTACAAAAAAGTGGTTACCACAACAAGATATTTTAGGTATTTAATTAAATATTTTTAATACTTTTCCCATTTAAATGTCTCTAATTTTGAAGGACATCCAAATGTTAAGGTATTCATTACACAGGGGGGGCTGCAATCAATTGAAGAAACAATTCATAACGAAGTGCCCTTGATAGGGATTCCGTTTATTGTGGACCAGCCAACTAATATAAATAAAATCGTAAAACTGGGCATGGGATTGAAACTCGATTATCAAAATTTAAAAAAAGATGATTTAAAAGAAGCGATCGTTGAAGTTGTAGAAAATAATAAGTAAGAAAATTATATTACAGGGTGATATAGTTAAAAATACTTACTACTTTTTTCATTTTTTTTAGATACAAAAAAGCTGTACAAAATGCAAAATTTATATTATCAGATCAACCAATGGTAGGCGTAGAAAAAGCAATATGGTGGATAGAATACGTACTAAGACATAACGGCGCAAGCCATTTGCGAAGCCCGGCGGCTGATATGTCATTTTTTGAATATTTCATGGTAGACGTCTTTATATTTTTATTCATTTGTTGTTTAATCTATTTATATGTTGTATATAAGTTGCTCATTTTATGTATTAGACATTTTAGAATTGTACGCAAATTAAAACAGAAATAAAAAGTTGTATTTAAATAAAATATTTAATAAAAGGTATTGTATTATTCAGCTACAACTACTTCCCTTGCTATATGCCACGGAGGACATGTTAAAGCTGAGTATTTTGAATAGTAATAAACCAGGGAGTTTAGAAAAAATAAAGGAAATTTTTGAGCACAACAGATGTCGAGATGCAGTTTTCTGCATTGTGTTTGGGAAGGTACCAGAAAAGACTGGAATTTTACATTGTAACGCGCTTACATACAAAGGCCAAGAAAAAGAAGATGAACAGTGACATAACTGACTTTTGACTTACCACTTAACCTATAGATAAAGAACCAAATTCGAAGAAATCCAACACTCTATGAACTTTGTGAACAAACTATAGACACCATAGACTAATAAATTATTATAATTTATTACTCTATGATAGACACATGTCGTAAATAACTTTACATTATGTAAAATTTAAATTTTAATAAGTACCTAGGTATTTGAAATGCTGATATATATTTTTTCATATAGATAAGAAATTTGAATAGTAGTGGGAACTGCTTTTATGTAAAGCTATGAAATAAAAAATATTTAGTTCACAATTTTTATACTAAGTAAACCATGTTTTTACTAAAAGTAATTTTGATATTTTTAACGTTATCCAATGTTTTTGGTTCCAATATACTGTGCGTATTCTACTTACCATCTTTCAGTCATCAAGTTGTATTTCAACCGATTTGGAAAGAGCTTTCTTTACGAGGACACAAAGTTACAGTGATTACACCGAATCCTCTAAACGACTCGACTTTAACGAATCTCACGGAGATCGATACGTCGTTTACATACGAAATTGTGAGAAAATATTTTTTACAAAAAAATTTAGCTAAAGAAAGTTACGTTTATCAATCAATTTTGTTTTTATACAAAATCGGTTTAGACATCGTGGAATCTTTACTAAATCACAATTCTATTAAATATTTATTGAACAATGATAAAACAAAATTTGATTTGGTTATTTTTCAATACACAAACGTTTATAGTCTTGTGTTTGGCATAGTTGGAAAATATAAATGTCCTTCTATAGGTGAGTATTTGAAGAAGCCTCCACAGATATATCGAAATGAAAACTTTTAAATTCATTTTTTATAGGAATTTCTTCTATGGGGTTAAATTTGCAATCTCATGACGCTGTCGGGAATCCCACTCACCCCTTATTATCTCCAGACACATTATTAGGATTCGGGGATGATATCACGTTTTTCGATAAAGTTAATAGTTTCTTATTTAATATTTGGTACAGGATATTTTACTATTGGTACGCACTTCCTGACACGGATAGATTAGCTAGAAAATATTTCGGAGATGATTTGCCATATTTAGGGGATATTGAACAAAACGTGAGTTTGGTTATGATGAATGTTAACCCCCTCATACATCCCGTTCGAGCTAACGTACCCAATGTTATCGAAATCAATCAGATGCATATTAAGAAAAAGATGCCACTTCCGAAGGTGAGAAACATTTTTAAAATGCGAGTGTAAGCGAAAAAGTGTTTCAAAAATGGGAGTATGCAGAAAAAGGGTATTAAAACTAGGTATAAAGATGTATGCAATAATTACCTATAGAAAAGTGTATCGAAAGCGAGAATAAGTAGTATTTGCTTGAAAAGAGCATCAAAAGCGAATGTAAGCGGAAAAAGTGTTTCAAAAATGGGAGTATGCAGAAAAAGGGTATTAAAATTAGGTGAGACATGTGCAATAATTATAGAAAAGTGTATCGAAAGCGAGAATAAGTAGTATTTGTTTGAAAAGAGCATCGAAAGCGAATGTAAGCGGAAAAAGTGTTTCAAAAATGGGAGTATGCAGAAAAAGGGTATAAAAATAAGGTAAGATATGTGCAATAATTATAGAAAAGTCTATCGAAAGCGTGAATAAGTAGTATTTGTTTGAAAAGAGCATCTAAAGCGAATGTAAGCGGAAAAAGTGTTTCAAAAATGGGAGTATGCAGAAAAAGGGTATTAAAATTAGGTGAGACATGTGCAATAATTATAGAAAAGTCTATCGAAAGCGGGAATAAGTAGTATTTGTTTGAAAAGAGCATCTTAAGCGAATGTAAGCGGAAAAAGTGTTTCAAAAATGGGAGTATGCAGAAAAAGGGTATAAAAATAAGGTAAGATATGTGCAATAATTATAGAAAAGTCTATCGAAAGCGAGAATAAGTAGTATTTGTTTGAAAAGAGCATCGAAAGCGAATGTAAGCGGAAAAAGTGTTTCAAAAATGGGAGTATGCAGAAAAAGGGTATAAAAATAAGGTAAGATATGTGCAATAATTATAGAAAAGTCTATCGAAAGCGTGAATAAGTAGTATTTGTTTGAAAAGAGCATCTAAAGCGAATGTAAGCGGAAAAAGTGTTTCAAAAATGGGAGTATGCAGAAAAAGGGTATTAAAATTAGGTGAGACATGTGCAATAATTATAGAAAAGTCTATCGAAAGCGGGAATAAGTAGTATTTGTTTGAAAAGAGCATCTTAAGCGAATGTAAGCGGAAAAAGTGTTTCATAAATGAGAGTACGCAGAAAAAGGGTATTAATATTAGGTAAGATATGTGCAATAATTATAGAAAAGTGTATCGAAAGCGAGAATAAGTAGTATTTGTTTGAAAAGAGCATCGAAAGCAAAATAAATGTAAGCGGAAAAAGTGTTTCAAAAATGGGAGTATGCAGAAAAAGGGTATTAAAATTAGGTGAGACATGTGCAATAATTATAGAAAAGTCTATCGAAAGCGGGAATAAGTAGTATTTGTTTGAAAAGAGCATCTAAAGCGAATGTAAGCGGAAAAAGTGTTTCATAAATGAGAGTACGCAGAAAAAGGGTATTAATATTAGGTAAGATATGTGCAATAATTATAGAAAAGTGTATCGAAAGCGAGAATAAATAGTATTTGTTTGAAAAGAGCATCGAAAGCAAATGTAAGCGGAAAAAGTGTTTCAAAAATGGGAGTATGCAGAAAAAGGGTATTAAAATTAGGTGAGACATGTGCAATAATCATAGAAAAGTCTATCGAAAGCGAGAATAAGTAGTATTTGTTTGAAAAGAGCATCTAAAGCGAATGTATGCGGAAAAAGTGTTTCATAAATGGGAGTACGCAGAAAAAGGGTATTAAAACTAGGTAAGGTATGTGTAATAATTATAGAAAAGTCTATCGAAAGCGAGATTAAGTAGTATTTGCTTGAAAAGAGCATAGAAAGCGAATGTAAGCGGAAAAATGGGAGTATGCAGAAAAAAATAAAAATTAAAAGTAAGCAGAAAAGTGTATCCAAATATAAAATTAAGATATAAATTTACAACAAAAAATGTTTCACATGAAACTTTATCAATCAAAAACGACATTATTGACTATGTTTTAGGACCTCCAAGATTACTTGGACACTTCTCCACAGGGTGTTGTATATTTCAGTTTAGGATCGAACGTAAAGAGTGTGAATTTAAGCACCGAATTAAAACAAGAACTTTTCTCGTGTTTTAATGAATTGCCATACAATATTTTATGGAAATTCGAAGACGAAAATGTATTTAACGGATCTCATAACGTCCTTACAAAAAAATGGTTACCACAACAAGATATTTTAGGTATTTAATTGAATAATTTTAATACTTTTCCCATTTAAATGTTTCTAATTTAATTTTGAAGGACATCCAAATGTTAAGGTATTCATTACACAGGGGGGGCTGCAATCAATAGAAGAAACGATTCATAACGAAGTGCCCTTGATAGGGATTCCGTTTATTTTGGACCAGCCAACTAATATAAATAAAATCGTAAAACTGGGCATGGGTTTGAAACTCGATTATCAAAATTTAAAAAAAGATGATTTAAAAGAAGCGATCATTGAAGTTGTAGAAAATAATAAGTAAGAAAATTATAGTGTTATAAAGTTAAAAATACTCACTACTTTTTCCATTTTTTTAGATACAAAAAAGCTGTACAAAATGCAAAATTTATATTATCAGATCAACCAATGGTAGGCGTAGAAAAAGCAATATGGTGGATAGAATACGTACTAAGACATAACGGCGCAAGCCATTTGCGAAGCCCGGCGGCTGATATGTCATTTTTTGAATATTTCATGGTAGACGTCTTTATATTTTTATTCATTTGTTGTTTAATCTATTTATATGTTGTATATAAGTTGCTTATTTTATGTATTAGACATTTTAGAATTGTACGCAAATTAAAACAGAAATAAAAAGTTGTATTTAAATAAAATATTTAATAAAAGGTATTGTATTATTCAGCTACAACTACTTCCCTTGCTATATGCCACGGAGGACATGTTAAAGCTGAGTATTTTGAATAGTAATAAACCAGGGAGTTTAGAAAAAATAAAGGAAATTTTTGAGCACAACAGATGTCGAGATGCAGTTTTCTGCATTGTGTTTGGGAAGGTACCAGAAAAGACTGGAATTTTACATTGTAACGCGCTTACATACAAAGGCCAAGAAAAAGAAGATGAACAGTGACATAACTGACTTTTGACTTACCACTTAATCTATAGATAAAGAACCAAATTCGAAGAAATCCAACACTCTATGAACTTTGTGAACAAACTATAGACACCATAGACTAATAAATTATTATAATTTATTACTCTTTGATAGACACATGTCCTAAATAACTTTACATTATGTAAAATTTAAATTTTAATAAGAACCTAGGTATTTGAAATGCTGATATATTTTTTCATATAGATAAGAAATTTGAATAGTAGTGGGAACTGCTTTTATGTAAAGCTATGAAATAAAAAATATTTAGTTCACAATTTTTATACTAAGTAAACCATGTTTTTACTAAAAGTAATTTTGATATTTTTAACGTTATCCAATGTTTTTGGTTCCAATATACTGTGCGTATTCTACTTACCATCTTTCAGTCATCAAGTTGTATTTCAACCGATTTGGAAAGAGCTTTCTTTACGAGGACACAAAGTTACAGCAATTACGCCGAATCCTCTAAACGACTCGACTTTAACGAATCTCACGGAGATCGATACTTCGTTTACATACGAAATTGTTAGAAAAAATTTTTTTCAAAAAAATTTAGCGAAAGAAAGTTATGTTTATCAATTAATTTTGTTTTTATACAAAATCAGTTTAGACATCATGGAATCTTTACTGAATCACAATTCTATTAAAAATTTATTGAACGATGATAAAACAAAATTTGATTTGGTTATTTTTCAATACACAAACGTTAATAGTCTTGTGTTTGGCATAGTTGGAAAATATAAATGTCCTTCTATAGGTGAGTATTTAAAGAAGCCTTCACAGAAATATCGAAATGATTTAAAAACTTTTAAATTCATTTTTTATAGGAATTTCTTCTATGGGGCTATATTTGCATTCTCATGACGCTGTCGGAAATCCCACTCACCCCATCTTATCTCCAGACACATTACTAGGATTCGGGGATGATATCACGTTTTTCGATAAAGTTAATAGTTTCTTATTTAATATTTGGTACAGGATATTTTACTATTGGTACGCACTTCCTGACACGGATAGATTAGCTAGAAAATATTTCGGAGATGATTTGCCATATTTAGGGGAAATTGAACAAAACGTGAGTTTGGTTATGATGAATGTTAACCCCCTCATACATCCCGTTCGAGCTAATGTCCCCAATGTTATCGAAATCAATCAGATGCATATTATTAAGAAAAAGAAGCCTCTTCCGAAGGTGAGAAACATTTTTAAAATAAAGTATAAGTTGTCAAAGAAATGATTGATGGATGGTAAACGTAAGAAGTGTAGCGAAAGCGTGGAGAAGTAGTATTTGTTTGAAAAGAGCATCGAAAGCGAATATGTAAGCAGAAAAACTGTTTCAAAAATGGGAATAGGCAGGAAAAGGGTATTAAAACTAGGTAAGATATGTGCAGTAATTATAGAAAAGTATATCGGAAGCGAGAATAAGTAGTATTTGTTTGAAAAGAGCATCTAAAGCGAATGTCAGCGCAAAAAGTGTTTCAAAAATGGTAGTATGCAGAAAAAGGGTTTTAAAATTAGGTGAGACATGTGCAATAATTATAGAAAAGTGTATCGAAAGCGAGAATAAGTAGTATTTGTTTGAAAAGAGCATATAAAGCGAATGTCAGCGGAAAAAGTGTTTCAAAAATGGGAGTATGCAGAAAAAGGGTATTAAAACTAGGTAAGATGTGTGCAATAATTATAGAAAAGTGTATCGAAAGCGGGAATAAGAAGTATTTGTTTGAAAAGAGCATCGAAAGCGAATGTAAGCGGAAAAAGTGTTTCAAAAATGGGAGCATGCAGAAAAAGGGTATTAATATTAGGTGAGATATGTGCAATAATTATAGAAAAGTGTAAAAAGTAAGCAGAAAAGTGTAAAAAGTAAGCAGAAAAGTGTATCCAAATATAAAATTTAGATATAAATTTACAACAAAAAATGTTTCACATGAAACTTTATCAATCGAAAACGACATTATATTGACTATGTTTTAGGACCTCCAAGATTACTTGGACAATTCTCCACAGGGTGTTGTATATTTCAGTTTAGGATCGAACGTAAAGAGTGTGAATTTAAGCACCGAATTAAAACAAGAACTTTTCTCGTGTTTCAATGAATTGCCATATAATATCCTGTGGAAATTCGAGGACGAAAATGTATTTAACGGATCTCATAACGTCCTTACAAAAAAGTGGTTACCACAACAAGATATTTTAGGTATTTAATTAAATATTTTCAATACTTTTCCCATTTAAATGTCTCTAATTTTGAAGGACATCCAAATGTTAAGGTATTCATCACACAGGGAGGACTGCAATCAATTGAAGAAACAATTTATAACGAAGTGCCCTTGATAGGGATTCCGTTTATTGTGGACCAGCCAACTAATATAAATAAAATCGTAAAACTGGGCATGGGATTGAAACTCGATTATCAAAATTTAAAAAAAGATGATTTAAAAGAAGCGATTATTGAAGTTGTAGAAAATAATAAGTAAGAAAATTATATTACAGGGTGATATAGTTAAAAATACTTACTACTTTTTTCATTTTTTTTAGATACAAAAAAGCTGTACAAAATGCAAAATTTATATTATCAGATCAACCAATGGTAGGCGTAGAAAAAGCAATATGGTGGATAGAATACGTACTAAGACATAACGGCACAAGCCATTTGCGAAGCCCGGCGGCTGATATGTCATTTTTTGAATATTTCATGGTAGACGTCTTTATATTTTTATTCATATGTTGTTTAATCTATTTATATGTTGTATATAAGTTGCTCATTTTATGTATTAGACATTTTAGAATTGTACGCAAATTAAAACAGAAATAAAAAGTTGTATTTAAATAAAATATTTAATAAAAGGTATTGTATTATTCAGCTACAACTACTTCCCTTGCTATATGCCACGGAGGACATGTTAAAGCTGAGTATTTTGAATAGTAATAAACCAGGGAGTTTAGAAAAAATAAAGGAAATTTTTGAGCACAACAGATGTCGAGATGCAGTTTTCTGCATTGTGTTTGGGAAGGTACCAGAAAAGACTGGAATTTTACATTGTAACGCGCTTACATACAAAGGCCAAGAAAAAGAAGATGAACAGTGACATAACTGACGTTTGACTTACCACTTAACCTATAGATATAGATAGAGAATCAAATTCAGGCGTACTAAAACAATTCCAACACTCTATGAACTTTGTGAACAAACTATAGACACCATAGACTAATAAATTATTATAATTTATTACTCTATGATAGACACATGTCCTAAATAACTTTACATTATGTAAAATTTAAATTTTAAATTTTAATAAGTACCTGGGTATTTGAAATGCTGATATATATTTTTTTCATATAGATAAGAAATTTGAATAGTAGTGGGAACTGCTTTTATGTAAAGTTATGAAATAAAAATATTTAGTTCACAATTTTTATACTAAGTAAACCATGTTTTTACTAAAAGTAATTTTGATATTTTTAACGTTATCCAATGTTTTTGGTTCCAATATACTGTGCGTATTCTACTTACCATCTTTCAGTCATCAAGTTGTATTTCAACCGATTTGGAAAGAGCTTTCTTTACGAGGACACAAAGTTACAGTGATTACACCGAATCCTCTAAACGACTCGACTTTAACGAATCTCACGGAGATCGATACGTCGTTTACATACGAAATTGTGAGAAAATATTTTTTACAAAAAAATTTAGCTAAAGAAAGTTACGTTTATCAATCAATTTTGTTTTTATACAAAATCGGTTTAGACATCGTGGAATCTTTACTAAATCACAATTCTATTAAATATTTATTGAACGATGATAAAACAAAATTTGATTTGGTTATTTTTCAATACACAAACGTTTATAGTCTTGTGTTTGGCATAGTTGGAAAATATAAATGTCCTTCTATAGGTGAGTATTTGAAGACGCTTCCACAGAAATATCGAAATGATTTAAAAACTTTTAAATTCATTAATTTTTTTTATAGGAATTTCTTCTATGGGGTTAAATTTGCAATCTCATGACGCTGTCGGAAATCCCACTCACCCCATCTTATCTCCAGACACATTACTAGGATTCGGGGATGATATCACGTTTTTCGATAAAGTTAATAGTTTCTTATTTAATATTTGGTACAGGATATTTTACTATTGGTACGCACTTCCTGACACGGATAGATTAGCTAGAAAATATTTCGGAGATGATTTGCCATATTTAGGGGAAATTGAACAAAACGTGAGTTTGGTTATGATGGATGTTAACCCCCTCATACATCCCGTTCGAGCTAACGTACCCAATGTTATCGAAATCAATCAGATGCATATTAAGAAAAAGAAGCCACTTCCGAAGGTGAGAAACATTTTTAAAATAAAGTATAAGTTTTCAAAGAAATGATTGATGGATGGTAAACGTAAGAAGTGTAGCGAAAGCGTGGAGAAGTAGTATTTGTTTGAAAAGAGCATCGAAAGCGAATGTAAGCGGAAAAAGTGTTTCAAAAATGGGAGTATGCAGAAAAAAGGTATTAATATTAGGTAAGATATGTGCAATAATTATAGAAAAGTCTATCGAAAGCGGGAATAAGTAGTATTTGTTTGAAAAGAGCCTCTAAAGCGAATGTCAGCGGAAAAAGTGTTTAAAAAATGGGGGTATGCAGAAAAAGGGTATTAATATTAGGTAAGATATGTGCAATAATTATAGAAAAGTCTATCGAAAGCGGGAATAAGTAGTATTTGTTTGAAAAGAGCCTCTAAAGCGAATGTCAGCGGAAAAAGTGTTTCAAAAATGGGAGTATGCAGAAAAAAGGTATTAATATTAGGTAAGATATGTGCAATAATTATAGAAAAGTCTATCGAAAGCGGGAATAAGTAGTATTTGTTTGAAAAGAGCCTCTAAAGCGAATGTCAGCGGAAAAAGTGTTTCAAAAATGGGGGTATGCAGAAAAAGGGTATTAATATTAGGTAAGATATGTGCAATAATTATAGAAAAGTCTATCGAAAGCGAGAATAAGTAGTATTTGTTTGAAAAGAGCCTCTAAAGCGAGTGTAAGCGGAAAAAGTGTTTCAAAAATGGGGGTATGCAGAAAGAGGGTATTAAAATTAGGTAAGATATGTGCAATAATTATAGAAAAGTCTATCGAAAGCGGGAATAAGTAGTATTTGTTTGAAAAGAGCATCGAAAGCGAATGTAAGCGGAAAAAGTGTTTCAAAAATGGGGGTATGCAGAAAGAGGGTATTAAAATTAGGTAAGATATGTGCAATAATTATAGAAAAGTCTATCGAAAGCAGAAATAAGTAGTATTTGTTTGAAAAGAGCATCGAAAGCGAATGTAAGCGGAAAAAGTGTTTCAAAAATGGGAGTATGCAGAAAAAGGGTATTGAAATTATGTGGGACTTGTGCAATAATTATAGAAAAGTGTATCGAAAGCGAGAATAAGTAGTATTTGTTTGAAAAGAGCATCAAAAGCGAGTGTAAGCGGAAAAAGTGTTTCAAAAATGGGAGTATGCCGAAAAAGGGTATTGAAATTAGGTGGGACATGTGGCAATAATTATAGAAAAGTGTATCGAAAGCGAGAATAAGTAGTATTTGTTTGAAAAGAGCATCGAAAGCGAATGTAAGCGGAAAAAGTGTTTCAAAAATGGAAGTATGCAGAAAAAGGGTATTCAAATTAGGTGAGACATGTGCAATAATTATAGAAAAGTGTATCGAAAGCGAGAATAAGTAGTATTTGTTTGAAAAGAGCATCAAAAGCGAATGTAAGCGGAAAAAGTGTTTCAAAAATGGGAGTATGCAGAAAACAAAATAAAAAGTAAGCAGAAAAGTGTATCCAAATATAAAATTTAGATATAAATTTACAACAAAAAATGTTTCACATGAAACAAAACCGACATTATTGACTATGTTTTAGGACCTCCAAGATTACTTGGACAATTCTCCACAGGGTGTTGTATATTTCAGTTTAGGATCGAATGTAAAGAGTGTGAATTTAAGCACCGAATTAAAACAAGAACTTTTCTCGTGTTTTAATGAATTGCCATACAATATTTTATGGAAATTCGAGGACGAAAATGTATTTAACGGATCTCATAACGTCCTTACAAAAAAGTGGTTACCACAACAAGATATTTTAGGTATTTAATTAAATATTTTCAATACTTTTCCCATTTAAATGTCTCTAATTTTGAAGGACATCCAAATGTTAAGGTATTCATTACACAGGGAGGACTGCAATCAATTGAAGAAACAATTCATAACGAAGTGCCCTTGATAGGGATTCCGTTTATTTTGGACCAGCCGACTAATATAAATAAAATCTTAAAACTGGGCATGGGATTGAAACTCGATTATCAAAATTTAAAAAAAGATGATTTAAAAGAAGCGATCATTGAAGTTGTAGAAAATAATAAGTAAGAAAATTATATTACAGGGTGATATAGTTAAAAAAATACTTACTACTTTTTTCATTTTTTTTTAGATACAAAAAAGCTGTACAAAATGCAAAATTTATATTATCAGATCAACCAATGGTAGGCGTAGAAAAAGCAATATGGTGGATAGAATACGTACTAAGACATAACGGCGCAAGTCATTTGCGAAGCCCGGCGGCGGATATGTCATTTTTTGAATATTTCATGGTAGACGTCTTTATATTTTTATTCATATGTTGTTTAATCTATTTATATGTTGTATATAAGTTGCTTATTTTATGTATTAGACATTTTAGAATTGTACGCAAATTAAAACAGAAATAAAAAGTTGTAATTAAATAAAATATTTAATAAAAGGTATTGTATAATTCAGCTACAACTACTTCCCTTGCTATATGCCACGGAGGACATTGAAAAGTTGAGCGAGTCGTTATAATATTTACCATTTTTATAGTAATTTAATAGATAAAATAATACACTCACCGGCAATTCCTTGTGTACAACCGAATATAAAAAAACCTACAGCTAAAACGAAAATTGGTCTACAAGATGCTGCTATAAAGGAAGCTATGATGGCATTATGTGGATACTGAGCGATTAGAATGTACCAGCTCGGTACTAGCACGGCTGATAGAGCAGGAACATAAGTCAGTATGTAGAATAGAATCTTCCACATCATTTTCTGAATAAAAAAAAATCGTAAAGGAATTGTATAAAAAGGATATTTCCAAAGTTTTCTGAAATATTGTTATCTTGCAATTTGTCATGAAATGCACCTTTTTCGAAATTTTTGTATGCCCAATATCTCGGGTTTTGTCCTATACCTCTAGCACCCTTTATCTTATTAATGAAAAAACTTATCTTATCACATATATGTTTATATGAACTTTTCGTTTTAAATTCGAAAATTTAACAATATTTAAAATTACTTCGGAAACATCCTGTTGTATAGTCGGAAGAAATAACTCACCCGCTCGACAAAAACAACACTGTTTTTAGTTTTATAAAATAAATATCCAAAACCGATACCAATAATGGAGCCACAACAATTTCCTATTGTTGATATGAATTGTCCATGCCATAGAGGGTTGTCCACTATATTTTTCATATCAAAAACTGTCCTAAAATAAAGAAAGACACAAAAAGACAAAAAGACAAAAAGACAAAAAGACAAAAAGACAAAAAGACAAAAAGACAAAAAGACAAAAAGACAAAAAGACAAAAAGACAAAAAGACAAAAAGACAAAAAGACAAAAAGACAAAAAGACAAAAAGACAAAAAGACAAAAAGACAAAAAGACAAAAAGACAAAAAGACAAAAAGACAAAAAGACAAAAAGACAAAAAGACAAAAAGACAAAAAGACAAAAAGACAAAAAGACAAAAAGACAAAAAGACAAAAAGACAAAAAGACAAAAAGACAAAAAGACAAAAAGACAAAAAGACAAAAAGACAAAAAGACAAAAAGACAAAAAGACAAAAAGACAAAAAGACAAAAAGACAAAAAGACAAAAAGACAAAAAGACAAAAAGACAAAAAGACAAAAAGACAAAAAGACAAAAAGACAAAAAGACAAAAAGACAAAAAGACAAAAAGACAAAAAGACAAAAAGACAAAAAGACAAAAAGACAAAAAGACAAAAAGACAAAAAGACAAAAAGACAAAAAGACAAAAAGACAAAAAGACAAAAAGACAAAAAGACAAAAAGACAAAAAGACAAAAAGACAAAAAGACAAAAAGACAAAAAGACAAAAAGACAAAAAGACAAAAAGACAAAAAGACAAAAAGACAAAAAGACAAAAAGACAAAAAGACAAAAAGACAAAAAGACAAAAAGACAAAAAGACAAAAAGACAAAAAGACAAAAAGACAAAAACAATATTAAATTGAAATGTACTCCCCAAACGAATGAATGGATGATATTTTTACTTACTCTGGTCTGGGTATGTTGAGAGCTTCAAAATCGTTGATGTAATTATTAACGAAAGTAGCAACTATATTAAGAGAAAGACAACTTCCAAGTATGTACCATATTCGTTTTTCATTTTTTTTAATGTACCATAACAATACTAATATCAAAACAAAATACTGAGTGTCTGATGCGAGGTACCAAAAAGAAGGTGAGCACTAAAATACATACAAAATGGAATAAATGATTATATTTAGCAAAAAAATACCGACCATATTGTATGGATCTATGAGGGTATTTAAATAAAGTAGATTGGTCCACCAATTTTTTCTACATCTCATATATTCCTTTCCAATAATTTTATTCCAGCTTGGTCCGTCACCTAGATGTCGCCACCAGGATATGTTAAAGAGAATGACAACTGACATAGCCGGCGTTAATCTTGAATATTTTTATTTATTATAACTTTCTAATTGGAAGAAAAAAATGGTACATACCGTATGTATCGATTGATGAAAATTGTTATTAGTGTTTTTGGAGTGAGTTTCTTATTTTCGAAATTCGTAAAAATTCCGTAAGTTAGCAAAATAGATGATATTAAAAAAAATGTCGATGTACATAACGGTCCGCTTGACGTAAATAAATTTAAATATTTCGAATTCATCTAAAATAATCATATTTAATTAAAAATTGTATTTTGTCGATACAAATTTTAAAATAACTCACACTTTCAATGTACTTGGTATTAACGACGGGTAGCATTACGGCGGATAGGCAAGTATGGCTAAATATTACCAAAAATGTGTTTAAAGATCGAACACCAACTAAAGGTCGGAAGTAATTTTGTTCAGGTTTACCGCTAATACTCGTTAGTCTATACCAATTTCTTGTCAACGAAAAACAACTTAATATCTTCCCCTGGTATGTATTCATATATTTTTCGTATTTATCCGTTGACCAAGTTTCCACTGCAATTTCCGTTAAGGTTATAAATATCGCTATAACGATGTAACTTATAAAAATTGTTCTAAAATATAAATAATTTTTATCAAATTAGCTATAAACAATAATGTGCTTATGTGTTAACTAAAAATAAATATAGTTTAAAAAAAAACTAAAATAAATAAATTATTAAACAATAAATAGTATTATTGTGGAAAAAGCGTGGGGTGCTCGATATATCTGTTCTTTAAAAAAGCACCCCACATTTGTTCCACTTTTTAGATTTCGACAATAAAATTTAAGGTGCAAAATTTAAAGTGATACTGAAGCAGGTAGTATAGGGACTCCCCAACAGAGGGCGGAAAGTAGTAAAAGTTGTTTCGAGCTAAAGAGAAAAATAGCAGTGATCAATTCTTTTAAAAAACAATCCTTGTTGATTATTATTCGATGCTATAATATAAATACGCCCAACGGAGTGGGGTGCAGCGAGTTGCCACAGCAGCTGCCAGATGAGAGTTACAAACATACAAACAAACAAAGTGAAGCTAATAAAAGCGTGTTAATAAGTTTCTACCTAGAAAACATCAATCTGTTGATTTCTTTCGCAAATACAAGGCAAAAACGACCATATTTATCCTGGCATTTGCTAGATTTGGTAAAAAAAATTACTTACGCAACAAATACATCTAACCAATCAATGGGATATTTGGGAATGTTGGTTGTGCAACTCAAATTTTCAACTACTCCTCTCAATTTGTAGTATCTCATTTTATGATCATAACAAATGTTAATATCGCGTTTTAATCCGTCCATGTTTTCGACTGTATTCGTAGCATTAGGACAAGTAAGCGGTACGCAAATCCAGTGGCGTAGTGTGTCGTGTCTATAGTTAAATTGATTCGAAGATATTTCCTGATAAAATATTTAATAATAATAATTTTTTAAAATTTTGAAGGTACTTACTTCAATATTTTTCCATAACTTATTATCCGAGTGAATTGGTTTTAAATGGTACTCTAAAGAGCAGTACAATGCTTCGTCCTTTAATAACATACATTTGTCGAAATTATCCTGGTGAAAAATATCCGGTAATGACGCGTATTGTTTATCTATAAAATTTTTGGTATTTTTATAAAATCAATTTTTATATTTATAAAGAAAAATACCTGTAACGACAGTCTTGGAATTTTGGAATTTTATTATAAATAACAATATCACATACAACCACTTTACGCTCATTATTTTAAATAAAAAAATTTTGATGGTAAAACGTAACGAAGGTAAGTACCTAGTAGAGTATCGGTAGCATAGAAAAAAGGAGAGGGAGAAGTGTAGTTTGGACATGTTATTTCTGATATGGACGTCACTCATGGTCGTTATTCGGTTCCAAAAAACTTAAAAAAACAACAAAATCGACTACAACCAACACTGTTATAGATAAAGCGAAAAATAAATCAATAAATACTAAATTGTTTTAAAATTAGTTATATTTATAGTTATTTGATAGTTGATACAATTATTTGATTTTGGAAAAGAACTATGAGAAAGATTTTGGACGATATACGGGGTGGTAGGGTTATTTTGTTGAATATTTTGGGCTCAAGTTTCGTTTAGCCGAAATCAGTTACATAGAATATTGTGAATACTTTATAGCTGAGTACACATGACTCAAAAGTCAAGAAAACATATTCGTATTCTGTGTAAATACATATTTACACAGAATACGAATATGTTTTCTTGACATAGAATATTGGCTTATACAGGGTGTCCCACGACGAGTGAAAACTATCTGTATATGGCAAAATACTTATAGTAAAATCATGAAAATTTATACGTTTGGGTTTTCGGATACGATCTTTTCAACTAAAATATTTTCAAAGATGGCCGACTTCCGGTTCTACCGGAAGTCGACTGTAACTTTGTTATTTTAAATAAAACACCCTGTATATTAATACATTTTTGAAATCTATGTAATATTTTAGTATACTTTTGTCTGAAAACTTTTTTCGAAAAATGCACACTTTTTGAGTTATTGATTTTTTTGTAGAAAATTTGACCGTTGAAGACCCTTATAAATTATTTTTTTACGAGGGGACCCTTCAAGATATGAAAATGGTTTCTGTTCGGTTGCCTTAAGCAAGGTCAAACGTAATCGAATATATGTTGAAAAATTTTTCATTTTATACAGGGTGTGTATGAAAAGTGTTCAAAGTTTAACTTCATAAATATCAAATTTCTCCATTTTTTTAAATAGAACCACCCTGTTTTTTCTATTTTAATGCATTCATGGGAAAAAAATAAGGCAAGTTCATGTATACTTTCCTATACCTAAACCTTACCGTTATCCAGATATTAAATGTTTTATGTAAATTTTTAGAGATGCAGGTGTGGTCTAAATTTTGATACAAGCACTAAGAAATAAAAATTATTATGTGAATTTACATGACAAATATGACAAAGTTTTAACAAGAACATGTGCTTTATTTGCAGTAAGATATCCAGATTGACTGCGATCGAAATCGCACATTGTTAAAAGAATACTTAACAATTTGAAGCTTTTCGGTTCATTTTAAGCAAAAGTTAATCGAGTTAAACCATTTGTGAGAATAATAAGATATGCTACAAAATTTTATGGAAAATTAAAAGCCAAAGAAAAATAGTCTGATGTTTTCAAGTAAATGTTCAAAATTGCTCGCTTGAACTTCAATGCATTTTTCAACCCTTCTCAGTATACCTTCATTCGTCGCACGGCTAATCATCATCTCAGAAAGGGAATTGAAGGAATTTCGAACTCTTAGCTCACAATCTTCTCTAGATGTTAACTAATGTCAGTTAAATGAGAGGCATTTATTACAAAGCCTACTAAAAGTATACATGAAAAATTTAAACTTGTTAAAAATATAATAACAATTTAAAACCTCAAATATTTACGACGACTAACAGTTGGAATAGGATTAATAAAAACAATTTGATTTGATTTTTTTTAGACAGATTAAGAAAAAGACTTTTTTATTTCTTAGCGCTTGTATCAAAATTTAGACCACACCTGCATCTCTAAAAATTTATATAAAACATTTAATATCTGGATAACGGTAAGGTTTAGGTATAGGAAAGTATACATGAACTTGCCTTATTTTTTTCCCCTGAATGCATTAAAATAGAAAAAACAGGGTGGTTCTATTTAAAAAAATGAAGAAATTTGATATTTATGAAGTTAAACTTTGAACACTTTTTATACACACCCTGTATATAGAATGAAACATTTTTTAACATAGATTCGAATACGTTTGACCTTGCTTAAGGCAACCGAAAAGAAACCATTTTCATATCTTCAAGGGTCTCCTCGTAAAAAAATAATTTATAAGGGTCTTCAACGGTAAAATTTTCTACAAAAAAATCAATAACTCAAAAAGTGTGCATTTTTCGAAAAAAGTTTTCAGACAAAAGTGTACTGAAATATTACGTAGATTTCAAAAATGTATTAATATACAGGGTGTTCCATTTAAAATAACAAAGTTACAGTCGACTTCCAGTAGAACCGGAAGTCGGCCATCTTTGAAAATATTTTAGTTGAAAAGATCGTATCCGAAAACCCAAACGTAGAAATTTTCATGATTTTACTATAAGTATTTTGCCATATACAGATAGTTTTCACTCGTCGTGGGACACCCTGTATAGGATGATTCTATATAAGAAAGCTAGCACTTCATAATTTGATTTTTGCCGCGGAAATTTTCCTCGTAAATGCCATTTTTGCAAATAAAATATGGCAAAATGTATCGAATTTTTTCTTAACAATGCTCCTGGATAAAAACATGAAGGTCAAGAATTTCACTATAACACAAGTTAACAATAATGGATCTATCATGTAAAAGATAATTAAGAACTTGTTTATTGTACTTTTACTATGTTATCCACCTGCTCAAACATTTAGATAATGAGTAGGTAACATCAAATTTTCGTGCTATTTCCATAATAGATTTCACATTTTTATAACAACAAATTAACACATTCGTAAAAAATACCTTATCAATGTTATTAAAATAAATAAAAATATACATATATATGCCACAATATATTACAAGGTTGTCAATATACTATTTACTATTCAAGAAAAGTATTTCATCCAAATAATGGTACAAATCAAAAATTAAGCAACTAAAACCTGATACTGAGGCTGTCAAAGATTTTCTGATGGTTGCAGAGACACTTTAGCGATAACAGATTCTTCCAGATGACAGAAGTGAAGGATCAGAAGGAAATTTGAGTGACCAGGACCTAGCAATGATGAATTAATTTAAGTAGAGACGTAGCGGATACTAACAAGCTTGTATTTATAAGTGACATAATTAAGTTACTACCACTACATTCAGAGGCTATCAAAAACACAACACACAAAAACACAATCCTACAAGCACAGAACCTCACAAAGAAACATAGATGGATCAGCTATTTGCGCCAACCGCTAGGGAGAGCTCGTAGCGAGCTATGGTGAAGGGAAGAATATGTGGAAACCGGTATTAGAGGGGTTGCAGGATTTATCCACTTCTTATAGGTGATATCCAAGGGTTGATATACACCATAGAGTAATGAATAAAAAAGAGGTTTTAAAGCATATGGAAGAAACTGGCACAAAGTTTGTGCGCAGCCAGTTGAGTATGGCGCATCACAGCGACTAACTGAACTAACAAACCCCGCCTCTAACCACACGAAAATTGATTATCTTTAACATTGGCACCTATTATTATCATAGTATTTATTATAACTCATCATAGGTAACTTAAAAAAGTAAAATAATGGAAACAAAATTTTTCATTTTATCGTTTTTTTTTTTGCAGACAATAAGGAAGATGCGCTAAAAGTTCTAGTTTTGTAAAAAAGTGTTATTTCGAACATTGTTCATGTGATATTGGTGTGTGCTTCAAGATGTCTCCAGGGTAGATTGTGTGGATTATTTGTTTGTCTGTTCTTATTTTATTTTTATTGACTATTTTTGTGTTATTTTCGATATTTTATTATATGAAAAGTGTAAATGTAATTTCTCACTTGCAAGTTTTTTTTCTCCTATTCCTACTAATACAATACAGGGTGTCCCAGCCGAGAGTGACCCATTTTAAATGCTTATAACTTTTATATTAGTTGTGTTAGCCACCTGCGGTTTACGCCATTCCTTTTCTCTTGGCCTAAAGTTTTTTCTAGTTGGTACCAAATTTTGTCTACAATTATACAGTGGGAGTAAAAAAATTGCCTTTTTTCGACATTAAAATTTTCAACTATTTTTAATGGAACACCTTGTATATTGCAACGCCATAATTAGGAGTCGTGTCCAAGGTATCCATATACCAATGAACATCAGACTTGTACCTTGAGGTTTTAGCAGCAAAAAATTAAAATAGTAGTCTGGATATTTTGGCAAACGTATAAAAAAAAACGTAACTAGGTATCCATAGTAAACTGCCCCTATAGAATGGGCACCGTACTCTCCTGACTTGACAGTTCCGGACTTTTTCTCTGGGGTTATGTCAAGGATAGGTGCTATAACCCCCTTCCACATAATTTGGATGATCTTAAGAGGAATATTCGTGCAGTAATTGAAGCGATTCCCCAAGATATGTTACACAATTCATTCAACCATTTAATGGCCCGACTTCATAAATGCGTAGAGCAGAACGGTCAACATATACAGCAGTTTTTTTAGATTAATATTTATTTCTTTATTAATGTATAGTTCCAAATATGCTAATAAAAAATACGTTTGCTAAAATATCCAGACTACTATTTTAATTTTTTGCTGCTAAAACTTCAAGGTACAAGTCCGATGTTTATTGGTATATGGATACTTTGAACACGACTCCTAATTATGGCGTTGCAATATACAGGGTGTTCCATTAAAAATAGTTGAAAATTTTAATGTCGAAAAAAGGCAATTTTTTTACTCCCACTGTATAATTGTAGACAAAATTTGGTACCAACTAGAAAAAACTTTAGGCCAAGAGAAAAGGAATGGCGTAAACCGCAGGTGGCTAACACAACTGGTATAAAAGTTATAAGCATTTAAAATGGGTCACTCTCAGCTGGGACACCCTGTATTACGCGTATGCTGAAAACTTGCAAATTCAAAAGGCGCGCGTCTTGAATGCTAGTTCATACTAGTAGCCAAGGTAGGCGCTAGTGGTAACTTTGTGCCACAAAACGCTACACGTTCAACATCTCTCTGTTGTTTGTAAAATGGGACAAAACTGTCAAACTTTTTCAAATAAATAAAATCAAAAATTTTCAAGATACTATATATTAACAACTTTTTATTAAAAAATCAGTAGGTAGGCATTATTTATCTTTTTCGTTTTTCGTTTTTACTCGATGGCATCTTACTTGTGGTATCCAAATATTTTGCATATTTGATGCAGGTAATTCCAATAAAATATGTACCAAAAATCCAAATAAAAAAGAAAGCGTGGCATCTATTATGAACGATTTCAACTAAAAAAGAAAAAATTAAAAAAAAAATGTTTTTGATTTTTTTTTAAATCGAAAAAAATATAAAAATCTTACCAACACAAAATCTGATATAAAAAGTGGTTCTGTAGTAACAACCGTCCTGTAAAAAACTATACCGAAATGCACAATATATGTACTGTAAGTCAATTTTCCTAGAAGAATTGCCGGTTTCCACTCGCAGATTTTTCTAACCACTCCTGAAAAAAATTATTCAACATCTTTTCTCTCTCGATTATTGGCACTATAAGGACCAGAAATTCAAATTCACTCACCTCCTTGTCCATTTACAATTCCAAATACCCCCATCGCTATACCAATTCCATAAAGAGGTTTTAAGATACCGCTAAGAAGGGCACTTACTATCCTTGAATATTGATAGGCAGCAATGTTCAAAACAAATATTGGTAAGCCTAGGAAAAACAAGTACCAGGCTGTTTTGATACCCTTAAATAGTAGATTTTTAATTGCACTATTAGATTTTATGTAAAATAAGGTAGCAGGGAGGATATCCACAATGCAAAATATCCCCTTCGTTACGTTACTTGCCATTCAATGGTACACAGACCTAAAGCAATTGGAGGAGCTGGGATAGGAGTGTTCGGGGCAGGAACCAAACGCTCTGAAAGCTTGGGAAAACTCCAAGTGTCTTTCAAGCGGAAATCCGCGCCATAAGAAGATGCGTCCAATTCAATATTGATAGAGGATACAGAAGGTGAATGTCGGATAGTCAAGCAGCCATTGAGGCACTGAGCTCTTGTGTAATCGGTTCCAAAATGGTGTGGGAATGCCTAGATAAACTCCATGAATAGAAGGAATAGAAGGAAATGAATTGGCAAATGAACTAGCAAAGGGGGGGACTGAAATACCTTTCTGGGGACTTGAACCCTTTTGCGGAATTAGCCTACAGATATCCTAAAATTCCTCCAGGAAATAGGACTAAAGGAGCTACTAATTTCTGAGACTCTCCTCAGAAACTAAGTAGAAGTAGGGGGCACAATAGATCTTTAAGGTTTCAGTGAACGTAAAAATAATTCTGAAGGAATCATCTGGTTTACGGATAATTCCAAAATAAACCATAGCACTGGGGCTGGTATAAAAGGACTTAGAAAGGGAATGCAAGAATGAAGTCTAGACTGGTAAAAGAGGTAACAAAATGTATCTAATATAGGTGCCGGCATATTGCAGGGTATGAAATGACGGACCACTTAGCTGAAGAAGGTTTATGAATAAGCCTCTTCCAGGCTGTGGAAACTTGGTAAGAGATATTTGAAGACAGTTACTGCCCGGTTCAGAGACTGGATTTCAAATATTGTGGGCTCCAAAGGAATTGTTCAATACAATCTTCTGCAGCTGCAAGAGTGGTTGTAGTTCGCGTTGTGGGTGCAGGAAGTTCAGCTTGTGGCCGATGTAATGGGTAGGGGATGATGTAGAAGATGATATGGAAGAAAACTCTGAAACACCACAAAGGTGGGGACTGTTGGGAGACGACGATGATTAAAATTGTAATAAGTTGTCTAGGGGATATTTTGTCTTGGGATATTATGGTACTTACTGTGGAAAAATTTATTTTGACATCTTTGAAACGTAAATATAAATACCCAAAATACAATCCAATCATATAAGTAGCCATATTGCTGTAGGTCGAAGAGTATTTGGCGTTGAATTTGAATGATCTGAATCTATTCATTTTGGAATTTCTGGAAAATATATTTATTTATATAGAGGACAAGATAAAAAGGTGTACCGAATACTCACTCTGGGCTAACTCGAAAAACTGCATCCAAATTGTATACGTATGATATAACTATGGGTATTATTATACCTAATATGAGAAAATAGAATAGAAAATGCTTAATCGGTTTTTTAATTTTCCAAGAAACTCCCATTATTACAAGAGATATAAGATACAGCTGCGTATCTGCTGCCAGATACCAGGTCGTAAAAAAACACTGAAACAAACATTTATATAACCTTAATATTCACCCGACATAAACTCTTTTGATTTATTTAATGAGAAATTGCAAACTCACTGTATCATGGTGATTATAATGATTATTTATGAAAAGTAAATTTGTCCACCAATTTTTTCTGCATCTGAGATATTCTTGGTCCGAATACAGATCCTTTACGGGTCCTTTGCACATACTTATTATCCACATAGTACCACCCATACCGATCATTATTATTACCAATGGTACTAGCCTGGAAAAAGGGTTTTCATTTGAATTTAATGTTCCAGTACAGGAAAAGAAGGATTATTTTCCATATCATGCCGTTGTACGTTAAAACTTTGGGCGAGGACAATTTTGATTATATTTTGACTACAGGAAGAGATGGAAAAAGTAATTTAAATTTTTAAAACTTTTTCGACGAAAAAACTGAAGGGATTTTTGAGGATAATTCGAAAAATATACATTTTATCAAAAGAGAGCTAAATTTTTTTAGTTTTTTTTCATTATTTGCACTATTTGACAGATTCGAAGTGAAATATCCGAAAAACTGCATTTTACGTGGAAAATATTTGTCTATTAGTATACAGGGTGTAACAAAAAGGCAGGTCATAAAGCATACCACACAATCAAAAATTTTTGACCATCGAAAAACTTAAAAATTCATTGACTTTAATTTTTGTTAGGTTAGGTTAGGTTAGTCATAATTAAAAATAGGCCGTATCTCGATAAAAACTGATAATTGTAGAAAATACTAGGGGGCAAAAAAGTTTCAAAAATAATGTGTTTGAATAATGCATTAAATTGTAACGTACACAAAAATTATGGCGGGGTTTAGGGGATCTCAACTCCCATAAATTTTTAACGGGGTGCAATAATACCTTAATTTTTTTTAAGATGCTCTTATCATAAAAAAGCCACTTGTCAACTTTCATTATAATATGTCAAACAACTGTCGAAATATTTGAAAAAATCAATTTTCATTTAGTAACTTCGTAGGGCTGTAACTTTTGTCGCATGCACATTTGTACTAGGGTAACTTAGGTTGGATCGAGTTATTTTTAGCCCAAGAATATGTGGTATGATTAATGACCTGCCTTTTTGTTAATGGAATTTTTCAAAAAACAGTTAGGGGAGCGAGGGGCTTGTTGTAACAGGGGTAAGTAGTAACAGGCCCTTTTCACTAGGATCTTAAACGCTATTAAAGTATTTCTTTGACTCAATTTAACCCATAAACCGCGCCGCATCATGTTGCCATAGCCAATGTCCCGCCGGCCGGTGCATTGAGCGGAAATGTGCACGTGCTTCATTTCTGCCAGGTAATATAAAATTGTACTATCGTAAAATTTCGGTTTGCGTATTTAATATCGACTAATTTAAAATTTTCTATATCTTATTTCCATTCAAATTTATCTATCTCTGATAATGAGTAACAGTTTTTATGATTGCTAAATTGTTTAAATAGTTATCTTGATAAATGTTGAAAATCATACCATAGGGTTAGTTGTAACAAAATCCCGGGGCTTGTTGTAACGTGTTACTACATAATACTTTGTTAGATAGCTTTTAAGAAGAGATAATTACGAGCATACCTTGAATAATTTAATTACTTACTGTGATTTAAAAGTGCCATGATGATTATAAGTAGTGTTTAACTAAATAAAACTGTTAATTACTCAATTTTTAAGTGTTGATTACTAAAAAAATGTATTTGAGTTGATTTTTGATAAGAATTACGTAATACTTACTTTAGAAAGATGTCAATTTAAAAAAAAAACAAAGAATAAATGATTAGAGGTATTATTGTCGTTTTTTTTTGTCGTTACTACTTGCCCCGGTGATGTTACAACTTGCCCCTCGCAAATGACTAAAATAGATTTTCTGTATAGAAATTTGGCGAGATATACCCATTTATAACCTTTTTTTTACTAGCAAATTCGAGCCCTTTAAACTCCTTCCATTTAAAAACTGACGTAAGAAACTTTGCCGCTACGAAAGGTAGGTCTGCATCCTATTTTGAAAACAAAAAGTGTACAACGGCACGATATTGAAAATATAGTAGGATTTACCTTAAATATCTATTTAGGAACGTCAAACAAATTACTTTAAATTTGTGACAATTGTTTTCTTCGTTTTCTACTATTTGAAAAAAATGATAGGACATCAAAAAGGCAGAAAACAAAAAAAAAGTTTGAACCAAAAATACCATCAGATTTCGCACGCCGTGTCGTAAGGGGTTATTTGGAATCTATAAAAAAAAATGAAAAATTTCCATCATGTCCACATAGATAAACTATATATTTATAGGTACTTACATCTTCTATATATTCGGTATTCTTCACATACCCTCCTATATAACTTGAAAAAGTATGACAGAAAATTATCAACAACATATTATAGAATCTTATCCCCTGTATGCATTTTAATTTTTGAAAATCATCATTTACGTGGATGTTTTTGAATTTTCGGTAATTTCTAATAAGTGAAAATGGACGTAAATAAGTAGTACCAAAATTGCGTTTCGAAAATGTTGTTTCTCCTTGGTGGAAATCCCAGTAAGTTGCTATGAGTATATAAGTTAAATATATCGTACAGAATAACCTAGAAAAAAATTTTTCTTACTCATATGTCAATTTTTGTAAGTAGAATATTTTTTCTCCACGACTAAATAGGTGATGAAAAAATTTAAAATAATTATGGTATTTCATATAGGGCTCTAAAGCCGGGCAATGTTCGTTTTAAATAAAGTTATTAATGGTTAAACAAGTAAAGAATAATTGTGCGCGGTCATCAAGGCGTGTACTTAATTCCAGATGCCCCCCTATTTTAACCACTGCTGCCAGAAGCGCATATTAATTTGTACAAATGATATTTTTGACTTTTTTTCGAAGTCATGGTAAAACTAAACACTTCCATCTGTAAAGTACACTGTTGCCGCATGACTTCGAACAAAAGTCAACGAAAACAAGACAAAAATATGATTTGTACAAATTAATTTGCGCTTCTGGCAACAGCGGTTAAAATAGGGGGGCAATCAACTTTCACTGGTTTCTGGAATTAAGTACACGCCTTAATGACCGCGCACAATTATTCTTTCTCACTCTTTGAAGTTTTTTACTATTGTGTACGACAAGGGTTCTGAAAAGATTTTCGCAATCTGTATGTGATATTAAATATATAATATGTTCAATAACATAATAAGTAATTATTAGTAATTAGTAATAAACTATAGTGTTTAAGTTTAACAAAAAAATGTTTATCTAAACTGGTAATTCATAATCGTGGACAAAATATAATATTCTACTCGCACCATCGTGAATAATAGCCATCATTAATGCTTGTTATATATAATATACTATTACACTTACATCCAAATGCAATCAACTAAATCTGGTTTATGTACGTTGGCGATATCATTACAATTTAAACTTATAATGTCGGCAGACAGTCCTAAATTTGAAAACTTCTCGTTGTAGCATTCGGTAATGGTTTTATTCAAATTTATTTCCGATTTGATGGATAATAGTGGGCAAAAATCCTCCACGCAGATAGCATGAAATAATTCATTATGATTATAAGCTTGACTGTTTTCTATGGAGTGCTAAAACAACGAAAATTGCTTTTTAACTGGCGCAGTCGATAGGATTGGCGTTTTTTTTAAGTTTAAATTCAGTCAAACCTGTATTAAATTCCAGTAATGGGAAACGTTTTGACTTGAAGGCTTTAGTATAATTGAAACCTTGCAGAAAAGTTTTCCTTCTGTTTTGCATTTTTCATGGTTGTCTATTAGAAAAATTCTAGGTAGGTCCTTGTAAATATCTAAAAAAAGATTGTATCGAAATAAAAAAATACAGGGTGTATCATGAGGAACTGTACAAATTATTACAAGAAGGTAATTAATTTTAATATGGAATTCATACTTACTGGCATTCACTAGGTTAAAAATTACGAAAAATAACACATAATAATTGATCACCATTTTAATCAATGGTCTACTATTAAGTAGATTGTAGCATAAGCATTTTTTTCTTTTAACATACATACGTGTTTAGTTATAATAAATTGTTTATTGTTTATAAATAAACTTACATATTGTTTAAATAAATTTCATTTAGGCAAATTGGTAGGGCATATTATGTAGTAGGAGTGAACACATTTTTTAAAACAAAAATTTGGTGTCCTTGAATAGCAAGTTTAAATTCAGAATTCACCAAAGAACCCTAGACAAGTTCAAATTAATATTTCCAGAACCGGATTCACCTCAATTGATATCCTAGTGTCGAAAAAATTTAAGATCTCAGGATGTAGCTTTAGCATCCTGAGATCTTAAATTATATAAATTATATAAAAACTGTACCGAAAGCCAAAATATTCTCATTATATCCTTAACATACACATTTTATATATTTTTCACGTTCTAAGATGGGATAATATCATGCAATAAAGCATAGGCGTACGCAGACTTTCTTATTAGGGGGGGCTAAATATCAAATCGGAATCTTTTGATGAAAAAACAAAGATCCATGTCCTCCGAAACATTGATTTTGCATATTGCCGCCCTTCAATTTCTCTTTTCTCGGAATTGGGATGGACCGATTAGGGTGGGCAATGGACCCCCCCTGTAGGCACGCCTATGCAATAAAGCCATAAAAGTATTAGCCGTGACAGGGTCGTATTTATATTGTTGACAAATGAAAAATTATTGCCTGAAAACTCTATAAGACTTTTTGGATCATTCTTATTATAAATAGGTACTTTATGTATCAAGCGAAAAGCCTGATGAGATGTCTACAAGTAGAAATGAAACCAAAATTTGAAAAATCATTTACCAACTTATTGTAGAATACTTTTTATAAAAATATTGAATATAAAAACATATATAAATATTATTTTGTTTCGATCGTAGAAAAAATGTTTTGTGCAACACGTACAAATAGCATATTTGTAGCAGATGCAGCTGCGAAGGTGTACGTGTAAAAAATGCACTTTTTGCACGAGTTGCACAAATAACTATTTCCTGTGCGCTAAAATTCAATAATATGATGAAATAATTCAGAAAATCACTTAATAATAATATTTATTTAATGCAAAAAGGTCTGTTCTACTCACCCACTTATAATTCGTTGGAAAATTCATGTTTTCTGGAGAAGATTCTGCAAAAAAAAAATTTTGTTCAACTATACTGCAAACTATTCAATATAATAAACATTTCAATGAAAATTATGCACCCTATATAATTCTAAAGGCGACACAAGAAATATTATTGGATAATCCAAAATTACAGTCTCGACTGACAGCACCTAGATATAGGCAACACTTTATACATATACATCGCTTTGTATTGTATCCAAAGCCTGTACAGGGTGTACCAAATTGGTGCGTTTTGCTAGGGTAAATTAGAAGAGATAGAAGAAAAGCAGTTGAGATGTTATGACTTGACTATAGCCTAATTAAATCTTTAGTATCTCTTTGCAGTTCGAAGATACAGGGCGATTATTGAAAACTGTCGAAAACTTAATTGAGAAAACTATAAAAAAAGTTATCAAAACTTTCGATAGATATGATATTGAAGAGTTCTGTGGCGCACATAATTCAAAAGTTTTTATAATGTTTTTTGATATTTTTCCTAATTAAGAAGTTATAGTACCCTCTAGTTTTCGACAGTTTTCAACAATCGCCCTGTATCTTCCAACTGCAGGGAGTTACTGAAAATTTAATAAGGCTATCGTTCCTTTAACCAAAAAAAAAGTCATAACATCTTAACTGCTTTTCTTATATCTCTTTTAGTTTACGAGATAACCTGCAAAATGTACTATTTTGGTACACCCTGTACAACGTGTTCAAAACTTCCGAAACGTAACAATTTCTGTAATAAATAATAAGTTACTTCATTACTATGATCATAGATGTCAGTCTCAGTTACCGAAATGTAACTATCACATCTCTAAAAAGTAACTTATATAAAATGTATTAAGTTCTGTTTTCGTCAACAAATAAAAACTTTCCAAACAGTTGCCGGTAAATTAAAGTTAAGCAAAGCAATAATAAGTGAGTTTATCAAATAATCAGTTCATTATTGAACAGTTCAACTGTAATAGCTCAGTAAAATTATCAAAACTAATCTTTATAACAGCCAAGTCACTGCGCACAACCTTCTTACTTTCAAGTGTTGATAAAAGACAAAAGTTTACTGTCTGTCTCTTTCTACAGCATCGTTATTGTCACGTGAATTTATTGTACGGCATGTCCCGTTAGTAGATGTGACAAGTGGGCGCTATTCACTATTCAGTAACAGTGTTGCCGGAGGTGGTACAATTGTACCAGTTTTGGTACATTTTATGTAAAAAAGTACGTTGATACAACATTGTCAAAATTGTCTTCTTTCTGGTACATTTCTGATTTGGAAAATGAATCACAGGAAAAAATGTTTCCCAATTTAACTAAGCTTGTGCAATATATAATGTGTCTTCTACAATTTTTTCAAAGCTGAATTTAATTAAAACTAAACTTAGAAACCGTTTACATGTTGAAACATGTAACTATCATTTTATCTTCCCAACTTTTAGATGGTGAAGAATGTTATTCTTGGAAACCTATATTTTTATCTTAGATCATTATCATTGGTAATCTAAGATGTTTACGAGGATTTTTATAAGTACCTTAATATTTATATTTTTGTTTTTTTTGCCAAAGAGTTTCTGTTTTGTGATAACATTGTTAGTTAATAGTTACTTAATATTACTATTTTTACCTTGTTTTAGAATTTTAGACTGATTTTTGTAACGTTTTTATAAAAAAAATAAAAATATTTCTTTAGAAATACAACTTTTATTTAAAATTTCGCGCTATATGCAGTTTGCGATAAAAATAGTATAAATATTTCTTTGTTGGTACGCTTGTGCGAAATCTGGTACATTTTGACTGTGAGGCTGGTACGAAATATTATTAAGCTCCGGCAACACTGTTCAGTAATAAGAAACTCAATGAATTAATAAAAGTGTGTTTGTAGTGTTCGGAATCTCGGGAGTGACCTTTGGAACTTTTCCAAACGCCATGGAAGAGCAACAGGTGATATTGACACTAAATAGCAACACCGAAACGTCTGTCATTGTCCAAAACGCAAAAGTGATAGTCACTAGGGAAAATGGTAATGTTTCCAGCTATCGATTTATATATAATTTATGTCGTTTTGTGCATGTGATTAGTGAATGTCGTGTGTGTGAAATTGATTTTTCTTGTTGTTGATAAGATAGAGCAACAAATTTCTTTGTAATTGCCGTTTCTGGTTTCCTTGACGTTATTTGATAGCGGCCAGGACCGTACTGGACCCAGAAAAATGATTTACAACTACTTTAATTTCGTAGTATAGAAAATTTTGAAAGTGAACGTAAGCAAAAGGTTTGGGTCAAGTTTCGTTTAGCCGAAATCTGTTAAAAAAGAAAAAAAAATTTTGTCATTTAGGTACATCAGGGAGTATATTACTGAAAAAAATTTTGCCGTGGAAATGCGCTGTTGCCGTTTTTTGAATGGGGTTTAAAAGTAACGAAATGAGATACATGATAAATTAATGTTAGGTATTTTATATTGTAGACTTATTTTTTTAAGCACCGATATGAAAATGAAAATGCGCGGAAATGCGTTCTTTCACCACTATGCAGTGATCCTCTTCTCAACCTTTGACACAGATCAATGAATAATATCGATTATTATCAACTTAATATCGCTATGGTCAATAAAAAATACGAAAATTAAAAAAAAAAATTGTCAACAGAGCAAAAAAAACGAAAATCCATACCACCCTTATGATAAATTTCCGCGGAAAAAATTATATAGAAAAGTTATAGCAAATTATTAATCAAACAAAAATATGTAGCTTTTGTTTTCCTATCACATTTCGGCTTTTCTAAACCCGGAAAAATCAATGAAAATTATTGTGATAAAAAAACATTTTCGAATAAAAATTATTTCGGGTCGTTATATTAAATGTTTTTGCATCATTCTATGATGAAAAAAATATTAAAAACAACGTTTCGAATTTTAATTATAAATAGAAAAATGAAAAATTCGAGTTTTCTCAGAAACGTAGAATTTCCGCGGCAAAAATCAAACTATGTAGTGCTAGCTTTCTTATGTAGAATCATCCTATAAGCCAATATTCTATGTAACTAATTTCGGCTAAGCGAAATTTGAGCCAAGGGTATGGAAAAATGAGAATTTTAAGCCGAAAAAAAATTTAGAGCAACTTCTTTTGGCAGAATGCGAGATATTCAATTTCAAGGCAAAAATTTTTCTTTTCGAATCCAATGCGATTGTTTTGATCTGAAAAAATTAGAAATTTGGGTAACTATACAGGGTTATTCATTATAAATTACCCCCAGACATGTCTTATGCCCCCTTACTTCTACTTAGTTTCTGAGGCTCTCTGAGTAGCTCCTTTAGTCCTATTTTCCGAAGGCTTCAACTCAGGTAAATGTTCCTCTTCTATCCAGTAATCTCCCATGTACTGTGCTCTAGGATTCTGGAGTGCTGTGCAGCTGGAAAGTATGTGGATGGAGGTGTCTTCTTCCATGCCACAATATCTGTATTCTTCTATTTCTTCCAATATTACATTGGGGCTGATTCCGCAAAAGGGTTCGGACCTATAAAGCTCTATTTTGAACCTTCCTTAGCCAACTGTTCTACCATTTCATTACCTGCAAACCCCTCATGTGCTGGCACCCATATTAGAGACAATTTGTCGTCTTTTGTCAGCCTGTTAAGGGATAATTTTATGCCTGTGTATATACGAAAAACAACAAAAATGAAATCTACTTTGATTTTCCTTAGAACTAGTTGAAAAAAAATTTTTAATGAGACAAAAAACAACCATTTTCAAGTATATTGATTCTTATTTAGGGAAAAATTTATAATTTGGGTTGAAATGTAACTGACTGAAGCCTGATCTGTATAATAATGTATAAAATCAACAACTGTAATTAGAAAACTTAATAGTTATTAATGTGGAACTTGTTTATTGCTAACATCGCCAATATCAAATCAAAATACCTCGAACTGCCTCACAGTTGGAACTTTTAATACAAAATTCTTGTTTTTTTCCCGTAATTTAACTGAAAACTTGAAAGAAACGTCAACAAAAAATCACACAATATTTAACTAGTAATAAAAAATTAATTAACATTACATGTTTTGATGAAATTTATTTTTTTTTTTATAAAAAAAACCTTGATGTAGGTAATTTGCAGTTGGGTGTAAATATTAACCTTGATTTAAAAGCGAATTTTCGATACGTCTCACAATTTACAGAGAGACAAAATATTAAATTATTTATTGGAAGAAACAGAAACTCAAAAAAGTAGATGAATAGATTTAAGTTGGCAATTCTGTAGATCTGTAATTGGTCAGATTCCGCGCAGCTTCACCGACACTTTTTAGCATTGACACACACTAGTGCCAAAAGTCACATCTCGTTTATATGTCTCAAAAAATTTGTCAAATTTAATGGCACTTTACTCTTAAGTAGAATTAATATTTTTTGACAAACCTCGTATAATACTGGACGAAATTGATATCTGGTAGTTTTATTCAAGGTTCTGGAACATGCAGAGCATTTTATGAAGAATAAGTTTTTTTCCTAAAATTGATAATAAAAAAGATTTTCATATGGTGCGAACTTTGAGAGGACACACTGTATATAATTGATAATCAGTAGAAAATTTTTTCAGTGTCATTTTGAAGGTCAGTAGGTAATATTTGTGGTTAATAATAGGGAAAAGTAAGAATTTTTATAATTTCTTGACTCCACCGTACGTAAATATTTGGGTTCACAATCACCACGTGCCAGGGTAATGCTATTTATTTGTATTCTAATAGATTTGTAAACATTTAAGGCTGTAATCTTTCAATTTCTTTATATTTATGATAAAATTTTGTTTTGATTTCTGAAAGATGAACAATTATACTTAGAACGATGCGGAATTTATAGTCTGTATAGTATAAAGAGATTACGATTTACAAAAGTAGGGCGTTTGTTCAGTATCCCCCTATTTTAACCGCTGTTGCCAAGTGTACTAATCGGTAAAAGTTATTATATTATATATTATTTTGGTGTTTTTTTTTTACAAAAATGCTTCTATTCAATAATATTCAACAAAAATCACATTCTTAACTTGAAAAATCGGCTCTAGATGGCGCTACAAGTGAAAAATTTGGAAATTGGAATTTTATATAAAATATTATTAAAATTTCATTATTTTTTACTTATTTATGGGACAATTTCAATGTTTTTTTTTATAAAAATGCGTCTATTCAACAAAAATCACCATCTTATGCTGCCAAACAGTTGAAAAATCGGCTCTAGATGAGCTACAAGTGAAAAATTTGAAAATTGGAATTTTATATAAAATATTATTGAAATTTTATAAATTGTTACTTATTTATGGGACAATTTTAGTGTTTTTTTTATGAAAATGCTTCTATTCAACAAAAATCACCATCTTATGCTGCCAAACAGTTGAAAAATCGGCTCTAGATGACGCTACAAGTGAAAAATTTGAAAATTGGAATTTTACATAAAATATTGAAATTTCATAAATTGTTACTTATTTATGGGACAATTTTAGTGTTTTTTTTTTTTGAAAATGCTTCTATTCAACAAAAATCACCATCTTATGCTGTAAAACATTTGAAAAATCGGCTCTAGATGACGCAACAAGAGGAAATTTGAAAATGGGACAATTTTGATGTTTTTTTTTTACAAAAATGCTTCTATTCAACAATATTCAACAAAAATCACCATCTTATGCTGTTAAACAGTTGAAAAATCGGCTCTAGAAATTGGAATTTTATATAAAATATTATTGAAATTTTATAAATTGTTACTTATTTATGGGACAATTTTAGTGTTTTTTTATGAAAATGCTTCTATTCAACAAAAATCACCATCTTATGCTGTCAAACAGTTGAAAAATCGGCTCTAGATGACGCTACAACTGAAAAATTTGAAAATTGGAATTTTATATAATATATTATTAAAATTTCATAATTTTTTACTTATTTATGATACAATTTTGATGTTTTTTTTACAAAAATGCTTCTACTCAACAATATTCAACAAAAATCACCATCTTATGCTGTCAAACATTTGAAAAATCGGCTCTAGATAATGCAACAAGTGAAAAATTTGAAAATGGGACAATTTTGATGTTTTTTTTTTACAAAAATGCTTCTATTCAACAATATTCAACAAAAATCACCATCTTATGCTGTTAAACAGTTGAAAAATCGGCTCTAGAAATTGGAATTTTATATAAAATATTATTGAAATTTTATAAATTGTTACTTATTTATGGGACAATTTTAGTGTTTTTTTATGAAAATGCTTCTATTCAACAAAAATCACCATCTTATGCTGTCAAACAGTTGAAAAATCGGCTCTAGATGACGCTACAACTGAAAAATTTGAAAATTGGAATTTTATATAATATATTATTAAAATTTCATAATTTTTTACTTATTTATGATACAATTTTGATGTTTTTTTTACAAAAATGCTTCTACTCAACAATATTCAACAAAAATCACCATCTTATGCTGTCAAACATTTGAAAAATCGGCTCTAGATAATGCAACAAGTGAAAAATTTGAAAATGGGACAATTTTGATGTATTTTTTCCACAAAAATGCTTCTATTCTACAAAAAACACCATCTTATGCTGTTAAACAGTTGAAAAATCGGCTCTAGATGACGCTACAAGTGAAAAATTTGGAAATTGGAATTTTATATAATATATTATTAAAATTTCATAATTTTTTACTTATTTATGATACAATTTTGATGTTTTTTTTACAAAAATGCTTCTACTCAACAATATTCAACAAAAATCACCATCTTATGCTGTCAAACATTTGAAAAATCGGCTCTAGATGATGCAACAAGTGAAAAATTTGAAAATGGGACAATTTTGATGTATTTTTTCCACAAAAATGCTTCTATTCTACAAAAATCACCATCTTATGCTGTTAAACAGTTGAAAAATCGGCTCTAGATGACATTACAAGTGAAAAATTTGAAAATTGGAATTTTATATAATATATTATTAAAATTTCATAATTTTTTACTTATTTATGGTACAATTTTGATGTTTTTTTTACAAAAATGCTTCTACTCAACAATATTCAACAAAAATCACCATCTTATGCTGTCAAACATTTGAAAAATCGGCTCTAGATGATGCAACAAGTGAACAATTTGAAAATGGGACAATTTTGATGATTTTTTCCACAAAAATGCTTCTATTCAACAAAAATCACCATCTTATGCTGTCAAACAGTTGAAAAATCGGCTTTAGATGACGCTACAAGTAAAAAATTTGAAAATTGGAATTTTATATAAAATATTATTAAAATTTCATAATTTTTTACTTATTTATGGTACAATTTTGGTGTTTTTTTACAAAAATGCTTCTACTCAACTATATTCAACCAAAATCACCATCTTATGCTGTCAAACATTTGAAAAATCGGCTCTAGATGACGCTACAACTGAAAAATTTGAAAATTGGAATTTTATATAATATATTATTAAAATTTCATAATTTTTTACTTATTTATGATACAATTTTGATGTTTTTTTTACAAAAATGCTTCTACTCAACAATATTCAACAAAAATCACCATCTTATGCTGTCAAACATTTGAAAAATCGGCTCTAGATAATGCAACAAGTGAAAAATTTGAAAATGGGACAATTTTGATGTATTTTTTCCACAAAAATGCTTCTATTCTACAAAAAACACCATCTTATGCTGTTAAACAGTTGAAAAATCGGCTCTAGATGACGCTACAAGTGAAAAATTTGGAAATTGGAATTTTATATAATATATTATTAAAATTTCATAATTTTTTACTTATTTATGATACAATTTTGATGTTTTTTTTACAAAAATGCTTCTACTCAACAATATTCAACAAAAATCACCATCTTATGCTGTCAAACATTTGAAAAATCGGCTCTAGATGATGCAACAAGTGAAAAATTTGAAAATGGGACAATTTTGATGTATTTTTTCCACAAAAATGCTTCTATTCTACAAAAATCACCATCTTATGCTGTTAAACAGTTGAAAAATCGGCTCTAGATGACATTACAAGTGAAAAATTTGAAAATTGGAATTTTATATAATATATTATTAAAATTTCATAATTTTTTACTTATTTATGGTACAATTTTGATGTTTTTTTTACAAAAATGCTTCTACTCAACAATATTCAACAAAAATCACCATCTTATGCTGTCAAACATTTGAAAAATCGGCTCTAGATGATGCAACAAGTGAACAATTTGAAAATGGGACAATTTTGATGATTTTTTCCACAAAAATGCTTCTATTCAACAAAAATCACCATCTTATGCTGTCAAACAGTTGAAAAATCGGCTTTAGATGACGCTACAAGTAAAAAATTTGAAAATTGGAATTTTATATAAAATATTATTAAAATTTCATAATTTTTTACTTATTTATGGTACAATTTTGGTGTTTTTTTACAAAAATGCTTCTACTCAACTATATTCAACCAAAATCACCATCTTATGCTGTCAAACATTTGAAAAATCGGCTCTAGATGATGCACAAGTGAAAAATTTCAAAATGAAACAATTTTGATGTTTTTTTTCCACAAAAATGCTTCTATTCTACAAAAATCACCATCTTATGCTGTCAAACATTTGAAAAATCGACTCTAGATGATGCAACAAGTGAAAAAGTTGAAAATGGGACAATTTTGATGTATTTTTTCCACAAAAATGCTTCTATTCTACAAAAATCACCATCTTATGCTGTTAAACAGTTGAAAAATCGGCTCTAGATGACGCTACAAGTGAAAAATTTGAAAATGGGACAATTTTGATGTATTTTTTCCACAAAAATGCTTCTATTCTACAAAAATCACCATCTTATGCTGTCAAACATTTGAAAAATCGGCTCTAGATGATGCACAAGTGAAAAATTTCAAAATGAAACAATTTTGATGTTTTTTTTCCACAAAAATGCTTCTATTCTACAAAAATCACCATCTTATGCTGTCAAACATTTGAAAAATCGACTCTAGATGATGCAACAAGTGAAAAAGTTGAAAATGGGACAATTTTGATGTATTTTTTCCACAAAAATGCTTCTATTCTACAAAAATCACCATCTTATGCTGTTAAACAGTTGAAAAATCGGCTCTAGATGACGCTACAAGTGAAAAATTTGAAAATGGGACAATTTTGATGTATTTTTTCCACAAAAATGCTTCTATTCTACAAAAATCACCATCTTATGCTGTCAAACAGTTGGAAAATCGGCTCTAGATGACGCTACAAGTGAAAAATTTGAAAATTGGAATTTTATATTAAATATTTTTAAAATTTCATGACTTCTAACCTATATATGATGATATTTTTTATAAAAATGCTTCTATTCAACAAAAATCACCATCTTATGCTGTCAAAAAATTTAACAATTATAATTTCTTACTTATTTAATTGAAAATTTTGATTTTTTCCCCATCAAAACGCATCTTTTAAATCTAATTCAAAATACCCCAAGAAACTCAATTGAAATCTAACCTCCAGATGTCACTACACGACACAAAAATAAAATTATCATCTATTTATAGACATATTTCAACTTTATAGACTTACATCTTGTTAAAAATAGAATTCCCTAATAATAGTCTGTTGTCAAGTATAGTTAGTTATAAATTAATCGACCTATTACGAATTTGTTTAAATGAAATATCTCTTATCACAAACGATAAGTGAGAATCTTACATAAAATACTTGTTTTCACTTTCCCCCCCCCCGTCGTTCGTAACACTGACGAATCAGCACAGCTCGACGTAGATCAAATGCATCCGAATCCTCAAACTACTTCTTACTTACAACTCTATTAATATTAATTATTGTAAAGAGATGCGTATTTGAAAATATTTATTGTTCAGTGTTGAGTGCAAGAGTGTTTTTTTTTCAAATTATTATTCTTATTATTCTATATGATGCGATCTACTTATTGTTCACCCAGTCCTCGTGAAATTTTACATAATTCAGAACTTGAAATCGAGGGATGTGATTATCTTCTAAGCAGTACGATACGATTGGATGATAATTATTTGAGCTACAATATTATTGGTGAGTTAAGTTTTGTATTAGATCAACTGAAAATATGATTTTTTTTCCATTGGATATAGTAGAGTGATTTTTGAGCGTTGTTTTTCAAAATACAGGGTTTTGTTTTAAAATTTAAAAACTATTTTGGGTTTAGTAACTTTTCATAACGATAAAGTCAATATTTATCGAGATATTTCAAGTTAAACATGAAGCTGCCCAATTATGATGTGTAATAACTATCTCGACGTTTTGGACTAGTGAATTGCATTTAATACGAAAATGGAGTGGATTCTGGAGTGCTGTGCAGTTGGAAAGTATGTGGATGAAGGTTTCTTATTCCATGCCACAATATTCTCAATCTTCCTCCACTATTTTCAGCTTTTTCAGGTGCCCATTCAGGCGACAATGTCCCGTTAGGATCCTTGTTAAAATTTTTAGCGCTCTTTCTTTCGGCTTCACCTATTTCTTCCAATATTACATTGGAGCTGATTCTGCAAAAGGGTTCAGGCACCCTATTATTCACGCGGATGAAGTTTCCAAATCATCCAAGTGAATATTAGCCATTCTACACAAGTAAAAGACTATACTTTTTCCTCGACTGAAAAAAGAAAGCTTCCAGTGAGAATCGAACCCCAATCGTCCGCGACAGAGTCAACTATTTCTACCACTAGGCTATAGAGCATGTTTATTTTCAAAAAGGGATACGTAACATACAGTTTTAATCGAAACCCTTACATTTATAAATGATAATTGCGAGTTATAACTAAATTGGGAGATACTGTAATGATATTTTGAGTTATTTTGAGCTTTCTGATAAAACTACTTAGGGAATTTTTTTTAGATTATTTTCGATATAAGATATTTTAATCTTGAAAAAAAAAACATGTTGTAGATAAGTGAAATAAGTATTTTGTTTTAATACCAAACTGATCAAGTGATAACATTTAATCGTATTAAATAAATAATTTTAAAACTTTTAAATTTTATACGTACCTTTCAATATCAAAACTATCTAACCCCACATGATTCTGAAAAAAATGAAAAAATACGTACAAAATCGTATATATAGAAGTTATAACCTCTATGGTCACTCCTTCCAATTTTTGATACACCCTATACATTACTGCATTGTTGGGTTCTCCTCTACAAGAGGATCAATCAATTGGGAAGTGATAAGCGAGAATAGGTCAAAAAGATGGCGCTTATTTGACTTGAATTCCTCATTACTAAATATAATGGGAAATAATGCAGCTACCGCCATTTTTGGTCCAAATATTATTCAAATTATTTAAATTTAAGGAATAAAGCAAATTTTCGTATAACGAACCGGTTTTTGCATTTGAATGTCATCAGTGACATCAAACGATGTATAATTAAACCTAACCTCCAACGTCTACCTTTATTATTTCAATAATAACTAGTTTTTTTTTTTCGTCAACCATTTTATATGACAGTGTTAACTTTATTACCTACAGTCGTCGGTTTCGTGTAAAAGGAGTAGGTACTTTTTTTATGTAATAATAGTTATGTTTCGTGATTACATACTAATGGATATGGACGTATTGGTATCCACTGACTTGGGTCAAGGTAAACATAATTTTTATTCAACTAGAATTAATTTAAAAATATCTATTATTCATGATTTTTTTTACGTTTTATAAACATAACATGTTACTTTAACAAATATACAGTCGCTAGACAAGAAAGTGTTTATTACCATAAGGGGGGTCTTACATTCTAAAAAGCAGCAAATCCCCAAGAACCTGAATGAAAATTTTTTTTTTTTTTTTTTTTTTTTTTTTTTTTTTTTTTTTGGCTTAAACTAAAAAGTAGAAAATAATTTTAATGTATAAATTAATAAACAATAAATAGTATTATTGTGGAACAAATGTGGGGTGCTTTTTTTTTAAAAAGATATATGGAGCACCCCACACTTTTTTCAAAATTTCTTGTTTGTTAATTTATAATTAAAATTATTTTCTACTTTTTAGTTTTTCCTATTTTAAGAGCGTGTTTTTAGTTTTTTTTTAAACTATATTTATTTTCCACTCTTTAGATTTCGACAATAAAATTTAAGGTGCCAAATTTTTAAGTGATACTGAAGCAGGTCGTATAGGGACTCCCCCAGAGAGGGCGGACAGTTGTAAAAGTTGTTTCGAGCTAAAGAAAAAATTAGCAGTGATAAATTCTAAAAAAAAACAATCTAGACTTTAACGTTATTAGGTTAGGTTAGTTAAAATTCATTTAAGTTGAATTTAATATTAATTAAATTGGAATACTTTATTAATTCAATGATTTTATCCAAATCAATTTCTCTATTTATCATGTATATCCAGCATCTTTATCACTTTATCATAGCTTTTTAATTAACGGAAATACTTTTATTAATATTTTTTGCCTTTTCCAGTACATATGTTATTTTTTTTTTTTTTTTTTTTTTTTTTTTTTTTTTTTATCCATCACTGAAAGGGCCTCTAACTAAATACTTCGTCAGCACAAAATTACACTATCGCTATAATTTTTGTCTCCAAGTATAATTCGTGTGAGGAGTCTGACTCCGACAGACTCCGGAAAAATAGTTGCGACAATGCCACAGCATGACGTCATGAAAATATCGTAAAAGAAGGAGGGGTTGAGAGTGATCCTTGTTGATTATTCGGTGCTATAATATAAATACGCCCAACGGAGTGGAGTGTAGCGAGTTACCACAGCAGATGCCAGATGAGAGTTACAAACATACAAGTGAAGCTAATAAAAGCGTGTTAAAAATAGATTCTCCAAATAATTTTAACAAAACTTTGGCGTGGATCAGAATTTGTTTCTTTGTAGGTCAAAGCAGGGACAACCAAAAGTTTTTTGCTACCGGTGGGGCACCTGCAATGACCTCCGTTCTTTTTGAGGCTTTAGCCCTCTCAAAAATCATATCACCACATGATTTTTTGTTGATTTTGCTGTAAAATAGCCTGTTTTAATGAAAAAACGGATATTTATGTTTGAAAAGGCGAACTTGACTTTCGCATACTCAACCATGTGGGTCAAATACAGACCAAATCGCAAGAGATTTGGCAAGATAGTTTCTGTATACCCTGTGTAGTTTGAACGAATACTTTTAAATAAACATTGTTTCGACATAATTTTTTGATAAAAAATTGTTTATTAAAAATAACTGATCTATCTTGAGCAACCTTTTCAGTGTGAAACGAGACTAAACACCTAAATTTAGTAACTAGGTTCTAGTTGAATGTAGTCTCAGTCTGAAATTAAAATCTGAATCTGTGTGTGATTTTAGAGGAAGTTTTAAAATAAAATTTCAGTGATATGGGAATATCTGAAGGTAATTTAGTTATTTTTTTCTGAAAATATTTCTTATATTTTCAGTATTTACCTACGAGATATGTACTTAGGCCTTATCTGTATTTTATTGAGAGTAAGAATTGATGTTTATTCGGTTTTATCATTTCGAAATGTTTTAGGAAGATTTAAATAAAATAAAATTAATACTTTTCTTTTTTTTTATACGAATACCCTTGAATGGAAAATTGCAAGTAATATCCTAATTATATAACTGTATAATTATTACAAAATTGTTTAGACAAATAGCTTTTACATGTTCAGATATAATTTACTTAGAATATTATACAGGGTGATTCATTGGTCCTATATCTGGTTGAAGATATTTTAATGAAATTTTGACCGATTGTAGTCAGCCTAAAATTAGACGCAATTGTACAGCGCGTTCCAGAACACCGTGTCAGATCAAAATTATATTTTTTAAATGGAACATCCTGTATTTTATTTCAAATTTGAATAGAGGAGTTCAGTCTGAGGTCAGTGTGGCCAACAAAAAGTGGTTTTTTCTGACAAGAATGACAGTTAAGGTTTACTGTTCAAAACATAATTTTTTGCATGTTTTTTATCATTGCGAACATCTATTTTGCTTTATTAAAATAATGAATACACCCCCGAAGCGTAAATCTTGGAATTTAAAATGACTTTTTAGCTGAATACTCAATATATCGGTGGCCAATCATTCTAGGAACTTTTGGAATGTCACCATTTCATTTATGTTATTCAGTCACTAGTTATGTCAAATGTCAGTGAAAAAAGTAATAAGAAGAATAGATATAACTGACATTTGACATAACTAGTGACAGAATAACCGAAATGAAATGGTGACTTGCCAGAAGTTCCCAGGATTATTGACCACTTATATACTGAGTATTCAGCTAAAAAGTCATTTTAAATTTCAAGATATACACTTCGGGGGTGTATTCATTATTTAAATAAAGCAATGTACATGTTCGCAATGATAAAAAACATGCAAAATCTTATGTTTTAAACAGTAGATCTTAACTGTCATTCTTGTCAGAAAAAACCACTTTTTGTTGGCCATACTGACCTTAGACTGAACTGCTTGACTTCGCTATTACAATGATATAATATAGGTTATACAGCGTATTTAAAAAATTCTGACAACTTGTTCCTGTAAATCGGAATGACTTCAACGCCCTGTATACTTTAAACCGCACAATTTAAAATTAATCTTTTATACGTAGTTGTGTGTAGGATAATAATATAATAATTTTTTTTATTATTAAGATGAACAGTATTGGGGTATAGTAGCAGTTTTCGAGGTCATTGAGGCATTCCATTCTTAAAACTCACTCTGTATATGCCCGATTTTCACTCTTATCCTCAATTGAACTTCGTATCTGATCGAGCATAAAAATTAATACGGTTCTAGCAACTTTTTTTAAAATTTCATACAATATTTCGGTATTGGAAAACAACTTTATAAAGTCATCAGTATAAATAGACTTTGAACTCGGACTTTGAAGCCAAGGAATCCCGGCTGTTGTTTTGTATATGAAATAAATACAGCTCTCTATATATAAAAATATATAATAATATTAGTTATTTGTATATTAATATTATACAGGGTAAGCATAGCATGTGTACCATGGTACTTTCAATACATGCTGAGATTTTGAAGTGAAAATATCAGAGAAAATGGTAGCGGGAAAAAAATTTCGACTTTTTTGAAGAAATCAATACCATTTTACAAAATATTTTTTTTATATTTGGATAACACAATAACAAAAGCAAAATTAAAATCATGTCACAATAATCGAGTCTAAAACATTATTATTTTAAAAGTTATTATTATTATCATTTTTATTGCCCCTTGATGTTGATTTTTCCGTCAATTTATTTTAAATTTTTTAGTTACAATTTGACTCTCCCCCATATTTTCCATTAGTTTGATACCCAAATTGTGGTAGTGCAAAAGAAATAACTAGTCTGCTAAATTGAATCGAAAAAGTCAAAATTTTCTTATTCATTGTTGGTGTTCTAGATATATGTTTGAAAACACGTTGTTTATAAGGAAATATTTTATATTTTGAAAACATTAATACATTGCAGAATTTATTGTTATATTTACAGTTTTTGAACGTTTGAGAATTATTATTAGAACCATATAAGAAATATTTTTGACGACATGATGAGGTGATAGGGTTATTTTGTTAAATAAATGATATATACAGGGTGTTTACTTTTTGTAAAATTGGACAAAATGATATCAGGATTGGGGGGTCACACTCATTTACTTTTTGAAATACGGGGTGTTGAAGTTATGAAAATTTAATAACTTTAAAAGGTTCCTTTAGGATTGTTGTGAATGAGTTTCCAGGTAAACTTGTTAATCCCATGTTTGGACACATTTTTTTCATTTTTTTTCTATTTTATTTCCTTGTAAATAGATCATAATTTTATTGTTAATAATCCGTGTGGGGGTTTTCAAATGACACTTACAACGTTTGATGGTAAATACCTTTCGTAAAATTGGACAAAATAATATAAGAATTGAGGGAACTCTAGCATATTTACTTTCTGAAATATGGGGTGTTAAAGTTTAAATGTTTTAATTTGATAACTTTAAAATGGATGAATAAATTGATTCGACATTTGGCAGGTTTTTCTTAAATGTAAAAAGGCAACATTTTTCATTTCTTGATTTGAAAAAATATGTCACCTTTTCCCTAAAATTTTTCACTCCACTGGCATTTGAAGATATTTTTTATTAATTTTGTATATTCTTCAATGGTTTTCACGTGAAAAACACGTCGAAAAATATTCTTCTAACGAATTTTTCTGTTTTAAAACTTAAAATTTAATTAAATTGTATCGACAAAATATCATCCTTATCTCCCACTTCGGTTTTCTAATCGTAAAAATACCCAGAAATGTCACGAACCGACTGGGAAATAAAAGATAACGCAAACTTTTATCCACAATTTAGTCATAACTACTGTACTGTAGTGGGTTTGTTATTATATTAAAAACAAATTAATCATTAACAATTAAATATACACAATGAATCAGTTTGTGCACGTATTCAAAATATGATCTTCTTTTTTGTTGATAATACAGTTTACTTTGTGTCTGTGCGGAAGCGTGACTATGAATTATTATATATAAATGTATCAACTTCATATAAAGGGTGAGTAACAAAAAAACATGTCTTTTTTCAACCAGAAAACGGTTAGGTTATATACTAGCCATAATACAGCCGTGATTTGGTACCAAATAACTACTTTTTAAATTGAAATATAAATAAATTGCGTATAGGAATGTTTTTGAGGTAGCGAATGAAATTTTTATTGAGGTAGTGAATGGTTTTCGACTTTGGGTCGAATTAAACCTGAATAATTTTACCGCTACGGAGGTTATTTCTATTTATATTCATGTTTCTAGTGTGTAATTGGTTTCATATAGTAAGATTTCACACTTTTGAGAAATTATTTTTTTGTTTCATTTGTTGTTTAGCTTTAAAAAGTGCTCTTACGAATTAAAATTTTTTTCTAGTTTTTGGAAGTGATGTTTCTATTTGAAAAAGTCCTTTTTTCTGGATATTTGAAGTGTTCTTCCACTTTTCAAAGTGTTCTTCAGTTTTATAAGTTTTAAAGTATTTTTTAGCTTTTTTCATTTAAAAAAGTTCTTCCACATTTCATAGTGAACATTTCCTATTGGAAGTGTTCTTCCGATTTCAAAGATTTTTTCCAAGATTTTTGAAGTGTGTTACCTTCTTTAAAAGTGTTCATTTTTGAAGTGTTCTTCCACATTTTATAACGTGCATTCCCTATTGGAAGTGTTCTTCCGATTTCAAAGTTTTTAAAAGTGTTTTCATCCTTTAAAAGTGTTCATTCGCTTTTGGAAGTATTCTTTCCATTTAAAAAAGTTCTTTCTACTGGATTTTTGAAGTGTTCTTCCACATTTCATAGTGTGCATTCGCTTTTGGAAGTGTTCTCCCATTTTAAAGGCTTTTTTAATAGGTTTTTGAAGTGTTTTTCCGTCTTTAAAAGTGTTCATTCGCTTTTGGAAGTATTCTTTCCATTTAAAAAAGTTCGATCTACTGGATTTTTGAAGCGTTCTTCCACATTTCATAGTGCGCATTCGCTTTTGGAAGTGATCTCCCATTTTAAAAGCTTTTTAAATAGGTTTTTGAAGTGTTTTTCCGCCTTTAAAAGTGTTCATTCGCTTTTGGAAGTATTCTTTCCATTTAAAAAAGTTCTTTCCACTGGATTTTTTAAGTGTTCTTTCACATTTCATAGTGTGCATTCCCTATTGGAAGTGTTCTTCCGATTTCAAAGTTTTTTGAAGTGTTTTTTTGCCTTTAAAAGTGTTCATTCGCTTTTGGAAGTATTCTTTTCATTTAAAAAAGTTCTTTCAACTGGATTTTTGAAGTGTTCTTTCACATTTCATAGCGTTCATTCGCTTTTGGTAGTGTTCTTCCGATTTGAAAGTGTTATTGAAGTGTTTTTCCGCCTTTAAAAATGTTCACTCGCTTTTAGAAGTGTTCTTTCCATTTAAAATGGTCCTTTCTACTGGATTTTTGAAGTGTTCTTCCACATTTCATAGTATGAATTCGCTTTTGGAAGTGTTCTCCCATTTTAAAACCTATTTTAATAGGTTTTTGAAGTGTTTTTCCGCCTTTAAAAGTGTTCAATCGCTTTTGGAAGTATTCTTTCCATTTAAAAAAGTTCTTTCAACTGGATTTTTGAAGTGTTCTTTCACATTTCATAGCGTTGATTCGCTTTTGGTAGTGTTCTTCCGATTTTAAAGTGTTTTTGAAGTGTTTTCCGCATTTAAAAATGTTCACTCGCTTTTGGAAGCGTTCTTTTCATTTAAAATGGTTCTTTCTACTGGATTTTTGAAGTGTTCTTCCTTATTTCATAGTGTGCATTCGCTTTTGGAAGTGTTCTCCCATTTTAAAAGCTATTTTAATAGGTTTTTGAAGTGTTTTTCCGCCTTTAAAAGTGTTCAATCGCTTTTGGAAGTATTCTTTCCATTTAAAAAAGTTCGTTCTACTGGATTTTTGAAGTGTTTTTTCACATTTCATAGCGTTCATTCGCTTTTGGAAGTATTATTTCCATGTAAAAAAGTTTTTTCTACTGGATTTTTGAAGTGTTCTTCAACATTTCATAGTGTGCATTCACTATTGGAGGTGTTCTCCCGTTTTAAAAGTTAATTTGAAAATTTTTGAAGTGTTTTTCGCATTTAAAAGTGAACATTCGCTTTTGGAAGTGTTCTTTACATTTAAAAAGTTCTTTCTACTGGATTTTTGAAGTGTTCTTCCACATTTCATAGTGTGCATTCGATATTGAAAGTGTTCTTCCGATTTCAAAGTTTTTTTCTATAGATTTTTGAAGTTTTTTTTCTAGTTTTTGAAAGTGTGCGCTTTTGTAAGTGCTCTTTCAATTCAAAAAAGTATGTTTTCTGGATTTTTGAAGTGTTCTTCTGATTTAACGAGATTTTTTTGTGGATTTTTGAAATTTTCCTCCTCTTTTGTAGGTGTTTTTTCGGTTTAAATGTTTTTTCTGTGCTTTATAAGTGATGATTCACTTTTTAAATTAATGTATTCATTAGTTTTGGTAATTGTTCTTTCAATTTAAAAAGTTTTGTCTGGATTTTTGAAGTGTTTTTCGCTCTTAAAAGTGTTTTTTCGATTACACGTTTATTTGCAGAAGAGTTATTTCGATTTCAGAAGTAATATTTTACTTTTTTTTCTCTTTTGAATTAATTAATTACAGACAATTTTTTTTCGTTGCGTGCTTGTTTCGCTGTTGTCAGATGTACTTAAATTTCACCAGAATTTAGTAAATATAGACGAAAAATAATTAAAAATTTGCATGTATGTAAAAAACAATATAATTAATCCCATATTATCCATCACAATCTCTGAAATATCATTAAAACTATCCGAATTATTAAATTTGGTACCGTCAAGGTGAACATCTTAATTTTTATTTCCTATTCACATTATTGCCGCAATTTTTAGGAATAAAAAAGTTTCTTTTTTTGCATATTTTATAACATAAAGTTCATTATGCTCTCGCAATATTGCTGGTTATTAAATATTTTTGAAAAATTTGTCTATTATTTAAAAACAACAAACTAGAACCTCACTGCATCGGATCATTTTCCGTAGAATAGGGTAATAGATACTCAATACTTGATTATGTACAGTTAATTAAGAAGTTTGCTTAATGATAATGATTTTAAATTATACTAAATGTATTTACGACCTTCATATTTTCGAAATTAACAAGCAAAAACTAATTATCTTATAAATAATGCATTAGTTTACTATTTAAGTGAATAAATGACTTTCGGAGAAACATGTCAGAGAGAAAAAAACGTTTCAATATGTTTACACAATTTTATTTTCAACTTTATTAACATACTAGTGGAGGAATTGTCGAGGATAATGTAAATTGACAACTGTCAAATTCTTCTAGTCGACTTTCACTTTGTCCTAATCAATTTAATTTGGCAACAAAATACTTCTGCCATTGGTTTAAAAAAAATTTTAAAACTAAATTTCATAAAAAATTATAACTTTTTAAGATAAATATTGTTATCATGGAAAAAGATACCCATGAAACCTTGAAGTGCTTATAATTTCGATCTTAGATGATTTCTAATCTTTCTGTCAACTGATAACAAGCAAAATGAGCTAACTGTAACAAATTAAAACTTAATGTCTATTTTTTTAAATTAAAACACGTGATTTTGTTTATTGAAAACTTTTTACAAGTCTGCTTCTTTGAAGTCAAGCTTTTCCTGGATCTATTTAATGCATTGACACATTTTTATTACTAAAACAAAGTAAGTAATAATTGCGGTTACACTGAACGACAATTATCACATTTGTAGAAAATTAATTTCGTCTGAAAGTCCTTGTGTCTTACCTTTAATGAAATATGGAATGTTTATTGCGATTTGTACATCCTTTTGTTACCAAATCAACACCTGCTAATAAAAATAGTCCCAGTCATAAGAAAAAAATAAAAAATAATGACACAGACAGACCATTAGTATGTGGTAAAAATTTATGAATTATTTATTGATTTTATGGGTTAAAATTTCATTGTATATTATGCTGAATTGGAGACCTACTTCCATTAGGTGATAGGTTAACAGATACAACAACAGAACAGAAAAATAATGTTTGATCTTCATATAATTTTACGTTAATTTTTACACGGAGTTTCTGTGACAAATGGAGTAATTTCCGTGCCGCCTCACACACACAACCATTTTTTCTTAGGGGCGACATTTTTAGTCCCTTCTCCTATCAAAAATCCAAGGGCTACTGTCGAGGGCTATTTTTTTGTCGTCCAAACTTGTCTAAAGTTCATATTAATACCCTACTTGATGTGCGTCATCGTTTGTGACGTATATCCGGTAATTGGGTATGTATAGTTTATTTTATTTGCTATTTTGACATATACCTAACCTCAAATTTGATAAATAAAATCATCAGGATCGTATTTATTTATTTTCTAACTGAAAATACTTGAGAACTTTCAAAATGCTGATGTTTTTCCGTGTATCTAGGCATGTGTTTGTATTATTTTAATAAATATAACAACAAAATTAATACCCACTGTCAACTGTCAATGGGACATTAGAAAAAGACGTAAGACACATTGTTGCTACAAAAGGTACGTCTGCATCGTATTTTGAATGAAGTAAGTTTTGTTAGATGTAATCATTTAATCTAATTCTTTAAACTAGGGAATATTACATTGGAAATTTATTGGTATTGATTAAACAAAAATAATAATCATTGGGTTATCACAAGTTCTATAATTATTAATAGGATATACTTTTGAAGATAAGATTATTTTTCAAATGCAACTCAAGATATTGAATTTTTTTTTGATAATTCATGATATTATAGACGGTAGAGTGGATGGATGTTCTTGATTTAGAAATAAGTAAGAACAGGTTTCAATTTGGAAGGATGTTTGGTGAGTTTTTTATTTTTCAAAAATCCTGCTATTTTGACTATTGGCACTAGCCAAATTGACCTTGAATTTTACCGGCACACAAAATTAAAACTTTCTAAAATTATAATTGAAAAGTGTAATACAATTTTCGACTTCCCAGTGGAGCTAAAAATAATATTATAATACATTAAATATTTCCATACCTACCCCTTGCTTCAAAATTTTCGACAAAAAAATCATTTTTGACATGAAAATTGCTCAAAATTTGTCTGGAGGGTTTTTTTTATGCGAAAAATCGACTGGCACAGTCTGTTTTTATATAAAATCATTTTTTCTCCTTCAAATCAAGTCATGAAATTTTCGAAAATCCACTTTTCGAAACTAACTATGCTCATATCTCGATTAATATAATAGATAGAACGTTCTAGTCTTCGGCAATCGATTCAGCGGAAAATTTCACATTTCCCAGTGTATTTTGAGTCTATAATTCCGACCAGGAAAGAAGTTAGCACAATGCAGTTTACATTAAATATTTCCATACCTACCCCTTGCTTCAAAATTTTCGACAAAAACATCATTTTTGACATGAAAATTGCTCAAAATTTGTCTGGAGGGTTTTTTGATGCGAAAAATCGACTGGCACAGTCTGTTTTTATATAAAATCATTTTTTCTCCTTCAAATCAAGTCATGAAATTTTCGAAAATCCACTTTTCGAAACTAACTATGCTCATAACTCGACTAATGTGATAGATAGAACGTTCTAGTCTTCGGCAATCGATTCAGCGGAAAATTTTACATTTCCCAGTGTATTTTGAGTCTATAATTCCGACCAGGAAAGAAGTTAGCACAATGCAGTTCACATTAAATGTTTCCATACCCCCCCTTGCTTCAAAATTTTCGACAAAAAAATCATTTTTGACATGAAAATTGCTCAAAATTTGTCTGGTGGGTTTTTTTGATGCGAAAAATCGACTGGCACAGTCTGTTTTCATATAAAATCATTTTTTCTCCTTCAAATCAAGTCATGAAATTTTCGAAAATCCACTTTTCGAAACTAACTATGCTCATATCTCGATTAATATGATAGATAGAACGTTCTAGTCTTCGGCAATCGATCTAGCGGGAAATTTTACATTTCCCAGTGTATTTTGAGTCCATAATTCCGACCAGGAAAGAAGTTAGCACAATGTAATTTGTATTAAATATTTCCATACCTACCCCTTGCTTCAAAATTTTCGACAAAAAAATCATTTTTGACATAAAAATTGCTCAAAATTAGTCTGAAGGGGTTTTTGGATGCGAAAAATCGACTGGCACAGTCTGTTTTTATATAGAATCATTTTTTCTCCTTCAAATCAAGTCATGAAATTTTCGAAAATCCACTTTTCGAAACTAACTATGCTCATATCTCGATTAATATGATAGATTGAACGTTCTAGTCTTCGGCAATCGATTCAGCGGAAAATTTTACATTCCCCAGTCTATTTTGAGTCTATAATTCCGACCAGGAAAGAAGTTAGCACAATGCAGTTTACATTAAATATTTCCATACCTACCCCTTGCTTCAAAATTTTCGACAAAAAAATCATTTTTGACATAAAAATTGCTCAAAATTAGTCTGAAGGGGTTTTTTGATGCGAAAAATCGACTGGCACAGTCTGTTTTTATATAGAATCATTTTTTCTCCTTCAAATCAAGTCATGAAATTTTCGAAAATCCACTTTTCGAAACTAACTATGCTCATATCTCGATTAATATGATAGATTGAACGTTCTAGTCTTCGGCAATCGATTCAGCGGAAAATTTTACATTCCCCAGTCTATTTTGAGTCTATAATTCCGACCAGGAAAGAAGTTAGCACAATGCAGTTTACATTAAATATTTCCATACCTACCCCTTGCTTCAAAATTTTCGACAAAAAAATCATTTTTGACATGAAAATTGCTCAAAATTTGTCTGGAAGGGTTTTTTGATGCGAAAAATCGACTGGCACAGTCTGTTTTTATATAAAATCATTTTTTCTCCTTCAAATCAAGTCATGAAATTTTCGAAAATCCACTTTTCGAAACTAACTATGCTCATAACTCGACTAATGTGATAGATAGAACGTTCTAGTCTTCGGCAATCGATTCAGCGGAAAATTTTACATTTCCCAGTGTATTTTGAGTCTATAATTCCGACCAGGAAAGAAGTTAGCACAATGCAGTTCACATTAAATGTTTCCATACCCCCCCTTGCTTCAAAATTTTCGACAAAAAAATCATTTTTGACATGAAAATTGCTCAAAATTTGTCTGGTGGGTTTTTTTGATGCGAAAAATCGACTGGCACAGTCTGTTTTCATATAAAATCATTTTTTCTCCTTCAAATCAAGTCATGAAATTTTCGAAAATCCACTTTTCGAAACTAACTATGCTCATATCTCGATTAATATGATAGATAGAACGTTCTAGTCTTCGGCAATCGATCTAGCGGGAAATTTTACATTTCCCAGTGTATTTTGAGTCCATAATTCCGACCAGGAAAGAAGTTAGCACAATGTAATTTATATTAAATATTTCCATACCTACCCCTTGCTTCAAAATTTTCGACAAAAAAATCATTTTTGACATAAAAATTGCTCAAAATTAGTCTGAAGGGGTTTTTTGATGCGAAAAATCGACTGGCACAGTCTGTTTTTATATAGAATCATTTTTTCTCCTTCAAATCAAGTCATGAAATTTTCGAAAATCCACTTTTCGAAACTAACTATGCTCATAACTCGACTAATGTGATAGATAGAACGTTCTAGTCTTCGGCAATCGATTCAGCGGAAAATTTTACATTTCCCAGTGTATTTTGAGTCTATTTTTCCAACCAGGAAAGAAGTTAGCACAATGCAGTTTACATTAAATATTTCCATACCTACCCCTTGCTTCAAAATTTTCGACAAAAAATTCATTTTTGACATGAAAATTGCTAAAAATTTCGTTCTCGAATAAAATAAATAAATTTTATTTTTGTTTCATTTCCAGTAGACCCAGATATGACGATGGCATCGTGTAATAACTCACTGACAGCAACATTGAGCAACGTCAGTGGCGGCGTGAACGCAATAAGTCAACAATGTGCCATTTGCGGAGACAGAGCTACCGGCAAACATTACGGAGCCGCTTCTTGTGATGGTTGTAAAGGATTTTTTAGGAGATCCGTTCGAAAAAATCATTTATACACTTGCCGGTGAGTAGAATTCGTCAGAAAAAAAAAATTAGAAAAAAAAATAAAGTGAAATATTCCATTTTTTTTTTAGATTTAATAGAAATTGCGTAGTCGATAAGGACAAAAGGAACCAATGCAGATATTGTAGACTGAGAAAATGTTTCAAGGCCGGCATGAAAAAAGAAGGTCAGTATATACAATAACAATTTATAAAATACAACGTTGAAATTTAATTTGTCGCATATTATTTTTTGGGGGGAATTAAACCAATATACAGGGTGGTCCATAGGGGGGTTTTCAGTAACGCTGTATATAAAGTGATCCATTAAAAAATATTTCTAACTTGCAGCTGTACAAAATGAACGAGATAGAATAAGTTGTAGAAGACCCAGCTATGAAGAAAACAATCAAAATAATGGACTATCAGTGGGATCTTTGCTAAACGCTGAGATGCTATCTAGGCAAGTTGGTGCAGCCTTAGAGGTAAGTGTATTCATAAAAATTCGGATAGTCATGCAGACATTAAAGCACTGAGCTCTTGTGTAATCAGTTACAAAATGGTGTGGGAATGCCTATATGGGTTTGTATGGACTAAAATACCTCCTGGGGGCCTGAACCCTTTTGCGGAATTAGCCCCAATGTAATATTGGAATAAATAGGTGAAGCTGAAAGAGAAGATCTGACCATTGGGAAGATCTAGAAGGGCTTAGAATCTAAGTGGAAGTAAGGGGACACAATAGGTTTCTTAGGTTTCAGTGAATGTCACCACAAAATGAACGAAAATTTTGGAATTCCTGACGAAATTATCGAGAAAGCAACTGAAAATCTTTTGCCAAAAAAGTCTAAATAAGCTTAAGACATGAAATACGAAAAATTGGAAATTGGATGCAAGAAAACTACGTAGAAGATGTTGATGAAGAATTATTTCTCTTTATGACCGCGCGAGCCATAAAGACATTAGATAGTTGGTAACTAAGCAATAAAAACACAATAATGAACTAGTATGATATAGAGTATCTATTAAAAGAAAATATTATTATTTTGTATCCCCTAAAAACTGCACGCTACTGTAAATTTGGTAGCATTTCAACAAACAAACAGTTATAACCACTCAATTTTTTTCCTATAGGAAATAACGATAATAAGGGGTGTGTAATTTATCATGAGCAGCTTAGTAAATAAATCCTTGTTTTAAATAAAATGTCTGTATAATTTCAGCAAATGGATCCGAATCCGGTAAATGACTATGATATATCAAATAGACAGTTGGCTAGTATCAATGACGTGTGTGACTCAATGAAACAACAATTATTAATATTAGTAGAATGGGCGAAATATATACCGGCTTTTACAGAACTACAGTTGGACGATCAGGTAAAATATTAAATACAATAATCAGATATCGATTTTTTTTCAGTATTATACGGGGTATGTCAAAAAATATGAATTTTACTTTCAACTTTTTTATCAAGATTTTCCGATATTGTTAAATTTTAAGTGTTAAAGCCTCATGCCTTTTTTTATTTTAGATCTAAGATAAATTATAAAACGTGGCAACATCGCTTCTTTTGTAAAGATTTTGAGTTGCTCCCGTTGGGAGGGACACTGTCGCCAAGTAGGTCGAAGAGTCAACAAGGTGTTAGCTACTTTAAAATTATGTTGTTTTTATGTTTCAAAATTAGTATTTGTGAATAAATCCATTCAACAAGCGAAGAACTTTGTTTAAAGAATCAGGTCTAATCATAAAAATTATACAGTCCACTATATCGATTAACAATCCCAAACATAAAGGTTATTTTTGATTAAAACTAATATTTTTTATTTTTTGACAAACCCCGTATACGACTGAATAAAATTGATATTTGATAACAGTATTCTAGGTTTTAGATAACGCAAAATCTTTTATGGAAAATAACTTTTTCCGCAAATCGCTAGGAAATTTTGACATTCCTGTCAAAATTTCTTGAAGAAAAAGTCAGGACTTCCTTACTGTAAGGAAATGATATTTCCGTACAGTTGTTAGTGTTCTACATAATCCATAAAACGTCTGTATGCATTTTCGTACTTTTCTCTTGATTTCTTTGGCAATAATTCTAATGAAGCAGTATTCACTGCCTCAACCAGCTCTGGAGGAGTCCCAGGAATGGAAATTTCATCATCACTTATCATTTTACTTTTAGTCCAGGGTAGAAGCCTTTAAAAATAATGAAAAGGGAAAAAAAATTATAATAGAATGAAACCCATTAGAAAAGGAGGGGAATATGATAAAAATGAAAGGAAAAATAATTTACGGGCGATCTGAGGTTGGGAAGGGGATGGGGGTGAGTTTTTAAGGGTAAAAAACGGTTTTTCTCGATTTCCAGCAAAACTAAAAGTCCTATCGAAAAAAGTCAAATGGAAAAGTTGTAGATAATAAAAAGATCTAAAACTTTTGTTATCACACTTTTTTCACATAACCTCAAAATTTATGTGAAAAATTCAAAAAACAAAGTTTTTGGTTATTTATTTTTATCTCACAAAAATTTTTTTTTTAACGAAATTTTGTGAAAACTTACCTTTTTATGTTCCAAATACGCTGTAATTTATTTAATTAAAAATATTTATTTTTTCACCTTATTTTGAATTAATATCGAAAAAACACCCTAATTTTCAATCGAAAATTCACCCGTCAAAATATCAGCTTTTTTCAAAAAGTTGGTGTGGTTTCTGTTCGTTGAAATCTCTACTTTCCGATGGTGAAAAAAAAAATATAATATGTTACTATGGTAAATCTTCTCAGAAAACGCAAAAATTAAAAAAACTCGAATCCGTTTTTTGAATCATTATGTATAATTTTGAGCAACTTATTAAAATTTACACTTTAAATACTAGAAAAACGTAAGATTATAACATGAAATCTTACATTTTCCTAGATTATAACATGAAATCTTACATTTTCCTAGTAATTAATGTGAAAATTTTAATAAATTGCTCAAAATTATACATAATGATTCAAAAAACGGATTCGAGTTTTTTTAATTTTTGCGTTTTCTGAGAAGATTTACCATAGTAAAATATATTTTTTTTTTCACCATCGGAAAGTAGAGATTTCAACGAACAGAAACCACACCAACTTTTTGAAAAAAGCTGATATTTTGACGGGTGAATTTTCGATTGAAAATTAGGGTGTTTTTTCGATATTAATTCAAAATAAGGTGAAAAAATAAATATTTTTAATTAAATAAATTACAGCGTATTTGGGACATAAAAAGGTAAGTTTTCACAAAATTTCGTTAAAAAAAAAAATTTTTTGTAAAAGATAAAAATAAAAAACCAAAAACTTGGTTTTTTGAATTTTTCACATAAATTTTGAGGTTATGTGAAAAAAGTGTAAATACAAAAGTTTTAGATCTTTTTATTATCTACAACTTTTCCATTTGACTTTTTTCGATAGGACTTTTAGTTTTGCTGGAAATCGAGAAAAACCGTTTTTTACCCTTAAAAACTCACCCCCATCCCCTTCCCAACCTCAGATCGCCCGTAAATTATTTTTCCTTTCATTTTTATCATATTCCCCTCCTTTTCTAATGGGTTTCATCCTATTATGATTTTTTTTGGTTTTAAAGATTATCGACCCTGGACTATTTCGAGAACACCAGCAATTAAATTTATAAGCGTCAAGTTTGACAATTCAACCTCAATACGTTTCCATAGTAACCCAAGTAATTTTATTAGGAATTTCAAAGCACCATTTATTTGGGAATAAAATTATCGCGTTTTTTTTTTAATCAATCAATATCTGTCGAATTTTAAACGATTTGCGGAAAAATAGTATGTTTACCTCGTAGGAAAAGCCACATTCCTGGACTCTGTGTTGCTAAGTCTCGGCTTGCGCCTCGACTTAGCAATCTTCACAGTCGTCCAGAAATGTTAAGCTTTTCCTACCCGGTAAACAATGTACTATTCTTCCATATGATTCCAACTTAGTGGGACATATTGTATAATTTTTTTCATATGTTGATGTAGGTGACGTTATTACGAGCACATGCCGGTGAGCATCTGCTTCTTGGTTTGGCAAGAAGGTCGATGCATTTGAAGGACGTGTTGCTATTGGGAAACAACTGTATTATGACCAAAGATTGCCCAGGTGAATAAAATTTTTTGTTTATAGGAAAATCACTTTTATATTGCATGAACATTTTTTTGGTATTGTGGATAAGGTAAAAGGCGATTTTTTTATAATATATTCTTCAACTAGTGCAGAATAAATGAATGAATATTAGCCATTCTACACAAGTAAAAGACTATACTTCCTCCACGACTAAAAAAAGAAAGCTTCCAGTGAGGATCGAACCCCAATCGTCCGCGCCAGAGTCAACTATTTCTACCACTAGGCTATAGAGCATGTTTATTTTCAAAAATGGATACGTAACATACAGTTTTAATCGAAACCCTTACATTTATAGATTATAATTGGGAGTTATAACTAAATATAACTACTGTTGTCCATTTTTTCTCATCATTATTTTGACGTTTCAAACGACGCGCTGTCAGAGTCGATTTGCATTATTTGGTATTTGACGTTTTAAAAGAAACGATTTAATTTATTTATTTTAATTCATTTAATCGTGAATTCTGATAATAATAGAATGTGATTGGCTAACGAGAGTGAATTCTTTTTCATTATTCACTGGTGTGAAGAATATATATCATTATATGTAGCTAAATATGTAAAAATAATTTATGCGCTATTATTTAGTCGTAGAGGAGATTATTTATGACGTTTTTTTATTAACTATTATAGTTGTAATAACCTTCAATTAATATTTTTCTTGAAATACTAATTACACGTATGTATATATTTATATTATTTTGGGTCATCAAGTCGATAGAAAGACACGTGACTTTAATTACCATTTGTTGAACAATAAGTACCAGTTTCAAATAAATGTTATGTAAAAAATGATACAGGCAATTAATTTCATGCAAACAAATAGATTTTAACTTCTCTATTATTAAAAATAGAATTATTATTTCTTTAGGTCTGAATACAAGTTGTTTCAAAAACATTTCACAACAAACGTTTACGAACCCCTTCTACCACGCCACTGGCTTATTCGAATTTGACATAATTAATCGGTACTGTCAATGTGTTTTGAAGCGACAAAAGCCTACAAAAAATTTTGAATTTGTACTTCCATCCCTCGAAAAGATGTTAAACAAAATGTGTATTTCTTCTAAAACAGCCTGTATCTCACAAACTAAGAAGGTTAGAGAAAAGTTACATTCGGGTATTTTGAATATCTCTTAACTATCTATCGAGGCACCCTGTATAAAAATATCAATCTATAACACTAAATAACTTAGATGCACTAAAATGTGAGACGTGATAAAAATGGACTATAACTAAATCATAAAAATATATCTAATTTTAACAAAATAAATAAAATGTATTACTTACCATCAATTCTCCAGGTTGGAGGTACTTTGTCGATCTGTAAATAAAAGAAAAACAATATGAGAAAAATATAATGAACTTCTCTGTAGTCTCCGGAAAAAATACAGATTGTTTTTTGAAATGAAAGTGTCTGTTTAAAATAATTTTAATTAAAAAAAATACAATTATTGCTATAGTCAATTTCAGAAAGTTATAGAGTAATAAAATGGGGAATTCCGTCCAGTTCGGCTCAATTTCGGTGTCGTATGTTTTCTGGCAAAAAGTGTCAATATCAAAAAAATTTTGTAGGGATTACTCAGGCCAATAAGGAGGTGACAAAAGCGCTTAAATTGGGTCATTCTATACTATTAACATTTTTTCTTTGCGTAATAGAAAGTGACACACATAAAACCTAATGATTTTTTTATATAAAGTAAATTGTGAAAGAAAAATTTAAAATAATGATGTCGTCAAGGTTATCACAAGTTAACTGCGGTTTCGTCCTTAATCGATTTCAAATATAAAAATTATAGGAATTTTTTTAACTATAATTAAGTACTTCCCGAAGACGAGGTCGAAAATATTTCATTATTTCAAGCCCACGTTGTTGGCTGTCGAATTTTTCGAATTTTGGTTTGAAATTGTAGGTGAAGATGTCGCTATTATCACTTTTACACTTCCGTTACTATAAGACGTGTATTGGTTGTGATTTTGGTCTTCTTCAATCCGGACGGAGAACATATACCTAGTAAAGTTTATCCAATGTCAGTTTGAGGACCATAAAAAATTTTGAATATGTGGCAACGCAGCTGCAGGTGGCCAGTATCGCCAATCAACGAGTAAAATATTGCTTATAATATTGAAGAGTTCGGGTCACTTCTAAGGCGGACCACTATAACATGAAAAAATGTATGGGATAGGGTGGATGCATTCTTCAAACCCTTTCAAACGATTTGTTCACTCTCAAGGGCGTGTGCCAATTCTGTATATTTATATGTGTACCTATTTAAAATAATATAGTAGTATCTATTTCTTGGTTGAGTGAGTTTAATGAATTAATAATATAATATTTATTGAGTGAATTGATATTAATATAATATTTATTTGTTCGTAGACGTTAGGGGGAGTTTTGTAAATATAATTCATTTGTAATTAATTCAATAGCCGTCGGGGCCTATTATAGCCAGGGAAGTAGTTGTTGTTTCTTAGTTGAACAGTTACCATTTTTTAAAACTGGCTCCAAAACTTGGTATTTTTCAGCATTACAAAAAATAATATAAGTATTTAAAAATACAAATAAATTATTGAATATAAATTTATGTCGCCTTATACCTTATCTTTTTACTAAAATGTGCGTGTTTATTATCCAAAATAGTTTTGCTAAAATATACGGTTTCATTGATAAGTTTATTTAATGTTGAAATATCGAAAATATATTTTAAGCAAATTATTTTCGATTTAAAAATTCGATTTGAATAAGAGCATGTTCGTACATTCCATAGAGTGGTTAATATATGTGTGGTATTTTCAAAAAATAAAATGCATGAAAATATTAATTTCAATGGGATATGGAGATATTTGGTTTGGTATGCACATTTTTCAATTTTCGACAAAAATTTTCACGCTTTATAAATACATACGAATCACTGGGATATAAATCTGGGTAGATAGAAGATTTGTTCTCATATACATTGCTTAGTAAGTAGTACAGGATGTTTTATTTAAAACCAATTAATATAACTAATCTTCATTTAATGTTTTTATTACACAGTAGCAAAATATATGATTTTCTTACATTTTAATAACTTTATTTGCAATGTAAATTGGTCGATTAAAATTAAAATTATAGTCAACGTTATAATTTAAAAAAAAATTACAATAATTTGACATTTGACAATTTATAACTTTCAAGGATTTTATACAGAGTTCGGCAAAAGTCCGGGACGACGAATTTATTAATTTTTTGAAAAATCTTTCCATAGCACAACTTAAACTATAATTTAAACATATTTTGAAATATACAGGGTGTTACAATAAAGTGTGGCGTTATTAATTTTTTTCGAAATATTCACATTTTTTATAAAGTCAGCATTACTCGGAACCCTCTGTATTTAGGTGAAGGGAACCATTATGAAACAGTGTTTTATTTTTTAAGGGCGATCAGAAAATGCAATAAAATATAGGGTGTCCTGATACGCCACTTTATTGTAACACTATATATATATAAAAAAATTTTCAAATTATAGTTCTAGCTGAATTGAAATTTGTGGTATAAGAAGATGATGAAAATGGACCTTTTTTAAAAAATTCCTATATTCGTTAATTTTCAGTATTAAGGACTTACTGCCGTAAGTTTTTGCACAATCGCGTTATAAAAAATTTATTGCCAAATCTTGCAAAATACTTTTCATTAAATTTTCAAAAAACGAAAAAAGTTATTAATAATAATTATTGTTAAAACAAATTTCACAAGTAAAAAAAATAGTTTTTGGATTTTAGTAACCTACAGGGTATTCCCAAAGTCATGGTGCAAGCTATTTTCAGTTGAGCTTTTTAACAACAAAAAATCTATATTGATTGGGCTATATATGTTAAATATGTCTTTGTCTGGTGTGGCTTTTTTTTGGGGGGGGGGGCTAAACATACACACATTTTGGGATTGTTTTGAGTTTATTTTTTTCGAAAAAAAAATCTAAAAATGTACGAGCATCCCTTAATTAATGAACTTTAGCGTTGATACCAGATCATCGTAACGTATCTCCAGATATGAGCATCTCCAGAGTGGGTAGCCGCATCATCGACGAGCTCGTCAAGCCCATGAACGAGCTCCAGATCGACGACACCGAATTCGCCTGTCTCAAGGCCATCGTTTTCTTCGACCCAAGTAAGTACTTCATTTCTGAGCGCCATCTATCGAATTCTACTTTTCCCAATAATAATTAAAAATTTTCTAGATGCCAAAGGATTGAGCGAAACGGGACGAATCAAGGCATTGAGATACCAAATCCAAATAAACCTTGAAGACTACATAAGCGATCGTCAATACGACAGCAGAGGAAGATTCGGAGAGCTTCTTCTCACCCTGCCTCCTCTACAATCGATCACCTGGCAAATGATCGAGCAAATTCAATTCGCAAAACTGTTCGGCGTCGCACACATCGACAGTCTCTTACAAGAAATGTTACTTGGAGGTAAGTCACGAAATCGATTCGAATTTTTCCCATATATAAGTTATAACATTACAGAATCGATTCTAGGAGCAAGTCTCGATACAGCGCCATCTACAATAGTCGTACCGAACAACAACAACAACAGCTATCAAAGCGCCAGCGATTCCGCTGACAGCCCGATAACGTCTCCGACTGCCACTCCGCACAGTCCACAGGATCACATGATGAATTGTAACGTTGCTAGTCCAGCTGGAGCTCCATCTAGCGTGATTACCATGCGAGATATCACTCCTTTAGACGATACCGTGCATTATCCTATTTCGGTCAAAGAGGAACCAATGAAGGATGAGCATGGGTTTTTGGTTAAGTTTTTAAAGTAGTTATTTGAAATGTGATATAACGGCTATTTTTTTTTTGAACGCGCTGTATATCACTTGTATATTCCAAAAACAAAATCACATTGATTGAATGATGTAAAAAAATTTGGGTTTTAATTTTGTTTTAAGACTGACTTTGTTTATACAGACTGCGAAAAGTACATCGGAACCCTCGCCTCGGATTACACAAATGCGACTAGGATATACTAAAGACAGAGAAAGATTATCACTTAGGGGTGTATACTTATTTCCCAAGGCTGGCGGAATTTTCATTGCCCCCCTACCCACCAACTAGTGGATTCTCTCTTTAAAGGATAATGTTGCCGAATGAAAGTGTTTTATTTTACTTATTGTGCATGACTTCCATAAGGATTTTCGCAATCTGTATATCAGCTGTAGCTGTATATAATAATTCACCCATCTAGGGGTATCTGGGAATTGTCTGGCCAAAGTACTGACAGAAGAACTGTCATCCATATGCGCAGCCACTTTTAATTCTTGGTAGCTATCTCTTTATCTGCCTTGAACATCAACCTAGTGCTACATACCTCCTCACAAAAACCCCAAGTTTATATCTTTATATATTTCTTAGCCTTTCGTAACTAGAAATGATCCTAGCCATTGTAGTACTGTCTCTTGAAGGTCTGTTGTGACTCTCTGTCTCTCCTTGGCTGATTTTTCTTTATCTACTATTGAAGCTTTGCTACTTCATCGAAGAAGTCTTCCAGTCTTATGATACACTTGGTGCATCATGCCCCAAGATATTTCTAGAAAAGTATGTCCACTACTTCCCCATATTCTTGGCAGATTTATCTTTATCATCTAGTACTGGGATTTAGCAATTGTATAATTCATCTGATGAACTTTATATCTTCTCATACCTTGTAGTATGTATGTATTTTTGTGGTAACATTTACCGAGACCTTACTTCACTTATTTTCTGAGGAGAGTCTCAGAAACTTGTAACTCCCGTTAGGATCCCTGTTAAAACTCTTAGCGCAGTTTTACTTTGACTTATGCAACTGGTTGTAGTCACCCAAAAGAATCTTTGATTGTCAAAGCCCTACTAGATCTTTCCAATAATCAGATCTTCTCTTTCTTGCGGCTTCACCTATTTCTCCCAATATTACATTCGGGATGATTCTGCAAAAGATTCAGGTCCCCAGAAAGGTATTTCAGACCCTCTCTTTGCTAGTTCATCTGCTATTTCATTTCCTTCTATTCCAGTGTGTCTTGGAATCCATAGTGAGGAGGAGGAGCTTTTTTGGGTTAGAAGAATGCTATCTGCCAATTTCTTCTTCTTTTTTTATATTATTTTTCTAGTCGTGTGTCTTGCTAAAGAGGGGTATACATAAATATATTATGTTTTTTGTTATTTCTTTATATATTACCGACCATAAGTTCAGTGTATAGTTCTTACGGCTGTGTTTTATTTAATAAATATAATGTTTTAGAGATAAGTATATAACAATAAAGGTGGGTTAACACAAGTTCCAAATTACTTCCACATTCTTTATTATACCTGCTACCCTTTTTTTCATTTTAAAAGGTGTTGCTCTTAATAATTAGTCCAAAAAAAACTTTTTTTACTTTTTTTTGTATTAAAAAAACCAACCCTTAGTTTTTAGCCTCCCCAATGATATTTGGGGAAAATTAAGGACCGTTTTGGAGTCAGTGATGGGCGTGTGCTCAGCGCCCCCGCTGTTGCCAAATGTACTTATCTGTAAAAGTTATTGCCAATTTTTGTCGGCAACTATTTTAAATACCAATAATTGTTAAATCGAAAGAAGTGTATAGACTTTATTTATTGCCTATAAATTGTACACACTAACATTGTTTTCTATAAGCAATAATTTTATTATTTAATGAAAAATAATTTCAATCCCTTTCAGGGGGGTTGAACTAAAAGTAATGAATAATTTTGCGTGAACCCACTTTTTTCTCGTCTCTCTGTAGGTAAAAGTATATTGATGAAAATTATATTCAATTTTCCAATTCCCTTATTTACTGTATATAGTATAATAATTATGTTGTTTTTATATTCCAATGTAGGCAATTTTTTTAACGTAGTGCCATTTGTTAACGAATTATGTAGTTTATTATAAACAATTTGCTCAAAAAAAATATGTTATGGTAGAGGGAGTTTAGTCTTAAGAATATCCAAGTATATAAAAATAAATTTTTTAGCGAAATTTTCTTTTCCTAGTTTAATAAATAAATTTTGGTATTATATGGTAGATATTGGTTTTTTTTTATTATTATTTTGAATTAAAATTATTAAATTAATTTTTACATGAAATATTCAAAGGCTGGAGGTGGCAATAATACTTTTTATAATAAATATACCATGTAAATTAAATATTTATGTTATCGAAAATATTTTTATTACACCATCACATCCCGCTTAAAATGTTGTACAGTATGTCCCTTAGACAAAGAAGGCACATTTATAAAACCACTATGGAACAAACGTTTTAAAAAGGAATTGAATAGATGAGGCTTTTACTTGATGTAGATCCATACTAAATTATGGAATCAAACAGTTTTAATTTGTTGAATCTACAAATCTACATTATATTTAAACTTAAAGTTGTGAGGCGTTTCGCTAACACAGTAGCTTTTTCAAAGGAATGGAGGTATAATGAGAACTTTTCAATTTATACATTTATACAAGGAAAAGAATTTGTCTAAATATGGAATTGACCAAAGTATTTAACAAGTTTAACTGGAAACTCATTCACAACAATCCTACAGGAACCTTTCTAGGTAAAAAGGTTTAATAAGGGAGAATTGTTAATATCAATTTGGTAGTTATGAAGATTATCTGATTATTTGTTTTTATTTATCTCTAGGGCTTCTAGAAGATTTAATTTCAAGGATTTAGGTTCTATATGCAATATTTCAAAATATGAATCGAAAGAGTGTTTGTTGGTTTGCTAATAAATGATTTGAATAGTTGGAATCTGATTTTTGGTTGTCATAGCTACGTTTGTGTTCTGAAATTCTTGTTTTAAAATTCCTAAAAGTTCTACCTATATAAATTTTATCACAGTTGTCATTACCACATTTTAATTTATGAACTCCTGATTTATTTAGCTTTGTAGATTCGGATTTGTTGTTTTTAATGAATTTGGATAAATTGTTATCGGTTTTGAAGCAAATATTCAAGTCTAAAGTTTCTAAAAATGATTTGATTTTCAAGGATGGTATTTTAAATTGGATATTTTTGTTTTTATCTGAAGGAAATACTTGTTCTAGAGTATGTTTTCGTATGTTTTTATTTATGATATTGTTAATTAAATAATCATTATTATATTTGTTTTATTATATTTAGTTCTTTGTTGTAATTGTCAATATTTAATGGAACTGTTCCATACTATTAATTGAAAGCTGCTAATTTATGACTGACTGACTGGACTGAACTATTATGAATTGTAAGGTCTAGAATGTTTATAGACTTATTTTGTTCAATTTCTACTGAAAATTTGATATTTTCATGCATTGAGTTAATGTAAGTAATGAAGTTATCTAATTGTCTCGTAGTACCAGTGAACCAAGCTAAAATGTCATCTACATATCGGTGCCAGTAAACAAATTTTATACTAAGGGAGTGTTTGTGAATTATCTATTCTATATTATCCATGAAAATTTCTGATAACAGGGGACTGAGAGGGTTGCCCATAATCAAACCCTCTTTACTGCTATAAACCTCTCCGTTGAAATGAAAATAATTTTGATTTAAACAAACTCTTAATAAATTTAAAATATCAGAATCAATTATGAGATTAATGTTATTGTTAGTGCCTCATCTATTCGATTGATGTAATTAAATTCACAATATTACGAGGCATGTTATCAGTATTGGCTTCTTCAATTTTTCCACTGGAATTTTTTATACATCAATAGAATTGACAGTTTAAGAAAAAACCCGAATGGAAGAAAAAAATTGTGATTATACCTGAAGGGTAGGATGGTAGTATCTGGGATGTTAAAAAAAGTAAGCGAATCAATGGAAGGTTTGTTTTTGTAGGCGTTCGTGTGTAGGAAGTTGTTATCTACGAATTAATAATTTTTTATAGTTAAATTTTATTTTTTTCATTATATTTCAATCATAAAAATTGATTGGATAAAGGCTATTTTTGATACTCCATTCGATCTGAATTGTTAGAAAGAAGTAAGATGTTCCACAGAAGTGTTGGCATACTAGTAAGTACTTTTCTCTATATACAGGGTGTAACATAAAGACAGGTCATAAATCATGCCACATATTCTGGGGCTAAAAATGACTCGATCCAATTCAAAATACTCTAGTACAAATTTGCATGCGAAAAAAGTTACAGCCTGGCTGCAATTAGATATCGTCAGAAGCCATTTGCTTTACCAGAATATTCGGTTTTCGTTAGTAAAACGGTGCCGACTGTGTATTCAAGAAAATGGGGGTCGTTTCGAAAAACTATGAAAAACTACACATTTGTAAATAAAATTTTTGAAGCATAATGAAAAATAGGCCGTATCTCGATAAAAGCTGATAATTGTAAAAAGTACTAGGGGGCAAAATTTTTTCAAAAATAATGTGTTTGAATAATGGTGCCACAATAGGCATTAAATTGTAACGTACACAAATTTTGGGGGGTATTTAAGGGATCTCAACTCCCATAAATTGTTAAGCAATCATTCCTTAAATTTTGATTCAAGATGCTCTTATCATAAGGAAGCCACTTGTTAACTTTCATTATAATATGTCGAGCAGCTGTCGAAATATTTGAAAAAATCAATTTTCATTTGGTAACTTCCAAGGGCTGTAACTTTTTTCGCACGCACATTTGTACTAGGGTATTTTGAATTGGATCGAGTTATTTTTAGCCCTAGAATATGTTGTATGATTTAAGACCTTCCTTTTTAATATATACTGTATATTATCGATAAAATGATTTTTTTTAGGTTTTTCTAATTGCCCTCGCTCTATGCGACGCCACACCAACTGATAGAACTCCTGATCATTCTATGGATACAGAACATTTAAGAGCTAATGGACTAGCTGGTATAGCTGAAGGCATAGCTCATGGAATTAAAGCTATTGTATCATCAGGTGTAGAAATATTGAAACACGTTATAGGCGTTGACCCACCTCAGAAACATATCCATGTATATCAGGATTCGTAGAAAAGCGGTGATGTTTAATAAAATCATGTAACACTAAGAAAAATAAAAAATTGCTAGTGATTTATTTTTCATAACTTTTCACATACAATATCCCAAAATGAAGTGCCTATCTAATTTTTCGATATATTTGTAGAGGAACGTTTATTTAATAGTATTTCAAGCATTAGAATTATTATTGATATGAAAATACCGCCGGATATAATTAAATACACTAAGAATAATTCTGTAACTTCCACGGCTTTTACTCTGGAGCTGAGTAAGCATACAGGTCTTTTCGATAGCCAAAATTCCTTGATTCTGTGATGAATTCCACCAGATAATATTTTTCTGGAACTTAAAATATATATTTTGGAAAAAAATAGACTTTTTAATAAGATTTTTGGGAAAATGTTATGTGTGACCCAATTTGTCTGTAAAATTCGCATTTCTCGACCAATTTTAATTCAATTTTTGTTAAAATGGGTCACATGTGGCCTTAGTGCTGTTAGCCAACACTCACCCTCCCTTCTCTACAGATACAGATAGATTAATACTTACGTAATATGAAATAATTCGGTATATTGTGAATATTTTTGTACAAATAGTCCTAGATCTCCGTAAGGTATGAAATTTATATCAGCCAAATCGCAAGAAATATCTTGATCGGCATCGGCTAGGCATGAAAAAGCGGTCGCTAACTCTGTGAGATAAGCGTAGTTACCTTGTTTAACTTTATCGATCCCTTCTATCGGAGACATGATATTTGGTACGTTGTTTTCGTATATTTTCGTTTTATTTATTAAACTTATATATTTGTCGTCTTTTTGTTGAAGAATGTATGTAAAAACGTAAGGCAGAGGCTCTAGAGCCACCTAGAAATACATTCTTCTCAGTTTAATTGACTTATGACCCCCCCCCCAAAAAAATTCAAACCCCCTCTATTAAACCCACCAAAAAATAAACACCCTCCTCAAAAAATAAACACCCTTCCATATAACCCCCCTAAAAAAGAACGCCCCCCCCCAACAAATAAAAAATCACAGATTATTAAAAAAATACCTTCCATTCTCAGTTTACCTGACTTATGACATGACACCCCCAAAAAAATTCACCCCCCCATTAAACCCACCAAAAAATCAACATTCCCCCAAATCTAACCCCCTAAAAAAAGAACGCCCCCCCAAAAAAATTAAAAATCACAGATTATTAAAAAAATACCTTCCACTCTCAGTTTACCTGACTTATGACATGAACCCCCCAAAAAAATTCACCCCCCATTAAATCCACCAAAAAATCAACATCCCCCCCCCAAATCTAACCCCCTAAAAAAAGAACGCCCCCCAAAAAAAATTAAAAATCACAGATTATTAAAAAAATACCTTTCATTCTCAGTTCACCTGACTTATGACATGAACCCCCCAAAAAAATTCACCCCCCCATTAAATCCACCAAAAAATCAACACACCCCTAAAAAAATAAGCCCCCCCAAATTTAACCCCCCAAAAAAGAGAACGCCCCCCCCCCCAAAAAAATTAAAAATCACAGATTATTAAAAAAAAACCTTTAGATCGCTTTCGTAGAGTTCCTTCAATGTTTTTATCGGTTCGGGTATGTTACTTAAAAGCGACGAAACCAGACTGGATGTGTAATAATTATAAAGCATCATCGACATAATGAGAAGAGTTAGAAAAATTATGCGCCCGCATATTCTTAAAGGTATAATTGCCGAGCCTGAAATTTGTTTTAATTATACTATAAATAAGCTATATTTTTTTTATTATTACCTTGTTGAGAAATAATTGAAATTGTGATTAGCATTGAGCTGCAGAAACTGTATTTGGTATGGGATTTTGCGAATTTAAATTCCGTCCAGTATGTTAAATATATTGAAAATCCTATTGCGATTGTAGCTAGTACAAAAGCATACCATGTATTGATTGAAAAAGGTTTCAAGATTTCCAATCCTGGCTTGGGTTTTCCAGGATTTATAAAAACGAACGAAGATCTGGAAAATGTTAATTAGTAAGAATTGAGGACAATTTATTTGTTTCGCGACTTTCATATCAAAGGACCTTAAATTTTAATTTGGTATTTTAAATTTGTCCTGTTCTCAGCCTTTGGAAAGAGTTTTTTTAATCATCACATCCAACTCCAAAATTGTGTTTTATTTAATTGATAAAATTTGTAGCCAATTTTGAGACAATTTCAAAAAAGTGTACTCAAGTTCGTATTTTTTTGAGTTTTGTTTTCTGTCTTTGGCGACTCATATCAAAATATTGAAATTCCTCAGCTTATGCTTGGAGCTTTAATTCATAAAATTTTCAGCCAATTTTGAAAAAATTTCAAAAAACTGTGCTTAAGTTGGTAATTTTCGTGAGTATTGTTTTTTCTTTTTAGTCACACATCTCAAAATATTGAAATTCATCAGATTTTGCTCTACCACATACTTTATCTTAAGCTAGGAGTTTTAATTGATAAAATTTGTAGCCAATTTTGAGACAGTTTCAAAAAAGTGCACTCAAGTTCGTTATTTTTTGAGTTTTGTTTTCTGTCTTTGGCGACTCATCTCAAAAAATTGAAATTCCTCAAATTTTGCTCTGCCAAATACTTTAGCTTATGCTTGGAGCTTCAATTCATAAAATTTGCAGCCAATTTTGAGAAAAATTTCAAAAAACTGTGCTTAAGTTGGTAATTTTCGTGAGTATTGTTTTTTCTCTTTAGTGACACATCTCAAAATATTGAAATTCATCAGATTTTGCTCTACCACATACTTTAACTTAAGCTAGGAGTTTTAATTGATAAAATTTGTAGCCAATTTTGAGACAATTTCAAAAAAGTGCACTTAAATTCGTAATTTTTGGAATATTATTTTTTTCTTTTTAGGGACACATCTCAAAATATTGAAATTAAAATTTCAAAAAATTGTTAGAATGAGCTGACATTATACACACCTAAATTTATACATAGGTATCAAAAAATCGTAAGCATCGACTCTATCAGGCTTCATATACCCACCAGAAGTACTAATATCGATTTTTTTCTCAAAAACCAATTGAGCCAAGCCTCCGTCAGATCCTGACGTATTATTACCAAACCAAACATTGCTAAGAGTCGTATTGAACCTAAAATTTACCATAAAACAATGTTTATGATGCAAAAATAGGAGAAAATTTTCGAATATCTTACTTAAATTTGTGTACCTCCTTCAAAACTAAGAACAATTGAAAATTAAACATTTGAAATTCTGTTCGATCTTTTGCTCTCAAAGTACCAATATAATCTTCTTCATTGGTAGAACTATAATTAACCTATAAATAATTAATGAATATTTACAACTAACAGTTCTAAGAAAGCTGTTAAGTGCCATAAAAGCTTGTCAATTTGGAGAAGCGGGACAACCCCAAATAGTCGACTACGTCTAAAAAATGAAAAACGGACCATCCTCGTTCCAGTCTTTCGTTTTTTTTTTGGGGGGGGGGGGACTGAGATTTATTTTTTCCAAAATTGGGAGACAGAAATTCTTCAACCAAATGCGAGTTTTTCACATTTTCTACTACTACTGATTTTAGCAACTAGAACGAGATAGGTTGGTATGAGATGAAAAAAGGGGGGTATTTTTCTCTTCTATTTGGTCGATGGATTCAAAACTATGACATCCCTAGTGCAGAGAATGTGAAATTGGGTCAAAAAATGTTCAAGATGCTCTAAACTAGCAACGGCGCAGTAAGAATCTTGTATTGGGGATTTTTTCATAAAATTAACAGTTTTAATTTGTGCTGTGTTGATGGCGTTCTTCAATGGGGGGGTTTATCCACTAACCCCCCTTTTTTATAAAAATTTTTTCCCAAAATTTTCGAAAAATATGAATATAAAGTGAAACTTTAGCACTATATTGTTTTATTTTACCCTATTTCCCGTTCTGATCAACACGTCTTCCATATCTTTTCTGTTTTCATAAAACGATTTCGATTTGCTTCGAAAATCCAGAGTTTTTTGTTGGAAAACATTTACCCAGCGTATTTGTACGTCAGATACACTGCCCAGCTTGAAACTTTCGTAAATGTGGTAATTTTTTCTTTTAACATCTGGTATGGCGATACGAAATCGACTATCCAATCTCAAATTTAAAGTCGAAATGAAATTCTTAATATCCGTCATTTGAATAGTTGGGTCGTTTAATATTATTAACCAATTGTATAGAAATCGGAATTTTAAGTCATCCAACTACAAAAAAATTTTACTAGGATCAAACTTTGGGGGGTATTCTGGTCTGGAATATTCGGAAAAATTGATTTTTTATGCATATATTTTTCAAAGTTTAGGCTCTTAAAAATGAGTCTTTAAAAGGATTTTTCAATATTTTAATTATTTTCGAAGAAAAAGTGGACTTTGTGACGCGACAATTAAGCTGTCAGACGTAACGAAGTTCTAATTGAAAAAGCTTCTGCTGGTTCAAAAGAAGTGCTCAGTTAACTGAAAGAACTTCGCAAGAAATTGCATATGAAGTAGAAGAAGAAGGATCAATGTATGGATCTGGGATTTTCAAGGAAAAATAAGTTGTTTTAGTTTGAAAAATGTTTAAAATTTTTGATTCCAGGCCAGAATATCCCTTTAGATGTAAATTACGATGGACAAAAATCTTCATATTGAAATATAACTTGTTACAACAATTTAAGAAAAATGAACCTTATGTAACAATGACTCGGCGTTGGGACAATCAAAATCTACAATCAAAGTAACTTGATTATAAAATGAAAAATCAGCTTCCAAGATATGTTTTTCGTCGGTTACAAACTGCGTCCTCACATTTCCTTTACTATGTAAATGATTTTGTAATTTTACTTTTTCTGAAATAAAAAAATTGTTATTCCATAGATATAGATTAATAATTTTGAAAAAAAAATTTTTAAATACAATGAACGTTTACTCAAGAAGAAACAACTACTTCTCGGGTTATATGCCCCGATAGACATTGAATTACACTTCAAAATCAAACGGGGTTGGAATATCTACAAGATATTTAACACCAACCGTTCTGGTTTGCAATTAGAAAGGAAAAAATAGCTTTTACTCCGATTTAGGCATGTTTTCGCCTCATCAGTACAAGGTAGATAATTTTCGTCCAGGAGCTCTGAAGCGTAATCCCGGACTGAAGATGATACTGAAGTCACAATGACATTTAGATTTAAATAAACCTGTCGTTTTGATAGCTTAATTAGAGTTTCCTGGGTCTTACCAATATTTTTAATGTGAAATACACACCTGTATCTGTCCAGCATAGTAAAAGTGTACAAAATTTGGAATTTTCTTCGGTGATATAACCAGAAATTAGATTGAAAAGAAGCTTGTCAGGTATAGAAGCTTTTGCTCCTATAAAAAACATACAAAGTATTGTTTTCAATAACATGTTTGAAGTTGGACTGATTTTAAAATTACTTTGAAATATATAAATTCAAAGGGAATATAATATAAGGGTTCCCAGAGAACGGCAGGTGTATTTGAAAATTTCTAACAACTTATATACAGATTGAAATACTAGATATTATTTTTTGACGTTTCTCTAAACCAATAGAAGTTTTTAATTTCAGTAAAAAATACCGTTTTCATCAAGTCACCACTATATTGCACAGATTCAGTCCACAGTGAACAAATTATTCGATTAGGGGAAATTTATGAATGTAAGTATATACGATTTAAGACAAATTTCTTTAAGGAAAACGAGGGTATGTTGAAAAAGTGTATCGAAAACTGGGGTATGTAAAAAAAGTGTATCGAAAGCTAGGGTTTGTACAAAAAGTGCATGGAAAGCGGGAGTTTGTTCTATTTATTAAAAAGTGTATCGAAAACTGGGGTATGTAAAAAAAGTGTATCGAAAGCTAGGGTGTGTACAAAAAGTGCATGGAAAGCGGGAGTTTGTTCTATTTATTAAAAAGTGTATCGAAAACTGGGGTATGTAAAAAAAGTGTATCGAAAGCTAGGGTGTGTACAAAAAGTGCATGGAAAGCGGGAGTTTGTTCTATTTATTAAAAAGTGTATCGAAAACTGGGGTGTGTACAAAAAGTGCATGGAAATCGGGAGTTTGTTCTATTTATTAAAAAGTGTATCGAAAACTGGGGTATGTAAAAAAAGTGTATCGAAAGCTAGGGTGTGTACAAAAAGTGCATGGAAAGCGGGAGTTTGTTTTATTTATTAAAAAGTGTATCGAAAACTGGGGTATGTAAAAAAAGTGTATCGAAAGCTAGGGTTTGTACAAAAAGTGCATGGAAAGCGGGAGTTTGTTCTATTTATTAAAAAGTGTATCGAAAACTGGGGTATGTAAAAAAAGTGTATCGAAAGCTAGGGTGTGTACAAAAAGTGCATGGAAAGCGGGAGTTTGTTCTATTTATTAAAAAGTGTATCGAAAACTGGGGTATGTAAAAAAAGTGTATCGAAAGCTAGGGTGTGTACAAAAAGTGCATGGAAAGCGGGAGTTTGTTCTATTTATTAAAAAGTGTATCGAAAACTGGGGTATGTAAAAAAAGTGTATCGAAAGCTAGGGTGTGTACAAAAAGTGCATGGAAAGCGAGAGTTTGTTCTATTTATTAAAAAGTGTATCGAAAACTGGGGTATGTAAAAAAGTGTATCGAAAGCTAGGGTGTGTACAAAAAGTGCATGGAAAGCGGGAGTTTGTTCTATTTATTAAAAAGTGTATCGAAAACTGGGGTATGTAAAAAAGTGTATCGAAACCTAGGGTGTGTACAAAAAGTGCATGGAAAGCGGGAGTTTGTTCTATTTATTAAAAAGTGTATCGAAAACTGAGGTATGGTTTATCAATTATCATTTAGGTGCATACAGAGTGTTTGAAAAATGTTTTGGAATCATTATTTTGTATAACCCGAGAATTTGATTAACTTTTTCCATAATTTAAAACTTCCTTTATTGATGTTAGATGTTATCTATGTAAGAAAATTGGTTTAACCTACTTAATTTTCTTTTTCCCGTCACGGCATCTTGACCAAGGCCTAAACGACAAATTTACTGCGAAAAGAAGGGTTGTTCACCTGCGGAATGTTTGAACCGTTGTTGCTATAGAAGCGCCATTGATCAAATACTAGATGAGCATTTCCCGCATGGCATGGTCGTGGTTTTTTCTTTTCACAATTTCAGATGAGTCGGTGACTAACTAACATTTGTGAAGTTTCTAGTGTCATTTGGTTTTATTTTTTTCGGAAAAACTATCGGTACTTATAGACACAAGGTAAGATTTTGGTTTTTAATTTATTATTAATTTTTATGATTAAAAATAGTGAAAATATGGAATTTCTACGCTTTCGATTGATGTAAACAATTATAGATAGAAAAGAAAAAATAATTTCTAATATTTGAAGGAGGATTTAGCAAAGCAAAGCTTAAAATGTTAAAATTACCATATAGTCGTGGACCAAAACTATAACTATTACTCCGAAGTTTGGTTAACAATTAGAATATTTTTTTGAAGGTAAAGTTCGTTTACCAAACAAATCAATATAAAGAAAATTCAATAATCAAGTTCAACAATTTTTCACCCTGGCCACTATTGATGTCGTTAACCCCAAAAAAAATCGTGAATTTTCACTGGAGGGGCCAAAAATGATTCAAAGGAGATGATTTTTTTTCAATTTTACAGAATAACCCAAACCTACTTGCTACTTTAAAGTATTTATTTATACAGGGTGTTCCACGACGAGTTTAAGCTGTCTCTGAAAATTTACAGAGAACATTTAATATCTGGATAATGGTAAGGTTTAGGTATAGGAAAGCCTTATTTTCCATCCCTGAATGCATTAAAATAGAAAAAACCGGGTTGTTCTATTTGAAAAAATAAAAAAATTTGATATTTACGAAGTTAAACTTTGAGCACTTTTTATACACACCCTGTATAGAATGAAAAATGCTTCAACACAGATTCAAATATGCCTAACCTTGCTAAATACAACCAAATAGAAACCATTTTGATATCTCTAAGGGTATACTCGTAAAAAAATAATTTATAAGGGTCTGCAACGGTCAAATTTTTTACAAAAAACATTTTTCGAAAAAAGTTTTCAGACAAAAGTATACTAAAATAACTTCTTTGAAAATATTTTAGTTGAAAAAATCGTATCTGAAAACCCAAACGTATAAATTTTCATGTTTTACTATAAATATTTTGCCATATATATACAGATGTTTCCACTAGTCGTGGGATACCCTGTATAACAGTTATATAACGCTAATGAGGGCAGGTATGTTGAAATGTTTATGTTATTTTCAAAGTATTAATTATGTAACAAGTGACACAAAAAGATTAAAAAATAATAATAATTTTGCAATTTAGGGATAGAAATCAAATATGACCTAGAAGTTGTGAATAAATTTTGTTACAAAAATAATAACGACTTTATTTCGTGCTGGAAACATAAATAATTCATTTTCTTATTGATTTTGTGGGATTTGTGGTCAAATAAATTTAGAGGTAGAGAAAATGAGTCGGTTAAAAATCGACGTTTGGTCAAGGTGGATAAAATAATATTGTAGTAAGTGAGATGTTGGTGAAAGCATTATTTTAAATTTTGGATTACAATCATTATTGTTTTAGCTTTGAAATAGTTTTCGTTTTGGTGAATATTTTGAAACGTCTGTGCCAAATTTAGTTTAAAATGTCAACGACTTATGACTCAACGCTTTCTTTGGTAGAAAGAAAGAAGTTGCAATGGGCCAAAGAAAAGGGTAACATGATAACCGTTTAAAAAAAAATTAAAGACAAATATTTTTAGGAGTATATTTTTCAGAAGAACTCGCTGCTTTAAACAAACACTGGATTATATCTGAGGAAAATTGTACGCCAATAGAAAGGTGGGTAATTAAATTTTTTTTTAAACGGGACAGCCTGTATAGTTTTTTTTTTTATATTTGTGTTGAATTATAGAATGTATTTATTTCAACTTTAAATTTAATACGTAAAAAAAGGATGAAATTGTTTAATAATTTAAATTGTATGTACGGGGCGTCTCAAATTAATGAAAAATTATTTATTTCTCAAAAAAAACTCGAAAAAAATGTTTTGATAATTCAAATTTGATGTATATATTTCTTAAATTAACAAAAAATCATGTATCTTCTATAGGAATTCAAAACAAATCTTTTGATAATCCTCATTTGGTGTACAGAGTGTCTCAAATTGATGGAAAAATATTCATTACTCAAAAAAAACTCAAAAAAAATGTCTTGATAATTCAAATTTGATGTATGTGTTTCTTAAATTAACAAAAAATCATGTATTTTCCAAAGGAATTCAAGACAAATCTTTTGATAATCCTCATTTGACGTACAGAGTGTCTCAAATTGATGGAAAATATTCATTACTCAAAAAAATTCAAAAAAAAATGTCTTGATAATTCAAATTTGATGTATATGTTTCTTAAATTAACAAAAAATCATGTATCTTCTAAAGAGATTCAAGACAAATCATTTGAAAATCCTAATTTGATGTACAGAGTGTCTCAAATTGATGGAAAAATATTCATTACTCAAAAAAAACTCAAAAAAATGTCTTGATAATTCAAATTTGATGTATATGTTTCTTAAATTAACAAAAAATCATGTATCTTCTAAAGGAATTCAAGACAAATCATTTGATAATCCTAATTTGATGTACAGAGTGTCTCAAATTGATGGAAAAATATTCATTACTCAAAAAAACTCAAAAAAAATGACTTGATAATTCAAATTTGATGTATATGTTTCTTAAATTAACAAAAAATCATGTATCTTCTAAAGGAATTCAAGACAAATCATTTGATAATCCTAATTTAATGTACAGAGTGTCTCAAATTGATGGAAAAATATTCATTACTCAAAAAAAACTCAAAAAAATGTCTTGATAATTCAAATTTGATGTATATGTTTCTTAAATTAACAAAAAATCATGTATCTTCTAAAGGAATTCGAGACAAATCTTTTGATAGTCCTAATTTGATGGACAGAGTGTCTCAAATTGATGGAAAAATATTCATTACTCAAAAAAAACTCAAAAAAAATGTCTTGATAATTCAAATTTGATGTATATGTTTCTTAAATTAACAAAAAATCATGTATTTTCCAAAGGAATTCAAGACAAATCTTTTGATAATCCTCATTTGGTGTACAGAGTGTCTCAAATTGATGGAAAAATATTCATTACTCAAAAAAAACTCAAAAAAAATGTCTTGATAATTCAAATTTGATGTATATGTTTCTTAAATTAACAAAAAATCATGTATTTTCCAAAGGAATTCAAGACAAATCTTTTGATAATCCTCATTTGGTGTACAGAGTGTCTCAAATTGATGGAAAAATATTCATTACTCAAAAAAAACTCAAAAAAAATGTCTTGATAATTCAAATTTGATGTATATGTTTCTTAAATTAACAAAAAATCATGTATTTTCCAAAGGAATTCAAAACAAATCTTTTGATAATCCTCATTTGGTGTACAGAGTGTCTCAAATTGATGGAAAAATATTCATTACTCAAAAAAAACTCAAAAAAAATGTCTTGATAATTCAAATTTGATGTATATGTTTCTTAAATTAACAAAAAATCATGTATTTTCCAAAGGAATTCAAGACAAATCTTTTGATAATCCTCATTTGGTGTACAGAGTGTCTCAAATTGATGGAAAAATATTCATTACTCAAAAAAAACTCAAAAAAAATGTCTTGATAATTCAAATTTGATGTATATGTTTCTTTAATTAACAAAAAATCATGTATTTTCCAAAGGAATTCAAAACAAATCTTTTGATAATCCTCATTTGGTGTACAGAGTGTCTCAAATTGATGGAAAAATATTCATTACTCAAAAAAAACTCAAAAAAAATGTCTTGATAATTCAAATTTGATGTATATGTTTCTTAAATTAACAAAAAATCATGTATTTTCCAAAGGAATTCAAGACAAATCTTTTGATAATCCTCATTTGGTGTACAGAGTGTCTCAAATTGATGGAAAAATATTCATTACTCAAAAAAAACTCAAAAAAAATGTCTTGATAATTCAAATTTGATGTATAAAGTGTCTTAAATTAACAAAAAATCATGTATTTTCTAAAGGAATTCAAGACAAATCATTTGATAGTCCTAATTTGATGTACAGAGTGTCTCAAATCGATGGAAAAATATTCATTACTCAAAAAAAACTCAAAAAAATGTCTTGATAATTCAAATTTGATGTATAAAGTGTCTTAAATTAACAAAAAATCATGTATCTTCTAAAGGAATTCAAGACAAATCTTTTGATAGTCCTAATTTGATGGACAGAGTGTCTCAAATTGATGGAAAAATATTCATTACTCAAAAAAAACTCAAAAAAATGTCTTGATAATTCAAATTTGATGTATAAAGTGTCTTAAATTAACAAAAAATCATGTATCTTCTAAAGAGATTCAAGACAAATCATTTGAAAATCCTAATTTGATGTACAGAGTGTCTCAAATTGATGGAAAAATATTCATTACTAAAAAAAAACTCAAAAAAATGTCTTGATAATTCAAATTTGATGTATAAAGTGTCTTAAATTAACAAAAAATCATGTATCTTCTAAAGGAATTCAAGACAAATCATTTGATAATCCTCATTTGATGTACAGAGTGTCTCAAATTGATGGAAAAATATTCATTACTCAAAAAAAACTCGAAAAAAATGAATGTCTTGATACTCTTGATAATTCTAATTTGATGTACAGAGTGTCTCAAATTGATGGAAAAATACTCCTTTCTCAAAAAAACTCAAAAAAAATGTCTTTATAATTCAAATTTGATGTACAGAGTGTCTAAAATTATTGGAAAAATATCTATTTCTTAAATAAATTCAAAACAGATCACTTGATAACTGAAATTTTATATACAGAGTGTCTTAAAGTAATAAAAATTTATTTATCTTTCAAAGGGATTCAAGACAAACAAAAAGAAGGAGTAGTTTACCTCCGTTATATAAAAACCAATACAATTCCTGTGATAAATTCGATAGAGACAAAGAGATTGGCGGTGAAACATCCGGATACGGAAGTGACAATCCCAATCAATCACCAGATTATATTCAAACCTGGAATAACCAATCAGGCTATGAATCTTCTTCTAGCAGGGACGATAGAATGAAATGGGGTGACAAAGGAGTAGGGGTGGGTAAATTTTGGCAATCTAAAGAGGAATCCCTGGATAAAAGTGATTTAAACGAACCCCCAAATTGGGTAAAAAGGGGGTTGAAAGGAGAAGAGATCGTTATTAATAATACTTCTCCGGCAGAATCACCGGAACAAAGATATGAAGAAGATCGACCTCAAACTGGTTCCAGTTTATCACAAAATAGGTAAGAATTTTTTATAATTTTATTTTTATTATTAATTTTTGAATTTTTTTTCAGAAATACCTATTTAAGAGGACAAAATATCCGAATAGATTCAGTTGAATTGGCAGAGCGCGAACGTCGTAGACAACTGGCCTTAGCACACCAAGAAGCCATACGTCAACAATTACAAGAAAGAGAAAGAAAACGACAAGAAGAAAAAGATCGTAAAATCAAAGAAGAGTACGAAGAAGAACAAAGAATAGAACGCGAACAAGAAATAGAAAGAAAAAGAAAAGAACAAGAGTACAATTTATTACAAGAAAAGCTGGAAAGAGACAGGAAAAGAAAAGAAGCCATAGAAGAAGCGATAGAATTAGCGCAGAAGGAAGCATTGTTAGCGAAAAAGAGAAAAAATAAACTAAACAATGCAGAGAAAAATAAAGACATAGTTGTAGAAAATAACGTAGAAGTAATCGAAAAGAAAAATAACAATAAATCATTGAATGATAAAGCAGAAAATGATTTAAATAACAATTTGGAAATTAGAGGTAAAAGTATTTCACCCAGACAAATAAAAGAAGCATCTCCACGATGCAAAGAAATTGCGGAAACTCAAAACATTTCAACAATAGACAATAATTTAACTCTAGTAATCCCAGCAACAATCGAAACTCTCCAAAACATCCACTACGCTTTATTAATACCGACAACAGCGCAACAAGAAATCACTCCGGCTCGTACAGAAAACAGAATTTTAACTCCGACGCAATTTAGGGAAAAAACCAAAAAACTCTGCGACAGCAGTACCCAAACGGAAGAATCGATATTCATTCGAACGGAATCGTCTTGCGAAAAAATCGAAAATCGTAGCAGAAAAGACAGGCGTAGTAGAAGTGAAAGCTTAGAAGAAAGACCGAAATGGGGGGTGAACGTACCCCCGACTAGATACGTGAAACAAAGCGAAAAAGACCCGCTGTATCAACGAAGAAAACTGCGGAAAAATATCAAAGAAATTGATTATAAAAATTCGAGTGACGAAAGTCAAACTGCGTCACCGCGTATTTATCGAAAAAAAGGGAGTGTGAGAAATAATTATTGGAGAAAGGATCAGATGCTAACGGAAGTGGTTCCATTGGAGTCCGATAAGGACCGCATTTATTACAAACGACGCGATTGCTGTTGTTTTTGCAGATGCAGCAGACATAGATGCTCGGAGGGGAGCGTAAAAGTTGATATTTTGAAAATCGAACATAATTCTCAAGAAGAATTTGAAAAATTACCGGATTTAAATACTTCAGATAAATTGACTAGTTTACAAAACGTTTTATTGGAGAAACAAGAACAGTGGGATAATGCTACGTTGCCAAGTCCTTCGGTGTCGGGTAGTTAAAGAAAAAAATAATAATTTGATTGGAAAATTTGATAAATATTAGGGTGAGCTGTACTATTTCCGCTGAATTATTTAAATATACAGGGTGTTTTCAAGTGACACTTGGACAAAATGATACAGGGTGTTTCATTGGTAAAGGGACTAACTTTAACTGTAGATGGGGATCACTTTGGTGGTTCCAAAAACCTATATTCTTCTGCACTTTATAACCGAGATTCAGGGTGTTTTATAAATTTATCCTTTTTAAGATTTGGTACACGTAATAACCATTACCTAGAAACTCCATCAAAAGCATCTCCAAAAAGATAATGCAGGTCCGGCTTAACAAAAAATTTCAAAAATCGTCTTTCCCAAAAACAACAGCCTGTATATAGATTTTTTGAAAATTGCTCTTTATAATTGGAAAGGGTATAAAAAATCGAATCTACTTATTTCCTTTTCATTTTTCCGCAGACAATTTTACTACCAAAAATTTACCGTCAAAGTTATAATTTATGCACGTTTTGGGGGTTAACAATGGTATCGGAGGGGTTTTTTTAATTGTTTAGCTTGAAATGAAAACCATTTAATGTATCTAGAGAGGCATCCTAGAAATTCAATTGAATTTGTATGTTTACGAGTACAGACCACTAAAAAATGTGATTACAGGGCCGTACTTAGAACATACTCATTCAGTATGTTTCGAATATCTCGAACACCCTGTATAAGGATATGTATCTGGAAACTATGCACTTCTTCATTTAGAATAACAAGAGTAAAATACGAGAAATAAATTTATACTTCAAAAAACGTTAAAAGTACTCGTTTGGACAATATTGTTAGAATTTCTTGTTTTCTGTTCATGTCAATTAATAAAATTAATAAAAATCTCTCCGTTTTTTTGAAGTATAAATTTATTTCTCGTATTTTACTCTTGTTATTCTAAATGTAGAAGTGCATAGTTTCCAGATACATATTCTTATACAGGGTGTTCGAAATATTCGAAACATACTGAGTATGTTCTAAGTACGGCCCTGTAATCACATTTTTTAGTGGTCTGTACTCGCAAACATACAAACTCAATTGAATTTCTAGGATGCTTCTCTAGATGCATTAAATGGATTTCATTTCAAGCTAAAAAATAAAAAAACCTCTCCGATACCATTGTTAACCCCCAAAACGTGCATAAATTATAACTTTGACGGTAAATTTTTGGTAGTAAAATTGTCTGCGGAAAAATGAAAAGGAAATAAGTAGATTCGATTTTTTATACCCTTTCAAATTATAAATAGCAATTTTCAAAAAATCTATATACAGGGTGTTGTTTTTTGGAAAGACGAGTTTTTAAATTTTTTGTTAAGCCGGACCTGCATTATCTTTTTTACGTGTACGAAATCTCAAAATAATATACAGGGTAACTCGGAAGTTATGAGGTTCGAAAGAAATAGGATAAATTTATAAAACACCTTGTATCTCGGTTATAAAATGCAGAAGACACATTAAATATAAGTTTTTGGAAGCACCAAAGTGATCCTTATCTACAGTTAAAGTTAGGCCCTTTACCAATGAAACACACTGTATAAGGATTGAGGGAGGTCCAACCTAATTACTTTTTGAAATACGGGGTGTTGAAGTTATAAAAATTTAAATGTTTTTATTCGATAAATTGTTTTTAAATGAAAAAGGGCTTATTTCATTGGAGAAACATATTTCAATTCTTGATCCAGTGGTGTAGATCTGGAAGAATATGTCACCTCTCCCCTTTTTGTACACAAATTCAGTGGAAAATAGATCAGCTCTCTGAAAAGAGTCATTTTCTTGCAAATTATTTATCCACCTCCCTGAGTATTAAAAAAATAGAATCGAAAGCGTAGACAGACGAATGCTTAATTATATTTTTTGACAAAAATATTTATTCAAGCAAAATGGCGAAACTTGACGATTTTCTGACGAAGAAAAAGGACACGGTCCCGATTTTGGATATGTCGAAAACGGTGGTGAATTCCAAAGAAGAATTCAGAAGGTTGCTGGAAAAAGTACCTGATTTTAAAATTAAACCGGAAAAAATTTTACCGGAAACAATGAAAATCAAAGAGAAAAATTTCAAATTTAAAACCGCCAAACGCGATGCTAGACATAGTAAGGAAAAATACGTCTTTATGGATCCTTTACCTGCCGAAATGACTAATTTGAAATTGGAAGATTTGGCGGCCGTTTCTATCGATTGGAAAATGCTAACAGATCTTAGACCGAAAAGCAAAATTGAAGAAAATTATTTTTCAAGGTAAACTTTTCCAAACTAATTAATAGGGTACACGCATATTTCATATTTTTCTTAGATATTAATTTGTAATAGTAAAGTTGATATCAAAAATAACTAATAATAGGAAATAAACCAGTTTCCATTTTAAATTACTTCCAAATTTTAATGCACTTTCCGACCAACACCCGAGGATTTCCGAGCGCTACCGCTACCGCTACCGCTACTTTTGTCAATATGGCCGGTATTGCACTAGGTTATGTGTAGTTTTGTGTTTATATTGTATTAGTCCGGTCAATTTAGGCATTCGAAGTTACATAAAGTCCCAACAAGCTGAATTTCTGTGAAGTTGTTCAAAACATAATTACAAACAATGTCTAGAAGTTCCCCATCATTCCCCTGTAAGGGAAAAATTTAATTCAAGGTCAAAGGTAAAAAAAAATGAGTTTTTCGCGATTTTCAGCAAAACGGTAAGTTTTATCATAAAAGTACCTCAAACAAAAATTGTAGATCATAAAATTATCTATAAAAAATGTATCAATACTTTTTTCCTTACGAGCCACCGTTTCTGAGATATAACGATTCTAAAAGTTATAAAAGTTGTTATGGTCATAATATGCACACGTTTCCACGCCACCTATGAGGTAGTGTACTTAGCGCGTTTTTGATAACGTGGTTTCCCCTGTAGGCCTACTCCACGGGTCAGTTGTGATCCTGTTTAATGTAAAACTATTGCAATATAACGGAAATTTTCAAAGATTGGGAAAGAAGACGATCAAGATGAAGAACAAGAATTTGAAACTTACGAATAAGACGAATAAACTTCAACACTTTTTTTTCATTTACATCGCTTTTATCTTTCCCAATCTTTGAAAATTTCCGTTATATTGCAATAGTTTTACATTAAACAGGATCACAACTGACCCGTGGAGTAGGCCTACAGGGGAAACCACGTTATCAAAAACGCGCTAAGTACACTACCTCATAGGTGGCGTGGAAACGTGTGCATATTATGACCATAACAACTTTTATAACTTTTAGAATCGTTATATCTCAGAAACGGTGGCAAGTAAGAAAAAAAGTATTAATACATTTTTTATAGATAATTTTATGATCTACAATTTTTGTTTGAGGTACTCTCATGATAAAACTTACCGTTTTGCTGAAAATCGCGAAAAACTCATTTTTTTGACCTTTGACCTTGAATTAAATTTTTTCCTTACAGGGGAATGATGGGGAACTTCCAAACATTGTTTATAATTATGTTTTGAACAACTTCACAAAAATTCAGCTTGTTGGGACTTTATGTAACTTCACTCTCATTTTTTGGTCTAAATTGACCGGACTATATTAAGTGTATAAATTTTTAAGGTTAATTGAAATTGGGAAGCTGCAAAATAAAAGCAGAGCGCAAGAAAGGCGACAACTTCAAATGGATCCACAAATTCGAAAGAGTAAAAATAAGTCGGGAGTCGTGGAAATGAGAGTAGTGTCCTGTACGGATTGCGGAGAAGATTTTTGCAATGGTCGGTATTAAAAAAATCGAAATGTTGGTGTGCGTCATCGATTGTGACGTATATCCGGGTTTTGGCTATGTCGTTTATATTATTTACCATTTTGCTAACCTTAAATTTGATAAATAAAATCAAATTTAAATTACCAGCTTCTTTTCTAACTGAAAATAATTTCAATTATGTTTTTCCATGTATCTAGGCATGTTTTTGTTTTATTTGAATAAATATATGTAGGCATTTTTGTACCCAAACCCCCATAAGCGCGCCGCTGTAGTAACGTGTGCCTTTCAGCGCTCCACGTATGTTCGCCATTCAATAGAAAAAAACATTGCCGCTACGAAAGGTACGACTGCATCCTATTTTGAAGAAAGTAATTTCTTGAATAGGATTAATCAATGGCGCACACCAAAAAGGGTATTATACTAACTTTATTAAATATCTGGTATAGAAGTTGATTTTATTGTATAAATTTTAGGTAGAAGTTGTTGTAAGTATGGATATGATTTGTTTGCTAGACTGCCGGAGCTTCCGAAAGAAGCGGAAAAAGTAATTTCACCTAGTTCCGGTGCTGTACCGAAAAGAAGAATTAAAACGAGGACTAGATCGAAGAGTAAGCCTAGAAGACGGGATAGATCGAAGTCGCCCAAAAAGGATGGGTCTAAGTCGAGGAAAAAATGAAATTTTTGAATTCGTTGATATGAAAAAATAGATTGTTTTTGATAAATATGTGATTTTGAATAAAAAATATTCGTTGAATGTTGTTTTTTTTATAATAAAAAAGGAGGTAAATTGAATTTTTGTTAAGGGGTGGATGAATGGTTAGGCTAAAGCTAAAGACTAACAAGCTGAAGACTACATTTTTATCAATCTATTTCTGAATTTTTTTTTCATGGACATCATTATTTGTAGATACAGGAGAGAAAATAAAGTAAAGTATCTTTTTTCAAAAATCTGATTTTTATTTTTTTTCTCACCTTTGGAACGTTTGTCAGTAATTTTTGAATTTAACAAGCTAAAGACTACATTTTCATCAATCTATTTCTGAATTTTTTTTCCATGGACATCATTATTTGTAGATACAGGAGAGAAAACAAAGTAAAGTATCTTTTTTAAAAAATCTGATTTTTATTTTTTTTCTTGCCTTTGGAACGTTTGTCAGTAATTTTTGAAAATAACAAGCTAAAGACTACATTTTAATCAATCTATTTCTGAATTTTTTTTCCATGGACATCATTATTTGTAGATACAGGAGAGAAAATAAAGTAAAGTATCTTTTTTCAAAAATCTGATTTTTATTTTTTTTCTCACCTTTGGAACGTTTGTCAGTAATTTTTGAATATAACAAGCTAAAGACAACATTTTTATCAATCTATTTCTGAATTTTTTTTCCATGGACATCATTATTTGTAGATACAGGAGAGAAAATAAAGTAAAGTATCTTTTTTCAAAAATCTGATTTTTATTTTTTTTCTCACCTTTGGAACGTTTGTCAGTAATTTTTGAATCTAACACCCGGTATATCTGCCTGGTAGAAAACCCAGCTCTGGAAATAGACATTCATCTCGCCTGTTTAATGATCAAAGACTCAAATCAACTGTAATAAAAACAAAATTGTAATTTCTTTATTGAAAAAAAAAATATATATATATATGTATAAGAAAAGTTTATAAACAAAAAAAAAATAAAAATTCAAACATTAATTCGCCTCGGATCTTCCAGCCTCAAGACAGAAACATCATCATTAACAAAAGAAACATCTTGGGGCGTTAAAAAAACAAACTGCAATTCAGGTTTCGACTTTGCGTGATGCAATAAAATGTCAATAACTTTAGTGCGATTCAATTTGTCCATATAAACATCGAATTCGTCGAGAAAATAAAACGGCAACTCCATGCACTGCCACAGAGCGTACAAAAACGCCACAGTGGAAAAGGATCTTTCCCCGCCTGATAAATTCGACGTTGTTGTGTGTCCTTGAGAACCGTGTTGAGGTATAACGATCAATTCTAATTTCTTATCCGCTATGTTTATATCCAAAGTACCTTTAAATTGTCGATATTCCAAGATTTTTTTAAAAGAATACTTCATGTAAGTTACGAAATATCTTTCGGTTAGTTTGTAGTGACGGTTTCGTTTTTCCACTGCTAAAGTGAGTTCGGTGATGTCGTTTTGTAGACTTTTCATTATGTCGGCGGATTTTTTGAATTTCGTAGTTAGTTCTTGGTATTTTTCTATAATTTCATCGACGTTTTCCGTATCCGTTTCAATTCTGGATATTTTATGTTTTACTTCGTTTATGTCGTTGGTAATAGCGAGCACTGTACGTAAATCTGCTAAGCGTTCCCCCACCGCTAGCGCTTCGTTTTCGCATTTTTTTAAATTTTTTTCTTTGACAGCTACTTGGGATCTTGCTTCGTTCACTTTCGCTTCGAATTCTTTTATCCTTCTTTTATCGAATTCTTCACTGGTGGACATTTCTTGCTGTTTTATTTGGTTTTCTTGAATCTCTTGGTTCAAACTTTGTATTCTCACTTCTAAATGTTTAGTGGAATCGCTCAATTTCGATAAATTAGTTTCTTTTTCGCTTATCACCGATTTGATTTCTTTAATTTCTTCATTAACTTGCTCTAGATCTGCTGTTTTATTGTTAACCATCTTTTTGCACTCTTCCAATTCTTTTTCTAAAAATTGTACGTTCTGCACTTCCGGTTCCGCTGAAGCATTCAGCTCCTCCAACTGTTTCCTCAACTGGGCTCTGGCTAGATTCACCTTCTTCACTTTATCTTCCAATTGTTGTCTCTTGTTTATCTAAAATAAAAATTACCATCATAGACTAGGGTTGATAATTTTTAAAATGGTAAAAAGTGAAAAAAAATTATAGTAGGATGAAACCCATTGGAAGAGGTAGAAAATATAACAAAAACGGAAGGAAAAATAAATTACGGGCGATCTAAGGTCGGGAAGGGGAAGGGGGTGAGTTTTTAAGGGTAAAAAACGGTTAATCTCGATTTCCGAGAAAACTGCAAGTCTTATGAAAAAAAGTTGAATGGCAAAGTTGTAGGTAATAAAAAAATCGACAACTTTTGTATTGATACTTTTTTCACATAACCTCAAAATTTATGTGAAAAATTCGAATAACTGAGTTTTTGGTTTTTTATTTTTATCTTTTGCAAAAAAAATTATTTTTTCACTAAATTTGGTGAAAACTCATCTTTGTATGTCCCAAGCATACAGTAATTTTTTTGATTTAAAATATTAATTTTTTCACTTTATTTTGACTTAATATCGAAAAAGCACCCTAATTTTCAATCGAAAATTCTCACGTCAAAATATCTGCTTTTTTAAAAAAGTTGGTGTGCTTCCTATTCGTTGAAATCTCTACTTTCTGATGATATAAAAAAAATATACATTACCATGGTAAATGTTCTCAGAAAATGCAAATAATGAAAAAAAATCGAATCCGAAAATTTTTTTTTTTAATTATTATGTATTAATTTTTAGGAATTTATTAAAATTTACACTTTAATTATTAGAAAAACGTAAGATTTCAAACCTAAAGTGTAAATTTTAATAAATTCCAAAAAAATTATACATAATAATAAAAAAAATAAATTTTCGGATTCCAGTTTTTTTCATTATTTGCATTTTCTGAGAACATTTACCATAGTAATGTATTTTTTTTATATCATTAGAAAGTAGAGATTTTAACAAATAGGAAACACACCAACTTTTTTGAAAAAGCAGATATTTTGACGTGAGAATTTTCGATTGAAAATTAAGGTGCTTTTTCGATATTAAGTCAAAATAAGGTGAAAAAATTAATATTTTAAATCAAAAAAATTACTGTATGTTTGGGACATACAAAGAAGAGTTTTCACCAAATTTAGTGAAAAAATATGTCACCTTTTTTAGGGATAAAAATTTAAAAAAAAAATCTAAAAAATGGACGGTTAATTGATGTTTTTGGCAAACGATGATATGGACCTTTTTTATGTATTTTGGCAAGGAAAATCTGAAAATCACCATAACTTTATCATGAAAATCATAGTTTTCGGAAAAATTAGATTTTCCAAAAAATTTTCCGAGTTTTCCTGGTAAGATATTTTTTTTGTGAAAAACAGATGAAATTTTTGAAATCGCCATATCGAAAAACCCCTGTGTGCAAAATTTAAACGAAATCGGAAATCAAAAATTTTTTTTTCGATTTCGATAGCAAGGGGGTACCCTTGGAATCGGAATTTATTTTTTTATTCTTCAATTTTGACCTTTAATATCTCGTCTCCAAATGGGAATTAAGGAGTCAAATTTTTTTTGACGTTAATTTAGACCTTCTACTATCGATTTATGTATATTCGGTTGCTTCGATTCCATAGGCGTAGACTATATACTTTTTTAAAGGAATGCATGTCCAAAAAAAGCGACTTTTAACTTTGGCCCTGTATAACATTTTTATTTATGAAATCGAAGAAACCAAATATAGAACATTGGTTAGAGCCATTTGTGCTCTATCCAACGGTCAAGAGATAAATGTCATATCTTGAACGGTTTAGTCGCAATGGCAGTTTAAAGAAGGGCGTGTAATGACGTTTTAGAAAAATTTCCAGGTTTTTGGAGAAAAACGGGTGTATAGTGAATGTATTGTCGAAATGGTCAATTTTTATGTATTTTGGGTCGAAAAATCGGAAAATCGTATTTTTTTTCGATAGAATGTATAATTTTTCCGAAAAACCGGATCTTTTTGAATTTTCTTCAATTTATAGAGGAAAAAATTTTTTTTACAACAAGCTATTCGTTTTTTATAAATGAAAATACAGTTTTCAAGTTAACCAAACTTGATTTTATCTAACCTAACCAATTTTTTGCAATTTAACTTAACCTAACTTAATTTATTCTATTCTAACCTAACTTAATTTTTTGAAAAATTTTCTTAAAAATTTGACAACTTTTTTCCATATGAAATTAAGGAATGAAAATTTTTTTCAAACGAATATAGATCGTCTACTATCGATTAATAATGATTTGGTCGTTTCGATTCCATTGGCGTAGGTGATGGGAATTTTTAAAGTGAAAAAAGATACTTGAAAATTGAAATTATAACGTTTTTCAATCAAATTTATGGCAATAAAAATTCGAAAAAAAATGTTTTAGTATAAAGATAGATGAGGCAGGTCCGTATTTGGCAGTCCGTATTTGCAAAAGATAAAAATAAAAAACCAAAAACTCAGTTATTCGAATTTTTCACATAAATTTTGAGGTTATGTGAAAAAAGTGTCAATACAAAAGTTGTCCATCTTTTTATTACCTACAACTTTGCCATTTAACTTTTTTTCATAAGACTTATAGTTTTTCCGGAAATCGAGATTAACCGTTTTTTACCCTTAAAAACTCACCCCCTCCCCCTTCCCGACCTCAGATCGCCCGTAATTTATTTTTCCTTCCGTTTTTGTTATATTCTCCACCTCTTCCAATGGGTTTCATCCTGCTATAATTTTTTATTATCGACAAATAATTACAAATAAATAATATAAAATACCTGCTCCTTCATACCGTTCCTAAATTCTTCCAACTGTTTCACCACAGACTGTTTTTTCTTTTTCAACCCCTCAATATTCTCCTGAAGCTGTACCATATGATCTTTTATATCAACTTGTAGATACTGAGCCCTGTGATAAGACGAAGCATAACTTCTATAATTAGGATCGGGGTAATATTTATCCCCCTTAATCGTGATACCTTGATAGCAATGCCTAGGTACTCGCTTTATATCAGATAACAATTCTTGTGCTCTTACATCTGAAGGAATTAATAGAATATTTTCAGGACCACAGTTGTCTACGATACAATTGGAAACTATTGTATCTTGGATTTCTATTGCGTTGTAAATGCTTATACAATCTTTCGGTTGATAAACTAAGTTTCTGGTAACATCATGTTTACGGAAAATGAATTTGGAAGTTATTATTTGTGGATGAGATCCTGAGCCGAGAACTTTATTGAAGATATCTCTTAAAAGTTGGTTGTCTTTCTTATTATCCACTGCAAATGCGCGTAAGAGCCCTGGTCCTATGTACCCTACAAATTATTTTCAAATTAAATAAAGAATAAGTAACAATATAAATATTTACCTTCCACAGCTACTGTCCATTTTTTATCTTTGATTTTTATATAGGAACCTAAAGGACCTCTAGGTTCTTGTTGAAATTTATTTGCGTATTGTGAAATCATTTGTTTAATTCTTGGCATTTCTCTTCCGTATAATAATAATTCGTTTCCAGATTCTGCATTTAGGGCATTCAAATTATTTTTTTCGTTGTTGATGTTGTGGTCAATTTGTGTAATTTCTTGTCTTAAATTTTTTTCTTCGGCTTCTCTTTGTGATAAATCACCTCTTATTTGAAATAGATCGTTTTTTGAGGTTTCTAAGTGATCATCCAAGCCTTTCAATTTGTTTTGTAGTGCGGCTAGATTTTGTATTCTTTCCACTTTTTGCTGTTCTACTTTGGACATATTTTCTGTTGTTGTAGCAATGTCTTGTTTCAAGGATTCAATGTCAGATGTTTTATTTTGTATAGATGTCAAAATTTGGTGTTTTTCTCTTTTTTTAGAAGCAACATTTCTCCTCAATTCATCTATTTGAGCTTGTAGATCTAATTGGGGCCTTTTCTGTACCTCTTTCTGTTCTTTAATTTCCAACAGTTGCTGCTCCAAAGATTGAAGCTTTTTCTTAAATTCCTTCAAATTATCAATTCTTTTATCGGAATTTATTTTGAAATTATTCAATTTACTTTCCACACTATTAAGAATTTTGTTATTAGCTTCTAATTCATCTTCTACATCTCTAACTTTAGACCAAACAAGTTCTCTTTGTAACAATAATTTTTTATCTTTTAGAGACAAAATAGATTTATGATTATCCATTTTCACTTTCAAACGTTTGATCTCCTCCTGCAATTTACGAAAGTTCTCATTTTTGTCATTCATTATTCTTATTGAATCTTTTTTATTGGTTTGTATCTTTCTATATTCTATCTCGAGGTTTTCTAGTTTGGTTGCTTTCATGAACAATGTAAATTTACTTTTGGGATCATTACTGCTTAAAAAATTTCTTGATGTGTCTTGGTTTAATATACATATGGGATTGTCAACTTGTATATTCAAATTTAAAGTGACATTTTGTACTTCTTTGGCTTGGGTTGATATTATTTCACCTCTTTCCGACTTTACTCTATAAGAACCTCCTCCATTTGAGTTTAAATTACGAATAATATGAATGCAGTTACCATAAACAGTTGGTTTATAAGCCATGGGCCCTTCATTGCAAAGTTCTATTTCAATAGTAGCAGAAGGTTTACCTGCCTTAACGAATCCTTTAACACTGGTACCTCTGTTTGTAAGAGTTGCTTTACCACCTAGACCAATTATTAAAGCTGTTAAAATAGCACTTTTCCCACTCCCATTCTTTCCTATTACAAAGCTGATATTATTCACAAAATTCACTTCTAGTAGTGAATGGCACATAAAATTTCTCAAAGTCATACAATTTACAGTTCCTGCACGTCTTTCATTGTTACTTTCTGCAGTTTTAGATTTTTTTGGCACAAAATTTTTACTATCTCCTGGAATCTGACTAAACGGTTTTCGTTTTCTAGATGTCATGTTGGTTTAGTTGAGCAAAATAAAACCTTTGTCCATTAAATTATAATTCTTAAACAGATAACTAAGTGGTAATTATAATATTTGATAATGCAATAATGCAGTTTCAAAATTAAAGCTGTTGATGTCTGTCAGAAACTTTCTTCTATTTTCAAACAATGACATATGTCAAAAACTATTTGGCACTTTTTTAGTCGGCAACTACAGCCTAACAATTTGACCAGCAGAGAAAGTATGTGAGTTTTGAGTGCATTTGACTTTACTGCTAATGTTATTAACTTATTAATGTTCAAAATGTAACATCAACTAATAGCGAGATTTTACAGAAGGTTACTTTAGTTGCCTTGGATACTACCATTGTCTAGACCATGATTGACAGTGAGATGTTAATGAAAAGAAGAAACGATATAACCTAACTTCTAACTTCATTGTTTACATTATTTCCCGCCAATTAAATGTTTAGGTTGTTCTGTAATCTGTAATAATAAATCTAATAATATAAATATAATTATTAATTGGTTATAAAAGGTAACGTTTTTTTCGTTGAAATGTATATTAAAGTAAGAAAAAATGGTGATGCAAAACAAGAATGGATTATTGAAATATCAAAACGAAATACAGTACTAACAATCGAAAATTGGATTGAACAACAAACTGGTATTAAAAAAGAGGAACAAACGTTAATTTTCAAAGGAAAAACGGTAAGTTTTTGATTATAAATAACCTAACAATACCACACCATTTCATGATATTATTTTCAGTTAGAATCTAATGTTCCAATATTAGATTATCAAATCGAAAACAACAATGTTGTACAATTATTTATCAAAACCTTGAAAAAGGACGATCCTAAACCCGTTGAAGAAGATAATAAGAAAGTTGACAAAGACTTTATAGATGCTGAAAGTCTGTATTATAAAGTCGGTAATTTAATTGATGTTATGGTAGAAGATGATGGAAGCTGGTATGAAGCATCTATAATAAAAATATTCATCAAAGAGGAAGGAACTTCAAGTACTGATACTACTATAGAAGAAAAAAATTTAACATTTAGAGTCAAAAGGTAAGTTTATATTTGTTTTTTTCATCTTCCACTTATTTCGGTTTTTATTTTTAGTGCAGATCATATAACTCCAGGATTTGAAACTGATGCCTCGTTTAAGGATATTAGACCTAGATCATATTATACTTATAAGTTGGATGAGTTATGCCCAGAAATGATTGTTTTAGCAAATTACAACCTGGAGGAAAAGAAATCTAGGGGTGTTTGGTAAGCAAAAGGTAAATAATTACAAAACCTAGTGCTTATTTTGGTTAAATTTTAGGTACGACTTCAAAATAGAAAAGGTTAGTAGGACTAATGTCACAGGTACTCTTTTGTTAGGTGGAGACAAGGCACCAATTGCAAATTGTTCTATTACATTTATCCAAGAAATTATGCGAATAGAGGAACCTAGGTTAATTACGGAAGCTGGTAGTGAAAAACAATTATCAAATTATTCAGAAAAGACAAAAAGTAAGTAAATGACAAAAATAAAAATTGTTCAATACTTCGACTAATATAATTTTAGGAAAATATCCTTATAACTGTAATGCTTGTAAAGATAATTTGAAGAAAAAATGTCGAGAATGTGGATGTAAAATATGTCACGGTAAAGAAAACTGGGAAAAAATCATATTATGTGACGAATGCGATGACGAATATCACATAACATGTTTAAAACCTCCTTTATCAGATGTCCCAGAAGGAGATTGGTATGTTAACATCCAGTTGATGTGAAAATTAAATAAAAAACAAATATTTTCTTGTAGGTATTGCCCATCTTGTAAAGTAGATGATTCCAAAATTACCAAAAGAGGCGAGGAAGTAAAATTAAGTAAAAAACGTGCAAATATGGCTAGCAAAACAACCACATCAACTCGAGATTGGGGTAGAGGAATGGCTTGTGCTGGTAGAACAAAACAATGCACTGTTGTACCAAAAGATCATTTCGGTCCAATACCTGGAATAGATGTAGGAACCAGATGGAGGTTTCGAATACAAGTGAGTAATTTGACAACCCCAATATTATGGTACAATAACTCCAAACAATTTTAGGTATCTGAAGCAGGTGTTCACCGACCTCACGTTAGTGGTATCCATGGTTCAGGTAATAAAGGCGCCACTTCTATTGTTTTAAGTGGAGGATATGCAGATGATGTCGACAAAGGAAATGAATTTATATATTCAGGCAGTGGAGGAAGGGATTTATCAGGAAATAAAAGAATGAATGTTCAAACTTCTAATCAAGAATTAACGAGGGCCAATAAGTAATTTATTTGAAATAGTTTTTCCAGTGTAATTATATTCATTGTTTTAGAGCGTTAACTGTGAATTGCAATGTACCTTTTAATGAAAAAGGAGCTCAAGCTAAAGACTGGAAAAAAGGATTACCTGTAAGAGTAGTGAGAAGTTATAAAGGTAAAGAACATTCCAAGTATTGTCCGGATGAAGGTTTACGTTATGATGGTATTTACAAAGTGGTTAAATATTATCCCGAAGAAGGAGAATCTGGTTTTATTGTCTATAAATATGTATTTAGAAGAGATGATCCAAATCCAGCTCCTTGGGAAAAGGGTGGACAAGAATTTGACGTTATTGTAAGTTTTATATAAAATTACAAACATTTCTTAGACTTATTCATTTTTTTTTATAGTATCCTGAAGGATATTTAGAAGCTCAAGCTTTAAAAGAAAAGGAAAAAGGAGAAACCAAAAACGGAAAAGGACAAAAACGTAAAACTACATCCAACATTTTAACTGAATTTGTAAACGTCAAGAAAAAATCGAAAGTATCTTATACATTACCAAAGGAAGTAGAAGATTTAATCAAAGAAGATATCGATAATGCAAAATTGTGGTTAGAATGCAATGAAGTATTACAAAATGGAAAACCGGAATATCTTGCTAAAATCGAAGAAGTTTTCAAATGTATATGCTGTCAAGAAATCGTATTTGATCCCGTCACTACTGAATGCAAACATAACTTCTGTCAGGTGAGTATTTGAGACAAACTGTACATACATAGATATTGAAAATTGTTAAGATTAAACTCTTTTGAACGAAAATAAGTAGGGTACATTTGAACTACTCAGATTTCTTAAGATCTCTTACTATATAAAGAAATAACAGGGGAAATCGAGTTGGTACATTTGAACTACTCAGATTTCTTAAGTTTCTAATTTGTTTTATTTTCTTTTCAGGATTGTTTAAGACGAGCTTTCAAGCTAGAACTTTATACATGTCCATGTTGTAGATTCGAATTAGGAAAAGATTATGAACTCGCTGTTAATTCTAATTTAAGTGAAGCTTTAAAATTATTATTTCCCGGTTATGGAAATGGGTAGTTATTTTTAAAATTTTAATAAATAAATATTTTTATTGTAATTTTTATATTTTGACTTACGATGTTTTTGTGTGGTTATTTTTTAGTATTTATATTATTAGGTAATTTTAAATTTATAAAATATTGAATTGTAGTTTAAACAGGGCCGGATTTACTCTTGGTGCCGCCTTAGAATGAATCTAGGAAGTTTTTTTTTTCGATTTTATTATTATTATTATAAATTTGTTGAAATAGGTGATTAAATGTTTAGTATTTATAATAAATATATCAAAAAACATATTGATTTGTTTAATTTATCCTAAAATAAACATATTTTTATTATAAAAGGGACAGACTTAAAAAATAAGACAACAAGACTTAACATAATGAAAAAAGCATAAAATTACGGATTGAGAGCCTCATTTTTTTAAAAATTTGATAAAATAAGGGAAAAATCGAAAATTAAAATCATTGGCGCTGAGATGGAGTGAAAAACATAAGGGAAAACCCTATTTAAGTCAAGAAAAATACAAAAAGTGAAATATACTTTTTCTAAAAAATAAATACGAAGATATTGAAGGAAAGAAAGTTGCACTTTTTAAAAGTTTTTTCCATTTATTGATTCAACGACAATGACCTACGAAAACCTACAAGTGCTATCGACTCGATTTTCAGGAAACCTCGCCTGCTGTTTATATTTACTAGCCTTGGATAATAGCGGGGTTAGATCCCGTCGTATTGCTACCACTGATTCTGCGCTTAAAAAGCTCGCACGCTCTCATCCAAGGCGCAAGCTTGGGAAAAGTGTAGTTGGGCTTCGAGTCGGGTCAGTTAAATGAGGGAAAACAAACGGGCTGTGGCGGGGTAAATAATTTATTTATTTTTATTTTTTCAACAGTTTTAGTACATTTGTTTTTCGGATAGTTTTCGTGAAACAAATAGGTGAGTTGTGATATATTAAAATTGTAACAGTTGCAGTGGTTTTTATGTTACGAAGGGTGGTTTCTTTTTATCGAATTTAATGTAGGTCGTGTTTTTCTTATAACTAAAACAGAGAATGATGGGGGGGTTGAAAATTTTGAGATCATTCAAACAAGTGTTTTTATAAAATAAAGTAATTTATATGTTTGTTTAAACTTGTTGATTTAAAGGGTGGGTATATACACTATTTTTTTTTAATTTTTTTTACTAATAATTGCATTTCTGAAAAAGAAACTAAGAAAATATTAAAAATTACTGATTTTCGAAAATTAACTTGGAAAAAAATAAAAATTTGACATTAAATATTATAAATTTTGACATTACAATTTTGGGTACGGTCTCTTTGTTTGCTAACTCAAAATATTCTATCCTTATATATGTATTATTTTTAATTATTAATAATAATAATATTTATTATAATTAAATAACAATTGAATTTTATTTTCTTGATGAAGTAGGAAACTTTTCTGTCCAGAAAAAACAATATTTTTATATTAAAATTTATTCAATTAATGAAAAATTTTTATACAATTTGTCCCACTAAGTTGGAATCATATGGAAAACTTTTTTATTATTAATTTCAGGAAAAAAATTATTCTTCATAAAAAGTTTTCTGCTTTATCTAAAACCCAGGATCAAATATCAAATTTTTTGGTCGTATACAGGGTTTGTCAAAAAATATTAGTGTTTCTCAATGTTGCATTTCTAAAAAAGAAACTCAAAAAATATCAAAAATTACTGATTTTCGAAAAATAATTTGAAAAAAAAATAAAAATTTGACATTAAATATTATAAATTTTGACATTACACTTTTGGGTACGGTCTCTTTGTTTGCTAATTCAAAATATTCCATCTTTATATGTAATTATTTTTAATTTTTAATATTATTTATTATAATTAAATAACAATTGATTTTTATTTACTAGGAGAGTCATTAGTTTGGATTAATGATTGTCTCGATGAAGTAGGACTCTTTTTGTCCAGAAAAAAAAATATTTTCATATAAATATTTATTCAATTCGTAAAAATTTTTTATACAATATGTCCCACTAAGTTGGAATCATATGGAAAACTTTTTTATTATTAATTTTATGAAGAAAAACTATATTCTTCATAAAAAGTTCTGCATTATCTAAAACCCAGAATCAAATATAAAATTTTTTGGTTCTATACAGGGTTTATCATAACATTAGTTTTTCTCAAGTAGAAAATATTAAAAATTAATGATTTTCGAAAATTTATTGGAAAAAAAATCAAAATTGTGCATTAAATTTTGATATTAATTTTTTAGGTGCGGTCTCTTTGTTTGCTAATTCAAAATATTCTATCCTGATATGTAATTATTTTCAATTTTTAATAATAATATTTATTATAATTAAATTACAATTGATTTTTATTTACTAGGAGTCATTAGTTTGGATTAATGATTGTTTTGATCGAGTAGGACTTTTTTTTGTCCAGAAAAAACAATATTTTTATATAATTATTTTTCTACTCCCGTTTTATAATATACTTATTAAAAGACTAAAATCTGTATCATAATGAAATTCATTATGATACAGATTTTCATTATGATACAGATTTTTAAACCAATAGGAATGCGACATTCGCACAATATTTAATATAGCCATGGATACCTGGTTGACATTTCTGAAATTAATTATATTAGGTCTGTGGCCATGCAATAAAAGTGTAGCACTGAGCTATACGAATTTATTCATTTTAATTATGTTTTAATGCTTTCTGCAGTATACAAATGCAATATACATAGATATTCCCAAATTTAGTAATTTTACACGTATTTTTTCACAGATAGACCTGAATTTTTCAAAATTATATAGCTCAGTGCTACACTTTTATTGCAGGCGAACAGACCTATGAAGTGACACTTAATTTGATAGCTGTCAAATAATTTTAATTTTCAAAAGTAACAATTAAACTAAATAATTATTGATTTAATAATTTTTATTAATCGGAGTAGAAAAATTATTGTATGAAACTTTCATGTAATGGCCATTAATACACTCGCATATTATATACGAAACTCGCCTGCGGCTCGTTTCGTATCCTACAATATGCTCGTGTCTTAATGGCTATCATTACATGTTCGTTGCATAAAATACTATTATTCAATTCATGAAAAATTTTTATACAATATGTCCCACTAAGCTGGAATCATATGGAAAACTTTTTTATTGTTAATATATTTTAGGAAGAAAAATTATTCTTCATAAAAAGTTCTGCATATTATCTAAAACCCAGAATCAAATATCAAATTTTTTGGTCGTATACAGGGTTTGTCAAAAAATATTAGTTTTTAATTCTCAAGTGTAAAGTGTAATAATTGCATATCTGAAAGAGAAACTGGGAAAATATTAAAAATTATTGATTTTCGAAAATTAATTTGAAAAAAAAAACAAAATTTAACATTAAATATTATAAATTTTTACATTACGATTTTAGGTACGAACTCTTTGTTTGCTAATTCAAAATATTCTATCATTATATGTATTATTTTTAATTTTTAATAATAATATTTATTATAATTAAATAACAATTGATTTTTATTTCTGTTTTATTTAATAGTTTGGATTAATGAAGTCTTTATGAAGTAGGACTCTTTTTTGTCCAGAAAAAACAATATTTTTATATAAATATTTATTCAATTTATGAAAAATTTTTATACAGTTTGTCCCACTAAGTTTTAGGATGAAAAATTATTCTTCATAAAAAGTAACAGTAACATTTTTCGATATTGTCAAATTTAAAGGTACTTTACACTCGAGTAAAACTAATATTTTTTGACAAACCTCGTATACGACTGACAAAATTTATGACTGATAAGCGATTTTTTTGCTGGTAATCAAGTTTTGCCTTAATTTTGTAAAAATATCAATTTTCTCGACCCAATTCAAGCCTAATTTGCAATGGAAATATTAAAATAAAATTATCACAAAATAACCTGAATTTTTTTTTCAATATCACGTTTAATTTCGTATTTCTTCTCATCCGAAAGTTATGCGGAAAAGTGCAAAGCATTCGAGCACGTTCTATTTTCGACGACCAGTTTTTCCCAAACATACATTGCTTACATATTACGAATTTTCAATGGATCAACAACTAAATTTAGCATCAAAATATTTCACAATCAACTTCGTGTGGATTTCGAAGTAGGTGCTTAAAAATAGTATAGGTATATAGATAAAAAATATTATATTTAATTTGAACTCGAACGAAAATGTAGTTTTTGATGATGAAGCATATACAGGGTGTCCGAATGACTCGATACCAAAATGAGGTAAAAAAAATGTTAGAAAATCAGATCAATAATAAAACTAGCCGTTGTTTATGAGCTATAGGGATCTAAAGTTTCGAAATAAAAACTGCTACTATATTTTCACATATTATCCTAACTATATTTGTCGCTTAAAAAACATTTTGCAAATTTTTTTTTCAATTTTTCAAAAATTAAGGGTTGAAAAAATTGTTTTTTGAAATATTGCAATACGTCATCTTATAGGGTATAAAATTCCCTACAATTTTGATTTCCACAATTTTTTTGTACAGTCAAATCTAAAAAAGTTATGGGCGAAAAACTGTTCAATTTCACGTGTTCCAATCTTTGCTTGCAAGCTGCATCGCAAGCACGAGCGGAATCTAGGATAGTAGTCTATACTACATATATTTTCGTTTTAAAAAGTCAAATCCCTACTTTGAACCGAGATTACCCTGTATAATAAAGAATAGTTCGTATTTTTCCAGTTGAAAAATTAACTAAAAAATATGAAATTCGTTCAATCTATTTTAAAATACGCTAATTATAAAAATAGGAAGCGCTCTCATTACAATAATGTGCATATACAGGGTGGCGCACCGAAAACGAAACAGATGCATTTACTGGCAGATGATTCCTTTTTAAAAAAATCCCTCGGACCCGTCGATTTTGTTTTCGAGGGGGACACAAAATTGGCATAAAATCACAGTAACATTTGCAGCCCCCTAAGCGGGGGTGGCACCATCCCTAAAATCTTAAATGGAAAGGGGGGTCGAATGATCCATCATTTAAAAGGTCTTTCAACTCCCTTTATAATGATGTAAAATTCAATGAATTCAAATTCAAATTCAATTCATCTGTTTCGTTTTCGGTGCGCCACCCTGTATGTTAATATTTCGTTACGTTCTAAATTTGGATTGTTTTAAAATTAACACACAGTATAATTAAAAAAAAAATTATTTTCGTTAAAAACATTTTCCTCTCCTAAAATCGATAAAAAAATCACAAAAAGTGTGAAAAAATTTTAAATATTCTAAAAAAAAAAATTAGCAACAAAATATTATAAACAAATATTTATTAGCACATATACTAAAACGCGCGACGCCCGGCTATCTTAATTTTTTTCAATTTAAACAATTTACTACCAAGCTACTAATTTGTACGTAAATATTTACAAGCCTCTACGTAAAATGGAACCATACTTTTTAATTACCTATACAGGGTGTCTCTATTTTCCACCGACTAACCTAGAGATCTCTCGTTTTATCATATTGAAAATTAAAGAGTTCAATACTGTTTAATTCTTTAAATCACCCTGAAGAGTTTCAGGCACGTTTTTGAACTTATAATGAGCTCTTCAGTTATCAATACGATAAAAATACACTATACTTGGTTTACTTTATAAATTTGACCAGCTATTTTGTTTTTTTTTGGGGTAAAATGGCTCCTCGATAATATATTTACCCCTGATTCTAATTTTGAGTATGAACAAGGCTGTAAGTGTTTACCAATTAAATACTATTCAAGATAGACGTTGACCTAGTAACACCCTGTATACATTTATGGTGTATACTTGAAAAATAATTAGTTCCAAGTCAATTAACTTTATTTACCTTTGTCGGTTATCATAAAAAACCGTGTAGATAAATATTTAAAAAAAAAGTTTTTATTTGGCACAATGCTTCATTGAATATTCGAGAAAACTTAGCCTATGTCCCAATAGTTATGAAGCACCCTGTATATTCTGCGAATTTCTCAATATTTCAAGAGTTTTTGTCATAAAAATCTCCAACTTGTTTGGCCTATTTCTTTATACTGCATTTTAATAACTCAAACTTTCCCAAAAACTTGTTAAATTTTTAAATTTCAATTCTGCTTGTTCCAAAAATACATTTTCCATTGTACACAGAAAATGATTCATGCTGTGGATATAAAATTTTTATTATGTACAAATATCTTATAGGATTTAAAAATAATTAAAAACGTATTCTATCTTATCTATATAAAATAATTGAAAATATTGTTTGTCTACTATTGGCAGATTATAAAATGGCAAATACATTTTCAGTTTTATAGTTCGATAATATTAAATTTTTATTGTTTAGTTTTAATATTTACCCAAAGATGCGTTCATCAGGTATGTTTTAATACTACCAATAATTGAGTTGAAAGTCTCTTTAGCATTGAGTTTATTTTGTGGGAAAAGAAAGGTACCTACCAGTTATAATTATTATTATTACCACGTGGCTATAACCACTCCAGAACTTTTGGTCAACAATTTTTAGTTCGATTTATATACGGAGTCCGGTTAAAATCCGGAACCGGACAAGTATTGGAAAATAAATCTTTTTATACAACAAATTTTACTCCAATTCGCTATGCAAAACTGAAACACCCTGTATATTTTGAAAACCCTCTTTATCTATACCATATATCCTCTTGGAAAGATACCAGGAGGGAATGGACAATATTTAATTGCCTGGCTAAAAATAATTGTTTTAGGTCCCGAAAAAAAAATGGTACTCAAAGTTGAAGAAGGGCCCTGTGATGAAACGAAACCCATACTAAATTCTAACGCTTCTAGCGAAGTAGATGACTCGGAAAGCAAATTACAAGAAGCCTACAGGAACATAGCATGGTTGGTTGTTTTTTATTTTCTTCTATACTGGTTACATGTTAAAAATAATTTTTTTAAGACGTAACTTTCCTCTAACCTTTTTAATTTGTGAGATACAGACTGTTTAAAGGTGTTTTTTTTTAAAGAGCCGTCCCTTCGCCGGCATCTCCCAGGTCTCTTAGACTTACTGTCATAGTCCTTTGACTGAACTATAACTATCTTTCAGAGAGGGTTGTTTTACGAAAAGTTGACCACCTGTTGACTCTTTAGTCGGTGGTCTCATCAAAACAGAGTATTTTTTTAATAAAATTTAATTTTGTTTATGATTTTTGCTTTGAAATTTCTTTTTCCATAAAAAATTGTATGGAATACAAAAAGGGTTCAGTTCACTTCTGGTATTACATGAAATAAAATATAGAATTATGTTTGGTAAGTAGACAAAAATAATATTAATACCTCTCAGAGTTCAGCCCCGCAACTTAACTTAAAGGGGATATACGATTAGATAGCTACACAATACAGGGTGTCCCACGACGAGTGAAAACTATCTGTATATGGCAAAATACTTTTAGTAAAATCATGAAAATTTCTACGTTTGGGTTTTTGGATACGATCTTTTCATCTAAAATATTTTCAAAGATGGCCGACTTCCGGTTCTACCGGAAGTCGACTGTAACTTTGTTATTTTAAATGGAACACCCTGTATATTAATACATTTTTGAAATCTACGTAATATTTTAGTATACTTTTGTCTAAAAACTTTTTTCGAAAAATGCACACTTTTTGAGTTATTGATTTTTTTGTAGAAAATTTGACCCTTATAAATTATTTTTTTACGAGGGGACCCTTAAAGATATGAAAATGGTTCCTCTTCGGTTGCCTTAAGCAAGGTCAAACGTATTCGAATCTATGTTGAAAAATTTTTCATTTTATACAGGGTGTGTATAAAAAGTGTTCAAAGTTTAACTTCATAAATATCAAATTTCTTCATTTTTTTAAATAGAACCACCCTGTTTTTTCTATTTTAATGCATTCAGGGGAAAAAAATAAGGCAAGTTCATGAATACTTTCCTATACCTAAACCTTACCGTTATCCAGATATTAAATGTTTTCTGTAATTTTTTAGAGATGCAGGTGTGGTCTAAATTTTGATACAAGCACTAGTTTGAACGCATTCCAAATTTTAAGTTAACCTTGATATCAAAGCTGTGAACGAAATTTTTGTAGGGGGATTTTTTGATGAAAACATAAAATAACATGAATAGATAAATGTTTTGAAAAGTAGATTGTTCTAGAAATTTTCATGATTTTATTATAAGTATTTTGCCATATACAGATAGTTTTCACTCGTCGTGGGACACCCTGTATATATACAAAAAATACACATTTTAGTTCATATCTTCTTGGAGGAAACGTTTCTTATGGGTTTGTAATTCTTGATTATTTAAGGGAAGTGTTAACAAAATATTTACGACTACTACAAATTTATTGTTTAAAAATATTTGCAGACAAAATTCTTCAGCTCTCAATACAAGATGTTTCAAATTATGGTACAATAAAAATTTAAAAATCCTCCTACCACGCCACTGGCTCAACAGAATTTGACATAATTAATATAGTTGATATGTTTTGAAGAGACAATAAACTAAAAAAAATCTTAAATTCGTACTTTTACCCCCCAAGAAGATATAGATATTTCTTCTAAACCTTTTAACATCCTGTATCTCACAAACTAAGAAGATTAGAGAAATATCTCTTAACGATCTATCACCCTGTATAAATTATTATTATTATATACGTATTTTTTTTTAGTTCAATGAAAGCCGATCCCCTCTCCATAGATAAACCCATAATAGCCCTCGATTTATTTTCGACAGCTGTGAAGGTTCAAAACGTTCCTTTGGCGAAACAATGTATAGAAAATCTCAATAAACACTTGGACAAAACAAACGTATTATTGATTCTCCAGCATTTATCGAAATGTAAGAAATACGAGGTGACTTATACATACGATATGGAACCCTCAGCTCCGCCTTTATTGGAGGAAGAATACGAAGGTAGTCAAGATTGGGTACAGGATCTTATAGATAATTTAAGGAATAATTGTCTTTTGGAAATCGACAAAAACGCGGAATTCGTTTTGAAACAAAAGGAAATATTAGATTTGACTTACGTGGATATTTTAACAATTACAACGAGAGATACGTTAAGAATATCAACGGAAATCTTAGTTTACAGTACTGTTATGAGATGGTGTATCGAGGAATGTAAAAGAAGAACCTTGGAGATTCAAAAAATTAACATCACAGCTGTTTTGAGGGATCTCGCCTATGCTCCAAGGTAATTTTAATGTTTTTCTTCCACCCTATACAGGGTGTTTCAAAAAAAGGTAACACCGTCTCTAGGATAGGTAAAAAACTGAAAAATAATTGGGGTTTGCTTAGTTAAATTTTTTTCTAACGCCATCCGTATTCAAGATAAAGGGCGTTGAAGAAAATAAAAAATTACACATTTCTTACGATTTTGCCGAAACTACTGGCACCATTGTAATGAAATTTTATACGAATATGTTTTGGAAGCTGATATATCCCATGAATTTGTTTTTATAACTAACTCTCATAGAGGGCGCTAGTTACACGATTCATACAACGTATTATTCAACATAACTTTTTTAAGGGTAAAATTATTAGTCAAAACTCCAAGTGAACATAAACATCGTTTAATTTTACACCAAAAAGGTACTCTTGGTAAAACTCGATATTATGTACCGTTTTCGGAATATTTTGATTTGAATATTATGAAGTAATAATCGCTCCTGGTATAAACTAATGATAATCAATCAATAAATCTCAATTTTACATGGCAAACTTAGAGAAAAGCGAACTTTATTATTAGTTTATACCAGGAGCGGTTATTACTCCATAATTTTCAAATCAAAATATTCCGAAAACGGTACATAATATCGAGTTTTACCAAGAGTACCTTTTTGGTGTAAAATTAAACGATGTTTATGTTCACTTGGAGTTTTGACTAATAATTCTACCCTAAAAAAAGTTATGTTGAATAATACGTTGTATGAATCGTGTAACTAGCGCCCTCTATGAGAGTTAGTTATAAAAACAAATTCATGGGATATATCAGCTTCCAAAACATATTCGTATAAAATTTCATTACAATGGTGCCAGTAGTTTCGGCAAAATCGTAAGAAATGTGTAATTTTTTATTTTCTTCAACGCCCTTTATCTTGAATACGGATGGCGTTAGAAAAAATTTTACTAAGCAAACCCCAATTATTTTTCAGTTTTTTACCTATCCTAGAGACGGTGTTACCTTTTTTTGAAACACCCTGTATATGTACAGGGTGAATCACGACTAACGGGACGGAGGTTTATGGCGAAACGGTAGAAAATTTAAAAGTTTGTCACCTTGGTATTGTTTGTACATCCATATAGGTTGCATTTTAATATTATTTTCCAATAAAGTGTGGCGTATCAAAGTTATATTTTTTCTTATGGAACACCCTATATTTGATTGCATTTTCTGATTGCACCCGAAAAATAAAGTACTGTTTCATAATGGTTCCCTATACCTAAATACAGAGGGTTCCGAGTTATGCTGGCTTTTTTAAAAATGTAAACATTTCGAAAAAAATTAATAACTCATTGATATAATAAATTCTAGCGAATTTCCTCTCGCAGATCAATAGTCGGACATTCGTTGAATGTATTCCAAGATTGAGTACTAAACATCTTTTTACAGGGTGTTCAGAATTATCAGTTGAATTGTTAGATCATTAAATGTGTTATAACGGGCTTATTTCAAATGGAACACCCTGTATTTCAATAATTCATCATATTCAAAAAAATGTCCTCTTTCGAATGATATAAGGGTGTCCTATACCTAGGTACTATACTTTTCGCGCAATTTACAATTTTCTTAAATTGTATGGTAAATTGATTTTAAAACATCTGCAATTCAAGAAAATTGTAAATTGCGCGAAAAGTATAGTACCTAGATATAGGACACCCTTATATCATTCGAAAGAGGACATTTTTTTGAATATGATGGATTATTGAAACACAGGGTGTTCGATTTGAAATAAGCCCGTTATAACACATTTAATGATCTAACAATTCAACTGATAATTCTGAACACCCTGTAAAGAGATGTTTGGTACTCAATCGTGGAATACATTCTACGAATATCCGACTATTGAGCTGTGAGAGGAAATTCGCTAGAATTTATTATATCAATGAGTTATTAATTTTTTTCGAAATGTTCACATTTTTTTAAAGTCAGCATAACTCGGAACCCTCTGTATTTAGGTATAGGGAACCATTATGAAACAGTACTTTATTTTTTGTGTGCAATCAGAAAATGCAATCAAATATATAGGGTGTTCCATAAGAAAAAATATAACTTTGATACGCCACACTTTATTGGAACATCCTGTATATTTCAAAATAATTTTAAAATGTAGCCTATATGGATGTACAAACTATACAAAGGTGACAAACTTTTCAAATTTTCTACCGTTTCGCCATAAACCTCCGTCCCGTTAGTCGTGATTCACCCTGTATATAAATATCTAAAATTTACCTCGCAAAGCAAAAAGCAAACATTACCAAATTTTATTAGTAACTTTACGCACAAAAATATACATTTTTTAAATATAATATACAGGTTGTCTCACTTATGTTTTCGTCCTGATCTTCCAACTGCAGTCTATCTAATGTTAAAGTTTACGATATAATTGAAATCCAGAGTTTTGGGGAACACTGTATAATATTTTTGGAATTTTTCCAGATATGGTTTGATGACGAAAAAAGAATTTCTGTGTCGAGCAATCGATGGAGTGAAAGGGCCGGATCGTAGTGGAATTTTAAGTGAAGCCGAAACCGAAAGAATATTGGAATATATAAAGAAAAAAGGAAAAAATCGCCCGTCAGACGAACTACCACACAAAGGCAGCCAGCCGAGAAAACTAGGATACGAAAACACAAGACAATTTCAAACGGACACCAACAGGGGGAGCGAATGTAGTACAAAGTCTTCATGCGACAAATTCATTATCAATTTTCTCACTTGTTGGACCGCAGTTTTCGACTGAAAGTATTTGCCAATCTAATTTTTATATAGAAATAGTTACTCGTTACTAGACATGTCGTTATTATACTTGGAAATCAGCGGTTCTCAAAATTTATTTAGGTACTTCGAATAAAAAAAAAACATTTTTAGATGCGCTGATTTAGTGACTGACATAGCAGAACTGTTATCACTTTAATACATATTTTTCGAAAAAAAAAATTGGAATTTTTACTATCGAATATTAATAGAAATGTCTATTTGTGGGCAGGATTTCTAATAAAAATTTTCAACTGAAAATTTATCGCATTTAGAACTTTTCTATTGACTGTTCACAGCTTTTCTTCTGAGCACGGTAAAAGAAAGCGTCTATACATTATACAGGGTGTTTTCAAATGACACTTACAACGTTTACATGTAGATACCTCTCGTAAAATTGGACAAAATGACATAAGGATTGAGGGGTCCAGCTCTTTTACTTTTCGAAAAATTTAAATGTTTTTAATTTTATAAGTTGGCAGTTGACAGCTTGTTTTTAAATGTAAAAAGGCATATTTTGATAAAAAAAATCGTCAATTCTTGATCCAGTGGTGTACATTTGGAAAACTATGTCACTTTTCTCCTCCCATTTGTCACGCCACTGGCATTTGTAGCTATTTTTAATTAATTTTGTATTTCTTAATGTTTTTCACGTAAAAAACACATAACCTTTACATATCAAAAAATTTGTAGTTTTCAAGATATTTAATGTTTTCATGAAGTCTGAAACCTAATTTTTTAATAATAAAATGAAAAAAATATTTTTTTTTTGATTTTTCTAATAACCTTCAACTACAAATTTTTTGATATGTAAAGGTTATGTGTTTTTTACGTGAAAAATCTTAAGAAATACAAAATTAATTAAAAATAGCCAAAAATGCCAGTGTCGTTAAAAATGGGAGGAGAAAAGTGACCTATTTTTCCAAATGTACACCACTGTATCAAGAATTGACAAATGTTTTTTCATCAAAATATGCCTTTTTACATTTAAAAACAAACCTGCCAAATATCAAATCAATTTATTCATCCATTTTAAAGTTATCAAATTAAAAACATTTAAATTTTTATAACTTCAACACCCCGTATTTCGAAAAGTAAATGAGCTGGACCCCTCAATCCTCATATCATTTTGTCCAATTTTACGAGAGGTATCTACATGCAAACGTTGTCATTTGAAAACACCCTGTATAAACAGTAAAAAGAAAAATTCCTGAAAAATAAAAATCTACTCTATACAGGGTGTCACGTATATAAGTACCGTAAACTGGAGGCATGATAGATCATTAAGAAATTTTAAAAATATCCAAATGCAACCTTCTTATTTTGTGAGATACAGGGTGTTTAAAGGTGCAGAAGAAATACATATTTTATTTCATATCTTCTTGGGGGATGGAAATACAAATTTAAGATTTCATGTTAGTTATTGTCTTTTCAAAACACATCGACTTTATTAATTATGTCAAATTCTAATAAGCCAGTGGCGTGGTACGAGGATTTCAAAACTTTATTGTACCATATTTTTGAAACCCCTCGTATTTAGACCTCAAAATTTTTGTATTCAATTCTTTATTAAATTTCCTAAATAAAAGGTACTCTTTGTTGAACTCGATAGAACACTCCATTTTCAAGATTTTTCACTTTTTATTCAAAAGTCTGTCTCTACTTTACGGTACTCCTTTTCGTGACATCCTGTATAGTAGATTAATATCAGAAATCTACGTTTCAGGATTTTTCTAAATTGCTATATATATTTATGTTATTTTATGGACGCACTGTATACTAATAATTATGACTATCCAGTAATTTCCTATGATTATCAGTTTAGAGGTAAATATTTTACACCCTGTACTACATTCTACTTATACAAAATTTTAATTAATTTTTCACGGAATTTTCGAAAAAAAAATGTGTTCCAAAATACTCTTTCAAATCCAAAGAGTCTAATTTGAAAAATTATTTATTAATCATATTCAAAATATGTGTGTTAGATATATTTATGTATTTTTAGATATAAATTAATATCAATCTTATAAAATTTTTAAAATTTAAAAAAAATTCGGTTATGATATTTTGAGTAACCCTAAAATATGATTTATTAAAAATAAATTGATCAGGTTCCATAGAACCCTTAGTATACCTATACAGGCTACGCTCCCTGTATAAAAATTTCCATGAAAATAAAAAATATATTTTTAAATGTATAAAATAATTTTTTTAGAAAGTCATAACTTATATTGCCCATTCTGTATAGTTTCTTAGTAATATTTATCTACAGGAAGGCTCAATTAAATTGTGTCATATAAAATGTATTTTTTGGGACTCCCGGTATATAAGATATGGAAAATAAAGTAATAAAAAGATTTTTTTCAAGTGTAATCAATTTAAATGTACTTAGGTAAGAAGTTCACCAATTATATTTAAGAGTAAAACAAATGTTTTGAAATAAAATTAAAAAAAATTATATTCTACAATGTATAAGTTGAAATTGGTTGTGTAGTAAATGTAATTGTTTAATTTTGGACGTAAATTATCAATCTAGTCAATATAGTGAACAAAATATACTTACCTAATATTATAATTAATCTGTGATGTTGATTTAATTTCAATTATTTTTATTGTGTGATAAGGCTTGTTAAGAAGGACCTATATATGTTGATAATGCGAATTTTCTATTGTTGTTATAAAAAAAAATATCTTTACTAATATTAATTTAAAAAACGGATTTGTTATACCTAATAGGTAAAAGTGGATTTTAATATCATTTTATTTTAGGCTGTGTTATAGTCGAATAAAATTAAAATTCTATAACTTTTTTCTGATATATTCTTTCTACCCACACGTATACTCATATAAATTTAACAAAAAATAATGAAAACAACTTTACAAATAAAAAAAACTCCAAGTCAAGGCTGGCTTTGTAAAATGGGTTGCCTGCAACATGGTCGATAGACAATTCGATAATATTTTAACCTCATAAAATACATAATTATTTTCCGCTACAACTGAACTATAGAATGAAATATAAATTGAAGTAGACGTACATTTTAAAAACATTCAAATTACCTATAAAAAAATAGTGGATGCTTTGAAAGGGAAGCATACACAACAATATCGTTCTGAACATACCTAATAACAGGTCCGATGATTTCTTCGTGACTAAATAGTTTTTGTAGGAACTATAGTTAACGTAATATAATAAATGCTTCGAGTATACATATAAGTTCAAACATGCAATTTCACCTACCTTAAGCGGCATACCAGCAATGGAAATTTCAAAGAGATGATTGCAGGAAAAACTTTAGTTCATATACGACGGTACGAGTGTCTTATAATAAGCGACTTTGATGATTTCGAGATAAATAATCAAAGCAAAACGAAAAGTTCACGAACAATTATTACACTACACAAAAACAGCACTAATAAATTTTGAAAAAAAACCGCATTAAAAATTCTTTCGACCGAACCGACCGAACTGAAATGGCGTCTATTCCCATTCCTAGAAAATCAAGTTCGTTGTCTGTGCACGAGAGCGCACCGTTGTTTGTTTTTTTCAAGGCCTCCTACAACACTAGGCCGGAATGCTGAAATTTGGCAACTTTGTAGAGAGGGCTTATCATGTCAGACTTCTATCATGGCGAGACCGTGAAATAATATTTATTTACGTTTATAGTGCCTCTGTATTTATAATTCGTGATATGTAATAGATGATCAGAGGATTGTAATAGTGTGTACAATCTTTTTAAATAGATTTTATGAACTTGGTGCTTGTTATTTGCAGTTAACAGACTGACAACTTCAACATAAGACTTCTGTTTGCATCCGTTTGTTTTTTAGGTAAGATATTTAATAATATATATAAATAAAAAGATTTTAGCATCAGTATAATTTGTAAACATACTCTCTAGTATGTGGACTCATATAAAATATAAAGCAATTAAGGCATAACATGGTAATTGTATCAAATAAAGGATGTTTAAGAATTTTCTTAAACTGATTGAAATTATTTAACCAAGACTAATTTTCATATTATTATACAATTTCTGATTCTTGCTAAGCCATCAAGCCACATTAAACATACATGAATTATATAAATTAAGCCAATAAAGTTATTTACTCATAAACTAATAACTCGACTAATAAGTAACACTTCTATTATATATTTTATTTTGTTGTAGATGTCTGCAAAATGTTCAGTACTAAAGTTGTATAGATTTCAACAGTGAAGGATATATTACAGTAGTTTCCACCCAGTGATAAGCTGAAGAAAGGATCCTACATACAAATTGGGGACTAAGTCAAACTTCAGTGTGTATAAAACTCAGTATTAAATATTTCCCCAAAGATCAAATTTCATTCACTGATGTGTACAAGGATAAGTATGGTGATCGGAAGACATTTACAAGGAAAAGACCTGTGTTAAAGGAAAATGTAATACCACAAATATTTCCCCGTCTCTCGAAATATCTTCCAGTGGAGAAGAATCCAGCTACAAGAAGTAATCCTGGAATGGGAAGAATAAGGACAGGTACAACAAGAAGAATGGTTAAATAGTGATGTGATAGTGAATTTTTGTGAAGATTAAATCTAAATTGAGTGCTCATTTAGAGAAGTGGCTGTGTCAATAACAAACAAACTATATATTTATATTTGATTGGATTTGACAATGATGAACCATATGTCAGGTGTAGTATAAAACTATTTGAATGAATAAATGATAATCTAGGTAAGAATTGAGCATAATTTATTCATTATTTAGTTGATTTATATTTATTTTAAGGTGATGTCTTGTCAGCTGTAGAGGCTGATTTTATTCATATTTTATATTCTTATCAATAAAATACCTTTTGCAGTATTATTTTCTTTGGTCTACCCATATATATTTCGATTTTTATTCGTTTAAAATGTTTCTTAGCCTGATTTATTTCATATTTCTCAGGCCTACAATCGTTTTCATCGGCCCTCTTTTTGAAAGTCGCGCCACGTTGCCACATCTAGGTTTCCGGCCTTGTGTTAGAGGTGGCCTTGGTTTTTTTTAATAAAGTGTGAAGTGTGCGGTGAACAACAATGAAGTGTTTTAGTGATTTGAGCAATACAAAGTTGGTTACTCTGGAACAGTTGGAGCAGTTGATATTCAAAAAATAATTATTTAACAGAGACATCATGTAGTAACAAAAAACGAGTACCTAATTACATTAAATTCGTGGATTAAATTAATATTATTATGTGACTATGATGTATAATAACAATACTTCTTGCTAAATGATCGTGAACGATGTGTTTTGTGTGTGTGAAATCATGTTTATTTGGGGTTAAGTCGATACTAAGGCACTGGAAGATGCAGTTTTTTCGGTAGGTAAGTTTTTATTTGTTCTACCAATTTTATTACTTCAGGTAATCTATTTTTCGTATGATTTATAATAAGAATTCAAATTTAACAGGTAGATAGTTCATACAATATGATTTAGATAAATACAATTATCAAATAAAACCAATTACTAACAAATTAATTACATGGATAACATTTTCTTTGCAATATTTTTCGTGGAATAGTAGTATAGGTAGCATAAATTAAATTTAATTATGGTTTGAATACATTTATCACAAATTATTATATTCTACGAATAGTTAGGCAACCAGTTTAACAAGAAGTTTCTTTTGATTTATTAAGATGATTTATTTTAGAAAACAAAGCTTCTTTCAGTGAAACATCCTGTTTCCAGTATATATTTAAATAAATATTTAGGACACTCCCTCTTAAACAACATTTAAATTATATAGAATTGTTGATAAGTATCATCCAGAGGTCAATATAAGACTTTTTTAAATTAAATATTTAACATTTTAATTAAGAGTTTATTTTTAAACCACTACAAAAAATGTTATCAATTTATGATTACAACATACAATTCATTGTTTTGGAAATTTCCTCAGTATCTATTTTTATCACTAAAATATGTTGATGTGTTTCCAATAAGCAGAATGTTTTCTTAATAATAGCTTACTTGGTATAAATTATTATATAAACAAACTAATTTATGTGTAAATAATTAGATTAGTTAGTCTTATCTAAGACAATCTTTTTTTACAATATACAGTGTGAAACTTAACAATGCTGTTGACTAAATAATGGTTTGTAAAATCTATCTAGTGTGTATTCCACAAGATCCAGATTCCAGATGTGTAAACAAATAGATGTAGAAATAGGCTACATAATAACATATTTTGTTGCTTTCAATACAAATTAACCTTCTTTTTTATGACATTACTACAGAGTCATGAAAATTCATGGCCGATTGCAGTTTTATTTTGGTACAATATACCTAACTTCTTTTATTAATATTTAGAGTTTAGAATTAAAAGTTTCAGGATTTGGTTATCGATACAAAATATCCATTTGGACAGTTAACAGTTATAGATTTGGCTATCGTTCCAAAATATCCATTTTTACTACAAAAATACAAAAAAAGAAATGGACATGCCCACCAAGGGATCTTGTTTACTTCTGTTAACTGTTAGAAAATATCAAAGGGAACATATAGAAAAGTAATTTTAGTTTAAAATAATGGAAGCATATTTTTTATTGTACAAAATAAATTGTTTTTATAGTATAATATAGTAACGAATGTATAAATTATTAGCGTCACGGTTGGGCTGTAAATTGTTCCACTCTAGGGGTCAGTTGTGTTGCAGATTCCATCAAATATCACAGCTAGTATGATTCACATCCTTTAATGAACTGCGCACATGTCTACAATTAACTATAAACATTCATTATGATTCACTCTGTCTTGTATTTTTATTTAGTTTTTAAAAAAAAGATAATTAAATAAATTTTAGTACAGTGACGGATTAAGCAGGTGGAATAAGGTAAAAATTTATGTACACCTAATTACTGATTCCTTTATATTGTCGAAATTTTCAATTTATTATCACTTTCTTATGAAATAAATGTTTTATTCCTTGTACTTGTAGTAGGTACTTATTATCCAACTAAAAATATACCCACATTCTACTTATAACTTTTCTGTCTAACAAAAGGATGCGAAATAATGTAAAAATAGTCAAACCTATTCTTTCTTGGAAGTTGGCGTTGAAGGTATACCAATTCGGCGCCTTCTAGGAACAATAATGTTCTCCAAAACGAATTAAACAATGAAGCAGATCAAGTCGTCCATAAAAAAACACTCACTAAATAATGGAGTCAAACGGTTCTGTTTACAATAGCACCGTGGGGTGGCACTCGAGTTTAACAATAGAAAATATAGCAGGTACATATTATTTGTTGAATTGGTGTGTGTGTGTGTCTGTTGTATGGGTCGGATTGGGTTGGTTTGGTAGGGATTGTTCTTTTTGAGAGAAAAAGTGTTTTGTTAGAAAAACCAAAAGTGGACTGGACCTTTTGAATGTCTTAGTAGATAAAGATGAGCTTTTATTTTAAATAATGTTTGGTACCTATGGCGTTCAAGATCGATAGCGTGGGTATGCAATAATTATATTGAGTAGAGGATAGAAATGGACGGTGTGAAGGAAAAACGTATTGAGGGTATGTGACATTGGTAAATGTAACTAAAGAGAGGGAATGTAGAAAAAATATAACTAAAGAGGGGGTATGTAGAAAAAAATGTAATGAAAAGCGAGGGTATGCAGAAAAAATGTATTGAAAACATGAGTATGTAGAAAAAATGTAATGAAAAGCGAGGGTATGTAGAAAAAATGTATTGAAAGCAAGAGTATAATGTAGAAAAAATGTAACTAAAGAGAGGGTATGTAGAAAAAATGTATTGAAAGCAAGAGTATTTGGAAAAAATGTCACGAAAAGCGATGGTATGTAGAGAAAATGTATTGAAAACATGAGTATGTAGAAAAAATGTAATGAAAAGCGAGGGTATGTAGAAAAAATGTATTGAAAGCAAGAGTATGTAGAAAAAATGTAACTAAAGAGAGGGTATGTAGAAAAAATGTATTGAAAGCAAGAGTATGTAGAAAAATGTAACTAAAGAGAGGGAATGTAGAAAAAATGTAACTAAAGAGAGGTTATGTAGAAAAAATGTAATGAAAAGCGAGGGTATGTAGAAAAAATGTATTGAAAGCATGAGAATGTAGAAAAATGTAACTAAAGAGAGGGAATGTAGAAAAAATGTAACTAAAGAGAGGGTATGTAGAAAAAATGTAATGAAAAGCGAGGGTATGTAGAAAAAATGTATTGAAAGCATGAGAATGTAGAAAAAATGTATTGAAAACATGAGTATGTAGAAAAAATGTAATGAAAAGCGAGGGTATGTAGAAAAAATGTATTGAAAGCATGAGTATGTAGAAAAAATGTAACTAAAGAGAGGGTATGTAGAAAAAATGTATTGAAAGCAAGAGTATTTGGAAAAAATGTCACGAAAAGCGATGGTATATAGAGAAAATGTATTAAAAGCAAGAGTAGGAAGAAAAAATGTTACTAAAGAGAGGGAATGTAGAAAAAATGTATTGAAATCAAGAGTATGTAGAAAAAATGTAACTAAAGAGAGGGAATGTAGAAAAAATGTAACTAAAGAGAGGGTATGTAGAAAAAATGTATTGAAAGCAAGAGTATTTGGAAAAAATGTCACGAAAAGCGATGGTACCTATGTAGAAAAAATGTATTGAAAGCAAGGGTATGTGGAAAAAATGTAACTAAAGAGAGGGTATGTAGAAAAAATGTAATGAAAAGCGAGGTTATGTTGAAAAAATGAATCGAAAACAAGGGTGTGTAGAAAAAATGTAACTAAAGAGAGGGTATGTAGAAAAAATGTATTGAAAGCAAGAGTATTTGGAAAAAATGTCACGAAAAGCGATGGTATATAGAGAAAATGTATTAAAAGCAAGAGTAGGAAGAAAAAATGTAACTAAAGAGAGGGAATGTAGAAAAAATGTATTGAAATCAAGAGTATGTAGAAAAAATGCAACTAAAGAGAGGGAATGTAGAAAAAATGTAACTAAAGAGAGGGTATGTAGAAAAAATGTATTGAAAGCAAGAGTATTTGGAAAAAATGTCACGAAAAGCGATGGTACCTATGTAGAAAAAATGTATTGAAAGCAAGGGTATGTGGAAAAAATGTAACTAAAGAGAGGGTATGTAGAAAAAATGTAATGAAAAGCGAGGGTATGTTGAAAAAATGAATCGAAAACAAGGGTGTGTAGAAAAAATGTAACTAAAGAGAGGGTATGTAGAAAAAATGTATTGAAAGCAAGAGTATTTGGAAAAAATGTCACGAAAAGCGATGGTATGTAGAAAAAATGAAACGAAAGGGAAGGTATGTAGAAAAATGTACTAAATGCAACTTAATGTAGAAAAAATGCAACGAAAGAGAAGGTATGTAGAAAAAAGAGGCATTGAAAATAAGGGTAAGTAGAAAAATGGTATGTAGAAACAATGTAACTAAGGAGAGGGTATGTAAAAACAATGTATTGAAAGCAAGAGTATGAAGAAAAAATGTAATGAAAAGCGATGGTATGTAGAAAAAAAGGCATTGAAAATAAGGGTATGTAGGAAAAGGGTATTAAAAGCGAGAATATGTTGAAAAAACGTATCGAAAGCAATGGTGTGTAGAAAAAAATGTAACTAAAGAGAGAGTATGTAAAAAAATGTATCAAAATCAAGATTATGTAGAAAAAATACGAAAGCGAGGGTATGTAAAAAAAATGTATCAAAAGCAATGGTAGTGAAAATTTTTATTTAACATATTATGTCGTTTGTATGAATATTCTTCAATATAATTATGTGACCTCTTCATTATCCACACCTATTATTCACTGGTGAATAATGTACACCATTATAGTTGAAGATGCTTTTTTTTGGATTCTTCACTCGATAAACGTAAAAGTATTCCAACAATCCAACCGGCTACTGTTTAATGCTATCAATAAAAAAAAACAAAGCTTGTCAAAACGAATAATTTGCCCTCCGGGCTATTACCGACCGAAAGTACAGTCGAAGCCGTGTATTATAGCGAAGAAAAGAAAACCAGTGCATACAGCGCTCAGTCATTTCATCCTAAAAACATCTCCTACGCCCTGAACTTTCTTACCTCAACCGACCAAACAACGACTCCTCGTCGTACTCGTTTTCTTAGTACTCTATTCATTTGGCGGACTAAACGTAGTAACCCCACCACATTCCTGTAGTAGCGTAGTAGTAAAATCAACGCGTATACACCACCAAACAGTTCTATATTATGTACGTCTTCGAGTTGGGATTCGTAAAACTACACATATTCGGCGCCGGCTACTCTAATACTGTGTTTATGTTGTATATTTTTAAATTAGAAATTTAGTGCCACTGAATTTGAAAACTACTAAACGGCTGAGTCAGACCGAAATAACTTTTCAAAGTGATTTTTAGTTGAACTTAAATTTAGGTAAGTTTTTATTTTGTAATACCTACCCAGTGGTGTAATCTATAAACATGTTAAACAATATCGAGTTGTACGATGGTTTATTTGTTGCTAGTGGTGGTAGATAAGTGTGGCTTTAGCAAACAATGTTAAAGTTGAGATAAGCGGTGGTACCGCATGGGCATCTTGAAATGGCCGTCGGCTAGATCTCCGGATCGGTACTTACAGCTTTGGGATTTTTTTTTTACAAAATTAGAACTTAAATATATTTGAGGAATGTAAGTTTACCGGGTAGGATGATTTTTTGATTGTTTTTGACAGATTTTTTTGTGAAAAAATTGTATTTTAAAAAAGTTCATAGCAAGGAAATTTTGAAGTACTATTAATATTTAAGGGTACCCTGTATATAAATCAATTTAGAATAGTACTTTTCCTTCCCATTCTTCAAAAATTCAAAATTTGGGAAAAAGAGAAAATTTAATTGGAAAAATCTAAAAAATGATTTAAAAAATTTAGTTTTAACGGGTAAGATTTTTCTAATGAGTTATTAAGTGAATTTTTTGAAAAATCAATTTTACTTTTATCTTGAAAATTTATAAAAAGATGGTACCAATATTTGGATTTGGCATCCTTTATAGAATTTGATTCCCATCTTGAAAAATTCAAAATATTGGATAGGTATTATGGGAAAAAGAAGAAAAAATATATAAAAATATGGTAGGTACCAATATTTGAATGTGGCCTTCTATATAGAATTTGATTCCCCTCTTGAAAAATTAGATATAAAAAATTCAAAAATTCAAAATATTGGATATTATGAGAAAAAAGAAAATTTAATCGAAAAAATCTGAAAAATAATTTACAAAATTTTATTCAACTAGTGCGATTTTCCTAATGAATTTTTTGAAAAATTAATTGTAATTTTATCTTGAAAATTTATAAAAAGATGGTACCAATATTTGAATGTGGCCCTCTATGTAGAATTTGATTCCCCTCTTGAAAAATTAGATATAAAAAATTCAAAATATTGGATATCATGGGAAAAAATAAAATTTAATCGAAAAAATCTGAAAAATAATTTACAAAATTTTATTTAACGTGTGCAATTTTCCTAATGAATTTTTTGAAAAATTAATTGTAATTTTAACTATAATATATAACATAAAATTTGATTCTTTTCTTGAAAAATTAAATATAAAAAATTCCAAAATTAAAAATATTTGATATCATGGGATAAAAGAAAAATATTCAATCGAAAACCCCTAAAAAATAATTTAAAAAATTTAAGTTTTAACGGGTACAAGTTTTCTAATGAATTTTTAAGTGAATTTTTAAGTGAATTTTCAAAAAATCAATTGTACTTTTATCTTCAAAAAATATATAAAAATATGGTACCAATATTTGAATGTGGCACCCTATATAAAATTTGATTCCCTTTAAAAAAGTAAAATGTAAAATATAAAAAAAAATTTCCAAAAAGAAAATTATCTTAAAATATTTTATTTCCAATTTTTAGTCTCTACTATGTGGGAAAAATTATTATTCCTAACAATAATGATTATTAAAAAAAAAGTGGAAAATGTAAATTATTTCATATTTTCCAATAAAAATGTTTATGTTTTTCCTTGTATACAGGCATATTTTTGCATTATTTAAATAAATATAACAATAAAATAAATATTCACTTATAAATTACAATTGACCGTACATTAGGAAAAGACGTTAGACACATTGCTGCTACGAAAGGTACGTCTGCATCCTATGATGTAAAGGAATCGTACTATTTTTGACTGCTTTAGAACAGACAATATAATTTAAAAAATTCACTGATATTTTTAGTTTTAAATAAACGTCAACAGGGTATAATCTTTATGTACAAAAGTAGTAATTCCATTTAATAAAGATAAAACGATTAAAAAATAATCCTTAAACGAACAAACCGCTTTAATTATAAATTTTTGTCTACTACTATGAGCGTTGTAAAAATTCCTAGTGCCTGGCAATAATAATAATAAGTGATTGTCCCATGATTTTTCTACCGATTCAGCCAAAAATATGTGAGTGTGTGTGTACAATCTTTTTAACAACCACTCCTGCTTACATAAATACACCAGGGGTCATTGGCGTCCTCTATATAAATACATGAAGCGGCTAGTCGAGTCGTTTTAGTTGCCAACACGTCTGTAAATAATTCATTTTTTTTTCTTATGAAAAATACTCGACTACATAGTTGCCATATAAATATGTTCATAGTAACTGATAATAATCAATTGGATCATTTAATCGTCAGAACATGTTTCTTATTAGAGATGGGGCTTTTATTGGTCTATAAAGTCGCCAGATTTGATACTGTTTGATTTTTTTTATAGCCGATACGGTTTTATAATATACTTTTTTTTATTTGATAAAAAGGAATAAAGAAGCAGTATTGGTTCATACACAAAAAGCGGTGTGTAATATACAGGGTGTCAATTTTTAAACTGTACCTTGTGAACGAAAAAAATATCAAAAATATTTCAAAACGGTCCTTAGGCTAGAGGGGGGGAGCTAAAATAACATGAGAGACGCACTACCATCAACTCTATGCCCCACCAACAAAAATTTAATCCTATTTCTGAAACTTTTTTGGAAATTTTTTAGAACTGTATCTCAAAATTACCAAATTTTCCATACCCTTTCAGTGGAAAATGGCCTGGAAAACAATGAAAACTTATAGAATGTTTAAAAACACAGTTTTTTTGATAAATTTCGAATTTCACCCCAAAAAGGGAGGTTAAATTTTGAAAAAAAATTCAATATCACAAAAATTCTAAAATAAAACGTATTTATAACTCAAGAAATTTGATAGTTAGAATGTTGGAATTGCTACCAATGGAATTTTGCCCACAGGAATAAATTTTTGAATTAATATTTCCAGAAAGGAAATAAAATATACTTATCATTTTTACGAAATTTTCCTTACCCCTTGAGTGGAAAATGGCCTGGAAAACAATGGAAACTTATAGAATGTTTAAAAACACAGTTTTTTTTGGTAAATTTCGAATTTCACCCGAAAAAGGGAGGTTAAATTTGGAAAAAACTCAATATCACAAAAATTCTAAAACAAAACGTATTTATATAACTCAAGAAATTTGATAGTTAGAATGTTGGAATTCCTACAATGGATTCAAGATGAAATTTTGCCCACAGGAATAAATATTTCCAAAAATGAAAAAAAATATATCAAAATCACGAAATTTTCCTTACCCCTTGAGTGGAAAATGGCCTAGAAAACAATGAAAATTTATAGAATGTTTAAAAACACAGTTTTTTTGATAAATTTCGAATTTCACCCCGAAAAGGGAGGTTAAATTTTGAAAAAAAATTCAATATCACAAAAATTCTAAAATAAAACGTATTTATAACTCAAGAAATTTGATAGTTAGAATGTTGGAATTGCTACCAATGGAATTTCGCCCACAGGAATAAATTTTTGAATTAATATTTCCAGAAAGGAAAAAAAATATACTTATCATTTTTACGAAATTTTCCTTACCCCTTGAGTGGAAAATGACCTGGAAAACAATGGAAACTTATAGAATGTTTAAAAACACAGCTTTTTGGTAAATTTCGAATTTCACCCGAAAAAGGGAGGTTAAATTTGGAAAAAACTCAATATCACAAAAATTCTAAAACAAAACGTATTTATATAACTCAAGAAATTTGATAGTTAGAATGTTGGAATTCCTACAATGGATTCAAGATGAAATTTTGCCCACAGGAATAAATATTTCCAAAAATGAAAAAAAATATATCAAAATCACGAAATTTTCCTTACCCCTTGAGTGGAAAATGGCCTAGAAAACAATGAAAATTTATAGAATGTTTAAAAACACAGTTTTTTTGATAAATTTCGAATTTCACCCCGAAAAGGGAGGTTAAATTTTGAAAAAAACTCAATATCACAAAAATTCTAAAACAAAACGTATTTATAACTCAAGAAATTTGATAGTTAGAATGTTGAGATTGCTACCAATGGATTCAAGATGAAATTTTGCCCACAGGAATAAATTTTTGAATTAATATATCCAAAAAGGAAAAAAAATATATCAAAATTACGAAATTTTCCTTACTCCTTGAGTGGAAAATGACCTGGAAAACAATGGAAACATAAAGAATGTTTAAAATGTTTTTTTGATAAATTTCGAATTTCAAAAAGGTTGGTTGAATTTTCAAAAAAAACAATATCACCATAAAAAATTGCTTATAAATCACATAAATGTAAATACTCTAGATGATAACTCCATACAGCGCGATCCAAAAACACTGATATTTTTTAATCCCCCCTATTCACCCGAACTAACACTAATCATTTCAACCTATACACATATAACAATCGAATTAAGTATACACCACGCTTGATATACGTTAAAAAATTAATAATTCACAACAATTAGCGACATAACATTGCACAGCATAGTTTCATTTATATCTACTTGTCGACAATAAACAATCATTATTCAAATTACATTGAATCCAAAAAAAAAAGAAATAACGGAAAACAAGGCAGTGTAGTTGGTTATTATTTAACAAAACCACCAGACCAAACCTTAACAATTGGATAATTTCAACATTTTACGTATACTTCTTCAAGTATAATGGCATACATTATTCACCAGTGAATAATAGGTATGGATAATGAAAAGGTCACATGACGACTGATATATCCGTCTCTGCCTCGTGTCCCATATCTACCAGATCTGATTCCCAGTGACTACTTCATGCACCGATCACCCTGTATTATTCACTAGTGAATAATAGGTATGGATAATGAAAAGGTCACATGACGACTGATATATCCGTCTCTTCCTTGTGTCCCATACCTACCAGATCTGATTCCCAGTGACTACTTCATGCACCGATCACCCTGTATTATTCACCAGTGAATAATAGGTATGGATAATGAAAAGGTCACATGACAACTGATATATCAGTCTCTTCCTCGTGTCCCATACCTACCAGATCTGATTCCCAGTGACTACTTCATGCGCCGATCACCCTGTAGGTAATTTATTGTTTGTGATTGTTATTGACAGATACTTTATAGAGATAAGATAGAAGTATACGTGCAAAAGTGTTAAGTTAAACAATACAGGTATTGAGTTAATGATGGTCAGTCGGACGTCAAACTACGCATAATGAAGCACGTTCAAAATGAATAAGAATTGTCTATTCAGATTTTCGATTATTATTTTATTAAATGACAACTCGCATTTTAAAAACTCATTATAAATGCTCCATGCACAGTGTCTGAAATGTTTTATTTGCAATTATTGAACTTATCAAGGTCAGACTTGCAAATTTTTTTTATTGAATCTCTAGTCGATTCAAGATCGAATTTTACTTTTATAGGAATGAATTTTTGAATCAATATTTCAAAGGATTAAGTAAAGAATTCAAAAATATGTTGAAATCGCTAAATTTTACAAAAAAAAATAAGTATTAATTTTTGAAATGTAGAAAAAGTGTATTGAAAGCGAGGGTATGAAAAATAATTATTTTTTAAATTAAATTAATCTTAAATTCACAAAATAATAATAATATTTTGTAAATGTTTGAAAATTAAAATAAAATTAATAACTATTGTGTGGGAGATATGAAGAAAAAATAATATAAATACAAATAAAATTTTCTTGAATTGTTTCCTGCTTTCGCATTTCAGTTTGGAACTCCTCCCTATTTTATATCTTCAACGGCTTCATCATACCACCTACTACATAGTTTTTGCGTTTCTTCTATATGTCTTTAACTATCAATTTTTGTGTCATTCTTCTGTCTGGCATCCGCTGAATAGGACTTAGCCAGCCATGTGTTTTTTTCCAAAAACCACGCAATCAACATAAAAAGCTGATTGAAACTCATTTAAAAGTGTTTCTATTGAATATGGATTGAAACACTAAAAAAGACTTGATATTCATAGAAAGCTGATTGAAACTCATTTAAAAGTGTTTTTATTGAATATTGATTGAAACATTATAAAAGACTTGATATTCATAGACGGCTGATTGAAACTTATTTAAAAGTGTTTCTATTGAATATTGATTGAAACACTAAAAAAGTCTTGATATTCATAGAAAGCTGATTGAAACTCATGCAAGAGAGTTGATATTCATAGGAAGCTGATTGAAACTCATGCAAAATACTAGATATTCATAGAAAGCTGATTGAAACTCATGCAAAATACTTGATAGTCATAGAAAGCTGATTGAAACTCATACAAAAAGCTTGATATTCATAGAAAGCTGATTGAAACTCATGCAAGAGAGTTGAAATTCATAGAAAGCTGATTGAAACTCATACAAGAGAGTTGATATTCATAGAAAGCTGATTGAAACTCATGCAAAAGAATTGATATTCATAGAAAGCTGATTGAAACTCATGCAAGAGAGTTGATATTCATAGGAAGCTGATTGAAACTCATTCAAAAGAATTGAAATTCATAGAAAGCTGATTGAAACTCATGCAAAAGGCTTAATAGTCATAGAAAGCTGATTGAAACTCATGCAAAAAGCTTGATATTCATAGAAAGCTGATTGAAACTCATGCAAGAGAGTTGAAATTCATAGAAAGCTGATTGAAACTCATACAAGAGAGTTGATATTCATAGAAAGCTGATTGAAACTCATGCAAAAGAATTGATATTCATAGAAAGCTGATTGAAACTCATGCAAGAGAGTTGATATTCATAGGAAGCTGATTGAAACTCATTCAAAAGAATTGAAATTCATAGAAAGCTGATTGAAACTCATGCAAAAGGCTTAATAGTCATAGAAAGCTGATTGAAACTCATGCAAAAAGCTTGATATTCATAGAAAGCTGATTGAAACTCATGCAAGAGAGTTGAAATTCATAGAAAGCTGATTGAAACTCATTCAAAAGACTTGATAGTCATAGAAAGCTGATTGAAACTCATGCAAAAGGCTTGATATTCATATAAATCTGATTGAAACTTTTTTCCCTTTTCCAAAATCAACACAATCAACATAAAAATTCGGTCAAAAACCACATAAATATTGAACTGGGACAAGAAAACATTTTAAAACGAATCTCCCCAAATCCAAGAACAATTCGTTAGGGTAAAAAATATTTTTCAAACATTACCTGAATATATAAATTGATACCAATTTCTTTTAATCATCAGTATTATAATATAGTAGCTGGGCTCCAGAAATAGCAGTCCCTGCGGTTGTCCTGGCAACTGGTCCAGCGACACCAATCCGTTGACGTACCTACGACCTTCACCTTTCAAAAATAAAAACTTATTTCGCACACAATTACACTAGAACGAAAAACATACTAGATTTTTTTATTTCTTTATTCGATATATATTAAAATGTTACAAAAAATTACCACAGATTCAAATGAAAGGAAAATATATATACAGGGTGTTTTCAACGTTTGCATGTAGATACCTCTCGTAGAATTGGACAAAATTATATGAGGATTGAGGGGTCCAGCTCATTTACTTTTCGAAATTGAATTAAAATTTTTATAACTTCAACACCTCGTATTTCGAAAAGTAAATGAGCTGGACCCCTCAATCCTCATATCATTTTGTCCAATTTTACGAGAGGTATCTACATGCAAATGTTGTAAGTATCATTTGAAAACACCCTGTATATCACCAATATCTTCCGTACTATTTCAAGATTTTGGAAGTTTGAAAAATATTATTGGAAACAATTGTTAAGCAATTATTTTAATAGCGACTCTCCTAACTATTTAATTATGACATTAATCATGCTATTTCTATGAAATGCGAAATATGTTTATAGACAGGATGTTTTAATTTCAACGTTAATATAACATCATTATTTCAGATGGAGAATAATTTTTTATGTCTAGTTAAAAATGTAAAAAATAAAGTTTGGGAACCTCTGCTCTATACCATAACGTATCGATAACAGTACCAGAAAATCCATAAATTAACGAGTCGCAAACTTATAAAAATTGATATTTTACGAATTTGAAGTTTGGCAACAGTGCTACATCCATTGGTATCCTGAAAATAATCTTAAATTGAAAGAAAACCGGATCCGACATTATGCTTTTCTCTAAATATTTATTTTACGGTCGTTATTTTAAAAGAATGCGTCGTTCTTTTCAGTTTAAATTTTACGAATCTGAAATTTGTAAGCTTCTTATTCTCTCCTTCGTACTTCACGCTCTCTTTCAGTTTCTCTTTTATTTATTCATAAGCCAAAAACCAAACTAAAAGAGTTAGCTTCGATCAAAAACTGGTTACATCACATCTGTATCTATTAATATGTTTGCAATTTGCATGATTGAAACTCATTTAATAGTATTTTTCTTTATCAAAAGTTGGTTGAAACACGAGTAAATGTACTTATCTGTTTTTACTTTTATTCCAAACACGGACAAAAATGTTTTTTTTTTTAATCTTAAATTGCTTGAAACTCATTCAAAATTGCTCGCACCCACCCAAGTTGATTGAAACACTAGCAAATATATTTTTTTGCTTTAGAAATTGATAATGTTCAAGAAAAATACTTGAATACAATATTGAATGTGTTGATAAGCTTAAAATATTAATTATTGATACACTTGTCGATGTATATGCCTATTGAATATTGAGTGAAACTCATTTAAAAGTGTTTATATCAAATACTGATTGAAACACTAGCATAAGTATTTCTTCCAGTCTAAAATTGAGTATTTATTATTAATTTCCATCGGAAATTGGTTGAAACACAAGCAATGGTATTTGTTTTAGTCGAAATTTAAGTGAAACACTAGCAAAGTTACTTCATAATACTTCACGGACAGAAGTGTTGATTGAAACACTTGCAAATATGTTTATTTGCTTTAGAAATTACATAATGTATAAGAAAATACTTGTTAGATATAAAAATGAAGATGTATTTATGTGCTTAAAATTTGTATTGAAACATATGTCAATGTATATTTCTATTAAACATTGAGTAAAACTCATGCAAAATACTTGATATTCATAGAAAGCTGATTGAAACTCATGCAAAAGACTTGATATTCATAGAAAGCTGATTGAAACTCATGCAAGAGAGTTGATATTCATAGGAAGCTGATTGAAACTCATGCAAAAGACTTGATATTAATAGAAAGCTGATTGAAACTCATGAAAAAGACTTGATATTCATAGAAAGCTGATTGAAACTCATGCAAGAGAGTTGATATTCATAGGAAGCTGATTGAAACTCATGCAAGAGAGTTGATATTCATAGAAAGCTGATTGAAACTCATGCAAGAGAGTTGATATTAATAGAAAGCTGATTGAAACTCATGCAAAAGACTTGATATTCATAGAAAGCTGATTGAAACTCATGCAAGAGAGTTGATATTCATAGAAAGCTGATTGAAACTCATGCAAAAGAGTTGATATTCATAGTAAGCTGATTGAAACTCGTGCAAAAGACTTGATATTCATAGAAAGCTGATTGAAACTCATGCAAGAGAGTTGATATTCATAGAAAGCTGATTGAAACTCATGCAAAGGACTTGATATTCATAGATAGCTGATTGTAACTCATGCAAAAGACTTGATATTCATAGAAAGCTGATTGAAACTCATGCAAGAGAGTTGATATTCATAGGAAGCTGATTGAAACTCGTGCAAAAGACTTGATATTCATAGAAAGCTGATTGAAACTCATGCAAAGGACTTGATATTCATAGATAGCTGATTGAAACTCATGCAAGAGAGTTGATATTCATAGGAAGCTGATTGAAACTCGTGCAAAAGACTTGATATTCATAGATAGCTGATTGAAACTCATGCAAAAGACTTAATATTCACAGAAAGCTGATTGAAAAAGACTTGATATTCATAGAAAGCTGATTTAAAAGTGTTTCTATTGAATATTGATTGAAACACTAGCATAATTATGTCTTCCAGTCTAAAACTGAGTATTTATTATTAATTTCCATCGTAAATTGGTTGAAACACAAGCAAAGGTATTTGGTTTAGTGGAAATTTGAATGAAACACTAGCAAAATTACTTTATAATACTTTCCAGATTGCATCTCGTATCAAAAAAAAAACTTATAATCCCATATTTTTCGTTCAACCAAATGTTACCAACTTCTAATATAACAAGATATAAAGCAAAATCCGGCAACGTTTGAAAAGTAGAGAGTATTATGAGACAGCGTATCGCGGCTGAGCCGCGAACCTACGTAATCAAACAAAATCACCGTGTAGAGTTTGATCGTTTTCGTAGTCACTCACTAGTGGTAGTATGTTCGTGAATTCGGATAAGAACGTATATACAAAAGCGGTGAATGACATCAGCTGGCGAATAATACTTACATTCAGTGTAACAGTGTAAAAAAAATATTCTTTTCAACTTTGTGAAGTTTGTTTTTATTGACAATCACATGGATAGGAATAACGAACGTATACAGGCGAATATTACGCATAAGGTAGAAAGGATTTAAATATATTTTTACACGAACATACATTCACACACACACACAACCACTTGTTTCTAAAAATAAAAACATTCGATGACGGTGGGACTGGTCCATTTCCGTTGATAGTGATTAGCAAATTTGTCGTATCGTTATATACATTTTTTTTTGCAAACAGTAGTTTTTATCGGTGTTATTTATACTTGTATATAGAAAACTGATAAAAAATACGAGCTCTGTACAATGTATATAATAGAACAACTAATTTTAAAATTTATATTGTTTAATAGTGAAAAAATATTTGCTAGTTAATCAAATTTGGATAAAAACTACCTTTACTTACGTAAGCTAGAGTTAACAAGGTTAACTGTGGGTTGATAGAGTAGGTGGAAACACGAATAAAATGGTAATTAACAAAGTACACGGTTATAAAAATTGGAATTTCCTATTTTCAAAATAACCAATTAACTTCATTTTTAATAAGTGTCGATCGGAGCTGGGACTGTCTAAAATTAGCAGCAGTCGTTCAAAACATGCAGGATGATGTAATTTAAAATAAATACTTTCAAGGACACGCCGAAAGAAAAAAAAATGCAAAAATGTGGCTTTAAAAAAGGATTTATTATCCCATTTTTTAGATCGTTAATAATTAGTGTCAATTTTTTATCCAGGGAAATAAAAAGAGTTGTTCAAATGCTGAAGGTGGGGCTGTCTAAAACCATCAGGACTCTTAAAAACATTGCCAGGTGAGAAAGCTTCAAGGAAACTTGGAATGTACCAATTTTTTCAAAACTTCTACTGTTACCAAGCAAATATTCAACTAAAGTAGAAATAGCTTTTGTACACTTTTGATATATGCAAGTTTGTCACAGTAAAATTTAGTTAAATTTCGATTATAGTAGGTATAGCTTTCTATGTAGTTGTTAAAAAGAAGCACATAATATTTAATTGTTAAAAAAATATTCCTCGGCTATAAATTTTAACGGATAACAATATAATGTAGAAGGATTTCGAAGAATGTTGTCTTGATGAAGCCGGTTCGTTATTATATATATTAGTATCAGATTTTAATTCACCAAAAAATCGTATATACGAGTATATATTTCAACTTGTTGCTAGGAGATGTCCAGTTCAGTCAAGGACGTTTCTTTAAATAATGTTTTTAAATTCAAATGCATCTAACATGGCCGGTAATTTTATTTTATACATCATTTTTATTATGAAATAAAACAATTTAATTAGTTGAAATTTTAAAATAGTGACAGTCCCCTATTATTAGAATTTTTCATGGATAATATAGAAAAGATAATTCATAAATACCCCCTTAGTGAAAATTTTATTTACTTGCACTGATATGTAGAAGACATTTTAGCTTGCTTCACTGGTACTACGAGACAATTAGATAACTTAATTCATAAAAATATCAAATTTACAGTAGAAATTGAACAAATCTAAATCCTTCAAATTAAATATTTTAGAATCCCTTGAGATAAATAAAAACAAATATTGAGATAAACTTCTTAACGACCAAATAGATATCAACAATTCTCCCTTATTAAACCTTTTTACCTAGAAAGGTTCCTGTAGGATTGTTGTGAATGAGTTTCCAGGTAAACTTGTTAAATACTTTAGTTAATCCCATATTTAGACACATTTTTTCCTTTTTATTTTATTTCCATGTAAATAGATCATAATTTTATTGTTAATATCCATTAAATTCAGTATTAAAGCACTTAATAAATTGAAAATGTCCCATTATACCTCCATTCGTTTGTTAGCGAAACGCCTTGTAGATTTTAACAAATTAAAATTGTTTTATTTAATAATTTAATAAAATCAAGTAAAAGCCACATTTATTCAATTTTATATCATTTTTGTTCATTATAATAGTTATATATGCACTTGTTGCATACAATATTTTTTCTACGTACTTGTAAAAACCAAAAAAAGAATTATTAAGGTTGATCTATAATTTGAAATATTTTACAACAAAAATATTGAATTACTCCTAATTATACCAATAATACTCGTAACCGTTTAATATCTTCCTCATTATAAATCTCTTGACTTAATTTTTTTTTATTATACAAAAATTTTTCTACCACAAACGTCAATTAAAATTTTTCGTTGCACTAAAATTTTACGCCGCAGATAAAAACATTCTTCTCGGATCGTAGTGTTTTTTTCTTTTTTTTTCACTCTCCGTAATAAAAGTAGACATAACCATAATTAAATGTTAATAGGTGTGGTATGGTATGAATAGAAATTTTCAACGATTTTGGCGTCTCTTGCATTCTTCGAATGCACGCGCGTCTTTTGACCATTCATTGTTCGTTTAATTCGTTAGTTTCTTTTATCAAGGACAATGTTTTCAAGTGCTGCCTGACCATCGAATTAATTCAATTGCTTTTCGTGTGTTATTATGCGAAATATTGAACTACCGAGTAAATGTCTACTTTATATCTACGAGATACGCATATTAAATATTATCAATCAACTATCCTCGAAAATTACTTAAAACACCCAAAATTGTTTGTTTCCATCGAAAATTGGTTTAACTCGCCCAAAATTGTTTTTTTTTCTATCGAAAGTTAGTTGAAACTAATGCAAAGTTGTTTATTTTCATCGAAAATTAGTTGAAACGCACACAAAATTGTTTGTTTCCATCGATACTTGATTGACATTTACGCAAAATTGTTTGTTTCCATCGAAAATTGGTTCGAACACACCCAAAATTTTATTTTTTTCATCGAAAATTAGTTGAAACACCCAAAATTGTTTTTTTCCATAGAAAATTAGTTAAAACTCACCCAAAATTGTTTTTTTTTCATAGAAGATTGGTTGAAACTCACCCAAAATTGTTTTGTCCATCGAAAATTAGTTGAAACTAACGCCAAGTTGTTTGTTTCCACAGAAATTCAATTAAAACCCAAGCAAAGTTGTTTGTTTACATCGAAAATTGTTTGAAACTCACCCAAAATTGTTTTTTGTTTCATACAAAATTAGTTAAACTCACCCAGAATTATTTGTTTCCATAGAAAATTGCGATTGACATTCACGCAAAATTGTTTGTTTCCATCGAAAATTGGTTCGAGAACACCCAAAATTTTATTTTTTTCATCGAAAATTAGTTAAAACTCACCCAAAATTGCTTTTTTTTTCTATCGAAATTGAAACTAACGCAAAGTTGTTTGTTTTCATCGAAAATTAGTTGAAACGCACACAAAATTGTTTGTTTCCATCGATACTTGATTGACATTTACGCAAAATTGTTTGTTTCCATCGAATATTGGTACGAACACAACCAAAATTTTATTTTTTTCATCGAAAATTAGTTAAAACTCACCCAAAAATTTTTTTTCCATAGAAAATTGGTTGAAACTCACCCAAAACTGTTTTGTCCATCGAAAATTAGTTGAAACTAACGCAAAGTTGTTTGTTTTCACAAAAATTCAATTAAAACCAAAGCAAAGTTGTTTGTTTACTTCGAAAAGTGTTTGAAACTCACCCAAAATTGTTTTTTGTTTCATCAAAAATTAGTTAAACTCAGAATTATTTGTTTCCATAGAAAATTGCTTGAAACTCACCCTAGTTTGTTTGTTTTCATCGAAAATTAGTTAATACTCATCCAAAATTGTTTGCTCCCATCGATAATTGGTTGGAACTCACCCAAGGTTGTTTGTTTCTATAAAAAATTAGTTTAAAACTCACCCAAAAATGTTTGTTTCCATAGAAAATTGCTTGAAACTCACCCAAATTTGTTTGTTTTCATCGAAAACTAGTTAAAACTCACCCAAAATTGTTTTTTCCCATAGAAAATTGGTTGAAACTCATCCAAAATTTTCAGTTTCCATCGAAAATCAATTGAAACTCACGTAAAATTGTTTGTTTCCATCTAAAATTGGTTAAAACTCACCCAAAAAATGTTTGTTTCCATAGAAAATTGCTTGAAACTCACCCAAATTTGTTTGTTTTCATCGAAAACTAGTTAAAACTCACCCAAAATTGCTTTTTCCCCATAGAAAATTGGTTGATACTCACCCGAAATTGTTAGTTTCAATCGGAAATCAATTGAAACTCACGTAAAATTGTTTGTTTCCATATAAAATTGGTTAAAACTCACCCAAAATTGTTTGTTTGCTTCAAATTTTTTTTGAAAATTACGCAAAATGGTTCGTTAACAATGCTTACATTGAAAATTGGCTTTTTACAATAGTGTCAGATCTTTGTTACTTTTTACAGGGTGATGATTCTTTGAAAAAAAAATGTTTGAAAAAGTATATATAGTATTGAAACTTTGGTTAAAGTTTTTGGGAAAGGAATAAGGGTACCAAAAATTACAAAATATATTCCAAAAAAAATTCTCATACTACTTTATCCTTTTCTCTATTTTATCTCCGATTAATAATTATCAGTTCTTAAAAATCGAAGTCACTGTATATATTATGGCAACTTATCTAAAGTTCATCTTCAGGTTAAGAAACAAAGACATTGTGTTCGTTGCATTTACTTATGCATTATTATTGCACAATAAAATACAAAAGTGTCGACAATGAAAATGTTACATTTCAAAATGATCATCCCGACTGTATTTATTTAAAAAAAAGAATTAATTTAAAAATGTCAGCACATTATTTTATTTGATACTTGATATTTCATAATTTTATTCTCATGTGATTTTTACATATTTGGCACAATTTTTGTTCATATTTCACCATATGCATTTTTTCAAATGTTATTTTTCTATATACCCTAGCTTTCGATGCACTTTTTCAGCTTTTCCTTTCTTTCCATCCATTTTTTCTACTTTCCACCCCTTTCGATACACTTTTTTCCCCTTTCGATACACTTTTTTCCATACCTTCGCTTAAAATTTTTACATCTTTGGCACAATTTTTGTTCATATTTCACGATATGCATTTTTTCTAATGTTAATTTTCTATATACCCTCGCTTTCGATGCACTTTTCCAGCTTTCCCTTGCTTTCCATCCATTTTTTTCTACTTTTTTCGCTTTCGATACACTTTTTTCCATACCCTCGCTTAAATAGTCTCGTTTTCGATCCATTTTTTTACTCGCCGTCGCTTCAAATGAAATTTTTCTCTATACCCTCGCTTTCAATGTAATTTCTCTACATAATCTCACTTTCGAGTCACTTTTTTTACATATGCCCGCTTTCGATACAGTTTTTAATATTGTTTATGCCTGCAAAAAATTGGGAGATAGAGCAAATACAAATTGCTTACAAAAAAATGTTTTTCCCAGCTAGATTTAAATTAAAATTGTACTTTTTTTAAATTTTCAAGTGAATTGGTTGAATTTCAAGTTCCCACTGTTACACACACAAAAAAAATATAAAAATTCCATATATTCACTTCGGCTCACGATCTTTATCGCTCGCGGCGGCTTTTTATTTTTATTTTTTTAACTTTCTCAGTCGAAAAAAATAAGGGATCCAAGCTATTTTGCTTTTATAATTAGATAGCATTATTTTTTTTAATCGATAACCTACCGATACGATGGGAACTTGTGGAAGCCAAAAAATCACGAATTTGCAAATAAACTTGAAATTGATATGCAGAAATCCCTACAAAAGATTGTAAATTAGGAAATTTTAAGGGACTTGATATAAACGAAGAAATATATTTATAAAAATACGGCACGAAAAGGTGTACATAATTTCTTGATTCAACCTTGGTTTGAAAATCAATGCAGCCTTGACGCTTCGAAGTTTCCATGGAAACAAGTCCATTCATCCTTCACGCGCTCCTCCCACGCTCGTACTGATACTTGAAAAACAAAAAACAAAACTTTTTTCCGAAACTTAAACATAAAATTACGTATTTATTTCGATGGGGATATGAATGAATTTAAATTCGACTTTGGCAAGCAATAAATAGTTTTATTTATATCTATGAGCTAAACGTTAACCGCGTACTTACCGAGCGTTTGTTTTTTTATCTAGAAACCGAAAAATATTAATTTTAATTCAATTAATGTGGATTACGATATACAGGGTTCGGCAAAAGTCCGGGACCGGACAAATATCGAAGAAATATAAATTTTTCGAAAAATCTTTTCATACCACAAATTTTACATCAACTTGAATTATAATTTGAAAATATTTTGAAAGATACAGTGTGATACAGTGTGGCGTATCGATATATTTCTTCTTACGGAACACCCTATTTTACTACATTCTCTGATTTCCACTAAAAAAATGAAATACTGTTTCATAATGGTTCCCTACACCTAAATACAGTTTCGATACACTTTTTTTTGTTTCCGATAATTTTTTTTTGTTTTCGATACTCTTTTTTTGTTTTCGATACTCTTTTTTTTGTTTTCGATACACCTTTTTTGGTTTTCGATACCCTTTTTTTGTTTTTCGATACCCTTTTTTTTGTTTTCGATACACTTTTTTTTGTTTTCGATACCCTTTTTTTGGTTTTCGATACCCTTTTTTTGGTCTTCGATACCCTTTTTTTGTTTTCGATACACTTTTTTTTGGATTCCGATACCTTTTTTTGGTTTTCGATACCCTTTTTTTAGTTTTCGACACCCTTTTTTTGGTTTTAGACACCCTTTTTTTGTTTTCGACACCCTTTTTTTGTTTTCGATACACTTTTTTTTGTTTTCGATACACTTTTTTTCATACCCTCGGTTTTTCGCTACCATTCGTTATTCAGATACCTTACTCCCTTGAGCGAGCTACAAAATAACATCTATTAATTCAACTCAACTAATAACAAAACTCGTGACTAGAAATTTCACTTAAACGATTATGAAGTCGATGCGCCACAGCTGCCTTAATTGAACTTAACACATTCAATAAAAATTATAATTGTTTGTTGTGAAATAACCACACTGCTTTTATTAATGAACGTACACATAAAAAGATCGAGATCAATAAATACTCAATTGATTCTAATGCTAACCCACGTTTATTTAAGGTTAGTCTAATATACTTATTTTATAAACAAATAGAGTATTAAACTTACCAGGATTGGTTCATTCGAAGTCTATTATAAATCATTAAAAAAATGCGACTCCAAACTAGTAGGCATGTACTACATTGACAGGACTTCTGAGTCATTCACGGGAGATCTAATGTTTCGTCTTTGTCTGGAAGATGATGAAATATAGGAACATATAGCTTATGTCAGCGCCTGCATCTAGAGCTGGTAAGAATGGATATCATGATAATTCTACATACCCTCGATTTTTATACATTTTCTTTACATAATCTAGCTTTCGATACACTTTTTTTTACATAACCTCTGTTTCTATACATTTTTTTCTACATACCCACGCTTTCGATACACCTTTTTTACATATTTCCCCATTAAAATTACATGTTTAAATAGTATTAACAAAGTTTTTTCATTCCAATAAACCTAAAAATTATTAAGCGTTTTCTTTTACTAAAAATCAGCTACAAATCTTCAATTTGTGAAATATTTTTAATAATTTTGCATCCCCAAACGTCTTATACAAACTCATAAATAACAAAAACTAAACAAGCAAAACTATTATTTTAAATTCAAGTTAAAAATACCCACGACTGAATATATAAAAATGTAACCTTAAAAACTGACCAAAAGAATGCACCTTTTGTATTCTCGAGAGCCGATTGTACCTGCACGGCGTGAATTCCATTGTACGAGTCAGTTTCTGGTTCTTCTTCCTACAAAGTAGTCGGAATTGTTTGGGCGAGCATCATCATCACCATCACTCCCTACCCTTGAAATCTTTAAAAACCGAAGATCGGGCGAGAATTTCTTCTGTGCATTCTTCAAATGCGATGTTGTAGCAGCGCGTAGTGTAAGTGCCTTTTGGTTGTTGACGATCTCTGGCCGGTTGAAAATATTACACTTGTTGGTATATACCAGTTTTTTTTTAAGTGATGACGGTGACGTGGTTATAAACTTATTTAAAAAAACATGAATATTTTCTGTTGTGAGTGTCGTAAAATCGTTTTATAGAACATCATCATTGAAAAATTTCGAGGTGCGTAAGCGTTTATGGATAAATTTATAATTATTTATAAAATATTCGGTTATATAATTGAATTGGAAATACATTATTTGGAGTTGAAAATTATCAGTTTACTGACCAAAATCAGTATTTGAAAAAATCCGGTTTGAATTTTGCCATTTTATGATAGTAAGTAGACACTATCGTTGCTAGGTGAGTGTTGACAAACGTAAATGTCATAAAATCACAATAATTTTAATATGTGTCAAAGTTAAAAGTAAAAATTAACAAAAATTTTGGAATTCCTGACGAAATTAACGAAAAAGCAACTGAAAATCTGTTTCCAAAAAAGTCTAAAGAAGCTTACGACATGGAATACTAAAATTGGACGCAAGAAAACTACGTAGATATTGATGAAACATGATTTCTCTTTATGCCCGCGCGGGCCATAAAGTGAACTTTATATAATAAAAACACAATAATGAACTAGTATGACATAAAATTAATATTTTACTGACTAAATATGACAATACGCGGTAAATACGAATTCTAAATTATCACTACACATTTTGCCATTTTGAGATAACTCGTTATTGCTTTGTGGTTGTATTAACGTAAAAATTTATTGAATTAAAAAAAATTGCGGTTAAAGATTTAAATCTAAAAATAAACTTATCTAAAAGATTAGATAGGTAATTTGAAAATATTCTTAAAATACCTATATTTTTCGATCTTTAATATGTAAATATATTATTATAAATGTCTAAATTCTTGCACACACAATATTACTTATTCTGAAAACATCTGTACGCCATATACACAGTTTCAAACAAAGTGATCCTTTGTTTAAACTCAGTTCGAGTAAACAGTCGAGCAATTCAGTTTTATTACATTTCAAATATTAAATATATTTTTCACACATTCACTTTTGTGAAACATATTTAATGGAAAAAGTGGTTCTTTTTTGCACTAGTGCAATAAAATATTTTGTTGCACTCATCTGTCATTCTTGTGTCATTTTTGTGATGATTTATGACAAACATAAACATATAAATACAATAAAAATCCAGAGCAAGTGTCTGATCCTGCTCTAATACAACAATAATATATGTGTATCTTACTACGTAGTCTCAATTATTGCAAAAATCTTCAATTATTTAAAATTTAAATGGTCAAAGCGAAAACCAGCTATGGTTGAGTACCTACTGACAAGGTGGAGACCATAAAGATACAAAAAAAGAAGAACGGTTTGAGTTTGATTAGGTTAGGTTCCCAACATATTTATATTCTAATTTTCCAGTTTTTGCATGAAAGTAGAAAAAATATTGTATGCAACTCTTGCAAAACGTGTTTTTTGCACTCGACGTGTTGTCCAACTCGGCCTATAGACCTCGTTGGACAATTTCACAATTGTTGCATAAATAACTATTATATATCGCATATCGTGATTTCAATTTTATTACACATTATACAGGGTGTTTTAATATTATGACCATCAACGTTTGGTAGTTTAAATTAGTGAAGTGTTTTCTTAATAATTTTTGTTTTAGTCCAACTAAAATTTGTGAAATTGGACAGCCTGTAGATTATATTATTTTGAAAATTAATCCAAATTTGATTTTAAAAAATATTTCGGATTTTCAGGTATTTTTGAACAATATAAAATTTAAAAACAAAAGTAAAGTAAAGCCTTTAGTTTTTTTTTCTTTTTAAAGTTTGTACTGGGGGATGTAAAAATATTGATAATAATAATTAACATCCTCTCGCTTTCGCTATTCTCTCCATACTTTCGATACACTTTTTCTAGAAATACCATTCAAATACCCTCGCTTTCGTTACACTATCCCCACATACCTTCGCTTTTCATATATTTTCAAATAGTTCCTACTTTTCGTTACACTTTTCCGACATACCCTCCCTTTCGATACACTTTTTCGACATACCCTCGCTTTCGATACACTTTTTCGACATACCCTCCCTTTCGATACACTTTTTTACATACCCTCGCATATATTATGTTCAAAAAACCCTGTACAGAACTTCCACGCCACACCCTGTATATTTAGTTTGAACCAAAAATATTTTTATTGTATTTTAAGGGATCCTTTATACTTATATGAATTTTCGAAAAATTACAGGGTTGTCAAAAATTAACAGACTGTATCCAAATGTAAATTTAATTTATTTATTTTTATTTTATTTTAAGGGATCCTTTATACTTATATGAATTTTCGAAAAATTACAGGGTTGTCAAAAAATAACAAAGACTGTATCCAAATGTAAATTTAAAATGGATAAAAAATTAATAAATAATGAAATTATATGTTAATTAATTATTACACACTTTCCAATTTATATAAACTGAATACAGCCTTTGTTTATTGACCTATTTTTACTAACATCCTCACAAACATTAGAACACAGTAAATGAAAACATTTCTTCTACAATGAATGCAATTATTATGAAACATAATTTAATTATTCATTATATCTCAACATATAATTATCTAACTTGCACAATTAACTATTCAATCAGATAAAAATAATAATAATAAAAACAATAATTAATCGAAAAAAATGAATGCTGTAATATTGTTTTGTAAAAAACTCTTTCTATATTTCCGATCTTAAACAATTTAAATTATTCTCAAGGAAGCAACAACAATTTAATGCAGTTTTTTTTTATATATAATAAGTCCCACTGGAAAACGAGGTTTGTCAAAAAATATTGGTTTTACTCGAGAGTAAAGTACCTTTAAATTTGACAATATCAAAACATGTTACAAAAAAAGTTGGATCTGTAAAAGCTTTAGTATAAGTAAGAACTTAGTATTTGAATGTATTTTATTATTTGCAAAATAAATGTATATTCTCATATTTTATCAAAAAACATCGAAAACTTGAAATATTATCATGAATTTCGCAATCACAAGAGATAAATGTTCATTCAAAATAACTTTTTTCCCTAAAATTGATAATAAAAAAGTTTTCCAACTTAGGGGGACATATTGTATACAGCATATAATTGAATGATAGAAATTTGACACTACAAAAAAGGGCTACTATATTTTTTTGATATTTTCACTATTTTCAAAGTTTTTCAAGGTTAAAGTTGAATTTGTAATGAAATTTTGCCATTTTTTAATATTTTTAGATGGTACAATAGTTTTTTTTTATTTCATGGGTTGGGAAGACATTTCCTACTATAAATCTTTTAAAAATTAAAATTAATAAAAAAATTATAAATAAAAGTATGATTAAATTATCAATTTATGACCCATTAAAGATAAAAATTTGTTTAATAAAGATCAATTATACCCAATAAAACTCTCCACAAAAAACATCTCATAAAATTGTTTCATAAACTTAACTGGAGCGTTGAAAAATTGAAAAAATGTCAAAATTTATTAATAATCCAACTTTAACATTGAATAACTTTGAAAATAGTGAAAATATCAAAAAATTATATTCCACCAATAACAAGACAATATTTGTCTCCACGTTATTTAAATGCAAAATAAAAATTTACAATGAGGCATTTCTTAATACAAATATGAAGATTTTGTCATATCCAACACAAGGCGAGTAGAAAAACAATTTTCATAAAAAAACTTATTAGGAAAATGAAAAAAAAATGTTAATCAGTTTGTTTGATCGTATGAAACAATAAAATATCATCATCAATATTATCCATTGAGGAAGGTTATGTAATTTAACCTTCGCCTTGCAACTCGCCAACCCGCTGTATGTATTGTAGTATACACACATATAAATTCGTTACCTTACTACGTTGATGACCTTGCTACATAGCAGCTCTCCGAAGTGCCTGTCTCTAACCAATAATTGCTTTTAAGTTAAAAACAACAGCTGGCAATTTTACAATATATATATATATAGATAACCGAGATCATGCACTACTGTTTAATGATACCCACCAATTTATACAGATTGTCTTTCTTTTTAATAATTAAAACTACATATCCTCGCGTTTTTTGCACTTTCCGGTTAAGGAAAAGAAACCCCCCCCAAAATAACCAAGAAACAACCCCCCAAAAAAAATTCAAGACACAACACCCTCAAAAAATTTCGAAAAATGTATTTAAATTGAACCATTTATTTAAAAAAATAACCTTTTAGTATTTTTCCTCAAAAATCAATCATAGTAGATCGGAAATCATGATTTGTTAATGACAAATTAATAAAGTCGGAGACGTTGCTGGTCTTGTCCTAGCGCGCACCCAGCCATCGCTCGCTATCTCTTTCATTTCATAGTAAACGTAAATAGTATTTGTAACATTGAGCGTGTACTACAGGGCCAGCGAGCCGCAATAAATTAGAGTGCCTTGAAAGGAAAGCAAAACGGGGGTGCAACGACAAGAAAAAGGATAGGACGAGACGACGCGTTCGGATATTGTGTGTGTGTGTGAGTGTTTGAATGTGAGTGTGTGCGTGGGAGGGCGCTGCTGCCGGGCTCAATTCATGACTACTGTGCCTGCATCGATTTATATTCAGCGGAGTTAGCGGGTTACTGGGTCGTAATCTAAAAACGTTTTACCCCCCATTCAAGAAATTTCTGGATAAACATTTATAGGTATATGGCGTTCAACAGGAAAAATATGCTTTATACAAAGAGTTTCAATAAAGAAAAAGTAAATAATGACAGCCACTTGAAGCAAATTGAATTTTTTAAAGGAAGGTGTGTGCAACTTTCAAAGTGGGGACCTTAGAAGGGGTTATAAGGGGCAACAGAAAGATATCAACCTATATTTCTGAAAAATTTTTCAATTAATTAAAAAATAATTCACATTATACACTATTTGAATGCTAGCGCATCCCTTGGTTAGTTTTCTATACACATTTTTATGATTCAATAATGTAAAAAATCTTATTTTTTCCAGAAAGACGTAACTGGCGTTATATGTCCATGATTTCAGCAGGTGTGGAGGGGAGATTGCCGTATATGACGTACCCGGAGCCTTGGAGAGGACCTCCGAAGCAGCCTCCGGAGTTGTTTCTTAGGCCTGCTCCAAAGCCCTTGCCTCCTACGACAAGGTAAAGTAACATTCAATCTTAAAATAAGTCGTGCAATATTTTTTTATTTTTCCAGATACAATGGGGTGCCAACGACATACCCGAACGGTACCAGATTGGCTCCGCCACCACGTCCAGTCAGTAAATATCCATCACCACCGAATCCAGTAAATTTGGCACAATCCAAAGACGACGTAACCGAAGACATGTCTCCGTACAGTGCTTACAGAATATTTTCTCACACACCCCAATACTCTCATTTCGCTTATCCGTTGTGCCAACCGCCTTTCATGCAAATGAGGACTGCTTTTCCTTCGACTCCACTTTCACCTATAGAAACGTTTTCACCAACGACACCTACTTCGACATTTCTCACACCACCGAGCTCTTATAGTCCACCTTCTAGCTTAAAATCGAATCAAATTTTAGTGATGGATAAGAAAACGCCTCCACTTCCACCACAGACCATCAGTCCTCACAACCAGATCTCCCAAAGCTCTTCTTTCAAGGTTAGTATATATAGATTTTTGGGGGGGCTGAAGCACCAACTAGAGGGGAAGGTACACCAATGATAACAAAAGAATTTTGTTTGTATGTTTGTAACTTTTGTACAGAAATCAACCATTTTTAGGTACCTTCAGGTAAAGAAGGATCTTTGAAGCACAGAATATTGATAAGACCGGAAGAAAGCCTTCGAACTGGTCCTTTAGATCTGCAGAAACCGTTCGAAGGTAGGAAGAGGTTGCAAGCTACGATGTCACCGCCGAGATCGCCTAAAAAACCTCTAAACAACAACACTTTACCTGGTAATTTTGCCAAAGGATCCTTAATTCAACTGTCTAGCGGTGAACTTAGGAGAATAGAAGACATGCGTACTGAAGATTTTATTATGTCGGCCGAAAGGAGTCCGGAAGTTAGATTGGCCGAAAGCACCGTTGTGAAAATCGAGGAAAATCATCAATTGGCTAATTCCACCATTACTCTTACCTACAATAATAGACGAGATAAGGTAAGTTCAAATTCCACTCTAAAATCGTCCTTTTCTCATTTTTCAACATCTTTCCACTCCCAAAAACTTTGTACAAATCATACCATCGATACAGACAATAATTATTCGAATTTAGTCCCATATCTACACAATTCTTAGTGAACGGTATAAATAATATTTCGGTTTAGAAGTGGACGACCTTGAAAGGCCCAAGTATACTTATTACGAGCTTTTAAACGCGACCTTCTCTTCCATTCACACTCCTTAAGATCATGAGTGAGATTGAAGAGTCCTTTCATCGATAAAACGTACGTTAGTCGACTTAATGGGTGTTTCGTACACAAAATACAGAGTGTTTTAACAATTTATCTTCTTATTCTGTACCATCTTCATGCTTTGATCCCAAATTTTTCAATTCCAAAGTCTAAAAAATTCTCTTATCTTCTCATAAGTATTTTCTAGTGCAAAAAGTAACTATTCTCTTTACAATCATTCTTGTATCAATATTTGTACAGTTTTTATACTAAGCAGGCTCCTCTTTGTTCATTGTGGACTACTCTCACCAGCAGTGCTTCTCGATGATGAGTTCCAAAAGCAACTCATCTAGACTCTATTTGGATCAATACCAAAAAGTATAAGTGTCTCCAAATTGAACATACATTTTTCTGATCTGATTTTGTTTGAGCCACATCCTCCAGTGAAATATCTAAGCTTGTATGTGTTGCTGAAGAGTTTGTTAAGGAACTTTTCACAATTTCCAAACCTTAAAATCTATTTCTAATTCCTCTACAACAGATTTTTATAATATTAGAGGTATTTTTGTACCAAAAAAGCTCTACTTTGTCCATTGTAGACATTTTCTTGTCTTTCCAGGTGTGCTCATCGACGATGAGTTCCAAAAGCAACTCATCTAGACTCTATTTGGATCAATACCAAAAAGTATAAGTGTCTCCAAATTGAACATACATTTTTCTGATCTGATTTTGTTTGAGCCACATCCTCCAGTGAAATATCTAAGCTTGTAGGTGTTGCTGAAGAGTTTGTTAAGGAACTTTTCACAATTTCCAAACCTTAAAATCTATTTCTAATTCCTCTACAACAGATTTTTATAATATTAGAGGTATTTTTGTACCAAAAAAGCTCTACTTTGTCCATTGTAGACATTTTCTTGTCTTTCCAGGTGTGCTCATCGACGATGAGTTCCAAAAGCAACTCATCTAGACTCTATTTGGATCAATACCAAAAAGTATAAGTGTCTCCAAATTGAACATACATTTTTCTGATCTGATTTTGTTTGAGCCACATCCTCCAGTGAAATATCTAAGCTTGTAGGTGTTGCTGAAGAGTTTGTTAAGGAACTTTTCACAATTTCCAAACCTTAAAATCTATTTCTAATTCCTCTACAACAGATTTTTATAATATTAGAGGTATTTTTGTACCAAAAAAGCTCTACTTTGTCCATTGTAGACATTTTCTTGTCTTTCCAGGTGTGCTCATCGACGATGAGTTCCAAAAGCAACTCATCTAGACTCTATTTGGATCAATACCAAAAAGTATAAGTGTCTCCAAATTGAACATACATTTTTCTGATCTGATTTTGTTTGAGCCACATCCTCCAGTGAAATATCTAAGCTTGTAGGTGTTGCTGAAGAGTTTGTTAAGGAACTTTTCACAATTTCCAAACCTTAAAATCTATTTCTAATTCCTCTACAACAGATTTTTATAATATTAGAGGTATTTTTGTACCAAAAAAGCTCGACTTTGTCCATTGTAGACATTTTCTTGTCTTTCCAGGTGTGCTCATCGCCTATGAGTTCCAAAAGCAACTCATCTAGACTCTATTTGGATCAATACCAAAAAGTATAAGTGTCCAAATTGAACATACATTTTTCTGATCTGATTTTGTTTGAGCCACATCCTCCAGTGAAATATCTAAGCTTGTAGGTGTTGCTGAAGAGTTTGTTAAGGAACTTTTCACAATTTCCAAACCTTAAAATCTATTTCTAATTCCTCTACAACAGATTTTTATAATATTAGAGGTATTTTTGTACCAAAAAAGCTCTACTTTGTCCATTGTAGACACTTTCTTGTCTTTCCAGGTGTGCTCATCGACGATGAGTTCCAAAAGCAACTCATCTAGACTCTATTTGGTTCAATACCAAAAAGTATAAGTGTCTCTAAATTGAACATACATTTTTCTGATCTGATTTTGTTTGAGCCACATCCTCCAGTGAAATATCTAAGCTTGTATGTGTTGCTGAAGAGTTTGTTAAGGAACTTTTCACAATTTCCGAACCTTAAAATCTATTTCTAATTCCTCTACAACAGATTTTTATAATATTAGAGGTATTTTTGTACCAAAAAAGCTCTACTTTGTCCATTGTAGACACTTTCTTGTCTTTCCAGGTGTGCTCATCGACGATGAGTTCCAAAAGCAACTCATCTAGACTCTATTTGGATCAATACCAAAAAGTATAAGTGTCTCCAAATTGAACATACATTTTTCTGATCTGATTTTGTTTGAGCCACATCCTCCAGTGAAATATCTAAGCTTGTAGGTGTTGCTGAAGAGTTTGTTAAGGAACTTTTCACAATTTCCAAACCTTAAAATCTATTTCTAATTCCTCTACAACAGATTTTTATAATATTAGAGGTATTTTTGTACCAAAAAAGCTCTACTTTGTCCATTGTAGACATTTTCTTGTCTTTCCAGGTGTGCTCATCGACGATGAGTTCCAAAAGCAACTCATCTAGACTCTATTTGGATCAATACCAAAAAGTATAAGTGTCTCCAAATTGAACATACATTTTTCTGATCTGATTTTGTTTGAGCCACATCCTCCAGTGAAATATCTAAGCTTGTAGGTGTTGCTGAAGAGTTTGTTAAGGAACTTTTCACAATTTCCAAACCTTAAAATCTATTTCTAATTCCTCTACAACAGATTTTTATAATATTAGAGGTATTTTTGTACCAAAAAAGCTCTACTTTGTCCATTGTAGACATTTTCTTGTCTTTCCAGGTGTGCTCATCGACGATGAGTTCCAAAAGCAACTCATCTAGACTCTATTTGGATCAATACCAAAAAGTATAAGTGTCTCCAAATTGAACATACATTTTTCTGATCTGATTTTGTTTGAGCCACATCCTCCAGTGAAATATCTAAGCTTGTAGGTGTTGCTGAAGAGTTTGTTAAGGAACTTTTCACAATTTCCAAACCTTAAAATCTATTTCTAATTCCTCTACAACAGATTTTTATTATATTAGAGGTATTTTTGTACCAAAAAAGCTCTACTTTGTCCATTGTAGACACTTTCTTGTCTTTCCAGGTGTGCTCATCGACGATGAGTTCCAAAAGCAACTCATCTAGACTCTATTTGGATCAATACCAAAAAGTATAAGTGTCTCCAAATTGAACATACATTTTTCTGATCTGATTTTGTTTGAGCCACATCCTCCAGTGAAATATCTAAGCTTGTATGTGTTGCTGAAGAGTTTGTTAAGGAACTTTTCACAATTACCAAACCTTAAAATCTATTTCTAATTCCTCTACAACAGATTTTTATAATATTAGAGGTATTTTTGTACCAAAAAAGCTCTACTTTGTCCATTGTAGACACTTTCTTGTCTTTCCAGGTGTGCTCATCGACGATGAGTTCCAAAAGCAACTCATCTAGACTCTATTTGGATCAATACCAAAAAGTATAAGTGTCTCCAAATTGAACATACATTTTTCTGATCTGATTTTGTTTGAGCCACGTCCTCCAGTGAAATATCTAAGCTTGTATGTGTTGCTGAAGAGTTTGTTAAGGAACTTTTCACAATTACCAAACCTTAAAATCTATTTCTAATTCCTCTACAACAGATTTTTATAATATTAGAGGTATTTTTGTACCAAAAAAGCTCTACTTTGTCCATTGTAGACACTTTCTTGTCTTTCCAGGTGTGCTCATCGACGATGAGTTCCAAAAGCAACTCATCTAGACTCTATTTGGATCAATACCAAAAAGTATAAGTGTCTCTAAATTGAACATACATTTTTCTGATCTGATTTTGTTTGAGCCACGTCCTCCAGTGAAATATCTAAGCTTGTATGTGTTGCTGAAGAGTTTGTTAAGGAACTTTTCACAATTTCCAAACCTTAAAATCTATTTATAATTCCTCTACAACAGATTTTTATAATATTAGAGGTATTTTTGTACCAAAAAAGCTCTACTTTGTCCATTGTAGACACTTTCTTGTCTTTCCAGGTGTGCTCATCGACGATGAGTTCCAAAAGCAACTCATCTGGACTCTATTTGGATCAATACCAAAAAGTATAAGTGTCCAAATTGAACATACATTTTTCTGATCTGATTTTGCTTGAGCCACAACCTCCAGTGAAATATCTAAGCTTGTATGTGTTGCTGAAGAGTTTGTTAAGGAACTTTTCACAATTTCCAAACCTTAAAATCTATTTCTAATTCCTCTACAACAGATTTTTATAATATTAGAGGTATTTTTGTACCAAAAAAGCTCTACTTTGTCCATTGTAGACATTTTCTTGTCTTTCCAGGTGTGCTCATTGACGATGAGTTCCAAAAGCAACTCATCTAGACTCTATTTGGTTCAATACCAAAAAGTATAAGTGTCTCCAAATTGAACATACATTTTTCTGATCTGATTTTGTTCGAGCCACATCCTCCAGTAAATTACCAACACTTGTAGGTGTTGCTGAAGAGTTCGTTAAGGAACTTTTCACAATTTCCAAACCTTAAAATCTATTTCTAATTCCTCTACAACAGATTTTTATAACATTAGAGGTATTTTTGTACCAAAAAAGCTCTACTTTGTCCATTGTAGACACTTTCTTGTCTTTCCAGGTGTGCTCATCGACGATAAGTTCCAAAAGCAACTCATATCTTTGCATGTAGTTTCAGATGAAGGATTTAAGTATGAAATTTCTACAATCACCAAGATATAAACACATTTTTATATAACTCCAAAGTATTTTTTTGATTCTACTACCTCAACAACCACTTCTGTTTGATATGCAGAGCTCTCCTTAGTCCTTTGTGAATGATGACCTCCAAAAAGGAATCGATATCATATTTGAAACAATATCAAAATGTTGTCCACCCAGAAAAGACACTATCTAGTAGTTTCTAAATGATAGTAATTTTTTTTAGGTGGAAATGGAATCTACATTGGAACAACCTTATTTCGTAATGGGTCACGGTTGGGCTTCTTGTTGCCCGGAACGAACGCAACAACTTTGTGGTTTAAAAACGCATCGTTTACAAGTGGGAGATGTTTTAATATCTCTAACGCCACGAGAAACGCGACCAGGTTATACTAAAACCGGTACGACGATTATGACAACAGCTACAACAACATCTATGACAGCCAGGCAACAACAACAACATCCAGTCTGCACGATAACAAAAACTCACATACCCGATCAGAAGGTATTAAAAATTTATTATATTTTTTCCAATTTTTAAAATTAATTTTGTATTTAGCAGGTTTCCATCCAAACTCAGCCAATAAATCTCCATCTTTCTTCCAATTATCCACCGCAATCGATGTCACCGGATAGTATAGCTGCAAGAAAAAGAAGATGGTCAGCCCCGGATCAAATATGCGACGAGGACGAACAAAATAACGGAGTCAGAAGACACCGGATTGAATGAGTTTATCTTTTTTTAATTGTACAGTGAAATGGGACTCGTTAAATAATTTTAAATTAGGAATATTGCTCTATGAAAAGGAAAAAAGGAAATGATGGTTGCTTTGTGGAATTTTGATATTATTTTACCATTTAGATCCATATTTCTTTATTAGTACCATTTGTGCGTGGTACTTAACTCTGAAGCTTTAGATGGAAAAAGTTCGTTTCGGTACATTTGAACTACTATCCTATATTGAAGAAGTATTGGTCTAATTTTTTAATTTGTATAAATTGTTCCATCATAATCGTGCTCTTCTTGAAAAATTGGTGCAAAAAAAGTAGATTTTATGTTTCATGACAATACATCAGCAACTTGATAGAAAAGTTCGGTTTAAGGTCGGTGTAGCCAACAAAAAGGGGTTTTTTCTGACAAGAATGACAGTTAAGGTTTACTAAACATTACGAACATCTATATTGCTTTATTTAAATAATAAATACACCCCGAAGCGTAAATCTTGGAATTTAAAATGACTTTTTAGCTGAATACCCAATATATCGATGGCCAATAATTCTAGGAACTTTTGACATGTCACCATTACATTTATGTTATTCAATCACTAGTTATGTCAAATGTCAGTTATATCTATTCTTCTTATTACTTTTTTTCACTGACATTTGACATAACTAGTGACTGAATAAAATAAATGAAATGGTGACATGTCAAAAGTTCCTAGAATGATTGGCCATCGATATATTGAGTATTCAGCTAAAAAGTCATTTTAAATTTCAAGATTTACGCTTCGGGGTGTATTTATTATTTAAATAAAGCAAAATAGATGTTCGTAATGTTTAGTAAACCTTAACTGTCATTCTTGTCAGAAAAAACACTTTTTGTTGGCTACATTGTTCTTAAAGTGAACTCCTCTATTGGAAGATACGAAATTGCGCTTATTTCAATACAAAAAAAATCTAGAACTGGAGTATTATTAAAAGAGTGATATATTTTATTATTATTATTTTTATTAATTATTAAAACATGAAACATGAAAAAAAATGGAATGCGGTGAATTTTATAATTATATATATATGCCGTTGTTGTCGATCTCAAAGAGACTCGTGTGATATAGGACTGGTTTTTAATGTTCACAAAGATCTGTTTTTATTTTAAAATTAATTTTCAATCAAAAAAAAAACAGGATATTTTCCACGTACGCGACTTTTTTTTTTAAAGAAAAATATAAAAAAAATCATCAGTTTTCTGTCATATCAAAAAAAAAATTTTTCTGTAAAGTTACGGTTTTTTTTGTCTACCGGACGTTGTGAAATACCCTTAACGTTTTCAAAGTTGCACCAAGTAGAAATTTTCGCTTTGTACTGGAATGTTTCTTCGCCGATTTTATATTTTTACCAGTGGCGTATCAATTGACGGAACCGTAGCTCGAACTTAATTTTTTTCAAAACTAAAACTTGTTACTTATATTATAAAAAGATCGTCTATATTTGGTCGGTCGAATATTAATTTTGCTTGAACGCAACTGAATATATGATGTTTATATAATTTCCATGTGAATTCTTGGCTGTGATACAGTAAAGTATATGTGGAATGTGGTTACTTCCTTCCATGTCTTAGTATTTAAGATCTTTGTTAAAAACGGAAGAAAAAAAAAGTGTTTCGCTTAAAATAATTTAACTCGTCTTGGGAACAAAAGTAAGAAAAAGTATTGGTAAGCTTTAAATTTTAAATTCAGTTATACAATTCTTTTTTTTTATTGTAATTTAATATTTTTATCCTGCTAGTAGTTCATTTATACTTGGGAAAAACCCTTATTTTAGGTGGATATTGAAAACTTAGTTTCCTCCATATTTTACTTAATTTTTTTAATTTCTCCTTTTTTCTTCAGATCTTCATCGACTTCTTCCTCTTTCCCTTTTTACACTACTAGTAGTTCGTTTGTATCTACAAATAATTCTAATTCCTAGAGGATATTTCTCTTTTTATCCTGCTAGTAGTTCATTTATACTTGGGAAAAACCCTTATTTTAAGTAGATATTAAATACTTTTAGTTTCCCCCATATTTTACTTAATTTTTTCAATTTCTCAAGCATCCTTTCTCCTTTTTTCTTCAGATCTTCGTCGACTTCTTCCTCTTTCCCTTTTTACACTACTAGTAGTTCGTTTGTATCTACAAATTCTAATTCCTAGAGGATATTTCTCTTTATCCTGCTAGTAGTTCATTTATACTTTGGAAAAACCCTTATTTTGAGTAGATATTAAAAACTTTTAGTTTACTCCATATTTTACTTCATTTTTTTAATTTCTCAAACATCCTTTCTCCTTTTTTCTTCAGATCTTCATCGACTTCTTCCACTTTCCCTTTTTACACTACTAGTAGTTCGTTTGTATCTACAAATTCTAATTCCTAGAGGATATTTCTCTTTTTATCCTGCTAGTAGTTCATTTATACTTGGGAAAAACCCTTATTTTAGGTGGATATTAAATACTTTTAGTTTCCTCCATATTTTACTTAATTTTTTCAATTTCTCAAACATCCTTTCTCCTTTTTTCTTCAGATCTTCATCGACTTCTTCCACTTTCCCTTTTTACACTACTAGTAGTTCGTTTGTATCTACAAATTCTAATTCCTAGAGGATATTTATCTTTTTATCCTGCTAGTAGTTCATTTATACTTTGGAAAAACCCTTATTTTAGGTGGATAGTGAATACTTTTAGTTTCCTCCATATTTTACTTAATTTTTTCAATCATCATATGTCCTTTTTTCTTCAGATCTTTGTCGACTTCTTCCTCTTTCCCTTTTTACACTACTAGTAGTTCGTTTGTATCTACAAATAATCCTTATTCCCAGAGGATTTAGGAGATGTTTGCTTATTTCCTATTTTACCTTACATTTTTCAATTTCATAAGCGTCCTATGCTCCTTTTTCCTGAGATCTCAGATATTTTTACATTACTGTGATTTTGGAGAGCATCCCATGCTTCTTTGTTTCAGATCTTCATCAATTTCTTCATATTTTCCTTTTCACACTACTAGTAGTTCTTTTTTTCCTTCATTTCTTCAATTTCACAAGCATCCTATGCTTCTTTTTCCTCATATCTTAATTGATTTCTTCCTCTTTTCACTACTAGTAGTTCATTTGTGTCTACAAATAATACTTATTTCCAGAGAACGTTGGAGATGTTTATTTATTCTTTATTTTAATTTTTACTTTCATTCCCCAAGCATCCCATGCTCCTTTTTCCTCGGCTCTTCATTGATTTCTTCCTCTTTCCCTGTCGACACTACTAGTAGTTCATTTGTGTCTACAAATAATCCTCATTTCCAGAGGATGTTTACTCTATACTTCACATTCATTTCTTTACTTTCCCAATATTGCTTTTTTTTTAGATCTTCATGGATTTCTTCCTGTTTCCATGTTGACACTAATAGTAGTTCTATACTTTACCTTCATATCTTCAGTTTCACAAGCGTCCTATGCTTCCTTTCCCTCATATCTTCATCTCATGCTCCTTTTTTTCAGACTTTCATCAATTTCTTCCCCTTTTCCTTTTTATACTATTAGTAGTTCAATTGTGTCTACAAATAATCCTCATTTCCAGAGGATTTTGGAGATGTTTGTTTACTTTATACTTCACATTCATTTCTTCACTTTCCCAAGCATCCCATGCTTCTTTTTTTTCATATCTTCATGGATTTCTTCCTGTTTCCCTGTTGACACTAAAAGTAGTTCTATACTTTACCTTCATATCTTACTGATAAGCATCCTATGCTTCTTTTCCCTCATATCTTCATCCCATGTCACTTTTTCCTCAGACCCTCATCAAATTCTTCCCATTTTCGATTTTATACAAGTAGTAGTTCATTTGTATCTACAAATAATCCTTATTTCCAGATATGTTGTTGGAGATGTTTGTCCTATTTTTTACTTCCATTTCTTCAATTTTCCAAGCACTATATGCTCCTTTTTTCTCACTGTTTTTCATCGATTTCTTCCTTTTTTCCTGTTGCTACTACTAGTAGTTCATTTGTGTCTACAGATAATCCTTATTTCCAAAAGACGTAGAAGATGTTTGTTTGTTCTTTATTTTACTTTCATTTTTCAATTTCACAAGCATTCCATGCTCCTTTTTCCTCAGCTCTTCATCAAATTCTTCCCATTTTCCTTTTTATTCTGCTAGTAGTTCATTTGTACCTACAAATAATCCTTATTTCCAGATATGTTGTTGGAGGTGTTTGTTTATCCTATTTTTTACTTCCATTTCTTCAATTTTCCAAGCATCCTATGCTCCTTTTTCCTCAGTGTTCTTTTTCGATTTCTTCCTTTTTTTCCTGTTGTTACACTAGTAGTTCATTTGCATCTGGAAATAATCCTTACTTCCAGATGTCATTTTCAGCGTTAATATTGATTCTTGTTACTTTTTTTTATATAAATCTGTTATAACGAAAAAGATTTAAAATTAAGCTGAGATGGATCCTACCAAAATTTGTATTTGTTGTTGAAATTTTATAAAAAATAACCATTTGATATGAATTTTTCAACATCTTACTTTTGTTCCAATACATCTGAAGCAATTTCTGAAATAAAAAACGAACCGTTCTAATAAAGCGATTCGAAAATCTGAAATTTATATAAATTATATTTGGATAAAGTGCAATAAAAATTAATTATTTGAACAACATTTCTGTGATAGTTCACGTCTAGAATGATATTTGTAAGTTGCTTCTAAACCACTACTTTTAACCGGGGATTTCGATTTAATCATTTAAAATAAATTCTGCATATTTCCCTTATTTTGCGACCTCACTGTATACTAATTTTCAATAATATACGGATTCCACGTGAAAACGTTTCTATTGGATTAAGTTTTTCAAAAAAAGGTTTCTACAAGACACTATTTCTTAGTGTAGTGGTAGTAGATGAAACTTTTTCGAAAAGTTTAATCCAAATTTTTTGAATATACAGTGGGGTCGCTGTAAAAGTTGGTTATTCGAAATCCTCGAAATTGAAAGTGCTTCGTACACCACCAAGATGAGTTACTTGGTTAAGACGATTGTTTGTTATTTTTTCTTTTTGTGAAGTGCCTTGTGTGAAGTGTGATGATGTTCACCTTCTAGAATATTATTATATATGTGGAGAATCTTTAAATAAATGAAAAAAAAATGCTAAATAACAAATTATATATATATGTACAGATATATTATTTTACAGATTGATGTACAGTGTGCCATGTTGAAATTGTAAAGCCAATTAATGGCAGTGCAGTCGAAACCAATAAACTATATACATGATGTCCCAAAACTGATGGGAAAAAGAACCTATACCTTGAGCTCTGCTAATGTTAGCATTTGTTTTAAAAATTATTAATACCCTTCTTCGTTTCCGGTAAACATTAAAATACATTAAAGAATGGTTTAGAATTCTAGCTAAGGTGGACTAGAATCCAAAAACGAAGCGGATCGGTATTGAAAGTTTTTAAATAAAGTGCTAACCTTAGCATGACCCAATCTATACGCTCTAAATGTTTTCCTATTGATCGTGGGACACCGTGTATACATAAACATACATTTTGTTGTTTTATTCCCGATTCCTTTGCTCCATTTCAGGTACAATACTTGAGAGGGTACTAATTTTCAATACCTTTTCGAACAAGCTTCAATGAAAAGATGCAAAAGATACAGATGAGTACAATCAGCAGTGTCTCTGGTTTTCCTAGTACTAAATTTATGATGTAAGTGCAAATCCCTCACAGTTTTCTAGAATTGAACGGTCGATAAATCAAAAATTGAAATTTAGTTCGACTACCGAAATATAGATGGCGGCACGTGTATTGAATTTCAATATTAATTTTTTTGTTTTGTATCCGGCGATTTGAGAAGTACATAAGAAATTTTGCCAATATAGAAAATTTAGCTACTCCTGATATTTTGTACACCTCCTCGCGTTTCTTCTCTCCTGATACAAAGTCTACTACCAAAATCTACAAATTGAACGAAATTAGTTAAAATTTCAATAATTTCACTTGAAAGTGATATTTTGGTAGTAGACTTTGTATCAGGAGAGCAGAAACGCGAGGAGGTGTACGGAATATTAGGAGTAGCTGAATTGTAAGATTTTCTCACTTTTTACACCTCCTCAAGTTTCTGCTCTCCTGATACAACGAAAAATCTACAAATTGAACGAAATTGGTTAAAATTTCAATAATTTCTCTTAAAATTGATATTTTGGTAGTAGACTTTGTATCAGGAGAGCAGAAACGCGAGGAGGTGTACGGAATATTAGGAGTAGCTAGATAGTTTTCTACAACAAAACGGTCGATAATTTAATGAATGTTGTTTAGTATGGCTACCGAATGACAGATGGGAGCACCTATTTCAAATTGATCTTTTTAAATGTAGTTGTATCAGGAGAACAGAACTTACCAATCTAGAAACGCGAGGAGGTGTACAAAATATTAGGAGTAGCTGAATTATACAAATTCGTAGATTTTGTTACTTTTTACACCTCCTCGCGTTTCTGCTCTCCTGATACAACGAAAAATTCCCAAATGGAACGAAATTAGTTGAAATTTCAATGATTTTCTTAAAATTGATATTTTGGTAGTAGACTTTGTATCAAGAGTCCAGAAACGCAAGGAGGAGTATAAAATATTAGGAGTAGCTAGACAGTTTTCTAGAACAGATCGATCGATGAATTATTGAATGTTGTTTATTATAGCTACTGAATCATGGATGGCAGCACCTGTTTCAAATTAATTTTTAAAAATGTAGTTGTATCAGGAGAACAGATTTTACCGATCTAGAAACGCGAGGAGGTGTACCAAATATTAGGAGTAGCTAAATTGTTAGATTTTGTTACTTTTTATACCTCCTCGCGTTTCTGCTCTCCTTATACAACGGAAAATCCTCAAATTGAACGAAATAAGTGGAATATATAATAATTTTTCATGAACGCGAAGAGGTGTACCAAATATTAGGAGTAGCTAGATAGTTTTCTAGAACAGAACGGTCGATACTACTGAATCATGGATGGCAGCACCTGTTTCAAATTAATTTTTAAAAATGTAGTTGTATCAGGAGAACATATTCTACCAATCTAGAAACGCGAGGAGGTGTACCAAATATTAGGAGTAACTAAATTATTGGATTTTGTTACTTTTTATACCTCCTCGCGTTTCTGCTCTCCTGATACAACGGAAAATCCTCAAAATGAACGAAATAAGTGGAAAATAAAATAATTTTTCATGAACGCGAAGAGGTGTACAAAATAGTAGGAGTAGCTAGATAGTTTTCTAGAACAGAACGGTCGATACTACTGAATCATGGATGGCAGCACCTGTTTCAAAATTAATTTTTAAAAATGTAGTTGTATCAGGACGGTCGATAATTTATTGAATGTTGTTTAGTATAGCTACTGAATAATATATGGCAGCATGTGTTTTAAATTAATTTTCAAAAATGTAGTTGTATCAGGAGAACAGATTCTACCAATCTAGAAACGCGAGGAGGTGTACCAAATATTAGGAGTAGCTAAATTGTTAGATATTGTTACTTTTTATACCTCCTCGCGTTTCTGCTCTCCTGATACAACGGAAAATCCTCAAATTGAACGAAATAAGTGGGAATTTTAATATTTTCTTATAAACGCGAAGAAGTGTACAAAATATTAGGAGTAGCTGGATAGTTTTCTAGAACAGAACGGTCGATAATTTATTGAATGTTGTTTAGTATAGCTACTGAATAATATATGGCAGCATCTGTTTCAAATTAATTTTTAAAAATGTAGTTGTATCAGGAGAACAGATTTTACCAATCTAGAAACGCGAGGAGGTGTACCAAATGTTAGGGGTAACGAAATTATTAGATTTTGTTACTTTTTATACCTCCTCGCGTTTCTGCTCTCCTGATACAACGGAAAATCCTCAAATTGAACGAAATAAGTGGAAAATATAATAATTTTTCATGAACGCGAAGAGGTGTACAAAATATTAGGAGTAGCTAGATAGTTTTCTAGAACAGAACGGTCGATACTACTGAATCATGGATGGCAGCACCTGTTTCAAAATTAATTTTTAAAAATGTAGTTGTATCAGGAGAACAGATTCTACCAATCTAGAAACGCGAGGAGGTGTACCAAATATTAGGAGTAGCTAAATTGTTAGATTTTGTTACTTTTTATACCTCCTCGCGTTTCTGCTCTCCTGATACAACGGAAAATCCTCAAATTGAACGAAATAAGTGGAAAATATAATAATTTTCCATGAACGCGAAGAGGTGTACAAAATATTAGGAGTAGCTAGATAGTTTTCTAGAACAGAACGGTCGATACTACTGAATCATGGATGGCAGCACCTGTTTCAAAATTAATTTTTAAAAATGTAGTTGTATCAGGAGATCAGATTCTACCAATCTAGAAACGCGAGGAGGTGTACCAAATATTAGGAGTAGCTAAATTGTTAGATTTTGTTACTTTTTATACCTCCTCGCGTTTCTGCTCTCCTGATACAACGGAAAATCCTCAAGATGAACGAAATAAGTGGAAAATAAAATAATTTTTCATGAACGCGAAGAGGTGTACAAAATAGTAGGAGTAGCTAGATAGTTTTCTAGAACAGAACGGTCGATACTACTGAATCATGGATGGCAGCACCTGTTTCAAAATTAATTTTTAAAAATGTAGTTGTATCAGGAGATCAGATTCTACCAATCTAGAAACGCGAGGAGGTGTACCAAATATTAGGAGTAGCTAAATTGTTAGATTTTGTTACTTTTTATACCTCCTCGCGTTTCTGCTCTCCTGATACAACGGAAAATCCTCAAGATGAACGAAATAAGTGGAAAATAAAATAATTTTTCATGAACGCGAAGAGGTGTACAAAATATTAGGAGTAGCTAGATAGTTTTCTAGAACAAAACGGTCGATACTACTGAATCATGGATGGCAGCACCTGTTTCAAATCAATTTTTAAAAATGTAGTTGTATCAGGAGAACAGATTCTACCAATCTAGAAACGCGAGGAGGTGTACCAAATATTAGGAGTAACTAAATTATTGGATTTTGTTACTTTTTATACCTCCTCGCGTTTCTGCTCTCCTGATAGAACGGAAAATCCTCAAGATGAACGAAATAAGTGGAAAATAAAATAATTTTTCATGAACGCGAAGAGGTGTACAAAATAGTAGGAGTAGCTAGATAGTTTTCTAGAACAGAACGGTCGATACTACTGAATCATGGATGGCAGCACCTGTTTCAAAATTAATTTTTAAGAATGTAGTTGTATCAGGAGATCAGATTCTACCAATCTAGAAACGCGAGGAGGTGTACCAAATATTAGGAGTAGCTAAATTGTTAGATTTTGTTACTTTTTATACCTCCTCGCGTTTCTGCTCTCCTGATACAACGGAAAATCCTCAAGATGAACGAAATAAGTGGAAAATAAAATAATTTTTCATGAACGCGAAGAGGTGTACAAAATAGTAGGAGTAGCTAGATAGTTTTCTAGAACAGAACGGTCGATACTACTGAATCATGGATGGCAGCACCTGTTTCAAAATTAATTTTTAAAAATGTAGTTGTATCAGGAGATCAGATTCTACCAATCTAGAAACGCGAGGAGGTGTACCAAATATTAGGAGTAGCTAAATTGTTAGATTTTGTTACTTTTTATACCTCCTCGCGTTTCTGCTCTCCTGATACAACGGAAAATCCTCAAGATGAACGAAATAAGTGGAAAATAAAATAATTTTTCATGAACGCGAAGAGGTGTACAAAATATTAGGAGTAGCTAGATAGTTTTCTAGAACAAAACGGTCGATACTACTGAATCATGGATGGCAGCACCTGTTTCAAATCAATTTTTAAAAATGTAGTTGTATCAGGAGAACAGATTCTACCAATCTAGAAACGCGAGGAGGTGTACCAAATATTAGGAGTAACTAAATTATTGGATTTTGTTACTTTTTATACCTCCTCGCGTTTCTGCTCTCCTGATACAACGGGAAATCCTCAAATTGAACGAAATAAGTGGAAAATATAATAATTTTTCATGAACGCGAAGAGGTGTACAAAATATTAGGAGTAGCTAGATAGTTTTCTAGAACAGAACGGTCGATACTACTGAATCATGGATGGCAGCACCTGTTTCAAAATTAATTTTTAAAAATGTAGTTGTATCAGGAGAACAGATTCTACCAATCTAGAAACGCGAGGAGGTGTACCAAATATTAGGAGTAGCTAAATTGTTAGATTTTGTTACTTTTTATACCTCCTCGCGTTTCTGTTCTCCTGATACAACGGAAAATCCTCAAATTGAACGAAATAAGTGGAAAATATAATAATTTTCCATGAACGCGAAGAGGTGTACAAAATATTAGGAGTAGCTAGATAGTTTTCTAGAACAGAACGGTCGATACTACTGAATCATGGATGGCAGCACCTGTTTCAAAATTAATTTTTAAAAATGTAGTTGTATCAGGAGATCAGATTCTACCAATCTAGAAACGCGAGGAGGTGTACCAAATATTAGGAGTAGCTAAATTGTTAGATTTTGTTACTTTTTATACCTCCTCGCGTTTCTGCTCTCCTGATACAACGGAAAATCCTCAAGATGAACGAAATAAGTGGAAAATAAAATAATTTTTCATGAACGCGAAGAGGTGTACAAAATAGTAGGAGTAGCTAGATAGTTTTCTAGAACAGAACGGTCGATACTACTGAATCATGGATGGCAGCACCTGTTTCAAAATTAATTTTTAAAAATGTAGTTGTATCAGGAGATCAGATTCTACCAATCTAGAAACGCGAGGAGGTGTACCAAATATTAGGAGTAGCTAAATTGTTAGATTTTGTTACTTTTTATACCTCCTCGCGTTTCTGCTCTCCTGATACAACGGAAAATCCTCAAGATGAACGAAATAAGTGGAAAATAAAATAATTTTTCATGAACGCGAAGAGGTGTACAAAATAGTAGGAGTAGCTAGATAGTTTTCTAGAACAGAACGGTCGATACTACTGAATCATGGATGGCAGCACCTGTTTCAAAATTAATTTTTAAAAATGTAGTTGTATCAGGAGATCAGATTCTACCAATCTAGAAACGCGAGGAGGTGTACCAAATATTAGGAGTAGCTAAATTGTTCGATTTTGTTACTTTTTATACCTCCTCGCGTTTCTGCTCTCCTGATACAACGGAAAATCCTCAAGATGAACGAAATAAGTGGAAAATAAAATAATTTTTCATGAACGCGAAGAGGTGTACAAAATAGTAGGAGTAGCTAGATAGTTTTCTAGAACAGAACGGTCGATACTACTGAATCATGGATGGCAGCACCTGTTTCAAAATTAATTTTTAAAAATGTAGTTGTATCAGGAGATCAGATTCTACCAATCTAGAAACGCGAGGAGGTGTACCAAATATTAGGAGTAGCTAAATTGTTCGATTTTGTTACTTTTTATACCTCCTCGCGTTTCTGCTCTCCTGATACAACGGAAAATCCTCAAGATGAACGAAATAAGTGGAAAATAAAATAATTTTTCATGAACGCGAAGAGGTGTACAAAATATTAGGAGTAGCTAGATAGTTTTCTAGAACAAAACGGTCGATACTACTGAATCATGGATGGCAGCACCTGTTTCAAATCAATTTTTAAAAATGTAGTTGTATCAGGAGAACAGATTCTACCAATCTAGAAACGCGAGGAGGTGTACCAAATATTAGGAGTAACTAAATTATTGGATTTTGTTACTTTTTATACCTCCTCGCGTTTCTGCTCTCCTGATACAACGGAAAATCCTCAAGATGAACGAAATGAGTGGAAAATAAAATAATTTTTCATGAACGCGAAGAGGTGTACAAAATATTAGGAGTAGCTAGATAGTTTTCTAGAACAGAACGGTCGATACTACTGAATCATGGATGGCAGCACCTGTTTCAAAATTAATTTTTAAAAATGTAGTCGTATCAGGAGAACAGATTCTACCAATCTAGGAACGCGAGGAGGTGTACCAAATATTAGGAGTAACTAAATTATTGGTTTTTGGTTACTTTTTATACCTCCTCGCGTTTCTGCTCTCCTGATACAACGGAAAATCCTCAAATTGAACGAAATAAGTGGAAAATATAATAATTTTTCATGAACGCGAAGAGGTGTACAAAATATTAGGAGTAGCTAGATAGTTTTCTAGAACAGAACGGTCGATAATTTATTGAATGTTGTTTAGTATAGCTACTGAATCATGGATGGCAGCACCTGTTTCAAATTAATTTTTAAAAATGTAGTTGTATCAGGAGAACAGATTCTACCAATCTAGAAACGCGAGGAGGTGTACCAAATATTAGGAGTAGCTAAATTGTTAGATGTTGTTACTTTTTATACCTCCTCGCGTTTCTGCTCTCCTGATACAACGGAAAATCCTCAAATTGAACGAAATAAGTGGGAATTTTAATATTTTCTTATAAACGCGAAGAAGTGTACAAAATATTAGGAGTAGCTGGATAGTTTTCTAGAACAGAACGGTCGATAATTTATTGAATGTTGTTTAGTATAGCTACTGAATAATATATGGCAGCATCTGTTTCAAATTAATTTTTAAAAATGTAGTTGTATCAGGAGAACAGATTTTACCAATCTAGAAACGCGAGGAGGTGTACCAAATGTTAGGGGTAACGAAATTATTAGATTTTGTTACTTTTTATACCTCCTCGCGTTTCTGCTCTCCTGATACAACGGAAAATCCTCAAATTGAACGAAATAAGTGGAAAATATAATAATTTTTCATGAACGCGAAGAGGTGTACAAAATATTAGGAGTAGCTAGATAGTTTTCTACAACAAAACGGTCGATAATTTAATGAATGTTGTTTAGTATGGCTACCGAATGACAGATGGGAGCACCTATTTCAAATTGATCTTTTTAAATGTAGTTGTATCAGGAGAACAGAACTTACCAATCTAGAAACGCGAGGAGGTGTACAAAATATTAGGAGTAGCTGAATTATACAAATTCGTAGATTTTGTTACTTTTTACACCTCCTCGCGTTTCTGCTCTCCTGATACAACGAAAAATTCCCAAATGGAACGAAATTAGTTGAAATTTCAATGATTTTCTTAAAATTGATATTTTGGTAGTAGACTTTGTATCAAGAGTCCAGAAACGCAAGGAGGAGTATAAAATATTAGGAGTAGCTAGACAGTTTTCTAGAACAGATCGATCGATGAATTATTGAATGTTGTTTATTATAGCTACTGAATCATGGATGGCAGCACCTGTTTCAAATTAATTTTTAAAAATGTAGTTGTATCAGGAGAACAGATTTTACCGATCTAGAAACGCGAGGAGGTGTACCAAATATTAGGAGTAGCTAAATTGTTAGATTTTGTTACTTTTTATACCTCCTCGCGTTTCTGCTCTCCTTATACAACGGAAAATCCTCAAATTGAACGAAATAAGTGGAATATATAATAATTTTTCATGAACGCGAAGAGGTGTACCAAATATTAGGAGTAGCTAGATAGTTTTCTAGAACAGAACGGTCGATACTACTGAATCATGGATGGCAGCACCTGTTTCAAATTAATTTTTAAAAATGTAGTTGTATCAGGAGAACATATTCTACCAATCTAGAAACGCGAGGAGGTGTACCAAATATTAGGAGTAACTAAATTATTGGATTTTGTTACTTTTTATACCTCCTCGCGTTTCTGCTCTCCTGATACAACGGAAAATCCTCAAAATGAACGAAATAAGTGGAAAATAAAATAATTTTTCATGAACGCGAAGAGGTGTACAAAATAGTAGGAGTAGCTAGATAGTTTTCTAGAACAGAACGGTCGATACTACTGAATCATGGATGGCAGCACCTGTTTCAAAATTAATTTTTAAAAATGTAGTTGTATCAGGAGAACAGATTCTACCAATCTAGAAACGCGAGGAGGTGTACCAAATATTAGGAGTAGCTAAATTGTTAGATATTGTTACTTTTTATACCTCCTCGCGTTTCTGCTCTCCTGATACAACGGAAAATCCTCAAATTGAACGAAATAAGTGGGAATTTTAATATTTTCTTATAAACGCGAAGAAGTGTACAAAATATTAGGAGTAGCTGGATAGTTTTCTAGAACAGAACGGTCGATAATTTATTGAATGTTGTTTAGTATAGCTACTGAATAATATATGGCAGCATCTGTTTCAAATTAATTTTTAAAAATGTAGTTGTATCAGGAGAACAGATTTTACCAATCTAGAAACGCGAGGAGGTGTACCAAATGTTAGGGGTAACGAAATTATTAGATTTTGTTACTTTTTATACCTCCTCGCGTTTCTGCTCTCCTGATACAACGGAAAATCCTCAAATTGAACGAAATAAGTGGAAAATATAATAATTTTTCATGAACGCGAAGAGGTGTACAAAATATTAGGAGTAGCTAGATAGTTTTCTAGAACAGAACGGTCGATACTACTGAATCATGGATGGCAGCACCTGTTTCAAAATTAATTTTTAAAAATGTAGTTGTATCAGGAGAACAGATTCTACCAATCTAGAAACGCGAGGAGGTGTACCAAATATTAGGAGTAGCTAAATTGTTAGATTTTGTTACTTTTTATACCTCCTCGCGTTTCTGCTCTCCTGATACAACGGAAAATCCTCAAATTGAACGAAATAAGTGGAAAATATAATAATTTTCCATGAACGCGAAGAGGTGTACAAAATATTAGGAGTAGCTAGATAGTTTTCTAGAACAGAACGGTCGATACTACTGAATCATGGATGGCAGCACCTGTTTCAAAATTAATTTTTAAAAATGTAGTTGTATCAGGAGATCAGATTCTACCAATCTAGAAACGCGAGGAGGTGTACCAAATATTAGGAGTAGCTAAATTGTTAGATTTTGTTACTTTTTATACCTCCTCGCGTTTCTGCTCTCCTGATACAACGGAAAATCCTCAAGATGAACGAAATAAGTGGAAAATAAAATAATTTTTCATGAACGCGAAGAGGTGTACAAAATAGTAGGAGTAGCTAGATAGTTTTCTAGAACAGAACGGTCGATACTACTGAATCATGGATGGCAGCACCTGTTTCAAAATTAATTTTTAAGAATGTAGTTGTATCAGGAGATCAGATTCTACCAATCTAGAAACGCGAGGAGGTGTACCAAATATTAGGAGTAGCTAAATTGTTAGATTTTGTTACTTTTTATACCTCCTCGCGTTTCTGCTCTCCTGATACAACGGAAAATCCTCAAGATGAACGAAATAAGTGGAAAATAAAATAATTTTTCATGAACGCGAAGAGGTGTACAAAATAGTAGGAGTAGCTAGATAGTTTTCTAGAACAGAACGGTCGATACTACTGAATCATGGATGGCAGCACCTGTTTCAAAATTAATTTTTAAAAATGTAGTTGTATCAGGAGATCAGATTCTACCAATCTAGAAACGCGAGGAGGTGTACCAAATATTAGGAGTAGCTAAATTGTTAGATTTTGTTACTTTTTATACCTCCTCGCGTTTCTGCTCTCCTGATACAACGGAAAATCCTCAAGATGAACGAAATAAGTGGAAAATAAAATAATTTTTCATGAACGCGAAGAGGTGTACAAAATATTAGGAGTAGCTAGATAGTTTTCTAGAACAAAACGGTCGATACTACTGAATCATGGATGGCAGCACCTGTTTCAAATCAATTTTTAAAAATGTAGTTGTATCAGGAGAACAGATTCTACCAATCTAGAAACGCGAGGAGGTGTACCAAATATTAGGAGTAACTAAATTATTGGATTTTGTTACTTTTTATACCTCCTCGCGTTTCTGCTCTCCTGATACAACGGAAAATCCTCAAGATGAACGAAATAAGTGGAAAATAAAATAATTTTTCATGAACGCGAAGAGGTGTACAAAATAGTAGGAGTAGCTAGATAGTTTTCTAGAACAGAACGGTCGATACTACTGAATCATGGATGGCAGCACCTGTTTCAAAATTAATTTTTAAGAATGTAGTTGTATCAGGAGATCAGATTCTACCAATCTAGAAACGCGAGGAGGTGTACCAAATATTAGGAGTAGCTAAATTGTTAGATTTTGTTACTTTTTATACCTCCTCGCGTTTCTGCTCTCCTGATACAACGGAAAATCCTCAAGATGAACGAAATAAGTGGAAAATAAAATAATTTTTCATGAACGCGAAGAGGTGTACAAAATAGTAGGAGTAGCTAGATAGTTTTCTAGAACAGAACGGTCGATACTACTGAATCATGGATGGCAGCACCTGTTTCAAAATTAATTTTTAAAAATGTAGTTGTATCAGGAGATCAGATTCTACCAATCTAGAAACGCGAGGAGGTGTACCAAATATTAGGAGTAGCTAAATTGTTAGATTTTGTTACTTTTTATACCTCCTCGCGTTTCTGCTCTCCTGATACAACGGAAAATCCTCAAGATGAACGAAATAAGTGGAAAATAAAATAATTTTTCATGAACGCGAAGAGGTGTACAAAATATTAGGAGTAGCTAGATAGTTTTCTAGAACAAAACGGTCGATACTACTGAATCATGGATGGCAGCACCTGTTTCAAATCAATTTTTAAAAATGTAGTTGTATCAGGAGAACAGATTCTACCAATCTAGAAACGCGAGGAGGTGTACCAAATATTAGGAGTAACTAAATTATTGGATTTTGTTACTTTTTATACCTCCTCGCGTTTCTGCTCTCCTGATACAACGGGAAATCCTCAAATTGAACGAAATAAGTGGAAAATATAATAATTTTTCATGAACGCGAAGAGGTGTACAAAATATTAGGAGTAGCTAGATAGTTTTCTAGAACAGAACGGTCGATACTACTGAATCATGGATGGCAGCACCTGTTTCAAAATTAATTTTTAAAAATGTAGTTGTATCAGGAGAACAGATTCTACCAATCTAGAAACGCGAGGAGGTGTACCAAATATTAGGAGTAGCTAAATTGTTAGATTTTGTTACTTTTTATACCTCCTCGCGTTTCTGTTCTCCTGATACAACGGAAAATCCTCAAATTGAACGAAATAAGTGGAAAATATAATAATTTTCCATGAACGCGAAGAGGTGTACAAAATATTAGGAGTAGCTAGATAGTTTTCTAGAACAGAACGGTCGATACTACTGAATCATGGATGGCAGCACCTGTTTCAAAATTAATTTTTAAAAATGTAGTTGTATCAGGAGATCAGATTCTACCAATCTAGAAACGCGAGGAGGTGTACCAAATATTAGGAGTAGCTAAATTGTTAGATTTTGTTACTTTTTATACCTCCTCGCGTTTCTGCTCTCCTGATACAACGGAAAATCCTCAAGATGAACGAAATAAGTGGAAAATAAAATAATTTTTCATGAACGCGAAGAGGTGTACAAAATAGTAGGAGTAGCTAGATAGTTTTCTAGAACAGAACGGTCGATACTACTGAATCATGGATGGCAGCACCTGTTTCAAAATTAATTTTTAAAAATGTAGTTGTATCAGGAGATCAGATTCTACCAATCTAGAAACGCGAGGAGGTGTACCAAATATTAGGAGTAGCTAAATTGTTAGATTTTGTTACTTTTTATACCTCCTCGCGTTTCTGCTCTCCTGATACAACGGAAAATCCTCAAGATGAACGAAATAAGTGGAAAATAAAATAATTTTTCATGAACGCGAAGAGGTGTACAAAATAGTAGGAGTAGCTAGATAGTTTTCTAGAACAGAACGGTCGATACTACTGAATCATGGATGGCAGCACCTGTTTCAAAATTAATTTTTAAAAATGTAGTTGTATCAGGAGATCAGATTCTACCAATCTAGAAACGCGAGGAGGTGTACCAAATATTAGGAGTAGCTAAATTGTTCGATTTTGTTACTTTTTATACCTCCTCGCGTTTCTGCTCTCCTGATACAACGGAAAATCCTCAAGATGAACGAAATAAGTGGAAAATAAAATAATTTTTCATGAACGCGAAGAGGTGTACAAAATATTAGGAGTAGCTAGATAGTTTTCTAGAACAAAACGGTCGATACTACTGAATCATGGATGGCAGCACCTGTTTCAAATCAATTTTTAAAAATGTAGTTGTATCAGGAGAACAGATTCTACCAATCTAGAAACGCGAGGAGGTGTACCAAATATTAGGAGTAACTAAATTATTGGATTTTGTTACTTTTTATACCTCCTCGCGTTTCTGCTCTCCTGATACAACGGAAAATCCTCAAGATGAACGAAATGAGTGGAAAATAAAATAATTTTTCATGAACGCGAAGAGGTGTACAAAATATTAGGAGTAGCTAGATAGTTTTCTAGAACAGAACGGTCGATACTACTGAATCATGGATGGCAGCACCTGTTTCAAAATTAATTTTCAAAAATGTAGTCGTATCAGGAGAACAGATTCTACCAATCTAGGAACGCGAGGAGGTGTACCAAATATTAGGAGTAACTAAATTATTGGTTTTTGGTTACTTTTTATACCTCCTCGCGTTTCTGCTCTCCTGATACAACGGAAAATCCTCAAATTGAACGAAATAAGTGGAAAATATAATAATTTTTCATGAACGCGAAGAGGTGTACAAAATATTAGGAGTAGCTAGATAGTTTTCTAGAACAGAACGGTCGATAATTTATTGAATGTTGTTTAGTATAGCTACTGAATCATGGATGGCAGCACCTGTTTCAAATTAATTTTTAAAAATGTAGTTGTATCAGGAGAACAGATTCTACCAATCTAGAAACGCGAGGAGGTGTACCAAATATTAGGAGTAGCTAAATTGTTAGATGTTGTTACTTTTTATACCTCCTCGCGTTTCTGCTCTCCTGATACAACGGAAAATCCTCAAATTGAACGAAATAAGTGGGAATTTTAATATTTTCTTATAAACGCGAAGAAGTGTACAAAATATTAGGAGTAGCTGGATAGTTTTCTAGAACAGAACGGTCGATAATTTATTGAATGTTGTTTAGTATAGCTACTGAATAATATATGGCAGCATCTGTTTCAAATTAATTTTTAAAAATGTAGTTGTATCAGGAGAACAGATTTTACCAATCTAGAAACGCGAGGAGGTGTACCAAATGTTAGGGGTAACGAAATTATTAGATTTTGTTACTTTTTATACCTCCTCGCGTTTCTGCTCTCCTGATACAACGGAAAATCCTCAAATTGAACGAAATAAGTGGAAAATATAATAATTTTTCATGAACGCGAAGAGGTGTACAAAATATTAGGAGTAGCTAGATAGTTTTCTAGAACAGAACGGTCGATACTACTGAATCATGGATGGCAGCACCTGTTTCAAAATTAATTTTTAAAAATGTAGTTGTATCAGGAGAACAGATTCTACCAATCTAGAAACGCGAGGAGGTGTACCAAATATTAGGAGTAGCTAAATTGTTAGATTTTGTTACTTTTTATACCTCCTCGCGTTTCTGCTCTCCTGATACAACGGAAAATCCTCAAATTGAACGAAATAAGTGGAAAATATAATAATTTTCCATGAACGCGAAGAGGTGTACAAAATATTAGGAGTAGCTAGATAGTTTTCTAGAACAGAACGGTCGATACTACTGAATCATGGATGGCAGCACCTGTTTCAAAATTAATTTTTAAAAATGTAGTTGTATCAGGAGATCAGATTCTACCAATCTAGAAACGCGAGGAGGTGTACCAAATATTAGGAGTAGCTAAATTGTTAGATTTTGTTACTTTTTATACCTCCTCGCGTTTCTGCTCTCCTGATACAACGGAAAATCCTCAAGATGAACGAAATAAGTGGAAAATAAAATAATTTTTCATGAACGCGAAGAGGTGTACAAAATAGTAGGAGTAGCTAGATAGTTTTCTAGAACAGAACGGTCGATACTACTGAATCGTGGATGGCAGCACCTGTTTCAAAATTAATTTTTAAAAATGTAGTTGTATCAGGAGATCAGATTCTACCAATCTAGAAACGCGAGGAGGTGTACCAAATATTAGGAGTAGCTAAATTGTTAGATTTTGTTACTTTTTATACCTCCTCGCGTTTCTGCTCTCCTGATACAACGGAAAATCCTCAAGATGAACGAAATAAGTGGAAAATAAAATAATTTTTCATGAACGCGAAGAGGTGTACAAAATAGTAGGAGTAGCTAGATAGTTTTCTAGAACAGAACGGTCGATACTACTGAATCATGGATGGCAGCACCTGTTTCAAAATTAATTTTTAAAAATGTAGTTGTATCAGGAGATCAGATTCTACCAATCTAGAAACGCGAGGAGGTGTACCAAATATTAGGAGTAGCTAAATTGTTAGATTTTGTTACTTTTTATACCTCCTCGCGTTTCTGCTCTCCTGATACAACGGAAAATCCTCAAGATGAACGAAATAAGTGGAAAATAAAATAATTTTTCATGAACGCGAAGAGGTGTACAAAATATTAGGAGTAGCTAGATAGTTTTCTAGAACAGAACGGTCGATACTACTGAATCATGGATGGCAGCACCTGTTTCAAAATTAATTTTTAAAAATGTAGTTGTATCAGGAGAACAGATTCTACCAATCTAGAAACGCGAGGAGGTGTACCAAATATTAGGAGTAGCTAAATTGTTAGATTTTGTTACTTTTTATACCTCCTCGCGTTTCTGCTCTCCTGATACAACGGAAAATCCTCAAATTGAACGAAATAAGTGGAAAATATAATAATTTTTCATGAACGCGAAGAGGTGTACAAAATATTAGGAGTAGCTAGATAGTTTTCTAGAACAGAACGGTCGATACTACTGAATCATGGATGGCAGCACCTGTTTCAAAATTAATTTTTAAAAATGTAGTTGTATCAGGAGAACAGATTCTACCAATCTAGAAACGCGAGGAGGTGTACCAAATATTAGGAGTAGCTAAATTGTTAGATATTGTTACTTTTTATACCTCCTCGCGTTTCTGCTCTCCTGATACAACGGAAAATCCTCAAATTGAACGAAATAAGTGGGAATTTCAATATTTTCTCATAAACGCGAAGAAGTGTACATAATATTAGGAGTAGCTAGATAGTTTTCTAGAACAGAACGGTCGATAATTTATTGAATGTTGTTTAGTATAGCTACTGAATAAAATATGGCAGCATCGGTTTCAAATTAATTTTTAAAAATGTAGTTGTATCAGGAGAACAGATTCTACCAATCTAGGAACGCGAGGAGGTGTACCAAATATTAGGAGTAACTGAATTATTGGTTTTTGTTACTTTTTATACCTCCTCGCGTTTCTGCTCTCCTGATACAACGGAAAATCCTCAAATTGAACGAAATAAGTGGAAATTTTAATAATTTTTCATGAACGCGAAGAGGTGTACAAAATATTAGGAGTAGCTAGATAGTTTTCTAGAACAGAACGGTCGAGAATTTATTGAATGTTGTTTAGTATAGCTACTGAATCATGGATGGCAGCACCTGCTTCAAATTAATTTGCAAAAATGTAGTTGTATCAGGAGAACAGATTCTACCAATCTAGAAACGCGAGGAGGTGTACCAAATATTAGGAGTAACTAAATTATCAGATTTTGTTACTTTTTATACCTCCTCGCGTTTCTGCTCTCCTGATACAACGGAAAATCCTCAAATTGAACGAAATAAGTGGAAAATATAATAATTTTTCATGAACGCGAAGAGGTGTACAAAATATTAGGAGTAGCTAGATAGTTTTCTAGAACAGAACGGTCGATACTACTGAATCATGGATGGCAGCACCTGTTGCAAATTAATTCTCAAAAATGTAGTTGTATCAGGAGAACAGATTCTACCAATCTAGAAACGCGAGGAGGTGTACCAAATATTAGGAGTAGCTGAATTGTTAGATTTTGTTACTTTTTATACCTCCTCGCGTTTCTGCTCTCCTGATACAACGGAAAATCCTTAAATTGAACGAAATAAGTGGAAATTTCAATAATTTCTCATGAACGCAAAGAGGTGTACAAAATATTAGGAGTAGCTAGATAGTTTTCTAGAACAGAACGGTCGATAATTTATTGAATGTTGTTTAGTATAGCTACTGAATAATATATGGCAGCATCTGTTTCAAATTAATTTTTAAAAATGTAGTTGTATCAGGAGAACAGATTCTACCAATCTAGAAACGCGAGGAGGTGTACCAAATATTAGGAGTAGCTGAATTGTCAGATTTTGTTACTTTTCACCCCTCCCGGCGTCCTGCTTTCCTGATACAACGAAAAATCTACAAATCGAACGAAATTAGTGAAAATATCAATATATCCTACTGAAATTCATATTTTGGTCGTAGACTTTGTATCAGGAGAGCAGAAACGTGAAGAGGTGTACAAAATATTAGGAGTAGCTAGATAGTTTTCTAGAACAGAACGGTCGATAATTTATTGAATGTTGTTTAGTATAGCTACTGAATAATATATGGCAGCATCTGTTTCAAATTAATTTTTTAAAATGTAGTTGTATCAGGAGAACAGATTCTACCAATCTAGAAACGCGAGGAGGTGTACAAAATATTAGGAGTAGCTGAATTGTCAGATTTTGTTACTTTTGACCCCTCCCGGCGTTCCTGCTTTCCTGATACAACGAAAAATCTACAAATCGAACGAAATTAGTGAAAATATCAATATATCCTACTGAAATTCATATTTTGGTCGTAGACTTTGTATCAGGAGAGCAGAAACGTGAAGAGGTGTACAACATTTTAGGAGTAGCTAGATAGTTTTCTAGAACAGAACGTTCTATAATTCATTGAGTGTTGTTTGGAATGGACACCAAAAGATAGATGACAGCACCTGTTTCAAATTGATTTTTAGAAATGTAGTTGTATCAGGAGTACAGCATTTAACGATCAAGAAACGCGAGGAGGTGTACGAAATATAAGGATTGGCTAAATTGGCAGATGTTGTTACTTTCCACACCTCCTTGCGTTTCTGCTCTTCTGATACAGAGTCCACAACCAGACTATAACTTTTAAGAGAAATTATTGAAATTTTGACTTATTTGTAAAAAATAACAGAATTGATTCGTTGATTTTTCGATGTATCAGGAGAGCAGAAACGCGAGGAAGTGTAAAAAGTAACAGAATCTACGAATTTGTATAATTCAGTTACTCCTAATATTTTGTACACCTCCTCGCGTTTCTAGATTGGTAAGTTCTGTTCTCCTGATACAACTACATTGAAAAAAAATTAATTTGAAACATGTACTGCCATCTATCATTCGGTAGCCATACTAAACAACATTCAATAAATTATCGACCGTCCTGTTCTAGAAAACTATCTAGCTACTCCTAATATTTCGTACACCTCCTCGCGTTTCTGCTCTCCTGATACAAAGTCTACTACCAAAATATCACTTTTGAGAGAAATCATTAAAATTTCAACTAATTTCGTTCAATTTGTTAATTTTTCGATGTATCAGGAGAGCAGAAACGCGAAGAGGTTTAAAAAGTAACAAAATCTGTCAATTCAGCTACTCCTAATATTTCGTACACCTCCTCGCGTTTCTGCTCTCCTGATACAAAGTCTACTACCAAAATATCACTTTTGAGAGAAATCATTAAAATTTCAACTAATTTCGTTCAATTTGTTAATTTTTCGATGTATCAGGAGAGCAGAAACGCGAAGAGGTTTAAAAAGTAACAAAATCTGTCAATTCAGCTACTCCTAATATTTCGCACACCTCCTCGCGTTTCTGCTCTCCTGATACAAAGTCTACTACCAAAATATCACTTTTAAGAGAAATTATTGAAATTTCAACTAATTTCGTTCAATTTGTTGATTTTTCGATGTATCAGGAGAGCAGAAACGCGAGGAGGTGTAAAAAGTAACAAAACTCGCCAATTTAGCTACTCCTAATATTTCGTACACCTCCTCGCGTTTCTGCTCTCCTGATACAAAGTCTACTACCAAAATATCACTTTTAAGAGAAATTATTGAAATTTTAACTAATTTCGTTCAATTTGTTGAATTTTTGATGTATCAGGAGAGCAGAAACGCGAGGAGGTGTAAAAAGTAACAAAACTCGCCAATTTAGCTACTCCTGGTATTTCGTACACCTCCTCGCGTTTCTGCTCTCCTGATACAAAGTCTACTACCAAAATATCACTTTTAAGAGGAATTATTGAAATTTCAACTAATTTCGTTCAAATTGTTGAATTTTCGATGTATCAGGAGAGCAGAAACGCGAGGAGGTGTGAAAAGTAACAAAACTCGCCAATTTAGCTACTCCTGGTATTCCGTACACCTCCTCGCGTTTCTGCTCTCCTGATACAAAGTCTACTACCAAAATATCACTTTTAAGAGAAATTATTGAAATTTCAACTAATTTCGTTCAATTTGTTGATTTTTCGATGTATCAGGAGAGCAGAAACGCGAGGAGGTGTAAAAAGTAACAAAATCTGCCAATTCAGCTACTCCTAATATTTCGTACACCTCCTCGCGTTTCTGCTCTCCTGATACAAAGTCTACTACCAAAATATCACTTTTAAGAGAAATTATTGAAATTTCAACTAATTTCGTTCAATTTGTTGAATTTTCGATGTATCAGGAGAGCAGAAACGCGAGGAGGTGTGAAAAGTAACAAAACTCGCCAATTTAGCTACTCCTGGTATTCCGTACACCTACTCGCGTTTCTGCTCTCCTGATACAAAGTCTACTACCAAAATATCACTTTTAAGAGAAATTATTGAAATTTCAACTAATTTCGTTCAATTTGTTGATTTTTCGATGTATCAGGAGAGCAGAAACGCGAGGAGGTGTAAAAAGTAACAAAATCTGCCAATTCAGCTACTCCTAATATTTCGTACACCTCCTCGCGTTTCTGCTCTCCTGATACAAAGTCTACTACCAAAATATCACTTTTAAGAGAAATTATTGAAATTTCAACTAATTTCGTTCAATTTGTTGATTTTTCGATGTATCAGGAGAGCAGAAACGCGAGGAGGTGTAAAAAGTAACAAAATCTGCCAATTCAGCTACTCCTAATATTTCGTACACCTCCTCGCGTTTCTGCTCTCCTGATACAAAGTCTACTACCAAAATATCACTTTTAAGAGAAATTATTGAAATTTCAACTAATTTCGTTCAATTTGTTGAATTTTCGATGTATCAGGAGAGCAGAAACGCGAGGAGGTGTGAAAAGTAACAAAACTCGCCAATTTAGCTACTCCTGGTATTCCGTACACCTACTCGCGTTTCTGCTCTCCTGATACAAAGTCTACTATCAAAATATCACTTTTAAGAGAAATTATTGGAATTTCAACTAATTTCGTTCAATTTGTTGATTTTTCGATGTATCAGGAGAGCAGAAACGCGAGGAGGTGTGAAAAGTAACAAAACTCGCCAATTTAGCTACTCCTGGTATTTCGTACACCTCCTCGCGTTTCTGCTCTCCTGATACAAAGTCTACTACCAAAATATCACTTTTAAGAGAAATTATTGAAATTTCAACTAATTTCGTTCAATTTGTTGAATTTTCGATGTATCAGGAGAGCAGAAACGCGAGGAGGTGTAAAAAGTAACAAAACTCGCCAATTTAGCTACTCCTGATATTTCGTACACCTCCTCGCGTTTCTGCTCTCCTGATACAAAGTCTACTACCAAAATATCACTTTTAAGAGAAATTATTGAAATTTCAACTAATTTCGTTCAATTTGTTGATTTTTCGCTGTATCAGGAGAGCAGAAACGCGAGGAGGTGTGAAAAGTAACAAAACTCGCCAATTTAGCTACTCCTGGTATTCCGTACACCTCCTCGCGTTTCTGCTCTCCTGATACAAAGTCTACTACCAAAATATCACTTTTAAGAGAAATTATTGAAATTTCAACTAATTTCGTTCAATTTGTTGATTTTTCGCTGTATCAGGAGAGCAGAAACGCGAGGAGGTGTAAAAAGTAACAAAATCTGCCAATTCAGGTACTCCTAATATTTCGTACACCTCCTCGCGTTTCTGCTCTCCTGATACAAAGTCTACTACCAAAATATCACTTTTAAGAGAAATTATTGAAATTTCGTTCAATTTGTTGATTTTTCGCTGTATCAGGAGAGCAGAAACGCGAGGAGGTGTGAAAAGTAACAAAACTCGCCAATTTAGCTACTCCTGGTATTTCGTACACCTCCTCGCGTTTCTGCTCTCCTGATACAAAGTCTACTACCAAAATATCACTTTCAAGAGAAATTATTGAAATTTTAACTAATTTCGTTCAATTTGTTGATTTTTCGATGTATCAGGAGAGCAGAAACGCGAGGAGTTGTAAAAAGTAACAAAATCTGACTCCTAATACTTCGTACACCTCCTAGAGCTCTGCTCTCCTGAAACACATCTTACTAACACAAGATCTTTCTAAAGAGAAATAAATTATTGAATCTTGTTCAACTTGTTGATTTCACACTTGTATCAGGCAAAGTAACAAAAATTCAGTTACTCCTGATACTCTGTTACCTCCTCGCGTTTCTGCTCTCCTAATACAATATCTTATTACAGTTTTCTATAGTTAAATGGCTGATAAATAGATGAAGTTGAAATTTAATCTGGCTACCGAATAATAGATGGCAGCACCCGTTTCGAATTTAGAATTTTTGGCTTTTGTATCAAAAGAGCATAGTTGTTGGCAAATTCACATAATTCTGAAAACTTGTATAGCTTCATTCATCTTTGTTTTTCCAAAACAATCTCTCGGGAAATCAATAATTTTTTGAGATTTCTGTTTGTGTTAAATTGGCTTTTTTGTTCATCAAAAACTTCATTAGGAGGTATTAGGTACTGATTAAATAAAACGCACTCAATTTACTTATAATAAAATTTATTTCCAATAAATATAACTGCAAATCAATTGAACAATGTTAATAAAATTATTATAGATACCACCTAAATTTAAATAGTTCAACAGAAATTCGCTAGATGACAGGATAATACAATAAGTAAATTTTTTAATTCTACAGAAAATTGAAATTAACAGTATTCTATAAGGGAAAACTCATAAATATTAAAAAGTAATATGAATCAATGAATATTGATGGAAATTTATTAACCAAATTATATAATTTACATAAATTGAATCTAAAAATAATTACAAATGGATAGAGGATATAATGCAACAACAGTAGTAAAGTGGCGAACTGTTAATGTTTACATCAAACACATTTTTAATTAAATTTATTTATACAATTATAAATAATGCATAACTGAATCACATATTCAAATTAAAGAATAAACGGTGATTATAAGTGTTGGTTATTTTTATTTTCATGCCAAAAAAATACACTCCTCAATATCTAAACATAATTAAACAAATAATTCTTTCATATATTACGAAATATAAGTTAACAGTACAGAAAAGACTTTCTAAGTAAATAGTTAAACATAATTCCGAGTGGCTCATGTCTTAATATCACTAAGTGACACTGCATTTCATTAGGCATAGACAATTTTATTCAAAATAAATTTCATACAACACATTTTTACTTTTACTTCGATTTCAAAAACTACATATTACAACAAATGTTAAGAAAAAATAGTTGCCAAAAAAATGTGTTATTTCATTAGTAAAACTGTGTTGTTGAGAATAGCAATATAGATTAAAACTTAGTTACTGTTTATATAAAAAAAAAACATAACTGTTGAACTTTTATTTAGCCAATTCATTTGACAGCCAGTCTAATCCCTCGTACAAGCCATTTCCTTGGGTGGCACATGTCGCTTGTATATACCATCTTCTATTTTTCAACACATTTAGTTTTAATTTATCTGTGAGTTCTGCTGTAGACATTGAATTTGGCAAATCTTGTTTGTTAGCAAATATCAATAAAATGCAGTCTCTCAAGTCTTCTTCTCCCAACATATTGTGTAGTTCTTGTTCAGCTTCTACGATTCGATCTCTATCATTAGAATCAACAACAAAAATTAGTCCATCGGTATTGGCGAAATAATGTCTCCAAAGTTTTCTTATTCTTGTTTGACCACCAACATCCCATACGGTAAATGATATATTCTTGTATTCAACAGTTTCTACATTGAATCCAATTGTTGGAATTGTAGTTACGATTTCTCCTAGTTTTAATTTATATAAAATTGTGGTTTTACCTGCTGCATCTAATCCAACCATTAAAATTCTCATAGGTTTTTTACTAAACAGCCTATTAAATACTGTAGATATGGTGAGACCCATGTTTTTTTTATCTTCTAGAGTTTCGTTTTAGATAGATTCACTGAATACTTCTATTGTTTGAATACAATATTTATAATAAACTTTGAATATGTGTTATTTTGTGTCGTTTTGACTAAATAGAATATATTATATCTTAAAAAAATTGTGATTCAATTATTCGTCATCTACCTAATGATGTGTAAATTGAAACGTCAAATCAAAAATATATACGTCAGCTCTAGCAGTCATGTGTCAATCCGATTATTCAAATAACCAACACTTAAGTAATGCGATAAAGGTGCGTTCGATTCTTCTTCTGATTCCTGGCCTCTTGCTTTGCGTCATCCGGCCAACGCCTCTACTTGATAGATTGATGGTTGATTCCATCGGCAGCAGTTCCTTAAAAAAAGAAGAAGATATTATGACATTGACAAATAAGGCATTTATTCGAGAAGTAATATTTGTAAGTTTTTCCTACGTGGTAGGCAACTAAGCAAACGTCAATAAATAAGTTGTGAATTAGAAATTGGTGATTTTGTAAATAAAACTATATTTGAATTAATTTAAACATTTCTTTCTCGTAATCTATTTAATAGCGTAGTCGTTTAAATTCTATTTGATCGTCCTAAATATAAATGAATCGTCCTTAACTTTGTTATTTATAGGATAGGACACAAGCATTATATCCCTTTGAATCTATCCATATAAAAGTATCGGCGGTCAGTCCGGCAAGAATAATTAAGTTAGAACCTTTCGTATATAAAGCCGCGTCGCTCACCTTATTAGTGATTCCTTCCTTTTCGGGGTGTCGACCAAAGGAGAATCCAAAAGGGGAAAATGAACACTTGTAATTACGTTTCGAAAGGTAATTAATATATGCGGTCGACTGTAATTTATTTCAACAGCTGAATTTATTTTTTATTTCAAACCATGATATTGAAATGTATTGAATTAATATTGATAAAGTTAATATTACATTGAGTACACTAAGAAAAATGAGTGGTCTTAAAAAAAGTCGTTTAATCATACAGGGGGATTGTTTTTTAACGCTTAAAATTGTTATTTAATGTGCGATACGGGTGGGAGAGAGAAAAAAAAGTTCAATACCGTCTACATATTGTATGCAACTATCATCAATCATTCAGATTGTACGTTTAGGGTCAGGAAATTCCGTTCATTTTGCTGTGAAATCCACATGGTGTAATCTCGTTTCGGCCTAAACCAATATTGTACGCAGTTAATGCTTGGTTGTGGTGGGTAGATAAGAAAATATAAATCGAGTACGTACCTATTAAAAAAAAATGGGAAAAACTCCTTACTTGAAAAGTTCGTAATATTATGCAGTGAAGTTTGGGGTTTAAATTGAAATTCAAATGGTTTAAGAAAAAAGAAAAAGTTTGTTTGAGATTTCATGTTAATAAAAACATCAACTACAGGAGGTTTGGAGGTTATCAACTAAATTTTTATGTACCGGGTGGGCAAGAAAGAACAGCTTTGAGAAAAAAAATATAACAAAAGTGGATACGAAAAAAATCTGATAATGAGAAAATTGCTATAAATATTCTTTGTTCTTGTCCTTGCTAGTTTACTTAATTGTTAAGTCTGGTAGAGGACGACCACTTCCCTTTATATTTATAATAAGATAAAAAGAAATAAAAAAATATGAAAATAAACAAATTTTTTATTAAATATAGTGTTATAATCCCCATTAAAAACAATCCAAATAATTAATATACCACCAACGAACGTACGTAGGATGTTAGCAAACTATCTCGAAGGGTGGTAAAGTATAGCGATTTGTAGCGCTGTTATAACCATATATTTATCGTAGGGGTTGACTATAACACAACCCCCTTCTAACATATTGGTTAACAGATTCCAAACTACCTCGTACGTTATATTTCTAACCCTTGAGCGAATATCTTAAATATGTAATGGCTATTGAACCTTTACACTATCTAAATTTTCGACCGCTTATACGGGGGTAGGCGAAAATGTAAAGTAATTTTTCGAAATTATACAGAAATTTTGTTCAGTAAGAATACATGTGAAGAAATTGTAGTTCATTGTCTCTAGCTGCAATTTCAAAAGAACACATCAAAATCTATAAAATTTTTGAAAAATTTTGAGATAAAACTCAACTTTTTTGAAAACTGGAGGTAAAACTACCAATTTTTGAAAACTGGAGGTAAAACTACCAATTTTTGAATATTTTCTAGGTAAAACTACCAACTATTGAAAACTTTTGAGGTAAAACTACCAATTTTTGAAAACTAGAGGTAAAACTACCAATTTTTAAATATTTTCGAGGTAGAATTACCAATTTTTGAAAACGTTCGAGTTAAAACTACCAATTTTTGAAAACTTTTGAGGTAAAACTACCAAATTTTAAAAACTAGAGGTAAAATTACCAATATATATTTGAATTTTTTTGAGATAAAATTACCAATTTTTGGAAATTAAAGGTAAAGCTACCAATTTTTTAAAACTTTAAAGATAAAACTACCAATTTTTGGAAAATTTCGGAATAAAACTACCTATTTTTGAATATTTTCTAGGTAAAACTACCAACTATTGAAAACTTTTGAGGTAAAACTACCAATTTTTGGAAAATTTCGGAATAAAACTACCTATTTTTGAATATTTTCTATGTAAAACTACCAACTATTGAAAACTTTTGAGGTAAAACTACCAATTTTTGAAAACTTATGAGGTGAAACTACCAATTTTCATAATCTAGAAGTAATACTACCAATTTTTAAAAACTAGAGGTAAAACTACCAATTTTTAAATATTTTCGAGGTATAACTACCAACTATTGAAAACTTTTGAGATAAAACTACCAATTTCTGAAAACTTATGAGGTAAAACTACCAATTTTTAAAAACTTTCGAGGTAAAACTACCAATTTTTAAAAACTAGAGGTAAGATTACCAATATTTGAAATTTGTTGAGATAAAATTACCAATTTTTGGAAATTAGAGGTAAAACTACCAATTTTTGAATATTTTCAATTAAAATTACTAATTTTTAATAGCGAGAGAAAAGACTACTGTTTGATTCCACTTAAGGACCATTTATTTTAGTTTGCACAATAAATCATAACTAGTTAGAAACGGAATATTTTACTCAAATATAAAAACAACATTACAATAGTTATTGGTTAAGTACGAAGTGAAGGGTATGAAAGTCTCTATGAATCTGGTTCTTCTTTCTCCCTTGGCGCCAATCTCGTTGCAGGTGTTCCTTCTTAACAGTGTTGCCAAGTTGAGGAAGAAATACAAAAAAAGAGCGAAGCAACATAGCCGCCCGCCTTGAAGGCTTAAGAGCCTTTAAGAGCAAGGAAGGACACTTAGTTTTGCGACTGGTCGATGCAGAGTATTCGTAGAAGTCTTTATTTTTGCACTACGCACTACACCATCAGTTCCAGTTATAACCTCCTGTACACGACCGACGGACCACTTCAGTGGTGGGAGACCATCTTCTTTTATTAAGACAAGCTCTCCGGGTTTTAAGGTTGAAGAACAAGGAGTTTTCCATTTCTTGCGGGGTTGGAGCTGTGAAACGTATTCCACGGACCACCTCTTCCAAAACTGTTGAAGTCTCTTCTGAATGAGTTCGTATCGGTTGAGGCGATTTTCGACCAAATCAGTAATATCAGCATCAGGTATAGACATCAAAGGACTGCCTATCAAAAAATGCGCGGGGGTCAAAGGAGCAGGATCGTTTGGGTCATCTGACAAGGGACATAAGGGGCGGGAGTTTAAGCAAGCTTCTATTTGTACTAATAAGGTTGAAAACTCTTCAAAAGTTAAACGAGTATCACCGATTGTCCGGCGTAAATGGTGTTTGACTGACTTGACCCCGGCCTCCCATAGCCCACCAAAGTGGGGAGAATTTGGAGGAATGAAGGTCCACCTTATTCCATCGTTACTTAATCTATTCTGGATTTCGTTTGAGTTTTGTTTGAAAAATCGATTTAGCTCGTTATGGGCACCTTGGAAATTCGTACCATGATCAGAGAATATTTTACGACAAAGGCCCCTTCTGGCCATGAAACGCCTTAAGGAAGCTAAAAAACAATCAGTTGTGAGATCACTGACCAATTCTAAATGTAAGGATTTTGTGCTAAAACAAACAAAAAGGCAAATGTAGGCCTTGAAAAGTTTATAGTTTCGAGTTTTTCTATCCTTTAGATAGAAAGGGCCTGCATAATCAGTACCGCATACAGAAAATGGCCTGGAGGGTTGCAATCTATCGGCTGGCATATCAGCCATCAAGTATTTAACCGTTTTTGCGTTAAAACGAAAACATAGCACGCAATTATGAACTACGCCTTTTGTTAGATTTCTACCATCTATGGGCCAAAAGGTTTCGCGGATAGTTGCCAGCAATAGCGTAGGACCCGCGTGCATTAGATGAAAATGTTTAAATCTAGCATATAGTTTACTAAATACGTGGTTTTTAGGGAGCACTGCGGGATGTTTTTTGCTATAATCGAAATCGGAGTTCCTTAGGCGACCACCGACTCTTAAAATTCCCAAATCGTCAATAAATGGATTTAGACCCAATAAAGAACTTTTTGAATCAATGATACCGTTATTCTTCAAAGATTTGATTTCTAGAGGGAAAGCCTCCCGCTGAACCATGAGTGTCAAGTGATGTAGAGAGTATTCCATTTCGTTAGGTGTGAGAGGGCCATATGATTTATGAGAATTTGGGCGACAATTTTGTATAAAGCGTAAGACGTAGGAGAATATTCTTTGAAGGCGTTTAAAGGAAGAGCAGTCATTTAATTTGGGCAATTCTAGGAATTTTGTGGTGCAGACGAAAGTACATGCCAAGGTTTTAGGTTTAGTTTCTGGCAAGTCATCGAGAGGAGAGGGAGTAAATACCCTGTCACGATTTTCAATAGGAGATAAGAGAAACTTAGGACCTTGCCACCACAACTCAGAGCTTATTAAGTTTACAATGGAAATTCCTCTGGTCAAAAGATCAGCAGGATTGTCATGAGTACTAACATGATGCCAATCGGCAGCATTGGTCAACGATTGAATTTGGGATATACGATTTGCGACGAAGATCTTGAGAGTATGAGGAGAAGTATGTATCCAGGAGAGGGTGATGGTGGAGTCAGAGTAGTAAGTTATCTTGTTCAGTTTTAGATGCAGGGATGATTTGACCTTGGACATGAGCTCTGCCAACAAAAGTGCTGCACACAACTCTAGGCGTGGTATAGTTATAACCTTTAGGGGAGCAACTCTACTCTTGGCACAGAGCAAATGAGAGTGATAATTTCCAGAGGAGTCTAAAGATATAATATAGATGCAGCAACCATATGCCGTTTGTGAAGCATCAGCAAAGCCGCAAAGTTCAATGAACGATGGTTTTTCGCAGAGAACGTGTCTTGGTATTTTCAATTCAGGAATTTGTTTCAAGTCATTTTGGAAGTTAAACCATTTTGTTTGCATAGAGAGTGGAACGGACTCATCCCAAGATGCGCGCAGCTGCCACAACTCTTGGATCATTGTTTTAGCAACTATAATGACTGGAGATAATAATCCTAATGGGTCGAAAAGCTGTGAAATGGAACTGAGTATTGATCTTTTTGTTATTTTATTGTTGATAGGCAATTGTGGCATAGAATAAGTAAGGGTGTCAACAATAGGATTCCAGTTTAATCCTAAGGCTCTATTATTTTCAGAATCACCTATTTCGATACAATTGGAGGAGTCGAGTTCGGACAATATGCCGTGACAATTGGAATTCCATTTACGCAAGGGTAAACCATAGGAATCAAAGAGTTTCACAAGATTATTTTTGATTTCTAGAACATCTTCAAGAGTATCTCCACCAGACAGAAGGTCGTCAACATAAAAGTCATTTTGTATAACAAAACTAAGCGTAGGGTTGGAGTCTTTGATATCATCGCCTATCTGATTGAGACATCTTGTTGATAAAAATGCACTAGAAGCCAGGCCATAGGTTACTGTGTTTAATTGGTATGCGGACAAGGTATCAGTGGGATTAAAACGCCAAATTATCTTTTGAAATTGACGTTGATCATCTTTAATCAGAATCTGCCGGTACATTTTGGCCACGTCGGCAGATATAACGATTGGGTGCTTTCGAAACCTAATGACTATAGAAAAAAGATCGTTCTGAATGATTGGTCCCACCATCATAAGGTCGTTGATGGAAAAACCAGACGTGGATTTAGACGAACCGTCAAAGACGACGCGTATTTTCGTGGTCGTACTAGTTGCCTTAAAGACAGGGTGATGTGGTAAATAGAAACCACTAGAATCCTCATCGTTTGGTAGTTTTGTCATGTGCCCGAGCTCTATGTATTCGCTTATGAATGATGAATATTGTTTCCTTAAAATTTCGTTTTTGATCATTTTTCTCTCTAAAGAATAGAATCTGTTTTTTGCAGTGTTTATAGAATCTCCCAACTTCGATAAGTCGGACTTAAAAGGAATTGAGACTACAAAGCGACCAGCGTTATCTCTAAAGGTATTGGTTTGAAAATGCTGCTCGCAAAATATCTCCTCTGGAGATAGGTGAGTTTTTTCTGCAACACCTTCAAGCCTCCAAAATTTTTCTAATTGCTGACTTAGATCTGTATTATTAAAAGTATTCAAGTTACATAAAGTATTGGAGTATATTGAATTGGGAAGCGCCAAGGGACCGGATACTACCCAACCGAAATGTGTCTTTTGTAAGTATGGGCCATTGAGACCAATTTTATGCTGACCGACACACAATAACTCCCAAAATGTTTCCACTCCAATTAACAAATCGATTGGAGAGGCTACGTCGAAACTAGGATCCGCTAAATTAAGATTAGTTGGTATATTCAAATTGTTTTTGTCGAAAGTTTTACATGGCACCGATCCGGTGATCGTGTCTAGAACTAGGCAATCTAAAATAACAGAAAAGGAATTTAAGCGCGACTGAAGTGTGGCCCTAGTTCTCGAGCGAATTTTAGAATTTGATTCGTTGATACCTGTTATAGAAGCTTGAATTTTTGTTTGTTTTAGGCTTAATTTATCGCATAAAGCAGTCGTAATAAGATTACATTGCGAACCACTATCTAAAAGAACTCTACAAGTATGTGTTTTTCCTGAGAAATCTAAAATATTTACAACCGCAGTTGATAAAAGCATACAAGTTTCTGAGAATAAGGAACAATGCGATTTTGTTTGCAAACCGGCAACGCCGCTCAAATCGATTTTCGGAGAAGTATTATCCGTACTAACCACCCTACTTGAGCTTGCGTTGGCGCTCGAATTTCCTATCGGTGAAGCTGCGTTCACGCTATCATCATTAAAATGTAAAAGAGTATTGTGTGCCCGTCCGCACTTTCTACATTTGCTTGCATTACAATCTTTTATAGTATGATTTTTTCGTAAACAATTAAGGCAAAGTTTAAGACGTTTTGTTTCGTTATATCTTTCATTTATGTCCAATTGTAAAAAGGAACTGCAATTGTATACCGTGTGGTTCTTTTCGCATATCACACATTTTGGAGTATAATGATTAGCATTGTTTGAATTGTTGGAGTTATCGGTTGTTAGAGTTGTTAGAGATTTTACGAAATTGTTCTTTTTAGGATTCGAATAGTTACTATTTGATGAAGTTTGTTGATTTTGTACGGATTTGTTGTCTTCCATTGACTCAAATACATCGCAACGATCGTTTAGAAAATTCAAGAATATTTTTAGGTTAGGTTTCTCACGTTTCGGCTTTTTAGCTTCCCATGCGTCCCTACCCGAATTGCTGAGTTTTGTTGTTAATAAGTGAACTAACAAGGTGTCCCAGTAATCAACAGGTTCATGGAGAGCTCTTAAAGCCTTTAGGATTCGATTTGTGCTATCAAATAGCCGACTTAGAGAGGCATGATTTTCCTTTTGTATTACTGGGAGATTGAACAACTCCTTAACCTGATTGTTAATAAGTTTTTCAGTGTTTTCATATTTGTCTGTCAGACAAGCCCATGCTATATCGTAACTTGCGTCACAAATTTCTAAAGATTCAATCAGGTTAAAGGGTTCACCTTTCAAAGATAATCTTAAATAGTTTAATTTTTGTGACTTTGGCATCGATGGGTGATTATCGATAACTGACATAAAGGTTTCACGAAAGAATACCCAAGTTTTGTAAGAACCTTCAAATGTCGGAAGCTTTATGTCAGGTAGCTTAATGTGATTAAAAGTGTTACTATGGTTTTGAATAATATCTAAGTTATTACCAACAGGTATAGAGCTATTACTTGCAATACTTTGAGCTTTTTGATCGGCTAAAAATCTTTTTACTTTACTTGTTACGTCAAAATAGCTTGTTTCAAAGGCATTTCTAGTTTCATTGTCTATGGTACTATTCTGATCGTTATAGCTTAAAGAATCTATTTCTAATTGATTTTTCTCGAATTCTTCCAGTAGTGTTAAAGTATGAGCAAGGCGCGATTCCAAGGCGTCTACATCGGGTTGAGCTTGATTAATTTGACCTTCAAAGTATGTTTTAAATCTAGTAAGAGAGCTTTTAATAGATTTTCTAGTTAGTTTAAGAGTTTTTAGTTTTTCGTCTGCCATTTTTCAAGTCAAATCAAATACCAAATACGATAAAGTGTGAGCGTAGCTTAAGCGTCGAGATTTTTTTGAGAATATTAACGTAACCTATTTTCAACTACTAAAAACAAATGTATTTTTGCAAACAAGAATAAAGTATGCGAGCATGGATACTACAAAATAATGTTGTCAAAGAATCTTGCTTAAATAGAATAGGAAGATGAATTAAAGGAATGCGCTTACCGGTTTTAACCGCCAAACCATAACCATATCCATAACCACAAGTTATCCAGCGACGAAGGACCAAATTTATGTTTGATTCCACTTAAGGACCATTTATTTTAGTTTGCACAATAAATCATAACTAGTTAGAAACGGAATATTTTACTCAAATATAAAAACAACATTACAATAGTTATTGGTTAAGTACGAAGTGAAGGGTATGAAAGTCTCTATGAATCTGGTTCTTCTTTCTCCCTTGGCGCCAATCTCGTTGCAGGTGTTCCTTCTTAACAGTGTTGCCAAGTTGAGGAAGAAATACAAAAAAAGAGCGAAGCAACAACTACCAATATTTGAATATTTTTGAGGTATAATTACCAGCTTTTGAAAACGTTCGAGTTAAAACTGAATATTTTTGGAAAATTTAGAGGTAAAACTACCAACATTTGAAAACTTATGAGGTAAAACTATCAATTTTTTAAAACTAGAAGTAAAATTACCAATATTTGGATATTTTCGAGGTAAAATTACCAAGTTTTGGAAATTAGAGGTAAAACTACAAATTTTTGAATATTTTCAAGATCAAATTACCAATTTTTGAAAACTAAAGGAAAAACTACTAATTTTTGAATACTTTCGAGGCATAATTACCAAATTTGAAAACTTTAAAGGAAAAACTACAAATTTTTGTAAACTTCAAAGGTAAAACTACTAATTTTTGTAAATTTGAGGTAAAACTACCAATTTTTGAAAACCAGAGGTAAAACTACGAATTTATGGAAACTTTTGAGGTAAAACTACCAATTTATGGAAACTTTTGAGGTAAAACTACCAATTTTTGAAAAATTTAAAGGTAAAACTACAAATTTTTGAAAACTAGAGGTGAATCTACCAATTTTTAAATATTTTCGAGGTAAAACTACCAATTTATGGAAACTTTCGAGGTAAAACTACCAATTTTTGAAAAGTTTCGGGGTAAAATTACTGTATCAAAAGTAAAACTATTAAAAAAGTATCCCATATCAGAATACGACTAATAATTGAAGTTATCTACAATGGATAATTGTATAATGTTGCTTTGGTTATGCTATTAATTTCATTTATGATGTATTGTGTAATTCACATAAACGTGAGCTGTATTAAGCGGTACGGAAACCTTCCAATGTTCTATTGTTATCAAAATTTCGTTGTAATTTCGGCAAATATTAACACATTCCAATTCCTATTTGTTTCCTAATCTACATTGTTTGACAACGAAATGGTTATAGAAATCAATTAAGGGTCGTTGTTGTTTAACTTTGAAGAAAAGTTTAAGTCAATTTTACACTAGACTAGAGTTCATATACGTTGGAAAAAAATTAAGAAAAAAGCAGGTCTGTGATTAATAATAATCAAAATATTAAAATAATTAGCTTTTAAAATGTATCACAAACGTTAACCTTATCTTTGACTTGAAAAAAATTGATTATTTTCTGTTTAGATTACGTGCAAGCGCGATCTATCAATCGGGAGAAATTACATCATTCAAAATAGGATGCAGACGTACTTTATGTATATAGCGACATATTTTTCATGTTCTTATTGTTAAACTTTTTCTGAAATATAAACCGAATGTATATATCCATAATTATTGTTTCTTCAGACTTGGTTTTAGCAGCGTTCGCCGAGCTCAGAAGAAAATCGATATAGAACAAGACGAAAGACCATTCAAGAACATACATTCCCGCTTTGTTCCAGTCGAAATAAGCGGCGCGGAATTATTGTGTTGAACAAATTATTAGACCCGGAAAAATCACGTTCTGTTTTTTATATTTTTTTATCGAATTTCTTCCCTTCCTTACATTTGTTTCTGATGTTTATTAAACCGGTTTAATGACAGTTATATAAGTATGTGGGAAGGGAGTGGTTATTCCGCTAAATTTAACGAAAACAGATGGTTTCTATACACTTTTTTTAGCAAAAATTTACCCGGAATTTAATACTTTTTATTTGACTTTTAATTAGATTTCCTTGAAGACGATAATTATAAATTTTTATAAAGATTTAGTAAGTTAATCAATTTTTGAATATTTTCCAGGTAAAACTACCAATTATTGAATATTTTCGAGTTAAAACTACCAATTTTTGAAAACTTTCGAGATAAAATTACCAATTTTTGAAAACTAGAGTTAAAACTACCAATTTTTGAAAGCTTTCGAGATAAAATTACCAATTTTTGAAAATTAGAGTTAAAACTATCAATTTTTGAATATTTTCGAGTTAAAACTACCAATTTTTGAATATTTTCGAGTTAAAACTACCAATTTTTGGATATTTTCGAGTTAAAACTACCAATTTTTGAAAACTTTAGAGGTAAAACTACCAATCTTTGAAAACTTTAGAGGTAAAACCACCAATCTTTGAAAACTTTAGAGGTAAAACTACCTATTTTTGAAAACTTATGAGGTAAAACTACCAATTTTTGAACACTAGAGGTAAAACTACCAATTATTGAATATTTTCGAGTTAAAACTACCAATTTTTGAAAACTTTCGAGATAAAATTACCAATTTTTGAAAACTAGAGTTAAAACTACCAATTTTTGAAAGCTTTCGAGATAAAATTACCAATTTTTGAAAACTAGAGTTAAAACTATCAATTTTTGAATATTTTCGAGTTAAAACTACCAATTTTTGAATATTTTCGAGTTAAAACTACCAATTTTTGGATATTTTCGAGTTAAAACTACCAATTTTTGAAAACTTTAGAGGTAAAACTACCAATCTTTGAAAACTTTAGAGGTAAAACTACCTATTTTTGAAAACTTATGAGGTAAAACTACCAATTTTTTAACACTAGAGGTAAAACTACCAATTATTGAATATTTTCGAGTTAAAACTACCAATTTTTGAAAACTTTCGAGATAAAATTACCAATTTTTGAAAACTAAAGTTAAAACTACCAATTTTTGAAAGCTTTCGAGATAAAATTACCAATTTTTGAAAATTAGAGTTAAAACTATCAATTTTTGAATATTTTCGAGTTAAAACTACCAATTTTTGAATATTTTCGAGTTAAAACTACCAATTTTTGGATATTTTCGAGTTAAAACTACCAATTTTTGAAAACTTTAGAGGTAAAACTACCAATCTTTGAAAACTTTAGAGGTAAAACTACCTATTTTTGAAAACTTATGAGGTAAAACTACCAATTTTTTAACACTAGAGGTAAAACTACCAATTATTGAATAATTTCGAGTTAAAACTACCAATTTTTGAAAACTTTCGAGATAAAATTACCAATTTTTGAAAACTAAAGTTAAAACTACCAATTTTTGAAAGCTTTCGAGATAAAATTACCAATTTTTGAAAATTAGAGTTAAAACTATCAATTTTTGAATATTTTCGAGTTAAAACTACCAATTTTTGAATATTTTCGAGTTAAAACTACCAATTTTTGGATATTTTCGAGGGTTAATTACCAATTTTTGAAAACTAGAGTTACAACTACCAATTTTTGGATATGTTCAAGGTAAAACAACAAATTTTTGAAAACGTTTGAGTAAAAACTACCAATTTTTGAAATTTTTTGAGTTAAAATTACCAATTTTTAAAAACTAGAGTTAAAACTACCAATTTCTGAAAACTAGAGGTGAAATTACCAATATTTGTATATTTTCGAGGTAAAATTACCAATTATTGGAAATTAAAGGAAAAACTACCAATTATTGGAAATTAAAGGAAAAACTACCAGTTTTTGAAAACATCCAAGATGAAACTACCAATTTTTGAATATTTTCGAGGGTTAATTACCAATTTTTGAAAACTAGAGTTAAAACTACCAATTTTTGGATATGCTCAAGGTAAAACTACAAATTTTTGAAAACGTTTGAGTTAAAACTATCAATTTTTGAAAACTTTTGGGGTAAAATTACCAATTTTTAAAAACTAGAGTTAAAACTACCAATTTCTGAAAACTTTCGAGATAAAACTACCAATTTTTGAAAACTTTAGAGGTAAAAACTACCAATTTTTGGAAACTTTGAAGGTAAAACTACCTATTTTTCAAAACTTATGAGGTAAAATTACCAATTTTTGAATATTTTCGAGTATAATTACCAATTTTTGAAAATGTTCGAGGTAAAACTACCAATTTTTGAAAACTTTCGAGGAAAAATTACTAATTTTTGAAAAAGTTCGAGTTAAAACTATCATTTTTTAAAAACTGGAAGTAAAACTACTGATTTTTGAAAACTTTGAAGGTAAAACTACCCATTTTTGAAAAAATTTAGAGGTAAAACTACCAATTTTTTAAAACTAGAGGTAAAATTACCAATATTTGAATATTTTTGAGGTATAATTACCAATTTTTGAAAACATTCGTTGAAACTACCAATTTTTGAAAACTTAGGAGGTGAAACTATCAATTTATGAAAACTAGAGAGGAAATTACCAAAAAACAGATGGTTTTTGCACACTTTTTTACCAAAAAAACCAGGAATTTAATACTTTTTAATTGACTTTCAAATAATAACTAGATTTCCTTGAAGACAATAATTATAAATTTTCATAAAGATTTAGTTAGTTATTCAATTTCCAAGTTACAGTTTAAAACCAAAATAAACTTTAATTAGGGTAAATATTTATTTTGTGCAAATTCCCCATTCGAAGAAACATAAATATATTAGAAGTTGTGTATACAAAAATAAAGTTTTAAGCTATAGTAATAACGCGCTGGATTTAACGTTTGTCGGTTAGGCAGTGATTTCTATCTAATGGCGTATTAAGACAGTGTTTCAGAGTCTCCAAACAACAATTTCTCAAGTAAATTGGTCGTTCGGACCGGATATACGGAGACTTTTTTCTGATTAGAAACTTACCCACTTATATACCTCAATTACTCGATAGAAAAACGTTTATTTCCATGTAATTGTGATTCTAGATTGAACTATTTCGATTAAAAATTAATAACTCACTTTTCCATTTCCCTTTCAAGAGTTTCCACAGTTCTTATTCAAATACTTTCTATATTTTAATTAAATCATTATTTAATTTTTCAAACTCAAACAATTATTAAACGTTGTATCTACCACGTGTGGCATAAATTTATATTTTAACGTTCCAGAGTTTTCCTTTTTAAACCTCTATATATGTATAATATAGGAGATTTAACGTATCTGCTGATGTCGACGTTTTGGGGAGACAAGAACAATATGACTGTTTGAATTCATTGTATCTAGATAGCACTACATGTGTAGGCATAATCCTGTAATTTTATTATTGATTTGTTTGAGGGAGCGTCGACGATGGTGAATAATGTCAAAGGATGTACCTAGTGCTGAGACAAACTTTATTTATTAGATTTCACGTTCGTGGATTTGATCGGTTGAACTCTTAGAGAGACGCACTAATTAGATTTTGTTATTTTTGTTGAATATTAACCTACCCCTATATTTAGTTCCACAGGTTTCATTTCAATAAGTACTCCTTCTCTATCCAGCATCCTCCCAGATATTTTCCCATGGGATTCCGCAAGTATCTAAATCTTTCATTTTTTCACTAGTTTCTAGTGCTTATATCACATAGTATATCTCCAAGATTCCACCAGGGTCGAACGACATGCTATGTAAGCACCAAGTACCTTACTATGGATTCCAGGACACACTGGAATAGAAGGAAATGAAATAGCAGATGGACTAGTAAAAAGGGGGTCTGAAATACCTTTCTGGGGGACTGAACCCTTTTGCGGAATCAGCTCCAATGTAATATTGGAAGAAATAGGTGAAGCCGAAAGAAAGAGAAGATCTGATCATTGGAAAGATCTAGTAGGGCTCAGAAAATCAAAGATTCTCCTGGGCGACCAACACCTCTCTCTGTGAAACTTACAAGGACTCAGAGGGAAGCACATTTGAAGATTGTTAGCGACCTGGTGACTGGACATTGCTCACTGAGAGTGTTAAACTCTATAATGAAACACTTCTTTCTGTGAGACTTAGAAGGACTCAGAGGAAAGTACATTTAAAGACAACCTGGTCACTGCACTCTACTCACGGAGGAAGCATTAGTCGTAAGCTCTATGAATACCTCTCAATATTAGAACTTACAAGGACTCAGAGGAGAGCTCTTTGGAGGTGTTTTTTGTACAAATAAGCCAAGGAATTTTCCCTGAATCATAAGAAGTAAGAAATAATCGAGAAAAATGGCAGTTTCCAGGTAATCAGAGTTTTTGTGACTGAAAATATCGAATTGAAGTTAATGTAGAGTTGGATTCAAAGCACTTGATGGAATGTAAATCGACGCCTGTCGTGGTTTACAGCCCGAGGAGCAGTTCCTTACAAAAAAACCCTTCAAAAATCATCCCTTTCTTTGATTTACGCACAGAAAAAATAAATAATTCAGTTGGAAACGATCGAAGGTATATTTTTCGAGTGTATTAAGTCGAAATAAAATAGAGAACCTCGCCAAAAGCGTTTCGAAACATAAAAATTCACTTTTACCATGTCTCATTTTATTTATCTCCTTTAATATTCCTGCTGTTATCCCGTCAACTCCACCACCTGTTTAAAAATTCCTCGCCCACCCCTCAGTAGCAGGAGAAATTGGCCATATACACAAAATATCCATAATGCAATAGTAGGGAGTGGGGTTAGTCGAAAAGGGGCACAAGCGCACTGTTGTACTTGTAAAGCGTGATTGCCAGTTCGCGTGTGCCCTTTGTTGAAGATAGCTCGACGGCGGTATGGAGTTTGAAACAAATAACACGCGTTTTAAATATTCATAGTGATCGAGTGGGGGGTTGATATTAATAATCGAATACGAAACGTTTAAAAACATGTGGAATTATTAAAATCGTTTATAGAGTCGATTATTAGTCAAGATTATATTGGTACAACGATATTTAGGTATGTCGTTTTCTTAGCTTTTCACCTGTAATGGCGGTTTTCTTTACGCTGGAATGGAATGGTATCGACGTTATTATTTCTATAGAATTTAACTACAATACGATTAAAGGGGGAATTTATACGGTTGTAACGATGTTACCAAAAGGGTTTTTATAATTTTTTTGAATATTTTTTTGATTTAACTGTCATAACAAAGGAATTTATTGAAATTTTCTGGTTTTTAATGAAAATGTTTTAAATTAATTAATTTTCGTGTGAAAATCTTGATATTTCTTATTGGAAAATTATATAAATTCTAAAGAAAAGAGTAAAATTTCATATTATTTGTGAAAAATATCACGGAAGTTTCATAAAACAGATCTACATCAGTAGGATGTGAAAAAATGATAGATGGCAGGTTTAAATTCCTTAAAATCCAAGTTTTAACTATTTTTTTTATATATTCTAAGATTATTTTTATAAAATTAACAGTTTTAACTTGAGAATAGGAGTATTCATATCCTTATTTTTGGATAATGTCGATTTCAAAAAGTACATCCTTATTATATTGTTGAAATTTTCACCCTCCTTCACGAAACCAGTTAAAAAATTACCAATTTTTTAAAACTTTTGAGATGAAATTACCAATTTTTGAAAACTTTCGAGGTAAAATTGCCAATTTTTGAAAAGTTTAGAGGTAAAACTACCAATTTTTGAAAACTTTCAAGATAAAATTACCAATTTTTGGAAAATAGAGTTAAAACTACCAATTTTTGGAAAATAGAGGTAAAACTACCAATTTTTCATAACTTTGAAGGTAAGACTTCCTATTTTTGGAAAATTTAGAGGTACAACTACCAACATTTGAAAACTTATGAGGTAAAACTACCAATTTTCCAAAACTAGATGTAAAATTACCAATATTTGGATATTTTCGATGTAAAATTACCAATTTTTGGAAATTAGAGTGATAATATTTGCGAAAAATATCACAAAAGTTTCATAAAACAGATCTACATCAGTAGGATGTGAAAAAATGATAAATGACAGGTTTAAATTCCTTAAAATCCAAGTTTTAACTATTTTTTTTATAAATTCCAAGATTATTTTTATAAAATTAACAGTTTTAACTTGAAAATAGGAGTATTCATATCCTTATTTTTGAATAATGTCGATTTCAAAAAGTATATCCTTATTATATCCTTGAAATTTTCAACCTCCTTCACGAAACCAGTTAAACCTTGGAAATTACCAATTTTTTAAAACTTTTGAGATAAAATTACCAATTTTTTAAAACTTTCGAGGTAAAATTACCAATATTTGGATATTTTCGAGTTAAAATTACCAATTTTTTAAAACTTTCGAGATAAGATTACCAATTTTTGAAAACTAGAGTTAAAACTACCAATTTCTGAAAACTTTCGAGGTAAAATTACCTATTTATGAAAACATTCGAGATAAAATTACCAGTTTTTGAAAACTAGAGTAACTATACCAATTTTTGAATATTTTCAAGTTAAAACTACCAATTTTTGAAAACTTTCGAGATAAAACTACCAATTTTTGAAAAGTTTCGAAATAAAATTAACAAAATTTTAAAACTTTCGAGGTAAAACAACCAATTTTTGAAAATTAGAGGTAAAACTACTAATTTTTGAAAACTTTGAAGGTAAGACTTCCTATTTTTGAAAAAAACTACCAACATTTGAAAACTTGAGGTTTTTCAAAACTAGATGTAAAATTACCAATATTTGGATATTTTCGAGTTAAAATTACCAATTTTTGGAAATTAGAGAGATAATATTTGCGAAAAATATCACAAAAGTTTCATAAAACAGATCTACATCAGTAGGATGTGAAAAAATGATAAATCACCAATCTAGTGATAAGCAGCAGGATTCACAATTTTATTTCCAACTTTCAATATAAATGAAATATCAATATACAGGGTAAGAAAAAAATAAAAGGAATACTCGATTTATGGCTTAGTTATCAGAACCAAGACTTGATAAGCATAACCGATACGACTACCATCTCGTATTGAATCTCCTTCACAATTTCCTTTTGTTCTTATAAGTCTAGGCTAGCTCTTGGACTTTTGTAGCCTTAGGTTTGCGGTGAGTGGGTCTATAAGACCCTCCACTGCGACTGGCTCACACCTATAAAAGCTCTGCTGTTTTCTATCTCCATACAAAGGCGGTAAATCGGATCTTCCGGCAGTCCAAGTTTCATCATATGATGATTCATATGACAGTGGCTTATTGAAAGGCCTGTTAAACAACGAAGGTCATGCCTGCTAAGGTCTAAAGCTCTTCCTGCTATCCAGGTACTTAGTGTTTGTTTGGCAAAACTTATTGAGATGCCAATTGTAGATGCAGTTCTCTCCCTTGCAAGAGAGTCTGCCTTCTCGTTTACTTCTATGGCCGAATGGCGAAGAATCCTGACCAGCAATACTTTTTTGATAGACTTGTTTGGGTCCCAAGTCCGAGGATTTTCCACAGATTCTGCGACATGTCCTAAAGGATGGTATCACCTGGTACAATATTAAATACTCATATTGAACTGGTTGAATAATTTTTTCATTGACTTTTTTTTTCAGTAGAATGAAATTTTCACGAGGGGAATTTCTATTTTCGATTGTGACCACATTGACATCTTATTTGAGAGTTCATTTAAAATCTCCTGGAGAGTAAAAAGGTCCTTAATGTTTCTGGTAATGAATTAAACATTTTGGAAGGCAAGATAAATAAGATATCTTTGAGTTGCTAATTCGACCTTTGTTCTTTTGGTTGTAGAATGAGTGTAAGTAGGGAGATTAGCGGTTATTCAAATCAGTAGTTTGAAAAGAAAATTAATAAAGCTTTTTCTCCAATTTTAATTAGAAATTTGATTAAAATTAATATTTTTTAGTGTCATTTGTCAATATTTTAACAAAAAATATATATTTTTTTGATAAGATGTTATACATAAATAAAAATACAGATGGTGTAAAATTTAATTAAAATGGGATGAATTAAAGAACAAGCATGTTTTGATAGGCTGCCATGAACATTAATTTATTGTGCTTTGTGATGCCTATCTTATTTCTTGAAAGAACTTGAATCTAAAGCATTCAACCAATTGTTCTGTATTTAATTTATTTCTTTGATTTAACCAGACTTCAAATTATGAAAATTTCTTTTCAACTGTTTGTATTTTGAGGAAAAAAAAAACTACAATTCGTGATTGTTTTCAGAAAAATGTCCAATTTCTTTTTCCTTTATATCATTATTAATTGATAAATTCAACAGACTTTTCAAAATTTCCAGATTTTTCCATTTGTCGAATGAAATTTGAAATATTGGTGAACGCGCATACTGCCTCCGCCCTTTTTTTAAACTTCTTATTATACCTAATATAAAGAAGATCCCCACGCTGATATAAACAAACAAAAACAAAGAAAACTTGAAATTAAATCCGGAATAAGTTGTTTAGTTTTGTAGATACCAGAGCAATTTTTGAATATGGCAGAGTATTACAAAGTAATATAACTTGTAGGAAAATATGTTAAAAGTTTTAAAGAACTTTTAATAAATTTGCTAACGAAAAGAGCAGAGACGTGCGAATAATATGTTTAGAGGGGTTTTGATAAATCAAAATTTATTACAAATTCTTTTAAATTGTTTATATTATTAATTATACAGTGCGTTTCAAGATTTATGGATGGAAAAAAAATTTGGTGTTTTCTGAACTATTAATAGATTGTTCTTCGAACTTATTAGTATACAGGATGTCTCAGGACGAGCGAAAACTATCAGTATATATGGCAAAAAATTTTTAACTAACATATTTTCAAATACTTTGTTATTTTAAATGAAACACCTTGTATATTGATACATTTTTCAAATCTACGTGAAATTTTAGTATGCTTTTTTCGAAAAATGCAAACTTTTTGAGTTATTAATTTTTTTGGAAAAATTTTTATCGTTGCAGACCCTTATAAATAATTTTTTTACGAGGATACCCTTAAAGGTATGAAAATGGTTTCTGTTCGGTTGATGGAAGCAAAGTCAGACGTATTTGAATCTATATTGAACATTTTTTTATTTTATACAGGGTGTGTATAAAAAGTGTTCAAAGTTTAACTTTATTCCTTCATTTCATATCTTAGTGCTTGATATTTATGAAGTTAAACTTTATACACACCTTGTACAAAATAAAAAAATTTTACGTAAATTTTCAAAATGTATTAATATACAGAGTGTTCCATTTAAATTAACAAAGTAACAGTCGACTTCCGGTAGAGCCATCTTTGAAAATACTTTAGGTAAAAAGATCGTGCCGAAAAAGTAGAAATTTTCATGATTTTACTATAAGTATTTTGCCATTTACAGATAGTTTTAACTCGTCGTGGGACATCCTGCATAAATACGTATATTGTTTACATGAAGTGGAATTTTTTTAAATTTTTCCATTAAATTAATAAACGTAACAGCCTAAAAAAATGTTTTTCGCGTGACAGAACTTTTCTTCAGCACATCTAAAGATATAAATCTGAGATTTCCTCACTATTTTCAAAAATTTGTATTCAAAAAACGAAAACTCAATTTGAATTTCGTCTATCCTCATATCTGCTCAACAATGTGTGTGTGAATTTTCAACAAAACCCTTCGCATTATGGAGAGAGAGAGAATTATTGGAGCATATGAAAATTCCATACTTTTAAAAATATGGTGGGCGCGCACATAAGCATCCACCAAAATTTAAAATTTATACCGATACTTACAAAATATGCTAGCGTTCTCCAAAATTTGAAAATTTTCAACGTTGTTTAGCGAACAATTAGCGAGCTACCATCTAATCGATATTCATCATATTTTTGTCAATATATATGTTGTATATTCCGCTTTATTTTGGAGTCGAGTGCGCTTCAAAAATATTTTTATATCATTGTTCTCGCTTATTTCGAGATGAAGATAGGTCACGTTGAGTTCGGTAAAAGCTGTTACTACAACAGCTTTTCAAATCGCTGCTGACTCATGTCGAAAGAATAATGAACAAGAAAATAATTAGTATAATTTGAAATTTATTCTGTAGGTATGAATAGAGAGTATCAAGAAAATCATCATTTACGTGGAAATAAAATAAAAGAGGAAAAAAATGTGTCTAAATATGGGATTAACTAAAGTATTTAACAAGTTTACCTGGAAACTCATTCACAACAATCCTACAGGAACCTTTCTATAGGTAAAAAGGTTTAATATGAGGGAAAATTGTTGATATCTATTTGGTGGTTAAGAAGTTTATCTGAATATTTGTTTTTATTTATCACTAGGGCTTCTAAAAGATTTAATTTGACGGATTTAGGTTCTATATACAGTGTGATCCATTTTTAATGGAAACACCCTCCTAAAATTTGAAGTTGTGAACAGATTTTAATAACTTTTTTTTTGAAATGTCGAGTACTGAAAGGTCTACCTTGAGACAAAATTTGAAATGTTTATTCCAATTTTCAGGGCATATTACGATATTTTTTCTTAGTCGAGAATCGAGATTTTTTATTAGCGATTTTTTTATTGAAAAAATTACTACGCTTCTGGATTCAGTGTGCCTCTAAACAGATGTGACCAAAATTTCAAGGGAAAATATTTATTAATAAAAAAGTTATGACAACTCAAAAATTCGAAAACTTACACAGCTATAATAGTCACAAAAACACCCTATATCATCATGCATACATCCATGTCCTGTGTTTGACGGTATAAATGAATCTACATTACGTACAGATAAGCAGAGACGGCTTGTGCCCATTGGTTAATAATCCGTAATTTTAATAGGGACCATCTGAATAATATTTAAATTTCAAAAATAAATTTTCCAATCCATTTACTAATGAAAATGTACTCCTGTTTGAACTCGATAAAATTAAGGGTTTAGGAGAAATTTGAACTTTTAGATCTGATCGCCATATTTTGTAAAGACAGACATTCTGAAGAGAACTATCAATAATTGTCACAACTTATAATTAAAAATGTATGTATGCAATCCGTCACTGGAATTTTATAGTATTCCAATGTATAGTTTAGAAATTATGACAAAACAAAGGTTTTTATTTCGCAACTTTAGAGGTCTATAACTCGGAAACGAAGGCTCGTATGACAAAAATTTATTTGAACTTCTAACATTATTTTGACCTCTTCTATTTGCTCCCGAATTTTTGGCATCAAGTTCCTGGACACCCTGTATATGCAAAATTTCAAAATTTGAATCGAAAGAATGTATGTTGGTTTGCTGATAAATGATTTGAGTAGTTGGAATCTGATTTTTGGTTGTCATAGTTACGTTTGTGTTCTGAAATTCTAGTTTTAAAATTCCTAAAAGTTCTACCTATAAAAATTTTATCACAGCTATCATTACCACATTTGAATTTATAAACTCCTGATTTATTTAGTTTTGAAGATTTGGATTTGTTGTTTTTAATGAATTTGGATAAATTGTTATCGGTTTTGAAGCAAATATTCAAGTCTAAAGTTTCTAAAAATGATTTGATTTTAAAAGGATGGTTTTCCAAAGTATGTTAAGCTTCTTAATTGGTTATTTTTGTTTTTATCAGAAAGAAATACTTGTTCTAGAGTACCCATGCTTTTCGTATCTTTTTATTTATGATATTGTCAATCAAATTTGGATCGTAATTATTATTAACAGCTATTTGTTTAATTATATTTAGTTCTTTGTTGTAATTGTCAATATTTAATGGAACTTTTCCATACTATTAATTGAAAGCTGCTAATTTATGACTGACTGAATGGACTGAACTATTATGAATTGTAAAGTCTGTATGTGATAGTTTGTGAAAAATAGAAAAATCATGTCAGGTTTTCTGTGTTAACGAAACGCGTCACAACTTTTAGTTCAATATATTATAGATTTCAACAAATTAAAATTGTTTTATTTCATCTATTGCCTAAAGCGAGATTGAGTATTTCGAATAATTCGAATAAACAAATCCAGACTAAGATAGAATCTATTAAAATAAGTAGAACAAGAAAATCCTTGAAGAGAAAATCTAAAACACAATTATCTTCCGTTTCTTCAAACAATCCTGTTTTCTATCAGGTATAAAATAAATATAAACAGTTAAGAAAAAAAAATATTGAAGTAAAATACAAAAAAAAATAAAGTCAGGACTATACGGCGGCTATAGAAAAATTCAATTTTAGTTTATCTAGAAAAATGTATGCTACTGCCTATTATAAACGTTTCGCAAACACGAGATCGTATCTGTAAATGATACAGAGGTTTGCTAAAATGTTGTTGAACCGTACTAAACCCCGCAAGTTAACTGGGAAGTTTGTCGGTGTACTCGATGGCATAAAGATAAGACTTGATAACTATTTAACGTTCAACACCAAAACCGTTTTCGTTCCGGTTACAAAAGCATCCAAAGATAATGACCCAGTCAAGTTGGCTTGTTAATGGAACGGAACAGATGCGTTTAAATTTGCTGACTATTTTCGAATTTCGGTACGAGAAAATTTTACGTAAGCAATAAAGATTCGTTCATATAAAATAATAACAGATTGGGGAAGTTCAAATACACCAACCCAATACACCGACCCAAACTACCCAAGCTGCGAACCAATAAGAGTACCAACAGCATAATAGCAGCAGTGAACTTACTATTGCAGAACCATGCCAAAGACTGCAAAGCACTGGAACAACTTCACACTTAATTTTCACAAATCATCACATACAAATATTACAATTTATAATAGTTCAGTCCACCCAATCAGTCATTAATTAGCAGCTTTTAATAGACTTTTAACAGTTCCATTGAATATTGACAATTACAACAAAGAACTAAATATAATAAAACAAATAGCTGTTAATAATAATTACGATCCAAATTGAATTGACAATATCATAAATAAAAAGATATGAAAATATACTCTAGAACAAGTATTTCCCACTGATAAAAACAAAAATAACCAATTAAGAAGCTTAACTTACTTTGGAATACCATCCTTGAAAATCAAATAATTTTTAGAAACTTTAGACTTGAATATTTGCTTCAAAACCGATAACAATTTATTCAAATTCATTAAAAACAACAAATCCAAATCTTCAAAACTAAATAAATCAGGAGTTTATAAATTAAAATGTGGTAATGACAACTGTGATAAAATTTTTATAAGTAGAACTTTTAGGAATTTGAGAACTAGAATTTCAGAACACAAATGTAGCTATGACAACCAAAAATCAGATTCCAACTACTCAAATCATTTATTAGCAAACCAACACTCTTTCGATTCAAATTTTGAAATTTTGCATATATACAGTGTGACCCATTTTTAATGGTAACACCCCCGTAAAATTTGAAGTTGTAAGTAGATTTTCATAATTTTTTTTGGAATGTCAAGTACTATAAGGTCTACCTTAGGACAAAATTTGAAATGTTCATTCCAATTTTCAGGACATACTACGATATTTTTTCTTAGTCGAAAATCGAGATTTTTCATTAGCGATTTTTTTATTGAAAAAATCACTACGCCACTGGATTCAGAGTACCTCTTAACTGATGTGACCAAAATTTCATGTAAAAATATTCATTAATGACAAAGTTATGACAACTCAAAAATTCGAAAACTCACACAGCTAATAGTCACAAAAAACAACAGATATAGTCATAAGAATCTTTTTTTATGATTCCAACAATAAAATGACACCAGATGAAAAAGAAAACAAATAACTTTGATTTTTTTAATCAAAATAACGGAATTACATTCAAGTTTGGCGTAAATTAACTAGAACTAAGACCTAATTGATTTTTCAATTTAAATCTTAGAAATGATATTACAGAAAATTTACGCTATATTTGTTTTCATCTGGCGGCACTTTATTGTTGAAATCATAAAAAAATATTCTCATTGCCAAATCTGTTGATATAGGGTGTTTTTGTGACTATTAGCTCTGTGAGTTTTCGAATTTTTGAGTTGTCATAACTTTGTTATTAATAAATATTTTTCCATGAAATTTTGGTCACATCTGTTTAGAGACACACTGAATCCAGTGGCGTAGTGATTTTTTCAATAAAAAAATCGCTAATAAAAAATCTCGATTTTCGACTAAGAAAAAATATCGTAATATGCCCTGAAAATTGGAATAAACATTTCAAATTTTGTCCCAAGGTAGACCTTTCAGTACTCGACATTTAAAAAAAAAAGTTATTAAAATCTGTTCACAACTTCAAATTTTAGGAGGGTGTTTCCATTAAAAATGGGTCACACTGTATATAGAACCTAAATCCGTCAAATTAAATCTTTTAGAATCCCTTGAGATAAATAAAAACAAATATTCAGATAATCTTCTTAACGACCAAATAGATATAAACAATTCTCCCTTATTAAACCTTTTTACCTAGAAAAGTTCCTGTAGGATTGTTGTGAATGAGTTTCCAGTTAAACTTTTAAATACTTTAGTTAATCCCATATTTAGACAAATTCTTTTTTCTTTTCCATTTCCATGTAAATAGATCATAATTTTACAGGGTGTTTCTACATTCATTCAACAAATTTCAGAAGGTGATTGATAGTGTGAAATTTTATTAATATTTTTCGATATTGTCAAATTTAAAGGTACTTTACTCTTGATTCTTAATGCAGAACTTTTTATGAGGAATAACTTTTGTTCCTAATATTACTACTAATAAAAAAGTTTTCCATACGATTCCAACTTAGTGGGACACATTGTATATACTAATGACCACCTAGTCGCTATCACTCGCTTACAACGATAGATCTTCCTGACACAAATTGCATTTTACTTAGACGTATAGTATATGTGCATTTCCTGTCCCATTCGAAATAAGGGTAAGCTTGTATATATCTTTAACGCGGTATATGGCATCCTTAACACATTATTTCCCCTGTTTCGGTAGCCGTAATGGATTTAGACATTTATCCTTGTAAGTCATCTTTTTGTTACTTGTATAATGTAATACACCGAATGTCATTCTGATGTGCTTCTTTTTATTAAAATGGAAATAGTTGATAGACGATGACAGGCTTTTTTATATTCGCAAAGAAACTTTTTATTTTACTGAATTTTTATACAATAGTTGGAGAAAAGTTTGTATTTCATGTTCAAGTTAGAATCTTGTGTCACTATGCTCGGAAAAACTATTTATGGAAGTTTGAATGAAAAAAAATTGAGAGATAAAGAGTGGGAGTTTTTAATTTTCAAATTAAAAAAAGTTGGAAATGTGAAAATTTGTACAAACAACGCTATTGACGTAGGGAAACGATGTATACAATATTCAATATTGAATTCCTTTTTAAACGATATCAAATTTGTAAAAAACTATCAAAGGAGTCAAAAATTGTATCCATTTTATTGAATCAACTTTTCAACTAGCAGCTTCCGGTTATTTTGGAAAAAACGAAAAAAATAATTTGAAAATGTACGGAAGAAAAACTGCTTTGAGTTTTGTGAGAGTATTACTTTGTATTAATTGGAAAAACGTAAGAAAAAGTTCAAAATTAAAACTTAATCAAACACCGCCATCTCGCGGTTATTGGATAAATTTGATAGAACGGCGAAGAAATACTTTATTCAATATTAAATTCCCTTTCAAACGATACCAAATTTGTCAAAATCGATCGAATGAGTCAAAAGTTGTATTTTATTGAAAAAACTTTTGGTTTTTATATGTGTCAAAGCTAGAAGTCAAAATAAACGAAAATTTTGACAAAATTATCTAAAAAGCTAAAAAAGGAACTGACAATCTGTTGCCAAAAAAGTCTAAAGAAGCTCACGACATGGAATGCGAAAAATTGGATGCAAGAAAACTACGTAGATAATGTTGATGAACAATTATTTGCCTTTATGCCCGCGCGGGTTATAAGTGAACATTAGATAGACAATTTTTACTTATTTTTGGCATATTTTACGATAACAAAACTACATATTTAAATTCAACATACTAATCGATCACCCTGTCTAAACGAATTTAGAATATTCTTTTCTAGAATTCGAGTCAAAATATACCAACAAATATAGCATCTTGTTTATTAAAATTCTGCCTTTTTTCCTTCATACTTTTCCAGTTTATTTATATGCTAATTCTAAATCCCATTTAAATTCATGTTCGCATTTATCTTAAAGAATCTTATAATTTTGTCTCTCCGTTGAAAACTTTTCATCAACCAAGTTTTTAGTATGCCAAAAAAAAATTGTTTCCCTCCATCACTTCTTAAGTGTTTTCATAGACAACAACATCCAAAATTACAAATTTTGTATTTTAAATTCATACCATTAAATCACCCTGTATACCATTCTTATTTTCCCTAACGTATCTCGTTATCAATTCCTTTTTTATGTCATAATGTCACGATTTGGCGATATATATTCCTTTGAATTCCTTTTTTATCATCTTTCAACAAAGCATGAAGTCGTTGACGACAAAATGAATTTCTAATTTTAATATTGTGTAAACAATCAATACTTGAAAGATATGTCTTTGTGTCGTAACAAAAAAAAATATATTTCAACTCAAATATTAATGGGAAAATGTAGTTTTTCCAAAAAAAAAAATGTCTTGTTAAAATTTTTTCTTTGTGTGATTGATCATTTTGATATTTTTAGGTAGAATCAGTCACTTGAATAGATGGGGTTTTTGCTTGATTTAGATCCAACTAAATTATGAAATAAAACAATTTTAATTTGTTAAAATTTACGCGTTTCGCTAACACAGTAGCTTTGTCAAACGAATGGAGGTATAATGGGATATTTTCAATGTATGCAGTACCTTAATACTAAATTATACGGATATTAACAATAAAATTATGATCTATTTACATGGAAATGAAATAAAAAAGGAAAAAAAATGTGACTAAATATGGGATTAACTAAAGTATTTAACAAGTTTACCTGAAAACTCATTCACAACAATCAAACAGTTGGTCGTTAAGAAGATTATCTGAATATTTGTTTTTATTCATCTCAAGGGCTTCTAAAAGATTTAATTTGACGGATTTAGGTTCTATATACAGTGTGACCCATTTTTAATGGATACACCCTCCTAAAATTTGAAGTTGTGAACAAATTTTAATAACTTTTTTTTTGAAATGTCGAGTACTGAAAGGTCTACCTTGGGACAAAATTTGAAATGTTCATTCCAATTTTCAGGGCATACAACGATATTTTTTCTTAGTCGAAAATCGAGATTTTTTATTAGCGATTTTTTTATTGAAAAAATCACTACGCCACTGGATTCAGTGTGCCTCTAAACAAATGTGACCAAAATTTCATGGGAAAATATTTATTAATAACAAAGTTATGACAACTAAAAATTCGAAAACTCACACAGCTAATAGTCACAAAACACCCTATATCAACAGATTTGGCCAAGAGAATATTTTTTTATGATTTCAACAATAAAGTGACGCCAGATTAAAAAAATTAAAGTTATTTGTTTTCTTTTTCATCTGGCGTCATTCTATTGTTGAAATCATAAAAAAAGATTCTTATGACTATATCTGTTGTTTTTTGTGACTATCAGCTGTGTGAGTTTTCGAATTTTTGAGTTGTCATAACTTTTTTAATAATAAATATTTTTCCATGAAATTTTGGTCACATCTGTTTAGAGGCACTCTGAATCCAGTGGCGTAGTGATTTTTTCAGTAAAAAAATCGCTAATGAAAAATCTCAATTTTCGACTAAGAAAAAATATTGTAGTATGCCCTGAAAATTGGAATGAACATTTCAAATTTTGTCCTAAGGTGGACCTTATAGTACTTGACATTTCAAAAAAAAATTATCAAAATATGCTTACAACTTCAAATTTTACGGAGGTGCTTCCATTAAAAATGGGTCACACTGTATATATGCAGTACTTCAAAATTTAAATCGAAAGAGTGTTGGTTTGCTAATAAATGATTTGAGTAGTTGGAATCTGATTTTTGGTTGTCATAGCTACGTTTGTGTTCTGAAATTCTAGTTTTAAAATTCCTAAAAGTTCTACTTATATAAATTTTATCACAGTTGTCATAACCACATTTGAATTTATAAACTCCTGATTTATTTGGTTTTGAAGATTTGGATTTGTTGTTTTTAATGAATTTGGATAAATTGTTATCGGTTTTGAAGCAAATATTCAAGTCTAAAGTTTCTAAAAATGATTTGATTTTCAAGGATGGTGTTCCAAAGTATGTTAAGCTTCTAAATTGGTTATTTTTGTTTTTATCAGAGAGAAATACTTGTTCTAGAGTATGTTTTCGTATTTTCTCATTTATGATATTGTCAATTAAATTTGGATCGTAATTATTATTAACAGCTATTTGTTTAATTATATTTAGTTCTTTGTCGTAATTAATATTTAATGAAACTGTTAAAAGTCTATTGAAAGATGCTAATTTATGACTGACTAGACTGAACTATTATGAATTGTAATATCTTTGTATGTGATGGTTTGTGAAATATAGAAAAATCATGTCTATTATTTATATTCAAAATTGTAAATTCTAGAAAGTTCATAGACTTATTTTGTTCAATTTCTACTGTAAATTTGATATTTTTATGTATTGAGTTGAATTTAGACACACTTTTTCCCTTTTTTATTTTATTTCCATGTATAAATAGATCTTAATTCAATACGAAAGGTACGTCTGCATCCTATTTTTATTGTGGTAATTTCTCTTTTAGCACGGAATTTTGTTCTTCACCCGCGGTTTCACTGATAGTGGCTTCTCGAGCAAGTCGATTGGCCTTTTCGTTTCTTTGCATACCAATATGGGAAGGTATTCATACAAGTTTCACTTTGATGTTGTATCCCTGCATATATGACAGTGCTAATGGACGAGTGGTGTGAAATTTAATAATTGACTGGATAGAACTGAGAAAGTCTAATATGTTTAATACTCAACTAAAACGTGGAAAATTTTGGATTAACGCTTTCCAATATGCCAAATCCACCACGGAAAATGGTTTTCCGAACTTTTAATGTGAGCGATTTGTCACGTGGAATTGGTGGTAGCTGAATTATTGGAGAAGTTGATCCTCGCAAAAAGGGATGCGTACAACTTTTTCCTGTTGGTTTTAGTATGTACGTTTTAACAGGAGAATTACCAGCGGAACTTTGTTTAAAAGTAATAAAATTCGAATTATTTTCGTACACCAAAATTTATATAGGTAGAACTTTTAGGGATTTTAAAACTAGAATTTCAGAACACAAACGTAGTTATGACAACCAAAAATCAGATTCCAACTACTCAAATCATTTATTAGCAAACCAACACTCTTTCGATTCAAATTTTGAAATTTTGCATATATACAGTGTGACCCATTTTTAATGGAAACACCCCCGTAAAATTTGAAGTTGTAAGCAGATTTTGATAATTTTTTTTTGAAATGTCGAGTACTGTAAGGTCTACCTTGGGACAAAATTTGAAATGTTTATTCCAATTTTCAGGGCATATTACGATATTTTTTCTTAATTGAAAATCGAGATTTTTTATTAGCGATTTTTTTATTGAAAAAATCACTACGCCACTGGATTCAGTGTGCCTCTAAACTGATGTGACCAAAATTTCATGGAAAAATATTTATTAATAACAAAGTTATGACAACTCAAAAATTCGAAAACTCACACAGCTAATAGTCACAAAAAACAACAGATATAGCCGTAAGAATCTTTTTTTATGATTTCAACAATAAAATGACGCCAGATGAAAAAGAAAACAAATAACTTTAATTTTTTTAATCAAAATAACGGGATTACATTCAAGTTTGGCGTAAATTAACTAGAACTAAGACCTAATTGATTTTTCAATTCTTAGAAATCATATTACAGAAAATTTACGCTATATTTGTTTTCATCTAGCGGCACTTTATTGTTGAAATCATAAAAAAATATTCTCATTGCCAAATCTGTTGATATAGGGTGTTTTTGTGACTATATTAACTGTGTGAGTTTTCGAATTTTTGAGTTGTCATAACTTTTTTATTAATAAATATTTTTTCATGAAATTTTGGTCACATCTGTTTAGAGGCACACTGAATCCAGTGGCGTAGTGATTTTTTCAATAAAAAAAATCGCTAATAAAAAATCTCAATTTTCGACTCAGAAAAAATATCCTTGTATGCCCTGAAAATTGGAATAAACATTTCAAATTTTGTCCCAAGGTAGACCTTTCAGTACTCGACATTTCAAAAAAAAAGTTATTAAAATCTGTTCACAACTTCAAATTTGAGGAGGGTGTTTCCATTAAAAATGGGTCACACTGTATATAGAACCTAAATCCTTCAAATTAAAGCTTCTAGAAGCCCTAGAGATAAATAGAAACAAATATTCAGAAAATCTTCTTAACGACCAAATAGATATCAACAATTCTCCCTTATTAAACCTTTTTACCTAGAAAGGTTCCTGTAGGATTGTTGTGAATGAATTTCCAGGTAAACTTGTTGAATACTTTAGTTAATCCCATATTTAGTCAAATTTTTTCCCTTTTTTATCCTATTTCCAGGTAAATAGATCATAATTCTATTGTTAATATCCGTATAAAGGAAAATTTGAATGATAAAGTTTTTGTATCCAATATACCTCATATGTTGTTACGAATGGACGTGAACGAGAGATAATCAATAAATAACCCAGCGACCATCAAATCCGTTTTCAATTGATAATTTATTCTAGATTAATTTCCATATTTCTAAACACTCTTTCACGCGCACAGATGTGTGTACCGCCAAAAATATGACCCGGCGTTAAATTGTCAAATTACAATTTACAGAAGAGAGTTTAATGACTCCCTGCTATATACATATATAGCAGTTAATGCAAGCGAATTGTTCATTTCGATGTACGTTTTGTCCGCAACATTTGAAATTAAAGACATTTATTGTTTTATTATGGTAATTGTGTTTATAACAGTGGACTAAACGCTTGTATCGGTAATGAAATATCTTACCCAGCTACTGTTAACTGTTGGAATGACAGCATCTACCTTTCACTGACGATTATTCAAATACAAAAAAAGTTTTTCGGTGAAAATTTCGTTTTCTTCGTCTGCTTTCGGATTATTTTTATTCGGTTTTTCACGTTTGGGATTATGTTGAATTTTCTTTAAGAGCGTTTGTCTTGAAATTGAACCAATTGGATTTGTACGCGATGTTTATTATTATATTGCTTAGAAGGGATTTTATATTTACGAGTGGAATGTTATCAGACGATATTTTTTTTTTGAAAAGAAGGTTTTTAAATTCCTGTGTCGAAAAATGGAGAAAATTAAAAGTTTGTATAGAAAAAACAAATCCTGGACGATTTTATACAGGGTGTTTACAAATGACACTTACAACGTTTGCATGTAGATACCTCTCGTGAAATTGGACAAAATGATATAAGGATTGGGGGGTTCAGCTCATTTACTTTTCGAAATACGGGGTGTTTGAGTTATAAAAATTTAAATGTTTTTATTTGATACCTTTAAAATGGATGAATAAATTGATTTGCCATTTGGCGGGTTGTTTTTAAATGTAAAAAGGCATTTTTTGATAAAAAAACATTTGTCGATTATGTGTTTTTTACGTGAAAAACCTTAAGGAATACAAAATTAATTGAAAATAGCCACAAATGCAATTGGTGTGGAAAATGGGAGGAGAAAAGTGACATATTTTTCCAAATGTACACCACTGGATCAAGAATCGACAAATGTTTTTTCATCAAAATATGCCTTTTTACCTTTGAAAACAACCTGCCAAATGTCAAATCAATTTATTCAACCATTTAAAAGTTATCAAATAAAAACATTTAAATTTTTATAACTTCAACACCCCGTATTTCGAAAAGTAAATGAGCTGGACCCCCCAATCCTTATATCATTTTGTCCAATTTTACGAGATATATCTACATGCAAACGTTGTAAGTGTCATTTGGAAGCACCCTGTATCTTTTTAAAATTTTATTGGAACATGAGAGAAGTTCAGGTATTTCACAGGGTGTCTTGTAAATAAGTACCGTGAATTAAAGGCATGATAGATCGTGAAGAAATATTTAAAGTTCCCAAATGCAACTTTTCTACAACCATCTTAGTTTGTGAGATACAGGCTGTTAAAAGGTGCAGAAGAAATACACAGTTTATTTGATATCTTCTCAATCAAAGATTCTTCTGGGTGACTACAACCTGTTGAGATCAAATTAATGCATAAGTTAAAGTAAAACTGCGCTAAGAGTTTCAACAGGGATCCTAACGGGACATTGTCGACTGAATGAGCACCTGGAAAAGCTCAAAGTATTGGAGAAAGAAGGAAACCACCATCCACATACTTTCCAACTGCACAGCACTCCTGAATCATAGAGCACAGTACCTAGGAGATTACTGGATAGAAGAGGGATATTTATCTAAGTTGAAGCCTGCAGATATCCTGAAATTCCTCCGAGAAATAGGATTAAATGAGCTGCTAGTTTTAGAGACTTTCCTCAGAAACTAAGTAGAAGTAGGGGGGCACAATAGGTCTTTTAGGTCTAAGTGAATGTTACCCCAAATACATACATACATACATACATCCTCTAGTGCTTGTCAAATTTTTACGGAAAATTTAAAAAAAACAATAATAAAATCGATGAATTTCATATGAAAAAGCAAAAGGCACGCATCGGGCAGGTGAAAGAGGCGTGAGACGTGAAAAGCGAGAAGCGTTATGAATCATACATAGATGCGATCGATAGGTAACTGTAAAAAGCGTCGGCATTCCAACCCCCGGAGAATCAGTTAATTTCCGGTATTATTAAACATACCAGATTCAAGGTTTGCTAGGGTCCACGACCATCCCCCAGCGTTTCTAATTATTATTCCTGAAAACTTGTATATCATCATCGCTTTGAGGGGTGGTGTGAGATTCGGCGACCCACAACATCCCTTAATATTAATTATTTTAAATCGATGCGAAAAAAAAAAGATACTTTTTATACCCAATTTAACTGGGAACAATAATAAATTATTGTCGTTCTTAAAATAAAATAAATGTATCAGTATTGATTTTCTTACAGCTATTTATTTTATATTTTAAAATATAGCGGAAGCATTAGATTTTTCGGTGAACGATGGGAAATGGCTTTCAGTCAGATTCCGTCCTCTATTTGATGTGTCGTAGACATTTTCTTTTCGAACAAAAGTGAAAATTCCCGATCGTTTTCAAGATTTCTTCGACATTTTTGCTGATTACATTTTTATGCAAGTTTTCGAGTGAAAGATACAAAAATGAAGATGCAAAATAACCACGATAATTCAAAATACTGGTTAAAATAGGTGGTGTTCTAAAAAAACAGCTTTTTAACAATACCTAACCCTTCCAGCAGCTATGAGCTCTATTGGTCCTCCTTTATTCTACTTAGTCTCAGATTCTAGTAGTTCCTTTAGTCCTTTGGTCACCCAGAAGAATCTTGGTGGTGGTGGTGGTGGTATAAAAAACAGCTTTTTAACAATACCTAACCCTTCCAGCAGCTATGAGCTCTATTGGTCCCACTTTCTTCTACTTAGTCTCAGATTCTAGTAGTTCCTTTAGTCCTTTGGTCACCCAGAAGAATATAGGTGGTGGTATAAAAAACAGCTTTTTAACAATACCTAACCCTTCCAGCAGCTATGAGCTCTATTGGTCCCACTTTCTTCTACTTAGTCTCAGATTCTAGTAGTTCCTTTAGTCCTTTGGTCACCCAGAAGAATATAGGTGGTGGTATAAAAAACAGCTTTTTAACAATACCTAACCCTTCCAGCAGCTATGAGCTCTATTGGTCCCACTTTCTTCTACTTAGTCTCAGATTCTAGTAGTTCCTTTAGTCCTTTGGTCACCCAGAAGAATATAGGTGGTGGTATAAAAAACAGCTTTTTAACAATACCTAACCCTTCCAGCAGCTATGAGCTCTATTGGTCCCACTTTCTTCTACTTAGTCTCAGATTCTAGTAGTTCCTTTAGTCCTTTGGTCACCCAGAAGAATATAGGTGGTGGTGGTTTAAAAAACAGCTTTTTAACAATACCTAACCCTTCCAGCAGCTATGAGCTCTATTGGTCCCACTTTCTTCTACTTAGTCTCAGATTCTAGTAGTTCCTTTAGTCCTTTGGTCACCCAGAAGAATATAGGTGGTGGTATAAAAAACAGCTTTTTAACAATACCTAACCCTTCCAGCAGCTATGAGCTCTATTGGTCCCACTTTCTTCTACTTAGTCTCAGATTCTAGTAGTTCCTTTAGTCCTTTGGTCACCCAGAAGAATATAGGTGGTGGTGGTTTAAAAAACAGCTTTTTAACAATACCTAACCCTTCCAGCAGCTATGAGCTCTATTGGTCCCACTTTCTTCTACTTAGTCTCAGATTCTAGTAGTTCCTTTAGTCCTTTGGTCACCCAGAAGAATATAGCTGGTGGTGGTATAAAAAACAGCTTTTTAACAATACCTAACCCTTCCAGCAGCTATGAGCTCTATTGGTCCCACTTTCTTCTACTTAGTCTCAGATTCTAGTAGTTCCTTTAGTCCTTTGGTCACCCAGAAGAATCTTGGATTGTATAAGCCATACTAGATCTTTCCAATGGTCAGGCTTCACCTATTTCTCCCAATATTACATTGGAGCTGATTCCGCAAAAGGGTTCAGACCCCCAGAAAGGTATTTCAGTCCTTTTGGGACTGATCAAACAAGAGCTCAGTGCTTTAATGCACATATTATGCCACGTGCTGGTCAAATGACACCGTGTCGTCAAATATTTTGCTCCTTTGAAGTATTTTTTCAACAACACACAGTATACAGTTCCAGTTAAAACTGAATATTTTTGTATTTTCATAGCAGAAAGTTAATCGAGTCGATTAGTATAGGAATGTCCGTTGTCCAGGTATAATTTTCTTAATTTATGACTTTAATGTGTGGTCTGGAATAGGATAATGGGCAAACTGAAGGGGTATCTGCTTGGAACAGTAACTGTGACCACATATGTGTAGATTGTAAATGACAGCTGTAGGTGTTGAGCATCATTCAAATGCAGAGCCGTTGTTTCATTAAAATCGACCTTCTAAGCGATTCAATTTACGTATACGGAGTGAAAAGAGAATAAATATCAAAACATTTTAACCCTTTTAAATCGCATTTTCCAACAAAGAAATATATAGAAACTTTTTTTTTATTGGAAATATATATTTATATAAGAAGAAAAGCTCTCGAACTGCGTCTTTACAAATACATCTTTGTTATTGTAGATATCGGGGGTGGTTTTTAAGCAGTGCTTGCTGACTCCTGGCACCAATCGATAAACAGAAATGTTTTTAGATTTCTTGATAAGAATAAGAAAAGCTGACATGCACTATAGTGGTATTTGATAGAAAACGTTCCAGTGTATCAGAGGATTCCAATATACGTATTAAATACATCGTTGATGTTTTTTTGCAGGTGAACATAAAAACATAATAGCGATTTAAAAAACTGTACAGAAAGCCAGAAAAAATAGTGTTGGGCTGGGGACTGGGGAGTTTTAGGCATAAATAGGTGAAAGTTTCATACTGGAAGAGTAAAAAGTAAGATTTCAAAATGATATTTGTATATTTTGAATTCATGTTAAAAGTATAAACAGGCATTTAATTAAACTTTATCAGAATATTAGGGGTGGATTGTGTTTCTTTGTAACCCCTAGTCATACTTCAGATAAACAGAAGACTCTTTGCCTTTACCACAACGTATTTGATAAAGCCTGTAGCAGTGTGCGAGATTTTATTATTGGACGGAGTAGAATTCAATGAGACCTCTGGCGGAAAAAATTGTAATTGTCGCAACGAGTAAAACAGTTCGTTTTGTATTATATGCAATCGTCCGCACCAGAGTCAACTATTTCTACCACCAGGCTATAGAGCATGTTTATTTTCAAAAAGGGATACGTAACATACAGTTTTAATCGAAACCCTTACATTTATAAATGATAATTGGGAGCTCTAACTAAATATAACTACCGTTGTCCATTTTTCTCTAAATAATACGTGAAATTATGATTCTATCATTATTTTGACGTTTCAAACGACGCGCTGTCAGAATCGATTTGCATTATTTGGTATTTGACGTTTTAAAAGAGACGATTTGATTTATTCATTTCAATTCATTTAAGCGTGATAATAATAGAATGTGATTGGCTAACGAGAGTGAATTCTTTTTCATTATTCACTGATGTGAAGAATATATTATATCATTATGTAGCTAAATATGTAAAAATAATCTGTACGTTATTATTTAGTCGTGGAGAAAACCACTTAAACATCAAAGGGCTTATACGGCAGCTGATTTGTTTAACTCGTTGCGAATTCTACTTTTCCCAATTTTCCTGAAACTGTGAGATACGGCAACATCGCATACAATTCATTAAAATGCATACATGGACAAACTATATACAGTTGCGTGTACATTAAAACACTTTCTAGCGTGTATGAGCATTTGACGGATAAACTGTCCCTAAAAACGACATATTTTATTATGTTTAGGAAAGGAAAAAAGTCTGGAAACCTTTTTTGCGGTGTTTATATTCAAAATACGTTATTTGCTATGAATATTTTCGACAAAATTAAGCTGGGAGGGTGATAAATACACCTGTGAAATGGTTTGTGGAATACGATTAACCTGGATTACCTTTGGAAAACTGAGATTACTAATATTTCGGGAATATAAAGCAATAACAGATGTTGGGGATTTAAAATTGATTTATAGTTTTCCATGGAAATCAATAGACTTTTACATAAACCATAAATATAGCCGAAGGAAAAGCATGACGTATAATATGTAAATGCAAAATCAATAGATTTATACAAGCAAAAATATTTTAAATAATTTTTATAAAATTAAATTTGTTGGGGTAAATATTTTAATAGCACCGACTCTGTATTTCCTGTCTGAAGTTCCTTAGAGTCGGGAACCAGCTGTGCTAATTGAGCGTATCCCTCTTTTACCTTATTATATTTCCCGAAGGATTTGGTTTCGACCAAAATGCATCATTTATCAAAACGACTTAATTGGAAAACTTAAAAGTATGACTTCAATTAATTCATTTATCTTGAATTTTCATTAAATGTTTTACTTGATGAGGTTGTTAATGGGTTTCGAGCAGCCGACACGTACATTTCTAATGAAGTGTCGGTTATATACACTGCGTCCTCTTAAATTCGCACCATATGGAAAAATTTTTTAATATCAATTTTAGGAAATAAAATGTAAAATGTTCTGCATGTTCCAAAACTTGAAAAAAAATTATCAGATATCAATTTTTTCCAGTATTATACGAGGTTTGTCGAAAAATATGAATTCTACTTAAGGTACTCTTGTACGAATGGACTAATTCAACAAAAACTGTACATAATTTTGCACACCCAGGAGATTGCCCTCTAGAGGCAATTACCGTGGCGAGTCTTCTACAAAATGATTAAAAAACACATTGAAATAATAACTTTTCTCCACGACTAAATAATAACGCACTTATTATTTTTACATAATGATATATATTCTTCACGCCAGTGAATAATGAAAAATAATTCACTCTCGTTAGCCAATCACATTCTATTATTATCAGAATTTACGCTTTTAAATGAATTAAAATGAATAAATCAAATCCCAAATAATGCAAATCGATTCTGACAGCGCGTCGTTTGAAACGTCAAAATAATGATAGAATCATAATTTTACGTATTATTTAAAGAAAAAATGAACAACAGTAGTTATATTTAGTTATAACTCCCAATTATCATTTATAAATGTAAGGGTTTCGATTGGATCACATATGCATCTTTGGTATGGTGGCCAAAGACCAGACAATCCTCTGCTATGCTAAAACTAAGCAAGGTCCAAAGACTTGCATGCACTGGCATTACAGGGGCAATGAGGACTACTCCTACAGCGGCGCTGGAAAAAATGCTAGACCTTCCTCCACTACATTATGTCATAATGTGCGATGCAAGGGCAGCACTAACCCGACTGGAAAAAGCACTAGACCATGATGTGGCACATTGGAGAGGACACACAGAGATAAGGCATGTGGGTGATGACATTTTCAAAATGCCAACAGACCAAATGACTACCAAATATATCTTTCGCAAGAACTTCGAGATTGTCATCAAAGATCGAAAGGAGCTTGAGGAAGAGAACGCACCACCACTTAGTAGAGCGAATGAACTGATCTGGTATACAGACGGATCAAAAAATGAACTCGGCACCGGAGCGGGCATATACAGCAAGACGAGCAAATATGAAGGAATCGTCCCGCTAGGAAAATACGCCTCTGTATTCCAAGCAGAGGTTTATGCAATACTTGCGTGTGCAAGGGCTAACAGTGTGAGAGCCTACAACAACAGGCAGATCAGGATCTACAGCGACAGCCAAGCCGCCCTTAAAGCACTTCAGAGCTATAGGGTGACATCTCGGCTAGTATGGGAATGCGGCAAAGAACTTAGAAGACTGGCGACTCGGAACAGTGTAACACTGGAGTGGGTACCAGGTCATAAAGGAGTCGCAGGCAATGATAAAGCTGACGAACTCGCAAGAGTAGGATCGTCAACTCTGATGAACGGACCCGAACCAGCTGTGGACATCCCCAGATGCTTAACGAGGTCATGGTTAAAAGGGTAGTTGAAAGAACAACACAAGAAATACTGGAAGAATACGACTGGGCAAATACATGGGAAGAAATTCATAAAAGAACCATCAGAAAAAGTAGCGAAAGAACTGCTCTAAATGAGCAGGAACAAACTGCGCACCACTACGGGGCTACTTACGGGACACTTTCCCACAAAGGAGCACCTAAACAAAATAGTGCTGTACAACGGAGACCTTACATGCAGAGGATGCAAAAAGGATACCGAAACAGCTCTGCTGGACCACAGAAGGCAGAAACTTTATGGCAGAACCCAAATGACTCCAGAAGACTTCTACAATCAACCAGCTAAGAACCTGTATGAGCTAATACAGGGAACGGATTGGCTGAATAGGTTGTAGTCAGAACACTAGGAGTATCCACAATAAGCCCAGGAGGCTGAGGTGGTACCGGCGAAGGGACGACTCCGAAGGAAAAAAAAGGGTTTCGATTAAAACTGTATGTTACGTATCCCTTTTTAAAAATAAACATGCTCTATAGCCTAGTGATAGAAATAATTGACTCTGGCGCGGACGATTGGGGTTCGATCCTCACTGGAAGCTTTCTTTTTTTTAGTCGTGGAGAAAGTATAGTGTCATCATTCTGCACTCGTTGAAGAATATACTATTAAAATACTGTTTTACACTCGATTATTGTGACATGATTTTGCTCTTGTAATTGGGCTATTCAAATATAAAAAAATTAGGTAAAATGGTATTGATTTCTTCAATACCATTAATAATATTCTCCTTAACCTTGGTGTGAAATATGCCATTTAACAACTCTAACCTCACATTAATATCGACATGTCAAAGTCAATACAAATCCACAGTAAAGGAATTTCAAAATATTCCCTTATTTGTATTCTTGGGACAGGTAGCGGTTGCCAGAACTCCCTTAGGTGCATACCGTTATAAACACAGTAATTTATATACGTCCACAATCGGAGAGGGAATTGATATACAGCCAGCTTTATGTTACCCCGTAGAGTTAAACTCCTTCTCATTCCTCCATTCTTCACTGACCTGACCCTTCTCTCCTACAGAAACAAGCCTAAATGAATATAAGTTACCTGTCTTCATTGCTAACAACAAGGCAAACTATTTTCACCGCCATAACTTCAAATACTTCAGGGTAAATGGAAATTATTGTATGGACGAATTCGGAAATATGCAGAGAACTTGAGATAATGGATGGAGAAAATTATGCTCGACATTTCTATATTGTCTTCAGAGATATCGTCTTTTTCTTTCAAGATACAAATTGACAATGCACTTTCCGACCAACACCCGAGGATTTCCGAGCGCTACCGATGATACGTGTGATGTCATAGCTTGTTATTACTTCTGTTGTCAATATGGCGGACTTTGAATAAGCATGAAAGATGTTAGGAGACCTAATAAAGCGTCAATTCCCACTAATAGCAAAATTTATGCCTGTACCCAAAATTATTTCGCAAACGACTTTGCCCAAGCGGTATAAGGTGCAAGGCTTTCAAATATCTTCACCACCATGGTGTAGGTATACAGGGTGTCCCAAGAGTTCGTACTAAAAACTTGGGAGGAGATAGAACTAAAATTAATGATGGTATTTCATATAAATTTTTTTTACACTCTTCGCCAAAAATTTCACCCGTTACTGGTTATTTTTGGGCTATTGTTTTGTTTATGTTTGTTATGTAAATAATTTAATTCATTTTATAAGTTTAAATAGCGGTGTTGTTAGGGTTGATTCCCGAAATCTTTGAAGCGAGTTGAAGGGTTGAAAGCCTCGCTGCTCGAAAACGTGCAATGTCCTTTGAAAATATTCAGCATACCTTTCTATTCTTGTAATTACAGTGGAAATACTTGAAATTCCGCGTTGCGAGATTGCTCATTACTACACAAAAATTAATGCATGAAAAGGACTGAGAAATGAATGTGCAGGATGTTCACTTTAGTGGTTGGATCTGAAAAATGTAAATTTTCCTTTCTTTTTCTTCTCTTCTTAAATATTTATGCGAAATAATAGGAAACTCGGTTAATTTTCTATCTGTTAAATATCAAAGAGTTCAAAAAATTTATTTTAAAATTTTATTTCCAGATTCAAAGCAATCATCGACGAAAACATTCCGATGTTAATGAATGGTAAGTAGAAATGACAATATCCATAATTTCAGCATTTAAATCAAAATGTGTGTGACTTGAAAATGGTTACAGAATTTACAACCACTTGTTCTTATGGTGTATCGTCAAGCCATCCCTCTTTGGTCACAGTATTCAATGTTGCGATCCACACTGGATATAAAAAATGATGTGGATATTGGTGAATATTTAAAATTACGAGCATTGTTAAAAAGGCAGAGTTATGGATATATACCTGAAAAGTCTAGGGTTCTTACAAAGGAGGAAGTGGATCGGTTACTGGATATGGCACTTGATAATGTATATTGGATGATAAAGGTTCTTCTAGTATTTGGAATTGGTGGTGCTTTGCTTTGTGACGAACTAGTTTAAGTGAAAATTGATGACATTGAAGATATGGACTCGGTCTTGGTCGTGAATATTTTACAGACAAAAAACAAGAAACCTCGTTTGTTTACCATTATAGGTGGTAATTATTTGCGTTTATTTCGAAAATATGTTGTACTACGGCCATCAAATATACAGGAACGTCGTTTATTTTTGAAGTATGTTATTGGAAAGTGCCAAAGAATGGTGGTTGGTATTCACAAAATTAGTGCCGTGCCGCAAGAAATTGCAAAATTTTTGAAGTTAGAAAATTGGAAGGAGTATACTGAATATTCGCTAAGAAGAACATCTGCTACACTCTTTATAGATGGTAGCGGTGGCTTCACTTGTCTTAAAAGACATGGAGGCTGGAAATCGAGTACGGTAGCAGAAGGATATATTGAAGAATCACGTATAAACAAAGAGAATACTGCCAGAAAAATATTGCAGCCTAACAAAGAAGGTACAAGTACCTGTTCAGATATTTCTTCGAATATTTCATCAACAGTTACGGAGAATATTTTGAGTTGTTCTAACAATAATGAAGATATTTTGAATTGTTCGAAAATTGTTAGTGTTAATTTCAGTGGTGCTTTGAATTTTGGCAATAATTGTTTCAATTGTACATTCAATATCACTATAAATAACAAATAAATATCTATATATAGTTGCCCAATTAGTTTGTTTATAATAAGAGACAATGTTTTTTTCTTCAAATTTCAATTAGAGAGCTCAAATGCAATTACTTTTAGTCCCAGGATTGAAAGTCTTGCTAAGCAAGGAGCAAATTTTTGTACGGTAAGGGAATTGATGACTTTTGCACCTGAAAATAGTACAACATCGAATACTCCTCGGGTCTTGATAAATACTCAAAATTTTGTCAGAGAATCCTTCCATCGAGCTGCTCAAAGATAATATCATCAAGCAGCACGCTTTCAGGATTGTCCATGACAAAATTATCTCGATATAATCCAGACCCTAGGGGTATTACTATTAATAATCTCTTTTCCAGCGTTCTGTATGACAAAACGCTGTCAAATTCTGTAATTTTGTTGCGTTTGCGCAATTACTTGTCTTCTATTATGATTGAAATTTGACAGGGAAAAAATGACAGGGAAAAAATGCAAGTATGACTCTAATACAAAATATAAAAGTTAGATACTTTGTTTTTGGCAAGAAATAATCATTTTTGGTGTACGTGATGTTTTTTTAAATCGCATACAGTACATAAAACCTAACATCATTGATATATTTAACGGAAGTAATACAAAATAGAATGGTTCTTTTTTGGAAAAGAAAAACGATTTCGAACGGCGAAAATATACTCATCATCGTCCCCAGTCAAGAGTCAATAAAGGGCAGTTTACACGACTCAATATAAAAACCCACTAGAGTACGAAGACGTAATGAATAATATCGATCGTCTGGAAGTTTTACTGTTTCCAACAGTCCTTCCGGTCCGTCGATTACGTTTCCAATGGTGGATAGAGGAAAAGTTTTACGGTTTTTTTTTCCATAATTCTAGTTCTACCCTAACTGTATATACATATTTTAATGGAAGTGAATAAATCCACTTTTACTGCACTATAATTTTTGTAGTTTCAAAAATAACTTGTTTTTCGGGAGTTGCCAAGTACTTACTTACTTCAAGTTTTTCGCCGTAACTTTTTGTTTGTTCGTCGGCTATCTCTAATAAGTCATCAATTATAGTTAAAATTTCGTTAGTCTTGGAAAGTTTTACTTACAAAAAATAATATTATTTTTCCCAATCTTAACCATCTTCACGCGACGTTATTAATTGTATGTTATTCGGTATATTATTCAGAATAATAAATTATTTTTGATTCAATTCGATAAGCTCGCGCCACGCACTTGCCGAGTCATGCATAGGTAGACACTCCTCGGCAGCGGGGTTGCAATAATATCACTTGTTACCCCCATTTTCACCTTTAAAGTGGGAAATTTTCATTAGTCACTCGCTCTTTGTCTTTTTTAAAGTGAAAAACGGAGACAAAAATGTTTCTTTCTTAAGAAATGTTATAATTCGAAACATCTGACTATAGAAAAATTTACTTTTTCTCCAACCATCAAAAAATGTTGAACCATTCTATATTGCATTACTTCCGTTAAATATATCAATGATGGTTGGGTTTTATGTACTGTATGCGATTTAAAAAAAACATAACGTACACCAAAAATGATTAATTTTTGCCAAAAACAAAGTATAGTCCAGGGTAGAAGCCTTTAAAAATAATGAAAAGTGAAAAAAAATTATAATAGAATGAAACCCATTAGAAAAGGAGGGAAATATGATAAAAATGAAAGGAAAAATAATTTACGGGCGATCTGAGATTGGGAAGGGGATGGGGGTGAGTTTTTAAGGGTAAAAAACGGTTTTTCTCGATTTCCAGCAAAATTAAAAGTCCTATCGAAAAAAGTCAAATGGAAAAGTTGTAGATAATAAAAAGATCTAAAACTTTTGTATTCACACTTTTTTCACATAACCTCAAAATTTATGTGAAAAATTCAAAAAACCAAGTTTTTGGTTTTTTATTTTTATCTTTTACAAAAATTTTTTTTTTAACGAAATTTTGTAAAAACTTACCTTTTTATGTCCCAAATACGCTGTAATTTATTTAATTAAAAATATTTATTTTTTCACCTTATTTTGAATTAATATCGAAAAAAACACCCTAATTTTCAATCGAAAATTCACCCGTCAAAATATCAGCTTTTTTCAATAAGTTGGTGTGGTTTCTGTTCCTTGAAATCTCTACTTTCCGATGGTGAAAAAAAAAATATATGTTACTATGGTAAATCTTCTCAGAAAACGCAAAAATTAAAAAAACTCGAATCCGTTTTTTGAATCATTATGTATAATTTTGAGCAATTTATTAAAATTTTCACTTTAATTACTAGGAAAATGTAAGATTTCATGTTATAATCTTAAGTTTTCCTAGTAATTAATGTGAAAATTTTAATAAATTGCTCAAAATTTTACATAATGATTCAAAAAACGGATTCGAGTTTTTTTAATTTTTGCGTTTTCTGAGAAGATTTACCATAGTAACATATATTTTTTTTTCACCATCGGAAAGTAGAGATTTCAACGAACAGAAACCACACCAACTTTTTGAAAAAAGCTGATATTTTGACGGGTGAATTTTCGATTGAAAATTAGGGTGTTTTTTTCGATATTAATTCAAAATAAGGTGAAAAAATAAATATTTTTAATTAAATAAATTACAGCGTATTTGGGACATAAAAAGGTAAGTTTTTACAAAATTTCGTTAAAAAAAAAAAATTTTGTAAAAGATAAAAATAAAAAACCAAAAACTTGGTTTTTTGAATTTTTCACATAAATTTTGAGGTTATGTGAAAAAAGTGTAAATACAAAAGTTTTAGATCTTTTTATTATCTACAACTTTTCCTTTTGACTTTTTTCGATAGGACTTTTAGTTTTGCTGGAAATCGAGAAAAACCGTTTTTTACCCTTAAAAACTCACCCCCATCCCCTTCCCAACCTCAGATCGCCCGTAAATTATTTTTCCTTTCATTTTTTATCATATTTCCCTCCTTTTCTAATGGGTTTCATTCTATTATAATTTTTTTTTGGTTTTACAAATTATCGACCCTGGACTAGTATCTAACTTTTATATTTTGTATTAGAGTCATACTTGCATTTTTTCCCTGTCATTTTTTTCCTGTCAGATTTCAATCATAATAGAAGACAAGTAATTGCGCAAACGCAACCAAATTACAGAATTTGACAGCGTTTTGTCATACAAAACGCTGGAAAGATTATTAATAGTAATATCCCTAGGGTCTGGATAATATCGAGATAATTTTGTCATGGACAATCCTGAAAGCGTACTGCTTGATAATATTATCTTTGAGCAGCTCGCTTGAAGGATTCTCTGACAAAATTTTGAAAATTTATCAAGACCCGAGGAGTATTCGATATTGTACTATTTTCAGGTGCAAAAGTCATCAATTCCCTTACCGTATAAAAATTTGCTCCTTGCTTAGCAAGACTTTCAATCCTAGGACTAAAAGTAATTGTATTTGAGCTCTCTAATTGAAATTTGAAGAAAACAAACATTGTCTCTTACAAACTTAGTAAGACAAACTAATTGGGCAACTATATATAGGTATTTATTTGTTATTTATAGTGATATTGAATGTACAATTGAAACAATTATTGCCAAAATTCAAAGCACTACTGAAATTATCACTAACAATTTTCGAACAATTCAAAAGATCTTCATTATTGTTAGAACAACTCAAAATATTCTCCGTAACTGTTGATGAAATATTCGAGGAAATATCTGAACAGGTACTTGTACCTTCTTTGTCAGGTTGCAATATTTTTCTGGCAGTATTCTCTTTGTTTATACGTGATTCTTCAATATATCCTTCTGCTACCGTACTCAATTTCCAGCCTCCATGTCGTTTAAGACAAGTGTGGTCACCGCCACCATCAATAGGAAGTGTAGCAGATGTTCTTCTTAGCGAATATTCAGTATACTCCTTCCAATTTTCTAACTTTAAAAATTTAGCAATTTCTTGCGGCACGGCACTAATTTTGTGAATACCAACCACCATTCTTTGGCACTTCCCAATAACATACTTCAAAAATAAACGACGTTCCTGTATATTTGATGGCCGTAGTGCAACATATTTTCGAAATAAACGCAAATAATTACCACCTATAATGGTAAACAAACGAGGTTTCTTGTTTTTTATCTGTAAAATCTTCACGACCAGGACCGAGTCCATATCTTCAATGTCTTCAATTTTCAAATGAACTAGTTCGTCACAAAGCAAAGCACCACCAATTCCAAATACTAGAAGAACCTTTATCATCAAATATACATTATCAAGTGCCATATCCAGTAACCGACCCACTTCCTCCTTTGTAAGAGCCCTAGACTTTTCAGGTATATATCCATAACTTTACCTTTTTAACAATGCTCGTAATTTTAAATATTCACCAATATCCACATCATTTTTAATATCCAGTGTGGATCGCAACATTGAATACTGTGACCAAAGAGTGGATGGCTTGACGGTCTTTGTTAAATTTGAGAAATACACCATAAGAACACTCTATGCACAGTTTTGCACATTTTTTCTTTACACCAATCCATGCATCGCTGATATGCAAGTTCATAAACTTGGCGAGATTTGGGTGGCAAAAAATTTAGATATACTGCTTCGGCCATTCCCAATATATCCGCAGGTATATTTTCGTCGTGTTTGGGATTCATTTTGAAAGCAGCGTAAAAACTACTACAAAAATTATATAATTAGTACGTCTACTTGACTAATCATACATTATAGTGGTAAATTTCGCCACAACAGCGCTGTATTCGATATCAATTTACTAACAAATTTTCATTTTTTCTATTTCAGGAAACAAACTCTTTTCGGAATTTCTCTTTTGAGGAAAATTCCTCACTGAGATGCCGATTATGCAGACATTTTATAGAATTTTGATAAAATTTATTCTAATTTACGTGGAAACAACTTACGCAGTGGATCCTTGTAAGTATTAAAACCAAACTAGATATATTTATCAGAAAGTTCTCAATCTGTTTGATCCTTATTAAAGAAATGAATGCTATTTGACGCAAATATCACCAAATTACAAAAAGATATCGTTAATTATCTCGATATTGACATTCAATAACTAGCTTCAAATCAAAAATTTATAGTTTAAGCGAGATAAAATGAAATGTTTACCATAAAATTATGCGTCTAGCCATATATTTTTTCACCATATATCGCGACGTTGCAAAGTTGTAGATAAAAATACGAAAATATGACGAAAATTGGAGCACTAGGTTTACATCTACATCTTATACCAAAATGAGATATTTTTTGAAATGTTTAATTCTTTCTAAACTATCTATAACAATGTTTTGGTGGTTAAAGCTTTAATTTTGAGTTCCAGATATAAAGAATTTAATACATTTTTTGGTGTTGGTCGAAAAATGTCATTGACACAATCGATTTAGGTATATTCCTTGTTCCATTAGCGAGTTTTTCACGAATAATTTCGATCTTATATAATGTTCTATTCATTAAGACACAATGGGAGGAGGAAATAAAAATTCATTTGCGGTAATTACGGGTTATTATTTCGAAAAATTAATGACGGTTGCTTAAATACTTAATTTATAATGATTACGGTAAGAAAAATTAATTATTTTTTTCGTAGGAGTTTATATAATACCAGACAAAAGTAATTTTTTCAAATATAATTTTTAGTATATCAAGTTAGCGCCTGGGGTTGTAGATTTGAGAGAGAACTTGATGGAGGAGTTCAGTCTAAGGTCAGTATGGCCAACAAAAAGGGGTTTTTTCTGACAAGAATGACAGTTAAGTTCTACTATTCAAAACATAAGATTTTGCATGTTTTTTATCAATGCGAACATCTATTTTGCTTTGTTAAAATAATGAATACACCCCCGAAGCGTATATCTTGAAATTTAAAATGACTTTTTAGCTGAATACTTAACATATAAGTGGCCAATAATTATAGGAACTAGTGACTGAATAACAGAAATGAAATGGTGACTTGCCAGAAGTTCCTACCAAATCTATTGAAAACAAAATTTATAAAACACTTTTCAAATTCAAAAACGAATTTGCTAGTCGTGAAAGAACAATGTTAACACCTAAATACAGTAAGCCACCACATTTTTATGGTCTGCCAAAAATTCATAAACAAAACATACCATTGAGACCAATTTGTAGCACTATTAATTCCCCATGCAGTAAACTATCGAATCATATATTGAAAATTATTGAACCCCTCGCGGGACAGACAAATTCATACATCAGAAATAGCAATCATTTTATAGAAAAGCTATCAGATTTGAATTTTAACAAAAACCATTATTTGGTCAGTTTTGATGTAGTTAGTCTCTTCACGAATGTACCGGTACAAAAAACAATAGAACTTGTCCAATCAAAATTAGAAATTGATCAGACCCTCACAGAAAGAACCAAATTGAGCGTAACAGCAATAATAGAATTATTAAAATTATGTATATCAAAAACATATTTTCAATTCAATAATGATTTTTATGAACAGAATTTCGGTCTTGCCATGGGCTCTTGTCTCTCACCAATTTTATCAAATATTTACATGGAACATTTTGAAGACAAAATAGTAAATAATCAAAAATTAAAACCAATTGTCTGGTGGAGATATGTAGACGATATCTTCGCAATATGGCCCCATGATTTAATATCTCTTAATGATTTTTTAAAAAATATAAATGAAGGAGAGGAATCTATAAAATTTGAAATTGAAAATAACAATTTTTTGCCATTTTTAGATGTTCTTATTAATAAAACATCTACAGGGTATGAAACAAGTGTATACCGCAAACCAACACACACTAATAGATATTTGAATTTTAACTCTAATCATTCTATAAGCGTTAAAAAAGGGATAGTAAAATCTTTATACGATAGGGCCAGAATCATTTGTTCTAGTGATGATCAATTTACAAAGGAGAAAACTTTTTTAAAAGATGTTTTAAATAACAATAATTACCCTGCAGAATTTGTAAATAAGGAGATTAAGCATATAGAGAGGGACTCATTGTTAATACCCCATAACAATAATATTAATAATTCAACAAACATAATTTTTAGAAACTTGACAATACCGTATGTTAAGGGTTTATCAGAAAGAATTAAAAAAATTGGTAATCAATTCAATATTAGAACTAGTTTTAAATCGAATAATACATTAAGATCAATACTAACAAAAACGAAACCAAAGAATGAAGAACAATCTTCCAAAAACTGCATATATCAAATATCATGCGAATGCGACAAATTTTATTTAGGTGAAACATCTAGACCATTGAAAGTAAGAATAAACGAACACAAAAAATATATTAAAGATAGGGAATTCTTTAAGTCAGCTATTTGTAAACATGCTTGGGAAGAGGGTCATCAAATTCAATGGGATTCATCAAAAATAATATTGAAAGAACCCAATGATAAAAGAGGAAAAAGCAAAGAAAGTGCTTTAATACAACTAAATGCAGATAAATGTGTAGCTAGTATTTCAGCCGAATGTAGTCAAATTTGGTTACCAATGTTAGAAAGAGAAATTTCCAATAATCAATTACCTGCTTTATCAGGATAGCATCATAAGTTTTTATCCAGGTTTTCTTATGATTTATAATTTGAATAGTTGTTAATCGATACACAATTCAATACATAAAATCACAAAACTGAGTATACATACATATTTTGAAAACTTAAATATTCATAAACAAAAAAAGTATCAAGAAACGCGTTTTATTAACAACATTTCCAATATAAGCGAAAAAACGCGCTATCCCAATTTAAAAACCGTTCCTGGAACGTGCACTTCACTGGATTCCATTTCTAGTAGACTATCATATCGTTGGAATGTCATAAAATGAAATATTTCATTTGAAATTTTACCGGGGATATGATCTACTATGAATGGACCTTAATAAAAATTTGATAACAAAATTTTGCAGTCTTAAACTTCAAAATATTTTTGATTGTCTAGTTGTAAAATTTTTTCCGTTGTGTCAGTTAGGAATAAAAATCAATTTTTACTTATTTTTTCTTGAAAACGGTAGCTGGAACGCTACCGAAACGTTGAAATAAAGAATTCAAAAATATTGTGGTTTAATTTCCCAAGAAATTAAAAAAATAATGAATAATATACCACAAGGAACATACAGAAGATAAGTAGACCTTAACTGTCTACATTAAATTGCCTTTATATTTTTCGGCCCAACAACCATCATAGCTGCCAAGTAAAAGCGATTTTTTTCTTATAAATTGAAAGTTTTGATCGATTAAGCAGCTTTTCGCAACAAGTTTTTAATATCGTCGAGATATTTTCCGGATAGAAAGAAGAAAAAAAAAAGAAAAAGAAAAACGGACACATTGAAAAATTATTTTTCATCCCTTAATAATTAATCTCCAAGTTCTCTCTCTCTGCGTTGACGTCGTGTAATGTAACACTGGTAATAAATAGCAGCCTTGGCATATTATTAATATTCTCCAAGTTGAAGGATTTAACCCTAAAATTTCTTCAAAGGCACTTGAAAGCAGAAGGCCCGTCATTATTATTCCTACACAGTTTCAGTTGAAACTTTCTGTGTTAATATTTGAACATATCGAATTAATTTTCAAAAAATAAATCGTTTCGTTTTCTTCATTAATAGTTGATAAAATTTAATATAGTATAGTGTACCGCCTTAGAAGTGACCCGAACTCTTCAATATTATAAGCAATATTTTACTCGGTGATTGGCGATATTGGCCACCTGCAGCTGCGTTGCCAGATATTCAAAATTTTCTTAAATATAGCGGGCATACATGAAGTTGTACTAATTAATTTTTCTTTTTATAACAGTTTCGAGCGACTTTTTTTAATGCTTACAAATGAATTTATATTATGTATTTTTTATTAAATATTTCCAAACTAGCATCACGAGCTAACAGTATACTGAAGTAATGGGAAACATATATATAGTCAGCCCAACAATTTCAGAAAATATATATGACAACATTGCTTTATTTTATGGTACTCAAACTGACATTGGATAAACTCTACGAAAGTTGAAAGTAATTTTGAAAAAAAGACTATTAAAATATCATATTTAACACCCTGTATCTCTCTTAATACCAACATTCTATTAAGGCTAGTTGTTTTCAATCGCAATATTTTAAAGTGAAACTGGAAACTTTTAATCATGAGATTAACGTGATAATTATCTCAAAAGTTTCACTCTGTATCGCCAGATATTGGTATAGGTAGATTATTATTCGATGGCTCATTGTTCGAAATTAATGAAACTGTCCATCGACGAGAGTCCTGATCGATTTTTCACCTCAGTTTAACTTGATTTCCAATAATTATAGGAACGAGAAGTGTGATGGATGGATAGTATTTCAAACGCGACGTTTAGAGAGTTACATCCCCGATCAATTTTAATAAAAAGATTATTTTAATAACCACTTGAATTGGTTGTTTTTAAACCGGATAAATTGACTTTCTAATATACCGTGTGTACATTTATTTACGCAGATTGCCCCAAAAAAACTTTTTTTGGTATCTTTACTAACCAATCACCCTGTATAAATAGAACAAATAAAAAAGATTACAAAAAGAAAAGTATTTCAAATTTTTAGGTCTCAAATTTTATTAATCTCATCCTTACCAAAAGTATTTTAAACACCCAGTACAATTTCCTATGATCACCAAACAAATTTTCATTAGAAACACTCGTAAACTCACAATTATTACATCATTAATCTTAAAATCGTAAAGCTCCGTATACGTATAGACGTTTATAAAGATGATGGTGAAGAAATTTCAATTTTGATCGAACGTCAACTAACAATAAACCGTTTTAAGTGTAATCTAATGTTTCAGCACAATGCATTGCACCCCTCGGCATGGAAAATGGAGTTATACGCGATTCGGATATAACCGCCAGTTCGTCTTTCGATAATGGTAATGTGGGTCCTCAAAACGGCAGGTAAGAATAACAAAAAGGTATATAGGCGTAGAGCAACACACTTTGGGCAGGTATATAGGCGTAGAGCAACATATTATGGACAAATGGAAAGACTTACATTTCAATAAAGACAGGCAGATAAACGCCAATAGAAGGAAAGACACAAGAAATAGGCATAAGCAGATAAACGCAAAAAAAAAGAAGACTGATGCAAGCAGATAAGTCTGACGTAGACAAATGGAAAGACAGACAAACGCCGAAAGAGGCATAAGCAAAATTCAGACAGAAATAAATGCTAGAAGTTGCTAGACGTTGGGAAAGGAGAGACAACCAGACCTTAAAGGGAGAAAGGCAAAGAATGAAAGAAAGAAGGACATTAGTGAAAGAAAGACTGAAGAAGAGATACAGGCAGACTAAAGGACAGATCCAGGCGGATAGATGTACGCCGACAGACAAAATATAGAAAAATGGAAAGGCAGAATGGGAGATATGAAAGCAGACGCCGAAATAAAGGAAGACAGACTCAGACAGATCGAAAGGATTAGCACGCACAGAAGACAGACACGACAGACAAACGCTGACGAAACGAGACGCTAGGCCAGAGAATCAGGCAGACATGAAGACAGATACAGACAATTAGAATGGAAAGACGAAGAGACCGATAAAGACATTCAGACTCTGAAATGGACACAAAATGCAGACATAGACAGAGAGACATACACATATTGACGTAGGGAGTCGAGAGTTGTGAGTCTGTAACAAACCATACTATGTAAATTGTATACAAACTCATGTCCCCTGTGCAAATTTGGAAAAAAAATCACTCGGTGCAAAGTATGGACTATAATTACGAATTTTTTCAGGATTAGAACGGATAAAAATGGAGGTGCTTGGTGTCCGTTGAAACAAGCAACAACAGAGCCAGAGGAATGGATCCAATTGGATCTACGTACGGTGCAGATGATAACCGCCACCGAGACCCAGGGGCGGTTCGGAAATGGTCAAGGGATAGAGTACGCCGAAGCGTATATGTTGGAATACTGGAGACCAAAGTTACACAAATGGATACGGTACCACAACAGTAAAGGAGAAGAGGCAAGTTTATTGAAAATTTTTTTGGAAAATAACATTAATTATATATAAATTGTTTCAGGTTATACCCGGGAATGTGAATCCTTATCTAGAATCGAAACGGGAATTAGATCCACCGATTTGGGCGAGCAAATTTCGATTTTACCCATACAGTTATCACAGAAGAACGGTTTGTATGCGCGTAGAGTTGTACGGATGTCAATGGACTGACGGTGTTATCAGCTACGCAATACCGCAAGGAGATAAAAGAGGAAACAATTGGGAATTTTATGATTTCAGGTGAAGAATTATTTAATATTCGACGTAAGAGAGACTGTGTTGGAAAGAGACTGGTATTATAGTTCATATATAGACCAGGGTAGAAGCCTTTAAAAATAATGAAAAGTGAAAAAAAATTATAATAGAATGAAACCCATTAGAAAAGGAGGGAAATATGATAAAAATGAAAGGAAAAATAATTTACGGGCGATCTGAGGTTGGGAAGGGGATGAGGGTGAGTTTTTAAGGGTAAAAAACGGTTTTTCTCGATTTCCAGCAAAACTAAAAGTCCTATCGAAAAAAGTCAAATGGAAAAGTTGTAGATAATAAAAAGATCTAAAACTTTTGTATTCACATAACCTCAAAATTTATGTGAAAAATTCAAAAAACCAAGTTCTTGGTTTTTTATTTTTATCTTTTACAAAAATTTTTTTTTTTCAACGAAATTTTGTGAAAACTTACCTTTTTATGTCCCAAATACGCTGTAATTTATTTAATTAAAAATATTTATTTTTTCACCTTATTTTGAATTAATATCGAAAAAACACCCTAATTTTCAATCGAAAATTCACCCGTCAAAATATCAGCTTTTTTCAAAAAGTTGGTGTGGTTTCTGTTCGTTGAAATCACTACTTTCCGATGGTGAAAAAAAAAATATATGTTACTATGGTTAATCTTCTCAGAAAACGCAAAAATTAAAAAAACTCGAATCCTTTTTTTGAATCATTATGTATAATTTTGAGCAATTTATTAAAATTTACACTTTAATTACTAGAAAAACGTAAGATTATAACATGAAATCTTACATTTTCCTAGATTATAACATGAAATCTTACATTTTCCTAGTAATTAATGTGAAAATTTTAATAAATTGCTCAAAATTATACATAATGATTCAAAAAACGGATTCGAGTTTTTTTAATTTTTGCGTTTTCTGAGAAGATTTACCATAGTAACATATATTTTTTTTTTCACCATCGGAAAGTAGAGATTTCAACGAACAGAAACCACACCAACTTTTTGGAAAAAGCTGATATTTTGACGGGTGAATTTTCGATTGAAAATTAGGGTGTTTTTTCGATATTAATTCAAAATAAGGTGAAAAAATAAATATTTTCAATTAAATAAATTACAGCGTATTTGGGACATAAAAAGGTAAGTTTTCACAAAATTTCGTTAAAAAAAAAAAAAATTTTGTAAAAGATAAAAATAAAAAACCAAAAACTTGGTTATTTGAATTTTTCACATAAATTTTGAGGTTATGTGAAAAAAGTGTAAATACAAAAGTTTTAGATCTTTTTATTATCTACAACTTTTCCATTTGACTTTTTTCGATAGGACTTTTAGTTTTGCTGGAAATCGAGAAAAACCGTTTTTTACCCTTAAAAACTCACCCTCATCCCCTTCCCAACCTCAGATCGCCCGTAAATTATTTTTCCTTTCATTTTTATCATATTCCCCTCCTTTTCTAATGGGTTTCATCCTATTATGATTTTTTTTCACTTTTCATTATTTTTAAAGGCTTCTACCCTGGACTATATTAGCCTTGAACAGACAAAGTGTTATATCGAGACTAGTACTAGAGTGCCACCAAGATTTAGCTAACGCCTCGGCAGATAACAATATTATCCTGAGGTGGGTTAAAGGGCACGACAGGAGTAAAGGAAATCACATTGCTGATTCTTTAGCCAGTGACACCTACGGCCTGACGACTTCGACAATTGCGGAACTAGCCAAACGTTACACCCATGCTCAATCCCTTGAGAGGTGGGAGGCAATCAAAGGATGCAGTTTTGCCATGATCACCCTGGGCGACCCTGGAAAGATGGCGCCGAAAAAATACTTGGCGATGACCAGAAAAAACCTACGTATAACAGTGGGATTCCTAACTGGCCACTGTCAACTAAGGAAGCACCTCCATACTATGGGGCTAGTGGACACACCTCTATGCAGGATGTGTGAACAGGAAGATGAGACTGTCAGGCATGTCCTATGCGAGTGTCCGGAGTTATCGTCGATAAGAGAGTGTGTGTTCGGTGAGTCTTGGCCTACACCTGCCGATATAAAGGAGATGTCTCCTGGTGACCTGTTCACCTTCCTGAGAAGGACAGGATGGACGATGACCTAGGAGGACAACTCCTCGGGAGGATGTACAATGGGTAATATGTGGCCTAAGTGCTGTGGGCCTACACTCACCCTCCCTACTCTACAGATACAGATACAGAACCTTCTTGGTGTGTGTTATGATACAAAATAGGATGCAGATGTACCTTTTGTAGCGGCAATATGTCTCGTTTAACTGTCATTCTTGTCAGAAAAACCCACTTTTTGTTGGCCACGCTGACCTCCTCTATTGACAGGCGGTGTAAATGTGATTTTTTTCTAGCAAATTATCATATATTTCATTTTTTTTCAGATACGACGGTGACTGGGATGGTAATACGTTAAAAAACGGATTAGGTCAACTTACCGATGGCAAATTCGGCCATGACGATTTTAAAACAGACTTTTACGACGGTCAAACTTGGGTCGGGTGGAAAAACGAAACGAGACTCAACAAACCGATTGAAATTATAACGGAATTCGATAGAGTTAGAGAATTTTCGGCCGTACATATTTACTGTAACAACCAGTTTACAAAAGAAGTACAGGTAAGTGGAAAATTCACAAAAAACTCATCTAGAAAATGTTAATTTCTGTCTACATTTTTAGGTTTTTTCAATGGCAAAAGTAGATTTTAGTATAGGAGGAAAGCAATATACAAGAAGCGAACCCATAATCTACGAATACATCGAAGATAGAATATTCGAGAGCTCTCGAAACGTTTCCATCAAACTACATCATCGAGTCGGAAAATTCGTTAAGATTGAATTATACTTTGCTTCAAAATGGATATTAATCAGCGAAGTATCTTTCGATTCAGTTGTAGCACACGGTAATTTTACCGTGGAATCGGAACCGCTTACGGTACCGCCCGAAATAAATTTGTTGGATGATGAAAAGCACGATCATAAAATTGAAATCCCGGTTCCGAACGAGATAAACGAACCGGCAGTAGTCATCATCATTGTTATAGGTATAGGTGTAGTCATAAAAATAGACCCATTTTGATTTCTTGGGTAGTTGTCCTTGAAACTTTTATACTTATCGCAAAACATACGATTTACGATAAGTATGACAAGAAAAATATGAAAAAAACTATTTAAAAGAGAGAAAAGGGTACACGCATACATATTTTGCTTAGATATTAATTTGTTATAGTAAAGTTGATATCAAAAATAACTAATAATAGGAAATAAATCAGTTTCCATTTCAAATTACTTCCAAATTTTAATGCACTTTCCGACCAACACCCGAGGATTTCCGAGCGTACCGATGATACGTGTGATGTCATACCTTGTTATTACTTTTGTCAATATGGCCGGTGGTATTGCACTAGGTTTTATGTGCAGTTTTGTGTTTATATTGTATTTTAATTAACTATTAATTGCTTCACCGATGTAAAAATATCATTTTTCTTTGACTGTTGAGAAATGGACCCTTTTTATGTAACATTTTTGTTGAGTAACTGGATGCATTACACAAAACAAGCCACGCCCCGTGTGTAATGATCCATTACACACGACTATCTGGCCAATCACCGTCAAAGAATGCCATTACACACGACTATGTTCGGTGTAATGTTTGAATCAGACTCGCCATGAAATGTCATAATTTGACTTTGACAGTACCTATACCTACCTACTGAAGGTGATTTAGAGCTGATTTTTTATTAGAATGGATAAAGAAAGTGAAAACGAATTCAACTGCTCAAGTTTCATCATCAATATTGTAAGCAATAAATGAATTTTCATTGTAGCTTCCAAAATGGAATTGTTTGACATAAAGCATTAATTTTATTCAATAAAATATTCTCTAAATATCTCGTTCGTTTGAATTGATAGGAGAACACTCAGTCATAGAAAAAGTATAGTATTCTACTTTCGTGTAATCGCTATTACTCACTCGAATGAATACGACGTTCGCCTGCGGCTCACGTCGCAAACTTCATTCTCATGAGTAACAGCCATCATTACACGCTCGTTAAATAATATACTATTATATGTTTGTTTGAGACCATTACGTGTTTGTGTGTGCTTTTTTGTATTTCTAAAAGTCAACGTAAAGTGGAAAGTGGACATAAATATTCGATATTTCCGAGGATATTTTGGAGCCTTTGGAAGAAAATATTTCATTTACTAGTTCAGTGACGATTTTTTCATATTTTGTGAGTAAAGATATGGCTAGCGTAGGTTTTGTAAAAGCACAAACTGATAACTTGTCCAAAGTAGACTCATTTATGCTGCTTGAATTTATTAAGTCAAACAGCTGCTTTAATGCACAGGAAATAGAAGGAATTGAAGCATTTTCGTAAGTACGATTTAAACTTTGTATTATACATAATATATACCAACCATATTTCGACGCCGTATAAGAAAGTCACTGTCTCACTAGCCGTTTCCACTATTTTTCTTGCGAATATACCCAAAAATGACTTAAAAGTGCTTTTCGGGTTTCCACTGGGAAACCACTGAATTTCACTCCTGTTTAATAATATTTCTGCACATTTTCAGTGGAAACTTGATGTGTGGTCGCAAGAAAATAATGTTTTTATGGTTTATTCCTAGACATATAGGTACATAACCTCAAACTATTAAAGAAGCAGAATTACCAACACAAAATTAGGCACTTACATTAAAATGGTCTTCACAAACAAAAGCAGTATTATTTGTCGCAATATTGTATTTATTCCGACGCATAGCTTGCAATCACAATGCCATTCTCTTAAGTGCATTTTTGCTTGCGCCACCAGGTAAAGTAAGAAATATTTTGTCTGGAGTTTTAATAGACGTCGGAACAATGCAATACTTGGAATGTAAAGTTTCTTTTCGACTTTATCCATTTTTAAAAGCTTTCAGAAACAAATTAGGTCACAAAAACTCAGAGATACACGATACACGAATAAGAACGTAAACAAGGAGTGACGTCAACGGTTGGGGCAGCCATCTTCATGACGTGAAACGCGTTTTGGCGGACTTTCAAATTTAATGATTTTTAAAGTCGTTTTAACAGTAAAGTTAATATTTTTTTGAAAAAATAAGCATTCAATGTATTAGGAGACCTGATAAAGCGTCAATTCCCACCAATAGCAAAATTTATGCTTGTACCCTATTGTTCGCATTCAGTGTTGGTTCCAGCTACCAACTTCTCTCTTTTCCAAGCAGTATGCCGCGAATAGAATTCCCTGTATATATTTATTGATACAGTTTTTTCTTTTTTTTTTAGGAATAATTCTTGCAATACTATTACTAGGTACTATGATTCTCCTAGTCTATAAACTACGAAACAGAAAACTATTCAGAAGTCCAAATTCATCAAACATCGATTTCCCCAACAATACCATGCCGCATCTTCGACCAGAATCAGTATTCGGTAAGAAGAAATCTTATTTAAAAAAAAAACAATTAAAATTAACTTTTTTACTTTCAAAGGATTCAGCGAAAAAGGAAGTTCGATCGAAGCTTACGGAGTTACAGAAATCGAAAATTATAGAACCGGTCACGGAACTACGAAATCCAGTTTGAGATCGACCTTACCGCTACCGCATCCAGGGAATATATCCGAGAATAACGAATATCAAGAGCCATATCAAGCTATGAAATTTGCTCCTTACTACAGTTACAGTCCTGTGATTATGGAAATGAAGGATAAGGTGATGGAAAAACAATTAATTCCTGCAGGTAAAATAATTTGACAAAAGTCTATGTCTTGGCTCACCTAGAGCTTCAAAAATTGGACAATTTCAACTACTTTTCTCAGAAAACATGAATTTTTTTGTATTGTTGTCAACATTTTGGTAAAATAATTATTAAATTGTTACAGATAACTATGAATACGTAATTCCAGAGGGTAGTAACCTCCCCTTACTATCCGATACCGAGCGCAGTACTTTACCGATGTCTAGAAATAGAATAACAAGTTTGTCGTCAAAAGTACCAAAAACTTCTGCAAAAACTACGCATAATGAAGATATTGTGAAGCAAGTAAGTACATTTTTCCACAACTAGCTGTGAAGTTGACAATTATTGCTTCTTCTAGCCCACTGAGAAGTTGAATTTCTCTCCTCATTTTCTTTTTTAGTCTCCTACTCGTCAGGAAGCGATTGCAGCATTAAAAAATAGATTGGAAGGAAAAAATATCATGGAAATACCGAGACATAGACTTCGCATGCTGTCCAAGTTATCAGAAGGAACATTCGGAACTGTTTACATCGCCGAAGCAGACGGAATCAACGATTTTTCATCGACATTTTCAAACGAAACTCGATTGGTTGCTATAAAATTCTTAAGGGACGCCGCAACTGACAAAGAAAGGAAAGATTTTTTCCGCGACGTTCGAATCCTAGCAGCTTTAGAAGATCCGAACATAGCTCGCGTCTTAGGTTTGTGCAGCTTGGACGAACCGCTTTGCGTAATAATGGAATATTTAGACCACGGCGATTTATGTCAATTTTTAAGGACGCACGTCACGGCAAATAGCACGTTACCTTACAATCTACGTACTCTATCTTTCGATTGTCTACTCTACATGGGAGTACAAATAGCATCCGGCATGAATTATTTGGAATCGTTAAATTTCGTTCACAGAGATTTGGCTACTAGAAACTGTTTAATAGGAAACGGTTATCAAATCAAAGTCTGCGATTTTGGCACATACAACGAATTATATGCTAGCGATTATTATAAAGTTGATGGCAATACACCCTTACCCATAAGATGGATGGCGTGGGAAAGTGTCTATCAAACTAGGTAAGTTATTTTATCACTTATTTTGTTTATTTTTCACCACAGATACAACGAGGTACTCGCAGATAGAAAGGCAGACAAATGGTCATAAAGAAATAAACGCAGACTCGGTCAAACCTATAAAGAGACACAAGAAGACAGACTCAGAGAGAAGACGCAAAAAGACAGACATTGACAGATAAATCTGAAGACACAGACAGTAATTCATACATAGATAGATAACAATACTTGTGAGGGAGGAAGGGAAGAACAAGAGCGAAAGAGGGAGGGATAGCGTGGAAGAAGGAATGAGAAAAATAGTGGGTATGAATTGAAGGGAATTAAATGTGAGAGGGAAGAAAGAAGAGACGAAAATAGGGAGAGAAATACGAAGAGGAAAGAAGAGATGAATATAGGAAGAGATAGGGTGAGAAATAGGAATGTAGAGAGGAAAGAAGAGACGAATATAGGGAAAGATATGGTGAGAAATACGTAGAGATGAAAGAAGGGACGAATATAGGGAGAGATATGGTGTGAAATACGTAGAGAGAAAAGAAAAGACGAATATTATAGGGAAAGATATGGTGAGAAATAAGTAGAGAGGGAACAAGGGACGAATATAGGGAGAGATATGGTGAGAAATAGGCATGTAGAGAAGAAAGAAGAGACGAATATAGGGAGAGATATGGTGAGAAATACGTAGAAAGGAAAGAAGGGAGAGATAGGGTGAGAAATAAGTAGAGGAAAGAAGAAACGGATATAGGGAGAGATATGGTGAGAAATACGTAGAAGGGAAAGAAGAGATTAATAAAGGGAGAGATAGGGTGAGAAATAGGTGTGTAGAGAGGAAAGAAGAGACGAGTATAGCGAAAGATATGGTAAGATATACGTAGAGAGGAAAGAAGAGACGGATATAGGGAGAAATATGGTGAGAGATCGTAGAAAAGACGAATATAGGGAGAGATATGGTGAGAAATACGTAGAAGGGAAAGAAGAGATTAATAAAAGGAGAGATAGGGTGAGAAATAGGTGTGTAGAGAGGAAAGAAGAGACGAGTATAGCGAAAGATATGGTGAGATATACATAGAGAGGAAAGAAGAGACGGATATAGGGAGAGATATGGTGAGAGATCGTAGAAAAGACGAATATAGGGAGAGATAAGGTGAGAAGTACGTAGAGAAGAAAGAAGAGACGGATATAGGGAGAGATAAGGTGAGAAATACGTAGAGATGAAAGAAAGAAGAGACGGATATAGGAAGAGATAGGGTGAGAAATACGTGGAGAGGAAAGAAGAGACGAATATAGGGTGAGAAATAAGTAGAAAGGAATCCTGAGGTGGGTTAAAGGGCACGGCAGGAGTAAGCGAAATCGCATTGCCGATTCTTTAGCCAGGGAAGCCGCTGGACTAAAAATTCTTGGACCCAGTGACACCTACGGCCTGACGACTTTGACAATTGCGGAACTAGCCAAACGTTACACCCATGCTCAATCCCTTGAGAGATGGGAGGGAATCAAAGGATGCAGTTTTGCCAGGATCACCCTGGGCGACCCTGGGAAGATGGCACCGAAGAAATACTTGGCGATGACCAGGAAAAACCTACGTATAACAGTAGGATTTCTGACTGGCCACTGTCTACTAAGGAAACACCTCCATACTATGGGGCTATTGCACACACCTCTATGCAGGATGTGTGAACAGGAAGATGAGACTGTCAGGCATGTCCTATGCGAGTGTCCGGAGTTATCGTCGATAAGAGAGTGTGTGTTCGGTGAGTCTTGGCCTACACCTGACGATATAAAGGAGATGTCTCCTGGTGACCTGTTCACCTTCCTGAGAAGGACAGGATGGACGATGACCTAGGAGGACAACTCCTCGGGATGGGTTATATGTGGCCTAAGTGCTGTGAGCCTACACTCACCCTCCCTACTCTACAGATACAGAAGTAGAAAGGAAAGAAGAGACGAATATAGGGAGAAATAGGGTGAGAAATACTCAAGAGAGGAAATAATGAATACAGGGAAACATGGGTAGAAAGTAGTTAATTGAGTATAAGAGAGATTGAGTTTTTTTCTGGTTAAGTTAGATGTTTCTAGGTGGTAAGAAATATTTATATATTTAATATTGTCGATGTTATAGATATACAACGAAAAGTGATGTTTGGTCGTTCGCCGTAACATTATGGGAGATATTGACGCTTTGTCGACAACAGCCGTTCGAGTATCTGACGGATCCGGAGGTGATGGAGAACTTGGCGCATTTACATTGCGACGATGGACAGTTCAAATATTTACCTCGACCAACGACGCATAATAAGGATATATACGATTTGATGTTGGAGTGTTGGAAGAGAAAGGATTCCGAAAGGCCTACGTTTAGAGAGATACACTTATTCTTGCAAAGAAAAAATTTAGGTTACATTCCTACATAGTACCTATTTAGGAAGACTGGTTAGGGTTAGATGATATAATTGGGAACAATGTTGTAAATAGAACACAGGGTGATAAATTGTACTTTATTATAAATATAATATATGCATCGAATATGTTTATTTTAGAAGAAAATGAAAACAACTTATAAATACAAAGAACGATTCATTCTTGTTTTTTATGTAGACGCAAAAATGGACTATTGAAAAGAAAATGATTAAAAAAAAAAGCTTGTTGAAATTCGTAGTTGTATTTGTAGATTACTACATACTGTATAAAAACAAACCCATTATTTAAACAATCCCTATATGTGCCTACATGTCTCTTTTATTTAGTTGTTATATTAATCATTTATTTAGCTCTTGCAATTAGAAAAATAAATATAGGTACCCCTATTTTTCATTTTATTATTCAAAAAGTTTTAGACAATCAACGCTTCCAATAAGTTTGCCTGATCTGAATCCATAAATTATTATAATTACGAAAATATTCCTTGCACAATAATTCTTGACAATGTTTAGAAAAAAAAATATTACACTATTAATCATAGGCGTGTCAGCAGGGGAGGTAGGGCAATTCCTCAAAATATCTGCGCACGCCTATGATATTAATTTCGCTAGAAGTAGTCAATTGAAGCACTTGGAAATCTATTTTTTGCTGAAATTAGTTTTTAAGTCACAACGATTTGTAAACTGCCGAACTAAAAGTAGAAATAAGACCATTCCATTAACCCGATTTAGTACTCAGTGATATATTCCAGTAACAGTTATACGTACCATAAGATTCCTACTTTCAGTTTTTGCAGTTGAATCTAAATAGATTTTTGTAGTTGTTCGAAAGTACCTAGACCATATTACAATACATTTTCGCCTTGACTGAAATTTTAAGATATATAATATGCTAATGCTCGACTATGTACAATATTATTAGGTAAAAATACATATTATAATAAGTATTTTTAAGCAACAACGATATTATCTATTATTAGTTGTATCATAATATTTGTAATAGGTTCTTTTTGTATAGAGTATCATTTTATGTAATTTTTCATGAAACATTGTTTGGATGTTGGCCCAACAGATCTAAAATTATGCCCAGCTGTGAAAAATATTTTTAAAATTGGCTAAACAATTTCCAAATACATGTCAGTGTGTAGCCACTGCTTAGAAACAGTTTAAAAAAGTAATTTCACTAAATATTTTGATGTTCAGTATTATTTAACGCTTTGTATACCTGTTCGCCTTCCACTATATCTGTCTCAAATGTATTTGAAAATGTCCACAAACATCCTAATCGTTCAAAAACTTTTAAATTAATAAGTGGACAGAGATTTGGATGTATTTATTGTTTTCCCCATTCCTTGTAACCATAGATCTATTACTGTAGTATCTCTATGGTTATACCGCAGCGCCCACTATCGGAAAAATATCCGCAAATACGTCAAAGAATCGATTCTTTTATCGATTATTTATCTACTCTCGACGTCTGTCATAAAAAGGGTCTTTTAATACACAAGACATCAGACACTTTCTTAAAGGGTTTTGCTTAATTTTTCATTTGAATGTTTCATGAAAACCTTGAAAAATGTAGCTTAAAAGTGCACAGTAGCATCGACTTTATAAATAAATGAATAGAAATTGGAATAACTTTTCAATTTTAAAATAAAACAAGTTTCTTTAAATAGAGGAGTTCAGTTTAAGGTCAGTGTGGCCAAAAATAAGTGGGTTTTTCTGACATGAATGACAGTTAAGGTCTACTGTTTAAAACTTAAGATTTTGCACGTTTTTTATCATTGCGAACATCTATATTGCTTTATTAAAATAATGAATACAATCCCGAAGCGTATATCTTGGAATTTAACATGACTTTTTAGCTGAATACCCAACATATAAATGGCCAATAATTCTAGGAACTCTTGGTATGTCACCATTTCATTTCTGTTATTCAGTCACTGCTTATGTCAAATGTCACTTATATTTATTTCTGTTCGTTTAATTGTGTACGTCCATTTTCGATTAGATTTTTATAGCATTTCCAATTCGGTGTATCTATATTCTTCTAATTACTTTTTTCACTGACATTTGACTTAACTAGTGACTGAATAACAGATGGTGACTTGCCAGAAGTTCCTAGAACTATTGGCCACCGATATGTTGAGTATTCAACTAAAAAGTCATGTTAAATTTCAAGTTATACGCTTCAGGGGTGTATACATTATTTCAATGAAGCAAAATAGATGTTCGCAATGATAAAAAACATGCAAAATCTTATGTTTTGAGTAGTAGACCTTAATGTCATTCTTGTCAGAAAAAACCACTTTTTGTTGGCCACACTGACCTTAGACTGAGCTCCTCTATTATTGGTAAGTATATTAACTACCAAATGACAGCTGATTTGTTCCAAACATTTCTTCTTTATGTATGATGTTCTCAAGGTTGATTTTCATATCCTTCAGATAATACATTTCCCGAGATGCTTTATGAAATAGCAGATAAACTTGCTAGGAAATTCTCTTGCTTTATAAAAACCATTGTATTGGAAGAAATAAGCAACGTCAAAACCAGGAAATATCTGACCATTGGAAAGATATAAAAGAGCTCAGATAATCAAAGATACTTTTGGATGCCTCAGCCAGAGTAAAACTGCACTAACAATTTTGACAGGTGTTTTGATGGACAACTTACAAAGCACAAAATAGTGGAGATATAAAAATATAGATTTTGTGGTATGAAAGAAGACACCTTCATCCACATACGGATTGCAATAGCAATACAGTAACCACAACATATACTGAAACTACTGAAATTCCTTCGAGAAATAGGTCTTGAAGAGCTTCCAGTCTCTAGAGACTTTACTTGAGTACTGAGTGGAAAAAAAGTACAATGGTTCTCTTAGATTTCAGTGAGTGTCAAGGACAGTAAGAAGGTCTGGCATAATGTATCAGGATTGGTTCATTCAAAGGCTTTTATACATCCTTCGAAGAATATCTCCAAACAAATGTTAGACTATAGCTTAACAGGAATGACCTACAGGCCTTTTAATAGACCACTGTCATCTGAATCATCATATTATGCATCATATAGTTGTGTCCAGTGTTTAAACTTGTTAAGAAAAGTGGAGTCCCATAGAATGTTATCAAGAATTAGAGGGTCGTTTTACATTTTTCTAATCTCTTAGGTCATATTGAGAAGTTTCCCAGAGTGGCATATTAATGACTGTTATGAAATTACATAAATGAAACTTGTTTTGTATTAAAAAATTTCCGTTTGAATACGAATTTTGGTTCTAATAGATTTTAGTACAATAAGTGTGTATTTTCTATACATATTTTTTAATAGCTGCAATAGAAATGATTAAATAATGTAAGATAACGAAAATGCCCACCGTTTCAATTTGTAAATATGTTAGTTTAGTAGCTTTTAAGATAATGCAAGTACCTAAATAGCTTGAACAATCAATTTTTACAAAAAAAACTTGTTAAACTCTTTTTGCACTAAATAATACGAACATGATAAATATTCGTTTTTAAGTAGTTTTTTTTTCTCTATTCAAATGTACCCGTCATCAGTTACACAAACTCGTTATGTTTACAAGTTATTAAAGTAAAAAAGAAAAACTTTGCATCATTTTATTTATTATTTTTACCTTTACTATAGTCCATTTAATAATCAAGAGGAGTAATTTGAAAAAAGCTTTATTCACACCACTAAAACTTACCAGATTAGTTACTAAATGGCGTGTTCCTAAACAGTAGTCAACAAATCTATTAAATATGCCTTGATTGATGAAGAAATCAGCCACGCATAGTCATAAGTCGACTTCTCGTCTGCCTAGTAAATTATTTTATACCCAAGAATTAATCAGACGGGTATTCTGCTACATGTAAAACTTGTTACTCTAATATGGGTGTTTTTAAGTAGCAAATAACTGAATGCCAGTAAATGAAATAAAAAAAGAAGAACCAGTAACCTCCATATAGACAGATGCTGTCATGTTCAGTTTAAACGAAAAGAAGTAAATTAAAAGAATAACAAGAGCGGATGCGATTTATCTGTCAGAATTATCAAAAATTTAACTTATCAGCTGATGGCAATGCTAAAAAGTGTTGTGCATAGACAAAATAAAAAAGAAACGGCATAACGTTTTTGCGCAACCACCCGCGCATCGAATTGCTGCGGTCGCGAGAACTACAAGACTTTTTACATAAGGGAAATGGAATAAATCAGTTTAAAATATTATAAATTACATTACACTGCACTATTTATCATTCAATGTCCATAAATATTATGAAATATCCTAATATATCAACTCTTAAGTGATTAAAAATAAAAATATAAAAAATCAATCATAAATTGGCTGGTGTGAATCTAGCTTTTGCTTGTCAAAGTCAAAGTGTCAACAAAATGGTGAGTAGGATTATTTTACTTATAGATTTATTTAGGATTTTAGTTCTAATAAAGGAAATAAAAGTAAGTGAACCTTCAAAATATCATCACCAGATGTTACTCGTCCTAAATGTATTGCAAAAATTGTAATAGTTAATATTTTTGGCCACTTTGTAGTAAAAATAAAATATTTTTCAAACTTCCATCTGATATTAATCAAAGTAAACAGTGGTTCATAATTTTAGGATTTCCTTCTAAATCCAAGGATCAAAGGTTGTGTGAAGATCATTTTGATAATAATGCATTTACAGGTTCATTATGCAAAATACTTATTAGATTTGTTTTACATTTGCAAGAGAACTAGTAAACAAAAATAATTCTTTTTTATTTGTAACTTAAGGTACCTACTGCATTTTATTTATTTTGTTTCATAGCTGTTCCTGTCTGGAGAATCTACTTTCTAACTCCTTTTTATTGAAACTTTTGCAGTTTTTGAGAATAATTCTTAAAATAATGTGCAATTTGATGTGATATTGAATCAACTTTCCAAAATATAATGTAAGTAGTAAAAGTATGTTCTTTTGAGATTAATAATATATAAATGTTTCATAAATTGATAATATTTGTCATGTTATTATGTGCAGTTTAATAAAAAATCTAAATTTGTGTTAATTTCTCATTTATCCAAATAATGTGCCCTAAAATTTTTTATTAATTATAATCATTTCATTAGAAAAAATGAAATATAATTTTATTTTTTTCAATGAAATAATTATATATAATAAACAATTTTTAGACAAATTGTAAAATTTACCTACCCACAATCCAAAGTTACCAGTTTAAATAACCTGCTCTCATTATACAGGGTGTCCCAGCCAAGAGTGACCCATTTTAAATGCTTATAACTTTTATACCAGTTGTGTTAGCCACCTGCGGTTTACGCCATTCCTTTTCTCTTGGCCTAAAGTTTTTTCTAGTCGGTACCAAATTTTGTCTACAATTATACAGTGGGAGTAAAAACATTGCCTTTTTTCAACTATTTTTAATAGCACACCCTGTATATTGCAACGCCATAATTAGGAGTCGTGTCCAAGGTATCCATATATCAATAAACATCGGACTTGTACCTTGAGGTTTTAGCAGCAAAAAATTAAAATAGTAGTCTGGATATTTTAGCAAACGTATAAAAAAAACGTAACTAGGTATCCATAGTAAACTGGCCCTATAGAATGGGCACCGTACTCTCCTGACTTGACAGTTCCAGACTTTTTTCTTTGGGGTTATGTCAAGGATAGGTGCTATTAACCCCCTTCCACATAATTTGGATGATCTTAAGAGGAATATTCGTGCAGTAATTGAAGCGATTCCCCAAGATATGTTACACAATTCATTCAACCATTTAATGGTCCAAATATGATAATAAAAAATACGTTTGCTAAAATATCCAGACTACTATTTCAATTTTTTGCTGCTAAAACCTCAAGGTACAAGTCCGATGTTTATTGGTATATGGATACCTTGGACACGACTCCTAATTATGGCGTTGCAATATACAGGGTGTTCCATTAAAAATAGTTGAAAATTTTAATGTCGAAAAAAGGCAATTTTTTTACTCCCACTGTATAATTGTAGACAAAATTTGGTACCAACTAGAAAAAACTTTAGGCCAAGAGAAAATGAATGGCGTAAACCGCAGGTGGCAAACACAACTGGTATAAAAGTTATAAGCATTTAAAATGGGTCACTCTCGGCTGGGACACCCTGTATTATATTTCTCTATGGTGTTGTGTGAAACTGGGTGGAGTCTGACCAATCCTAGATCTACAGACTTCCATACCATCAAATTATTTTTATTCAAAATCGAGTATCGTTTATGGACGAAATATTTTTGAATTCACCTTCCCGTCAGATAAAACAGTAAATTTCAGTTATTTTAGAATTAGTTTAAATAAAAATACAAACAAAATATTGTACCGGGATTTCCAAATTAAATATTATTTTTATTTTCAACATTCAAAACATTTCAATCAAATTTTTCACCTCTATCTCGAGTAAAACCACTGATACACATGAAATAATAGAAACATTGAGCAACAATCTTAGCTGATCACGAAGAAGGGACAGCTTCAGAAGATATCGAGTGGGAAGCAGATAAAACAAAAGTTCTTAGGAAGGAGAAGATGTTACACACCATCAGATCACATATTATATAAATATATATACAGGGAGGGAGAGAGTAAAGAATATATTACATTGAAAATAAAACAGTATGAAAGAAAACTACCTAGAAAATAATTAAATCATTAAAAAAAAAACATTGTTCACTAACTAAACAGTTGTTCTGTAGCTCTCTCCAAATCCCAATTACAAGATGACAACGACACTCGAGCCTGGTGTTCTTCGATACCCATATCTATAAGTCGCCTAATTTTTTCATTACAATCCGTATTTACTATGGGACCTGAAATTGTTTCACAATCGTTAATACGACATATTTTCCCTGATGCAATAAAAACTCAAGCAAGCTCTATATTATTGGGAGGAGTGTAATAAATAATTTTTTCAATTGGTACTAAGATTTCTAAAGCAGTTTTCATTTCGGCAGGTTCCCAAGAATCTTATCGCCTTCCAAAAAAAATTTCTTTCTTTATAGGAATAAATATCCACACATAAGTGTAGACAAGTATTGAATTTATAAATAAATATCATTTTAGAGGCACAAAAATTACAAAAACTTGATATAAAAGACAAGTTTTTAAAATAATTTTCATGATAACCAACACAATCTTCAAAATACTAAATATTGGATGTTATTTTAAACAGATTTGGCAAGCAATTTTAAAATAACCATAAAAAAGACATTTAATTTGTAAAATAGTGATAAAATCTTACCTCCAGCATAAGCGTTTGTCCAATGTTTCGCTGTTAACGTGAACATTTCCAAATTATCTTTATATTGTTTGGCTACCACAGCATCTTGAGGATCATCAGGTTCTGCTGCAGAAAGAAGTGCTTGTAATGACAATAAAACCGTTCTCAAAGTCATTGCTGCTGCCCTAAAACATAATAATCCAAGTAGAGGTATTGATTTAAAGAAGGATTTCCTCAACTTACCACTGATCTTTCAATATGTCTAAACATATTGCTCCGGTTACTGAAGATATATTTGGATGCCATATTTTTGTGATAAATCGAACCTAAAACAAATTATAAATTGAGCATTTCATACCAGAACCTGTGGAACTGATAAAAATGTTAATTCCAATTGAAAATTTTGTTTTCAACTGCATAAAAGTAGGTATATAGTACTTGAAATAATATATTTCTCGATGATGTTGGAAAAATTATTTGAATTACCTTTGGAGGATTGAAGGGGTACGTTTCAGGAACTCTAATTTCTAAGACAAAGTTTCCTCCTTCATATGGTGTATCGGGGGGACCAGCAATTTCTCCCTTTAATTCAGTGTAACTGTCATTTAGTAGTTCTACTCTTATGGCACATTTTGCTACCTGAAAATCGAAAATTGTAATTAGGTATGTAATATTGAATTTTAAAATGATAAGAGCATTTCATTGTTTATTAACCTCTTCACTTTTGATAACTTCTTTAAATTCTCGTTTAATTCGTTGAGCAGCAATATTCGCCATTTTTTTAACACTAAATAAATTTGTGATTAATTAAAATTTTCGCAAAATGGTGAAGTCTTAATGGTGAGTTTATCAAAATGAAAATTTAGAAACGCTATGTACGAGATTCTATTTATTTTTTACACTTCAATTTTCCACATCTTTTCAGTTTTTGTTACAATGAAGACTATCGATATCACAAATTATCGATGTTTTCCAACTGTCATCTATAAAAGTATCGATACTTTCATGAGTAATCAAAATTATATCAATTTTTATGGAATTTAAATTAAATAAAACATGACTAATTTCTTGTCAATGCTGAAGATGTTAAATTTTTATTAAACAACTCTATTTTATGCATTAACAGTGTTGACACTGGTAAAAATTCATTTTATATTCAGTTTGATTCAAAATTAATCGATTATAAGTATGATTGAAAAATATGACTATGGTGTCGATTCCTATGAAAGTTTATTTATCAACTAGGTGGAAAATAGGATTAATTGTTGATTTTCATTCAATTTTAATAATTTTTAATTTTTTTAAATAATCCTTTAATTTAATTTCATTATATATTAAATTTTCTCAACATGTCAAAATCGAGTGTAGTTCTATTTTGTGCAAAATTTTCAAATGTCAGCAATGTCAAAAAATATATATTTGTGATATATTGGTGACTAAATTATGTAGAGAATAAAAACATCCAGTTATTTAAACGTTTTAGTGTATTTATTCAATTCCTTTCTTATGTATTGAGAATGAGTTTTTTATTGTAAGTACTTGTTTTGTATTGTTTATTTTTATCAACGAATTACAATAATTTTTTAAGAGAAGAATATTCAACAAAAGATTGATTCAGATTATTTTGTTAGTACTAAATAACATCTCTTTGAACTACATTATTTAATTCGAATTGAAAAGAATGAGAAGCTAGGCACTTGAAATATTTTACTCCAATTTTCAACCCCCAAAACATTTTTAATATAGGTACATGCAATAATTTTTTTAGTGGAAGTCGTTCTTCAAAAACTTTTAAACCAAAGAAAAATATACCCGAAGGAACTCATCAGTATGAGTTGATGAAACATGCTGCTGCTACATTGGGTTCAGGAAATTTACGTTTAGCAGTGATGCTCCCTGAAGGAGAAGACTTGAACGAATGGGTGGCAGTCAATAGTAAGTACAAATCATCCATTAAAACATGTGCTTTGATGATATTTTTTCTAGCTGTTGATTTTTTCAACCAAATTAATATGCTTTATGGAACAATAACAGAATTCTGCACAGAAGACAGCTGTTCAATAATGTCAGCTGGACCGAAATACGAATACCATTGGGCAGATGGGCATACCGTTAAGAAACCTATAAAATGTTCTGCACCAAAGTATATTGATTATTTAATGACTTGGGTACAAGATCAGTTGGATGATGAAACATTATTTCCTTCAAAAATAGGTATATAAATGCGTGAATTCTTATAGATACTATTTATCGTGTTTTTAGGTGTACCATTTCCAAAAAATTTTCAATCCATAGCTAAAACCATCCTAAAAAGATTGTTTCGGGTGTATGCCCACATATACCATCAGCATTTCAGCGAAGTGGTTCAGTTAGGAGAAGAAGCACATTTAAATACCTCATTTAAGCATTTTATTTTCTTTGTACAGGTAATAAGTTAGTTTTCTTGATTGATGTTCTCCGACAATATTATTTTTTCTTGTTACAGGAATTTAATTTAATCGAACGCCGAGAACTGGCGCCTCTTCAGGAATTAATTGATAAGTTAACAGCAAAAGAAACAAGATGAATTGACATTTGCTTTTTTTTCGTTTTCAATTCGACTAGCCGGAGACCGTAGAGATCCTCCGAGACTTCTTAATTCTACATAACTAAACGTTTTTCTTATTTAATCGATATCTGCACATAGTACGTTAAGAAAAGTGTTTCCTAAGAAAAAGATAATATCATTATTTTTGTTTGTACTGTTATAGTTATCAAAAAATATATAAATATACAATATATACACGTGCTTAATTGTATAATATATTAAATTAATTTTGTTTAAAAATGTTCGACATATTTTTATAAAATGCTTATGATATATTATCAAGTAGGTATATTTTGTTTAAGCTTTAGCATTACGTCCTTTTTTTTATTTATATCGAAAAATAAATATATATAATGACAAAAAAAATATAGTCTTCTTACTATTTAGCAATAATGTTGTACTATTTTAGTTTTTGTGTTATAAACTGTAATAAAAATGAAATCAGCATCATTGTATTTTTTTGTAACTGCCTATACCTCATTTAAAAACCAGGAGGAGTAATTTGAATTCAAGTTGGCAATTCTGTAGACCTCTGATTGGTCAGATTCCGCCCAGTTCCACACAACACTTTCTAGTATTGACATATCAGCTGATAATTTCCATTTTTGACAGTTCTGACAAACAAACATAATTAATTTTGTCATTGTTATTGTTATTTTATTATTTTCACTCAGTTTCGTTGAAGCTGTTCCTTTAAAAACTGGCTTATGGCTGTAGGTGGCTTATTTCTTTACCAATCAAGGCATATTTAATAGATTTGGAACACGACTGTTGACTACTTTTTCGGAACACACCCTATAGTAACTGATCTGGTAAATTTTAGTGGTGTGAGTAAGACTTTTCAAATTACTCCTCTTGGTTATTAAATGGACTATAGCAAAAATATTCTGATTCTATTCACATATAAAATGGAGATATAAAAAGTACCTAATTATTATTAAATATAGATGTGAGTTTTATGCAGACAAAACTCAAAGTACCTAGTGAAAATGACATAAGCAAAGTTTACAAAACTGTTGGAGAGGCTTCTAATGAACAGACAACAAACTAAAGTGTTATGGTACTAAATCCTGTTAATGGAAATTAATTGATTTATTTCCCCAAAAGTATATAGTGCCCCATATTACTAATAACTTATATACTAGTAAATAAAGCAGTGGCATATTCACATAATTAGTCTAATTTTTGAAACTGTTATAGATATGGTATCTGAGAAATTAAAAATAACTAATATGATCCCAATTTATAAAAATAAAGGCTCTAAATAGTATATTATGTAGTGAATCATAAGAAACTCGCTTTTAATTTGATTGAGAGTTTTTAAAAGTACACTAGAACCACGGGCTCAGAAAAGGATGATACTCCTCTAGATACTATCCAATTCATAAATTGTCAATTTCATAATGAAAACTAGTGTAGACCAACAGTTTTGCTAAATTGTTTGGAAAACAGGCTAGATAATTATTTAATTGATAGGAAGGTACTAAAATCTAATTAGTTTGGATTTACATGTGATGCCATGTATCAATTATTATAAAATTTGAATAGTGACAATAAAAAGTACCTATTATATTATGGTGTATTTATTGATTTGGCAAATGATACTGTTTTTTTATGGTAAACCTTGTAATGAGGTTAATGTTTTTGAATATTAAATATAGTATAATAGTAAGTACTAAGTATTTGGAATATTCATTGATAAAAATTTAAACGAGGGGCTCATAATATACATTAGGAATTTGACAAATATCCATGGTTGAATCATTGATTCCGTTATGGAATAATTGGTTGGAATGTATTTGGAAACGTTGTTATTTCCGATTCAGACGAAACCACCGTGCAATTTATGTCATCTAAATGAGGAAACTACAGTTGATTCTTATACTAGGCGATGAGAAGAAAGTTTTACTTATACGAAAAGGTACAGTCTCGAGCTGAAGAATGCAATCTTGTTTCAAAAGGACCAAAATAGATTTTAAAAGATTGTAGACGAATAGGTTCATCTAGCATAAACACCAAAATAATCAGAGGCAACTTGATCCTGATTGAACCTTTCGACCTGTCATTAATGACAGCTAGGTTCGCTTTAAAATTAAGTTAATATACAGATGTATGGTTCATACAACAGCCTTTTTGGTGTGCGTCATCGTTTGTGACGTATATTCGGGTTTTGGGTATGTCGTTTATTTTATTTGCTATTTTGACACATATCTAACCCTATAAATTTGATGAATAAAATCATCAGAATCGCATTCAGCAAAATTCGAAAAGGTTATGAAATTAATAGTTACCAGCTTCTTTTTCTAACTAAAAATACTTGAGAACTTTCAAAATGCTGATGTTTTTCCATGTATCTAGGCATATTTTTGTATTATTCGAATAAATATAACAATAATATTCATATTAACTTTTCATAAATAATAATTGACCGTGAACAACAAAGTCCAGACCTGACAAGAACTGTCAGTGGGACAGTAGAAAAAGATGTCAGACACATTGACAATACGAAAGGTATATCTGCATCCTATTTTAATCAGAGAAATTTCTCCCGATTGATAGGTCGCGCTTGCGCTTAATCTGAACATCAACTAATAAAATTTTGGTAAGTCAATGATCAGGATTGACGTTTGTAATACATTTGAACGGTTCATTATTGCGATATTTTGATTAGGATTAATCAAAGACCTGACTTTTTTTCCATTTCTTTCCACGTAATGTGTTAGAAAGACATTAACAAACGATGACGCACACCAAAAAGGCTGTTGTAAGAACCATACCTAAGTAGAGTTTGTTTAACACCATCCTTTGCCGTTACGTCATACATTGTCCATCTTGATATATCTGTGAAATGAATAAGACGTATTTCTTAACTAATGTCGACGTGAATTTTATTTGTTACTTTTGACAGTTCAGTTGTCACATTCTGTAAACAATTCAACACATTCAACAATATGTCATTGATTATGATTTTGAGTTTTAAGTGTAAAATAAGATCAGACAAACGTTGGTTTTACAGAATACGTCACACATTATGACGTAACGGCGAAGTATAGCTGAACAAACTTTACCTAAATTTTTTACAAGTAAAATATATATTAGCTAAACCCTATTGAAAGTGATAAATAATAATAACCTCTCTGTTATGAATAAAAACTGAAAAGGGACTGGATTCAAGTTGTTTTATTCATTTTCACAATTTTATCTTTATAACAAGTTTATTTTTCCAGAGCAAGGGTTTACAGCGCATAAGTAATTTTCAAATACTTGGGAAGATTAGGTAACTTTCCGAGGGCTCTTCTATTATAAACGAATTATTTCTGTTTTTGTGCTGAAAAACATAGACTTTAATAATGAAATAGTGAAGCCAGTGAAAGTACATTGAACTAGAAGCGGGAGTTTCAGCACTTATTCTCTTTCTTATGTTTATTTTTTTTTGGAGACATTGTAAATCAAATTAATCACAAGCGTAGCCAAAGGGAGGGTTTTGGGGGTTCAGTTTAAATAGTAATAGTTAAATTTTTTATGTTGATTATTAGAAGTTTGAAAATCTGCTAGGACTCAACAAATCGAAATTAAGGAATGGATTTCTTTTTCTTATATACCTAACTAAAACCTGGCTACGCCCGTGACGGATTTATTTATAACTTTCGAAGTAACGAATATACAGTGTGTTTCATTTATTCTAACCTTTCAATTGTTTTTAGAAATAGTCTTATTACACTAGGGTGGTTGTATTAATATTAAAATAAATAAATTATGAAATAAATAAAACAATTTTAATTTGTTAAAATCTACATAATATTTAAACTTAAGGGTGTGACGCGTTTCGCTAACACAGTAGCTTTGTCAAACGAATGGAGGTATAATGAGACATTTTTAATTTATACAGTGCCTTAATATTAAATTTTATAGATATTAACAATAAAATTATGATCTATTTACATGGAAATAAAATGAAAAAGGAAAGAATGTGTCTAAATATGGGATTAACTAAAGTATTTAACAAGTTTACCTGGAAACTCATTCACAACAATCCTACAGGAACCTTTCTAGGTAAAAAGGTTTTATAAGGGAGAATTGTTGATAACTATTTGGTCGTTGAGATTATCTGAATATTTGTTTTTATTTATCTCAAGGGCTTCTAAAAGATTTAATTTGAAGGATTTAGGTTCTATATGCAAAATTGCAAAATTTGAATCGAAAAAATGTATGTTGGTTTGCTAATAAATGATTTGAGTAGTTGGAATCTGATTTTTGGTTGTCATACCTTTGTGTTCTGATTTTCTAGTTTCAAAATACCTAAAAGTTCTACCTATATAAATTACATCACAGTTGCCATTACCACATTTTAATTTATAAACTTCTGATTTATATTTAGTTTTGAAAATTTGGATTTGTTGTTTTTAATGAATTTGGATAAATTGTTATCGGTTTTGAAGCAAATATTCAAGTCTAAAGTTTCTAAAAATGATTTGATTTTCAAGGATGGTATTCCAAAGTATGTTAAGCTTCTAAATTTGTTATTTTTATTTTTATCAGAAGAAAATACTTGTTCTAGAGTATGTTTTCGTATCTTTCTATTCATGATATTGTCAAATTGGATCGTAATTATTATTAACAGCTATTTGTTTTATTATATTTAGTTCTTTGTTGTAATTGTCAATATTCAATGGAAGTGTTAAAAGTTTTTGCATCAAACTATTGAAAGCTGCTAATTTAAACTTAGTTTAGAAAACTCTATCACACGTGGATACCGAACTCAAAGAAGAGTGGATTGGGAACATTTCATTGTTCGTTAATTGAAATGAAAATTTTGCTGTTACTAAAATGCGAAACGTACAAAATATTAAATACCAGTGAGAAAACGTATTTAAAACCGCAAGTCTGTTAGTATGGGCGCTAAAGTCGACATTTTTAGCCAGAATTTAAGAATAAAAACTTTAATTTATATACTTGAAAGTTTTTTAAGAAAAATATAATTTTTTTGAACTTTTGCAACTCATTATTGTTTCACACAATTTCAAAATTCAAAAAGAAACCCTTCATCGGTTGAAAGGGCAAAGCCATGGGAGTTATTCGGACACATCTACCGAAGTTTTTCAATATTTTACGCGAAACTTCGACCAAGTTTAGCATTGAGAACCAGATGAAGAATAATGGTGAGTTTGACGTCTACTTAGGTGGTTGAATTTATGGCAACAAAAATATTTAAATCATCAGTTTTTCTTAAAAAAAAATGTGTAATTTCAAGTAATAAGCAGCAGAAATTGCGATGGAATTTGTTTGTAATTGGGATGTTTTTGAACGAAAATTTGTAGTTGCAGCTAAAATTAAAATTTAATCCTCCTCTGTCTGATTGGAAACTCATTAGGAACAGCTCAGTTTTATTTAAATGTAGTTCAACTCCATTTGTTGGTTTTAACGCGATTTATTTAATAAAATAATAAAAAACGATTTTCTAAAATTAATACTCCAAGCCCTAATCCCGTCGTTTGCAATTTCTTCGTCGGTATTGTTTGAAAGACGTGATCCCAGCAGGAAACAAAAATGTGAATTTAAATGAAATTTCAATGTAGGTTTAGGAAATAATAAAAATCGAAGCATCGCTTCCACGATTATAAAATTTGTCAGGCAATATTTTATGGAAAATTAAAGAGTCACATTGAGAGAGAGACTGGTTAGTTATATAGTTTTAGCGTAAATACAATTTTTAATTGAATTTTTAAAGGGAGAGGCCTTTGATAAAAACCAATTGATGGAAAATATCGAATAATTAGCAAAAAATTAGGTATTTTATAATCAATGGAAAAAAGGCAATTTATTGGCTTCGTTTTGAAACTTTTATATCAAAATTCGCTTACTTTAAGCTTTTACATTTGTCAGTTTTCTGTTGATTGGTAAAAATTGAAATTTTTATAAGTGAAAGAAACAGAAAATAAAATTTTGGCGAATGCGACCTTTCTAGAAGACAGAGTAATGCGATTATTCCAGGCAGTTCAGGAATAGAGTATACAGGGTGTCCCACGACGAGTGAAACCTATCTGTATATGGCAAAATACTAATAGTAAAATCATAAAAATTTCTACGTTTGGGTTTTCGGATACGATCTTTTCAACTGAAATATTTTCAAAGATGGCCGACTTCCGGTTCTACCGGAAGTCGACTGTAACTTTGTTATTTTAAACGGAACACCCTGTATATTAATACATTTTTAAAATCTACGTAATATTTTAGTATACTTTTGTCTAAAAACTTTTTTCGAAAAATGCACACTTTTTGAGTTATTGATTTTTTTGTAGAAAATTTGAACGTTGAAGACCCTTATAAATTATTTTTTTACGAGGGGACCATTGAAGATATGTAAATGGTTTCTCTTCGGTTGCCTTAAGCAAGGTCAAACGTATTCGAATCTATGTTGAAAAATTTTTCATTTTATACAGGGTGTATATAAAAAGTGTTCAAAGTTTAACTTCATAAATATCAAATTTCTTCATTTTTTAAATGTGTGTATGTATGTGTGTTTGTTTGGGGTAACATTCACTGAGACCTAAAAGGTCTATTGTCATTTTTTAAATAGAACCACCCTGTTTTTTTTCTATTTTAATGCATTCAGGAGAAAAAAAAAAATTAGGCAAGTTTATGTATACTTTCCTATACCTAAACCTTACCGTTATCCAGATATTAAATGTTTTCTGTAAATTTTTAGATGCAGGTGTGGTCTAAATTTTGATACAAGCACTAAGAAATAAAAAAGTCTTTTTCTTCATCTGTGTCCAAAAAAAAAAAAAAAAAACCAAATCATATTGTTTTTATTAATCCTATTCCAACTTTTAGTCGTTTCCGAGATATTTGAGGTTTTAAATTGTTATTATTTAGTTTAAATTTTTCATGTATACTTTTAGTAGGCTTTGTAATAAATGACACTTATTTAACTGACATTAGTTAACATCTAGAGAAGATTGTGAGCTAAGAGTTCGAAATTCTTTCAATTTCCTTTCTGAGATGATGATTAGCCGTGCGACGAATGAAGGTATACTGAGAAGGGTAGAAAAATGCATTGAAGTCCAAGGGAGCAGTTTTGGACATTTACTTTAAAACATCAGACTATTTTTCTTTGGCTTTTAATTTTCCATAACTTTTGCTTAAAATGAACCGAATAGCTTCAAATTGTTAAGTATTCTTTTAACAATGTGCAATTTCGATCGCGGTCAATCTGGATATCTTACTGCAAATAAAGCACATGTTCTTGTAAAAACTTTGTCATATTTACCATGTATTAAAATTAAATTCACATAATAATTTCTATTTCTTAGTGCTTGTATCAAAATTTATACCACACCTGCATCTCTAAACATTTACAGAAAACATTTAATATCTGGATAACGGTAAGGTTTAGGTATAGGAAAGTATACATGAACTTGCCTTATTTTTTTCCCCTGAATGCATTAAAATAGAAAAAACAGGGTGGTTCTATTTGAAAAAATTAAGAAATTTGATATTTATGAAGTTAAACTTTGAACACTTTTCATACACACCCTGTATAAAATAAAAAAATTTTCAACATAGATTCGAATACGTTTGACCTTGCTTAAGGCAACCGAAGAGAAACCATTTTCATATCTTCAAGGGTCCCCTCGTAAAAAAATAATTTATAAGGGTCTTCAACGTTCAAATTTTCTACAAAAAAATCAATAACTCAAAAAGTGTGCATTTTTCGAAAAAAGTTTTTAGACAAAAGTATACTAAAATATTACGTAGATTTCAAAAATGTATTAATATACAGTGTGTTCCATTCAAAATAACAAAGTTACAGTCGATTTCCGGTAGAATCGGAAGTAGGCCATCTTTGAAAGTATTTTAGTTGAAAAGATCGTATCCGAAAACCCAAACGTAGAAATTTTCATGATTTTACTATAAGTATTTTGTCATATACATATAGTTTTCACTCGTCGTGGGACACCCTGTATAGTGAATCAGTAAACAGTTTCAGTATATAGTGAGTGAACAGATAGTAGCTAGTAGCTCTTTTAGTCCTATTTCCCGGAGGAATTTTAGGATATCTACAGGCTTCAACTTAGATAAATGTTCCTGTTCTATCCAGTAATCTCCCAGGTACTGTGCTCTAGGATTCTGGTGTGCAGTTGGAAGGTTACCTCTTCCATGCAATAATATCTACATTCTTCTTCCTCCCCTAATTTGAGCTTTTTCGTGTGCCCATTCAGACGACAATGTCCCATTACGATCCCTAATAATATTCGAAAAACTATCCAATTTGTAACATCCTGTCCAATCAAAAATAAACACATAGTATACTATTTATAATGTCAGATGACATGTTGAAAAGCAATACGAGTAGTCTATTAATACATATAAGTCTTAAAGAGACTGTTATTTGGGGAAATTTTAATTTTTATGTCACGTAAAGTACCGGAGATTATTCTTGCGAGTTTCTACATAATGAGATTCTATTTACCTTTCGTGACTTTTCACATTAAAGACATAGAAAAAGGAAATTCATTTCAATTGAAATTACTAATTAGCATGGGCGTACATAGAGGAGCAGTCGCTTTTTTTTAACAATTATTTTTAATGGAATAGGTATGGATATGGAATAGTGATTTAGAGCCACCTAGCGAGTGGTAGAGGAGTCTATGTCAGGCAGTTAGTGGGAATCAAGAGACGTAGAGATCTTTAGAGGGTTCTAGAAGATTTATGGTGAGGACCTGACACATTGGTTAGGTTAGGTTAGGTTAGGTTAGGTTAGGTTAGGTTAGGTTAGGTTAGGTTAGGTTAGGTTAGGTTAGGTTAGGTTAGGTTAGGTTAGGTTAGGTTAGGTTAGGTTAGGTTAGGTTAGGTTAGGTTAGGTTAGGTTAGGTTAGGTTAGGTTAGGTTAGGTTAGGTTAGGTTAGGTTAGGTTAGGTTAGGTTAGCCTAGGCTAGGTTAGGTTAGGTTAGGTTAGATCTTTAGAGGGTTCTAGAAGATTTATGGTGAGGACCTGACACATTGGTGGAATCCTTAATGTTATTGGGTGAAGAATTCAATGAGACCTCTGGCGGAAAAAATTGTAATTGTCGCAACGAGTAAAACAATTCGTTTTGCATTGTTTTTGTATTATATGCAAGTCAACGTAATTACCGTAAATTCGTACTTTATTTGTTTAATTTTGTGTCAGTGACAAGCTTAAAACTGTGTTTTTCTATTCAACTCAACTGTCATCATTTTTGAGGTTATATTCTTATATAATCAGAGATATTGTGGAAGAGGTTATGTTATTCTATTTTTTGTTTTCATTGCACTTTTATGAAAGTGTCACTTATTTCCTCTATAGGTACCATGCAAAAATATATGGCCAGCATTTAAAACTGCCTGTTTCTCATTTATGCACCTAGAAAAAGGCTCAGCATTTACAAATTCAAATAAACTTTGAATAGTCAGTGTATACCTAATCCATAGTTACAAAAACGAAGAGAAAATAAGTCGGCATTGAAGATTTAAAATATTACTTAATACAAACGTACATTCCCTGTAACTTTTCTAGATATGACTATATCAAAAATAAAATAAAAACACGAAATTAGACCTAAACTCGTTTTATTTTTGACAAATATCAACCGTACCTATTACTTCAAAAATAAAAATATTAGGAGTCAAAATTTAGTTTAACAACACAAAATACTAAAGCACAATCAAAGAAAAAGCAAAAGTTTCACAAAACTAACTAAAACAGCAAAATAAAACCACTTAAATATCAAAGGGCTTATACGGCAGTTGATTTGTTTTACTCGTTGCTAAGATGACATTGACATTTCGCAGCGCCATCTATAGAATTCTACTTCGACACAAAATTGAGCAGGTGTCTGATGAATTACTTAAAAGATTATTAATTTTTAAATTCTGCATCCTTCAATCATGCTGAAAATTACTTCAAAATATTTGGAGAAGAATACAAAATCGTCCATAAAGTTAAATCTGCTGAATTAGATTTGTGGTAAAATCTGTGAGGAAAAAATGACTTAGCAGAATGCAAATTAAAGGATAATGGAGTGGCTGCACTTTTGGAAGAGGCTGCAACAAGGCATCAACTCCTTATTTCAAGTGCTCTTCCATACTGTTCCAGTATCCTTAGAAGTGTGAAGATCTGGCTGAGAAGAAACAGGACAGATTGACTGGGTTGGGTTTGAAGAGGGTTCAACATAAATTCCTTAAAGAAATGCAGGATTGGATTTGACACGAGAGTTTTGAACAAGAAAAATAATAATATGAGATATATTCTTAAGCAAATAACTTTTGATTTGGTTTCATTCACATTTTCCTGAACGACTTTGGTTTGCGACCACAAGTTTTGATCCTGGATACGTCCTACGTCCTTAAATTAATTCAAAAAGAAAAAAAATCCTCATCTAAAAATATTTTTTTCTTATAATTAATTTGTTTTTCGTGTGTGAAACACAGATCGATTTAAGTATACGTGTTTATCTAATTTTTTTTATGTTCAACATATTATTTCTCGCTCAGATTCGTGATCGAAAGAAATAAAAAGCTCCAGGCTATCTACCTTCACGTAAATCGATAAGTGACTATTTAGAGGAATTTGTCATCCTATAAATTCTCCCAGCTACGAGGCATTTTTATTGCACCCTCTTCACAACTCGCATTTTTACATTAAAAAAAACACACACTCAACATGCATACCTGCAGTGGACAGAATGAAAATGTCGCAACAAAAATACATAGGAATATTTTTAAATTCTTTCCAGATTTTTAAAGGACCGAAATAACACAGGTAATTCTTTCAATTCGTAATAACAATGAAGAAAAGGAAAATGGTATAAAGAATATAAAGACGCGTTGTACTGAAAATTAAGAAAAATGTATTGGGAAAGGTAGAATTCGATAGATGGCGCTCCGAAATGTCAATGTCATCTTAGCAACGAGTAAAACAAATCAGCTGCCGTATATATAAGCCATTTGATATTTAAGTGTTTTTAGTTATTTTCAGGGTGTGTTTTGTGAAACTTTTGCTTTTACTTTGATTGTGCTTCAGTATTTTGTGTTGTTAAACTAAATTTTGACTCCTAATATTTTTATTTTTGGTATTTGTCAAAAATAAAACAAGTTTTCAACGACCTTTTCAAATCTGTTAATATTTTTAATAAACTATATTTGTTAAAAAAATTAGCTCGCATTTGACAGTTTTTTTACAGTAATCTCATATGTCGCATCTTACAGTGTATGGTTCATACAACAGACTTTTTGGTGTGCGTCATCGTTAGTGACGTATATTCGGATTTTGCGTATGTCGTTTATTTTATTCGCTATTTTGACACATATCTAACCTCAAATTTCATGAATAAAATCATCAGGATCGCATTCAGCAAAATTCGACAAGGCTATGAAATTAATAGTTACCAGCTTCTTTTTCTAACTGAAAATACTTGAGAACTTTCAAAATGCTGATGTTTTTCCGTGTATCTAGGCATATTTTTGTATTATTCGAATAAATATAACACTAATATTCATATTAACTTTTCATAAATAATTGACCTTGAACAACAAAGTACAGACCTGACAAGAACTGTCAGTGGGACAGTAGAAAAAGATGTCAGACACATTGACAATACGAAAGGTATATCTGCATCCTATTTCAAACAAAGAAATTTCTCCCGATTGATAGGTCGCGCTTGCGCTTAATCTGAACATCAAACAATCAAATTTTGGTAAGTCAATGATTAGGATTGACATTTGTAATAAATTTGAACGGTTCATTATTGCGATATTTTGATTAGGATTAATCAAAGACATGACTTTTTTTCCATTTCTTACCATGTGATGTGTTAGAAAGACATTAACAAACGATGACGCACACCAAAAAGGCTGTTGTATGAACTCATACATATTGGTATTAGAAGGAGAATATGAATATCGGGTAAAAGCAAATTGAAATATTTATGCGAGTTTGCAAGTTAAAATTAAAATAAAATTTTTAATAAAGTTTTGGACCGATTGTATTTTATACCATTTTTTTTTGAGTTTATTGCTTCTGTCGTACTTCAAACGGCACTGATGCGCTGCACATTGCAAATTACAACTCCATAGTCCATAGGAATCGCAGTCGGTGTAGAAAATTCTTCGAGTTCGGACGGGTTTTGAAACTTCGGTCTTCTGAATAGATCGCGAAAACAACTCGCATAATAATTGGTGAATGTGTTTTTTGTTGTTTGGTGAAATGAAGAACTTTACGATCGTATTTAAAGGTAAAAAAATATTTTACAACAAATATATACAAAAAATAAAATAGAAGATTTTAAAAAACTCGAATCTAAATAAAATTTTCCCTTAATGTGTTTGCTTAGGCAGAAAATTACTTTTTTTCCAGCACAATTTGTTTCTTCAGCCTCACTAACTCCAATATTACGAGGGTACATATAAAAGTAACATAGAAAATTTTTAAATATATAAATTTAAAAAGATGAATTTTAAACCATTTCAATAGCGCGCCTTTGCTTTTGTAACGTCACTTTTGAGCTATGAAGTTATCGACAAGACATTTATTATAAAGATAAAGAAAGTGATATGAATATTGGATGATGATTAAAAATTTGACGTATCACCAGGAAAACGCATTCAAAATCGAGAGAGGCTCCTATAAAAAGTTCTTCTTTATTAAAAAAAAATAATGTGAAAAAGGTGGAGCATAATTTGAACTCCCCATTTTAAATAACAATGGAAGGTTTGATAGCTAACGCCATTTGAACATCTCCAATAGGGAGGGGGTGAATTATGACATTAGTGCCCCCCCATCAAGTTAAAAACTGGCGTGGCAAATAATGACATTGAAATGTCACAGAAATGGTCGCCGGTTCAAATGTCACTGTTTTTGTTTTTCTTAAATTCTTTTTTGGATGTCTTCACTTATAATTATTATAATTTTGTAGAATAATAGTTGGCTGGCAGACTTTGTAGAAAAATGTATATGTCACTAAATTGTCGACGGAAAAGGCAAACAACAGAGGAGCTATTTGTTTAATTCAAAAGAAACAAATTCAGATACAAGTCGAAAAGAAGATACCTTATCTCTCGCTCTTAACAATCCACACTTGACAATAGTACAAAACGATGGGATTTTAGATAATTTTAAAAACTTTATAATGATTAACTACCGAAAAAGAGTCGCTTCCACTCTTGAATATAGAGCAGTGGTCTCCAATTAGTTTCGCTCGGGGTCCGTTTTAAGAAATGAAATGACCATCGTGGTCCGCACATTTTATTTATAAGAAAAAATATTTATTAAACAAATGTAATTAAGGAAATAACAAAGGTATTTTGTTACATGGGTATCAATGCGAAAAATGACATTTTTTGTTGCGAATTATCTGTCTGAAGTTTGGAGTAAAATTGATGCAAGCTATTGACATCAAATCTTGGAGATATATGATGTCGATCCAAACAAAGTGAGAAGTTTTAAAGCTAATTTTTGTAAATCTGGATATTTATTACCACACACAATTTTCTCCAGAGCTCTTCAATAGAAACTTCCGATTGTTTGTGTTTTAAAACTGTGTTTTCTTGGAAATCGATCATATCCATCTGTAGAGTAGCTTTTTCACTTCCGAAAACAATTGCAGCTTCATTGCTCCATCCACCATCAGGATGCAGAGAGTAAATGCTGCTGAGAATTTTACAATATTCTCAATTTTCTTAAAATCTGCGAACCTTTTTTGAAATTAACCAACAAGTGTATTAATGAGGGCCAGTAACAATCAAGATAATTTAACACACGAACGACACGAGCAGAGCAAGTGCTTTGATGTTTGAGATTGTTAATTGGCCTTTTAGAAATCGTGTTAGTTACAAAAAGCTTTTCTGTCTATTTTATCAGTTGTATTTGTTTTTCTAAATATTTTAAAACTAAAAATATTCATTTGTTTCATACGTAAGTACTGTCAAAAATAAATTATGACATTGAAATTCTTAAATTCTTTTTTGGATGTCTTAATTACTAATAATTATTATAATTTTGTAGAATAATAAAATAAAACGATAGGTAAGTCAAAAACTAGAAGTATTCTATACTAGTAATCATTTTTGAAGACGTTATTGTATGTTTGGTTGCCTACAAAATATTAATATATAAGATGTGCGTTGGGTAACCAAATAAATATGTCTATGTAGATTTATTTGAGTAAATCAAACAGTTTCACTAATTTACAGCGCAAATGTCAAAGTTTTACGTCATAATATACTCGGTATCCCCGTAAACCAAACCCAAAGGTCAGAGATGATTCTCATAAAATTTTCTTAATAAAAAACTCCCATAAAACTTTAAAAAAGCAATAATGAAATTAACTGAAGTAAATACATTGAAAATTCAGTTATTTATAGTTTATTCCTTAATGTCTGACAGCACAGTAGCCTCATTAAATATTCAAATAGAAATTTATCTTTTACAGAGTGATCCTAAGAATTTTACAAGTAAGTAAATACTAAAATTCTAATGCAAAACAAGTAGGTGTCTGTATTGGTTATCTATACATCCCAGTTTCAGCTCAAAATACAATATGGTAATAAAACTGAACAATGTCAGATAAACGATAAATATTGCGGCATGGCGGAGATAACGATATTAGTTTATTCTGCATATTTAATTAGATTCGGTCGACATTACAGTTGAAATAAAATTCATTCGTTCAGGCCCATATTAACAAGTTACATTTTCATTTTCATTAAATTAAATTAATCAAAGAAAATATAGTATGTCAAGTAAAGTAAACATACCATTTATAGGAAATATAAAATTCAATCTATAGTATCATCCTCTTCGCTGTCCATACAAGAATCATCCGAATACTAGTCGAGAGAGATCACTATCGGTTCTATAGTTTGTTCTATGAGGTTATCTAAAACCCACATTTTCTCTTCCTCTTTAATTACATGATTCACAGCATCTCTCCAGTTCTCTTCAGTTATTGTTGTCAATGAGTACTTCATCAGTTCACGAACATCTTTCATTTTAAATGTTTTATTATGTCTAGCTACATAACCTTTCATTTGGGCCCATATTAACTATATCGAATTTAATTCACAATGGTATGGCGGCAAACGAAGCACTGTTATCCCACAATTCTTGGCTATTTCATCAATCAAAAACTTTTTGAATTGTAGCTTGTGATCTGAAGCAACCTTTAAAAGTTATTTTTTCAACATATCATCTTCAAATGGTATATCTTTTACGATTAACCAGTTCCTGATATCAGCTTTTCTCCAAGAAGTAGATGGAAGATTTTTCCTAGTAGGACCCTATTGTAATGTCTCTTGGAAATTATCAAGTTGTTTTACCTAACCGAATTTAGATTCATATTACCTTTATATACCAGATCGTGTATAAAATTAAATAGTAAATAAATTCCTTAGATGAACGGTGACGCTTATGGTTTACTACCTGACTAGCATCTGTGACCTTTTCGCGTGCTGTCAGACAATAAGAAACAGACTATACATACATTTATTTACATAATTAATTGTTTATTTATTTAGTATAATTATTTACAGCTATCGTTTATGTTTTCTATTAATTATTTAGAAAAAACATAATCATTTGCATGTCCGTGTATTTTGATAAAACAATTTAGATAATTGAATGATATCAAATAAATCATACATTTACATCGCGACATTGATATACACTCAGAACTTTTATTTATATCAGCAGCTGGTTCATTTTTTTAAAAAGATAACACTCATTGAATAGATAAGGCTTTTACTTGATACTAAATTATGAATAAAACAATTTTAATTTGTTAAAATCTACATGATATTAAAAATTCTCCCTTATTAAAACTTTTTACCTGGAAAGGTTCCTGTAGGGTTCGAAGAATGCATCAACCCTATCCCATGAAAATTTTTATGTTATAGTGGTCCGTCTTAGAAGTGACCCGAACTCTTTAATATTATAAGCAATATTTTACTCGATGATCGGCCACCTGCAGCTGCGTTGCCAGATATTCAAAATTTTCTTAAATATAGCGGGCATACATGAAGTTGTTCTAACTAACTTCTCTTATGTATTTTTTATGAAAAATCTCCAAACTAGCTTTTTGAGGACATTACGAGCTAACAGTATACTGAAGTAATGGGAAACATATGTATAGTGAGCCCAACAATTTTAGAAAATATATCTGACAACATTGCTTTATTTTATGGTCCTCAAACTGACATTGGACAAACTATACATGTTGTTATTTCCAGAATTGATGACGACATGAATGTGATAATATTTGTTTAGAAGGAAATGACACGCAAATAGAAAACAACACGATTTGTCTATAAAAAAGGGAATTTATTTGTCTCTAGATAATGTATGACAGCAGAACGAAAAGATGAAACGGAAAATATCCCTAGCATACATCAAAAATTTATTAGGATCGTGCTTTTTCACACAAAAAAATGCTAATCAGCTTTACGCGGATTCAGTTTTTTCAAATCCATTAACTATAATCCAATTATTGAAGTAGAAAATTTAATGATGTCTGAAAATAATTCGGAAATAGACAAATTAAAATGAAAAACTTTCATGGAAAATAAATTTACAAACTCTCATTGTTCCAATTCAAAATAAAAAAGTTTTTCCAAATTTATTTTTATATTTTATACCCTGTGGTTTGATTTTTCAAATAATTCCAAAATCTTTGATATTTGCACATTAAACAAATGAGTTTTCAGTAAAAACAAACAACATACTTTCGAAAACTTTTACTTTGTGTTCGTGTTCGTCAGATGTTTTACAGATCTTATCACCGATTTCCATCATTTTTGTAATTAATAAAATTTCAAGAGCATGTTGAAAATATGCTCTTATCTTATATTATCATCTGAGTTACACACGGCACAAAAATCATCAATTTAGAAAGAAATAAGTGATGAGAGGTACTAGGAAAATTTGGGACGTAAGATGTGGAGAGAAGAGTAGAATAGAGTGTTTTGGGAATGCCTAGACAATCTCAATGAACTAGATAGGCGAGAACAATATAGTCACCTTACTATGGATTCCAGGACACACTGGAATAGAAGGAGATTGAATAGCAGATGAACTAGCAAAGAGGGAGACTTGAATAACTTTCTGGGGGCTGAATCCTAGAGCACAGTACCTGGGAGATAACTGGATAGAAGAGAAACATTTACCTAAGCTGAAGCCTGCAGATATACTAAAATTCCTCCGGGAAATAGGACTAAAGGAGCTGCTAGTTTCTGAGACTCTCCTCAATAACTAAGTACTTAGCAGTAAGGGGGCACAATAGATCTTTTAAGTCTCGGTAAAAAAAAGAGAGAAGGAGGGAGAAAGGAAACAGAAGACTACAAGAAAAAAAGTGTGGAGAAGAAGGGAATAAAGGAAGAGGAAACCTGGAAAAATGATATGAGAACCAGAGAAAGAAAATTGAATAATAGAAGAGAGAAAAAGAGGAAGTGAAACGTGCAGAAAATGAACGAAAAAAAGGGTATGGGATGCTGGAAAGAGAGAAGTTGTAAAGTGGAAGGCTAGTAAAGGAGGGGTAGAATAATTAAAGATCTAAGGGGAAGAAAAGAAGTGAAGGAAGATTGGTACATTATGATAAAAGGAGGGGACAGTGACAGAAACTGTTAAACAGGAATTTAGAAAAAGAGATGAGAACAAGAATAATCAAGGAGTGATATCCTATGGAATAAAACAATTTTAATTTGTTGAAATCTACATAATATTCAAACTTAAAATTGTGACGCGTTTTTCAAAGGAATGGAGGCATAATGAGAACCTTTCAATTTATGCAGTGCCTTAATACTAAATTATACGGATATTAACAATAAAATTATGATCTATCCACTTGCATGAAAATGAAATGCAAAAGGAAAAAAAATTGTCTAAATCTGGGATTAACTAAAGTATTTAACAAGTTTACCTGGAAACTCATTCACAACAATCCTACAGGAACCTTTCTATAGGTAAAAAGGTTTAATAAAGGGAGAATTGTTGATATCTATTTGGTCGTTCAGAAGATTATCTGAATATTTGTTTCCATTTAGGTATCTTAAGGGCTTCTAAAAGATTTAATTTGAAGGATTTAGGCTCTATATGCAAAATTTCAAAATTTGAATCGAAAGAGTGTATCTATGTTGGTTTGCTAATAAATGATTTGAGTAGTTGGAATCTGATTTTTGGTTGTCATAGCTACGTTTGTATTCTGAAATTCTAGTTATAAAATAACTATTAACAACAAAAAACTATGGAGGAAGATGTTCTCTATTTTCCTTCCATTCCAAATTGATTTTAATTAAATTTATTTATCTCTTAAATATTTTCCAACGTATATGGGCTATAAGCATCTCCTAAAGCATTTTATGATGAAAAACGATTACGAGGCTCGTATATACCTTTCTATGCTCGGATATAAAATTACCCCATTCGGTCATTGCTTGGATTACATTCAGATATGTCGCTATGTTGCTTTTACTCTTAAATTCGTTATTTTTATAAAAGCTCCAGCTTTAAATTAAGGCGTAACAAAACAATTTAGACGATATCCGAAACCACATATTTTCCATGACATAAAACGGAGTGTTTAAATCTGTCCCGTGAAAATTTTATTACGTACATCCCCCGAGATTTAGGGTTGTAAAGTTGGAGAAAATTGAAAATTATAAAAAGTTATAGGAATTTTCAAATATTTAACTGAAGCTTCGAGCTGGTAAAGTCTTTCTATTGTTAATTTGATGACCCATATACAGGGTGCCCACGACGAGTGAGAACTATCTGTATATGGCAAAATACTAAATTTTGATACAAGCACTAAGAAATAAAAGTCTTTCTTCATCTGTCTAAAAAAAAACCAAATCAAATTGTTTTTATTAATCCTATTCCAACTTTCAGTCGTTTTCGAGATATTTGAGGTTTTAAATTGTTATTATTTAGTTTAAATTTTTCATGAATACTTTTAGTAGGCTTTGTAATAAATGACACTTATTTAACTGACATTAGTTAACATCTAGAGAAGATTGTGAGCTAAGAGTTCGAAATTCCTTCAATTCCCTTTCTGAGATGATGATTAGCCGTGCGACGAATGAAGGTATACGAGAAGGGTTGAAAAATGCATTGAAGTTCAAGGGAGCAATTTTGAACATATTTACTTTAAAACATCAGACTATTTTTCTTTGGCTTTTAATTTTCCATAAAATTTTTTAGCATATCTTATTATTCTCACAAATGGTTTAACTCGATTTTTTGCCTAAAATGAACCGAATAGCTTCAAATTGTTAAGTATTCTTTTAACAATGTGCGATTTCGATCACGGTCAATCTGGATATCTTACTGCAAATAAAGCACATGTTTTTGTGAAAAGTTTGTCATATTTACCATGTATCAAAAGTAAATTCACATAATAATTTTTATTTCTTAGTGCTTGTATCAAAATTTAGACCACACCTGCATCTCTAAAAATTTACAGAAAACATTTAATATCTGGATAAAGGTAAGTTTTAGGTATAGGAAAGTATACATGAACTTGCCTTATTTTTTTCTCCTGAATGCATTAAAATAGAAAAAACAGGGTGGTTCTATTTAAAAAAAAATGAAGAAATTTGATATTTATGAAGTTAAACTTTGAACACTTTTTATACACACCCTGTATAAAATGAAAAAGTTTTCAACATAGATTCGAATACGTTTGACCTTGCTTAAGGCAACCGAAGAGAAACCATTTTCATATATTCAAGGGTCCCCTCGTAAAAAAATAATTTATAAGGGTCTTCAACGGTCAAATTTTCTACAAAAAAATCAATAACTCAAAAAGTGTGCATTTTTCGAAAAAACTTTTCAGACAAAAGTATACTTGAATATTACGTAGATTTCAAAAATGTATTAATATACAGGGTGTTCCATTTAGAAAGGGTTTGAAGAATGCATCCACCCTATCCCATAAAATTTTTTATTTTATAGTGGTCCGCCTTAAAAGTGTCCCGAACTCTTCAATATCATAAGCAATATTTTATATTAATCTTAATATACATTGTTTTATTTCATAATTTACTATGGATCTACATCAAGTAAAAGCCTCATCTATTCAATTTTCGCATACGTTAGTATTTTCTAAATAAGCAACTGTGTTGAAGGCAGTGAAATTTTAGGAAAATACATTTAGAATTGTTTTAAAGTATTAAGAAAGCTATGAAAAGGCCAAACTAGTCAAAATGGAAATAGTAAAAACCCAAAAAAACGCAAAAATTGTTTAAAATCAATCAATTGGATAGTTGCAAATTGTAAATGTCTACCAAATTTTATCTTCTCTCGGATGTCAACCAGAACCGATTGGACTTGTTAAACGTCAACTTAAACTTCTCTTTCCTACTTTCCGATAATTAATTCCACTTCTTTTTTAGGTAACAGCAGCCCTACTAAACTCTTAAACTTAAATTATAGTCACAACGTAGAAATACCATCAAGTCTTTCAGCGTAACAAGGGTCGACTCACTCTCTCGAGTTTATACCCCCTTTTTGTTTTCGTTACAAAGAAGCTTATCATTTGTTTTTTCGATAAAATTAGTCGAAATGTTCCATATTGAAAACGACTTATCGAATTTTTAGAAGCATCCTTTCGATGAATTGAATTAATAGTTACCTTAATTATTTTTTTTTCAGGTTTGGGAGACCTCTTGAAGTTTGTTCGAAATTGAAGTGACACGTCAAGCAATATTGTCTGAAACGAGAGGAAATGCTGTCCAACGATACAATCGAAGAGGTATACATTATCAGTTAACTTACATGGGCCACTTTTTTAACATTTTACCCATATTTGGTGGATAGGTAGACAAGGCCCACTGTTGAAATAGCCACCTAGGACTTAGCCCCCTAGACTTTTGGGTCATTCTTATTAAATACGAGACGTTTTGTGGTTTTATTGCATCTCAAGTCAGTTTCTTAGATCGCGAAATAGTATATTCTGTGTAGAATGATGGCTATCATTCACGCGGATGTTTTGGAATCATCCAAGTGAATATTAGCTATTCTACACATGTAAAAGACTATACTTTCTCTACGACTAAAAAAAGAAAGCTTCCAGTGAGGATCGAACCCCAATCGTCCGCGACAGAGTCAACTGTTTCTACCACTAGGCTATAGAGCATGTTTATTTTCAAAAAGGGATACGTGACATACAGTTTTAATCGAAACCCTTACATTTATAAATGATAATTGGGAGTTATAACTAAATATAACTACTGTTGTCCATTTTTTCTCTAAATAATACGTAAAATTATGGTTGTATCATTATTTTGACGTTTCAAACGACGCACTGTCAGAATCGATTTGCATTATTTGGTATTTGGCGTGTTTTAAAAGAGACGATTTGATTTATTCATTTCAATTCATTTAAGCGTGATAATAATAGAATGTGATTGGCTAACGAGAGTGAATTCTTTTTCATTATGTAGCTAAATATGTAAAAATAATGTGTGCGTTATTATTTAATCGTGGAGAAACAACTATACTGTTATAGCAAGGTAATGTCATCCTAATTTCATTGGTATGGGATTTGGGACATCAAAGATACACTCGAGAAAACTATTAAAATCAAATAGGAAGAAAATCCAAGCATATAGACTACGAATTAAAAATATACAAACAAAGAAAACTTAAATGATGTAGATTAAAGAAAATATCCCTTGTTATTATAATGACGGATATTTACTTTGTTTGTTATGCCTGTCTTCTTGCTGGTGAACTTGATAACAATGTTTGTGCAGCTACCAGAAAATTGTCATTTCATATTTTTTTCAATATCATTTTGAAGATTTAGCACAGGCAGTTTGTTGTCGATTTTTCAACTGTTCCCAAGTAAATTTTACAACGTTCTATATTTCATTTGAGATGAAAACACTAATCGATGAATTTGATAATTCACTTTAAAAATTCACAAAAAGTAATAAAAATTCTATATTCTATCTACACTTATTGGTAGCGATTAAATGATATGAAAAGTAATACTACAAAACGATTAGCCACATAATTTATAGCATAAAAGATTTCAAGCAAATTGACTCGAACTTTTATAGTACACCCTGTAAAAATGTTTCCTGCGATGTCAAATAAGTGTATTAAAATTGTAGGGAATTTTATTCCCTATAGGATGAGGTGATGCAATATTTGAAATAAAATTTTGAACCATTAATTATTGAAAAATTGAAAAAAAATTTGCATAATATATAAAAATTTCGAAAAAATATACAAAAAAACGTTGGTATTTTCAGATTTCGAAAATTCAGAATTGCGGCCCTACAAAATTTCTTTATACAGGGTATTTTCAAATAACACTTACGTTAGCATGTAGATACCTCTAGTAAAATTGGACAAAATATTACCATTACCAAAAATTTAAATGTTTTAGTTTGATAACTTTGAAGTGGATTAATTGATTTGACATTTGGCAGGTTGTTTTTAAATGCAAAAGAGCGTATTTTGATGTAAAAACATTTTTCAATTCTTGATCCAGTGGTGTACATTTGGAAAAATATGTCACTTTTCTCCTCCCATTTTTTACGCCACTGGCATTTGAAGCTATTTTAATTTTATTTTGTATTCTTTTTTGTTTTTCACGTGAAAAACACATAACCTTCACATATAAAAAAATGTGTAGTTTTCAAGATATTTAATGTTTTCATGAAGCCTGCAACCTAATTTTTTAATAATAAAATGAAAAAAATATTGTCTTTGTATTTTTTTTAATAACCTTCAAACCACTAATGGTTAAAATATGTATTGACAGGTTTCAAACAGTATTTCAAGTGGAATAAAAGATTCTTCAATTTTATCTTTTTCTTTCAATTTCAAATACCTAGTATAAAATTTTAAATTTGACAAGATAGGTATCCTCTCGAGAAAGAATTTCTAGATGTGAATTTAATCAAATTCTCTTCCTTTCCCTGCTTCGCAATTTTATATCTCAAGCCACAACTTAATTTGATTTATCCATAAAATATGAAAGATATACTTGTATTTTAATTGATGTATACCTTTCCAGATTTATTCACTTCAAATAGCCTGATGATGGTAGTGTCTCACCGAAACTAGTAGCGAAACTTGACTTAACTTGAAGTTTATTGAAACTTTTTAATTTTATACTGGAAATCCCACACTGGATGACGTCAGACGTACATGCATACAGGGCCGTGTTCAATCTTTTTAACATGCTTTTATTAGCTTCACTTGTATGTTTGTAACTCTCATCTGGTAGCTGCTGTGGCAACTCGCTACACCTTACATTACACCTTAAATTTTATTGTCGAAATCTAAAAAGTGGAAAATAAATATTGTTAAAAAAAAACTAAAAAACCCGCTTTTATAATAGGATAAACTAAAAAGTAGAAAATAATTTTAATGTATAAATTAATAAACAATAAATAGTATTATTGTGGAACAAATGTGGGGTGCCCCATATATCTGTTCTTAAAAAAGCACCTCTATTCTTTTCTATTCTATTCTATTCTATTCTATTCTATTCTATTCTATTCTATTCTATTCTATTCTATTCTATTCTATTCTATTCTATTCTATTCTATTCTATTCTATTCTATTCTATTCTATTCTATTCTATTCTATTCTATTCTATTCTATTCTATTCTATTCTATTCTATTCTATTCTATTCTATTCTATTCTATTCTATTCTATTCTATTCTATTCTATTCTATTCTATTCTATTCTATTCTATTCTATTCTATTCTATTCTATTCTATTCTATTCTATTCTATTCTATTCTATTCTATTCTATTCTATTCTATTCTATTCTATTCTATTCTATTCTATTCTATTCTATTCTATTCTATTCTATTCTATTCTATTCTATTCTATTCTATTCTATTCTATTCTATTCTATTCTATTCTATTCTATTCTATTCTATTCTATTCTATTCTATTCTATTCTATTCTATTCTATTCTATTCTATTCTATTCTATTCTATTCTATTCTATTCTATTCTATTCTATTCTATTCTATTCTATTCTATTCTATTCTATTCTATTCTATTCTATTCTATTCTATTCTATTCTATTCTATTCTATTCTATTCTATTCTATTCTATTCTATTCTATTCTATTCTATTCTATTCTATTCTATTCTATTCTATTCTATTCTATTCTATTCTATTCTATTCTATTCTATTCTATTCTATTCTATTCTATTCTATTCTATTCTATTCTATTCTATTCTATTCTATTCTATTCTATTCTATTCTATTCTATTCTATTCTATTCTATTCTATTCTATTCTATTCTATTCTATTCTATTCTATTCTATTCTATTCTAATCTATTCTATTCTATTCTATTCTATTCTATTCTATGGAAAGCTGCACTCTTTCTGGTGTCAGAAAATTAACGATCATTATCCTATACAGTATCTATTTACAAAAGAAACTGAAAACTATACAAATGTACAAGTTAATTGCTGTTTTATTTCCACTAGATGTTTGTACTGTAATTAGGCTTTTCTAAGAAATGTTCGTGTCGATTAAAAGTAACGAAAAAAAAAAGGTATCGATTCGCTTCCGTTTAATTAGAAACAAAATGAGAGTATAATGACCGGAGATAAATTTTTTCCACGACTATAGTCAAAAGCGATGGTTCAAAGGTCATTAACCATATGTATCAAATCAGAGGTTACCAAAAATGTGAGGTCACACTGGTTGACGAATTTACAACGCCTATAAGTAGGTACTATAATCACCAACACGTCGCTATGAACATCTTGACGGTGAATTTCAGTTCAAATCCCGGGCGTAAAATTTTTAAATTGGCTTGTACCACGGCCTTTTGACCCTTAGCGTCGATAGGTACAAATTTCCACTGATGGAGGTTACGGAAAATTCCGAGGCTCTTGTGGAATTTACTTTGAATAACTAATTACAGCATGGATGAATCAAATATCGGTTTTCCAATTAATGAGTCACGTTTTATAACGGAGGAAGCAGGAATTCATACCTTTATTATATTCGTACTCCGTGGTCTACTTTATGAATAATTTTACAGAGATAAGCAAAATAACGAGTGAAAGAAAAATAGAGAAGACTTGTATTTAGATGATTAAAAAACTGAATGGGGACATTTGCTGGGTAATCGAACAAGTTGTGGCTAAGCCACTTCCAAGTTTGCTGGGTAATCGAACAAGTTGTGGCCAAGCCACTTCCAAGTTAGAGAAATTCTTCGGATTCAAAGGAAATATTGAATTTCATCTATATACAGGGTGTTTTCAAATGATACTTACAACGTTTGCATGTAGATACCTCTCATAAAATTGGAGAAAATGATATATAAGGATTGAGGAAATTCTTTCGGAACCCTCGTCGTACACGTCGTGTTTAGTTTTACCTATTATGCATGACTTCGAAAAAAAGTCAACGAAAACGAGTTAAAAATATCATTTGTACAAACTAATATTCGCTTCTGGCAACATCGGTTAAGATAGGGGGGCTTCTGGAATTAAGTACACGCCTTGATGACCGCGCACAATTATTCTTCCTTTTTTCAAGCTTTTTTTTAGTCGATATTTTTTTTCTACGATATTTTCCTCAGGAAAACAACAATACAAACTATGTATACAGTAGCCTAAAAATAACATACTTTAGATTCTTTAGAGTGGCTCTCAACTTTCCGCCGCCAGAAGTAAATAAAGTTTCTCCATCCACAAATAAATTTTTCATTACTCACACAGTTTCATATCTTTTCTTTTTTTTACAGTCATCCCAATCGCCGTTAAATGGTACCTTCGAAGGACTGGATTACGGTCCTTTAAGTCCCGTTAATCCCACTCTCGAAACAATCGACTACGATCATTCTATTTCGGTGATTGTCCAGTTTGCTTGGAGTACGATTTTTCTGTTCATGATTATAACTGCGACTTGCGGAAATTGTATCGTCATTTGGATAGTTGTGGGTAAGCAAAATATATTTTTTTATAATTTTTTTTTGTTAGTCTATTTTTCTGGTTTTACTTTTACAGTAATTTGAAATATTGTTTTTGGAAATTCGTGAATAATAATGAAAGCAGTAAGACAAAACTAACAATATTGGGAAAAGTAGAATTCGATAGATGGCGCTCCGAAATGTCAATGTCATCTTAGCAACGAGTAAAGCAAATCAGCTGCCTTACAAGACCTTTGATATTTAAGTGGTTTTAGTTATTTTCAGGGTGTGTTTTGTGAAACTTTTGCTTTTTCTTTGATTGTGCTTTAGTATTTTGTGTTGTTAAACTAAATTTTGACTTCTAATATTTTTATTTTTGGAGTAATAGGTATGGTTGATATTTGTCAAAAATTGAACAAGTTTAGGTCTGATTTCGTGTTTTTATTTTATTTTTGATATAGTCATATCTATAAAAGTTACAGGGAAGGTACGTTTGTATTGAGTAATATTTTAAATCTTTAATACCAACTTATTTTCTCTTCGTTTTTGTAACTATGGATTAGGTATACACTGACTATTCAAAGTTTATTTGAATTTGTAAATGCTGAGCTTTCTTCTAGCTGCATAAATGAGGGACAGCCAATTTTAAATGCTGGCCATATATTTTTGCATGGTACCTATAGAGGAAATAAGTGACACTTTCATAAAAGTGCAATGAAAACAAAAAATAGAATAACATAACCTCTTCCATAATATCTCTGATTTTATAAAAATATAACCACAGTTGAGTTGAATAGAAAAACACAGTTTTAAGCTTGTCACTGACACAAAATTAAACAAATAAAGTACGAATTTACGTTAATTACGTTGACTTGCATATAATACAAAAACAATGCAAAACGAATTGCTTTATTCGTTGCGACAATTACAATTTTCTCCGCCAGAGGTCTTATTGAATTCTGCTTCTTCCAATACAAAACAATATATTCACCAATATTACTTTTTGGAAGCAAAACGTTGGTACCTACTGACAGACCTACTTTTACTAGACTAAATAAGAAAAAGGTAATGAAAAACGAAGAAGACTGGGAATTGAGAGTGTTCGAAAGTATACAGTGTGTGTGAAAAGTTTGATTAAAAATAATAGTTGTGTTGAAAATATAAAATTACGAAGTTGTGCTCAAATATCAAATATTATGTTGTCTCCAATTTATACACGATGTCCTTTACCAATCCACATTTAGATAATAACGGGGCATACAAAAGTCTTTAGTTATCAATCAAGGGTGTTCCAAAAATATGGTACAATAAAAGAGTAAGAACCACTAGTACCACGTCACTGGCATGTGTTTCGAGACGACAATAACCTACAAAAAATTTTAAAGCAGTCTGTATCTCATAAACTAAGAAGGTTAGAGAAAAGTTGCATTTAGGTATTTTAAATTAAATAATTCTCAACGATTTATTATGCCTCTAATTTACGGTACACCCTGTATAATCTGTATGAACGTGAAATATCAATACTTGATCTGGAAATCCCTCTATTTAAAGAACGTCACTGGTAAGAATATTTTAAATTAATGGTTAATCCATATCAGCCAATGTTTAAACTGTTTAAAGCTTCCTTTACACTCATTAATTAAATTTTATCTAATTTTAACATTGAACGAGGATTAATACACTTCAAAAAAGATTATTAGGTAGGTATATCAAAATTGCTGAGTGTGTGTGACGAAGGTTATTTATCTACATAGAATAATATAAATATTGTACCTACAACCAGTATTTAATTTTTTTTTAAATAGAATAAAAATTTCACCAAGCCAAGCCAAGCTTTTCATAGTTGACATCTCTGTAGATGCTTTTAGACCTTTGCTACCAAACGTATTTCAAAAATAGCCCGACGGCAAATAACGTGAGAAATTTCTTTTATAATGTATGTACACTAACAAAAAGTTAAATTCGTAAATATTTAGAAAAAAGAAGATAAAAAAAAATTTGAATTTTAAACAATTAAAATCAATATTCAGAACAGCTTCGAGTGAAATCGAATAAGAACAAGTTGAACAATAGAATAAGACTGATCCTTTAACTACTTTTTGTTTCCTACTTTCCAGATGGATATTTTATGAAATACGATTGTCCGAAATACCCCACTTTCGTTTTACGCTTTTACTTGCGTTTTTTATTCCTTTCACAAAGGAAAACCCTGCAATTCCTAAGCAAGTCTTCGAAAAAGGATAAAAAAAATCGTGTATAATTTCAAATATCGCTTCTCTTGTCATATTTATGGTACCATAAGAAATTTACGACCCTTCGAAGTTGAAAAACATGTGAAAATCCAATTTTTTGATCTCCTATAAATTAATATTTATAAAATTCTTTTTTCAATAACCTTTTTCGTCGACCATGTACTGACATATGATATTAACGTTCTCAAAACCAGACAAAATCATACATTAATGCATGATTCACCATTATCAACGATTTTCTGCAGACAACCCAACGCATATCTTATACAGGGTGAATCACGACTAACGGGACGGAGGTTTATGGCGAAACGGTAAAAAATTTGAAATGTTTGTCACCTTAGTAGTTTGTACATCCATATAGGCTACATTTTAAAATTATTTTGAAATATACAGGATGTCCCAATAAAGTGTGGCGTATCAAAGTTATATTTTTTCTTATGAAACACCCTATATTTGATTGCATTTTCTGATTGCACCTAAAAAATAAAGTACTGTTTCATAATGGTTCCCTATACCTAAATCCAGAGGGTTCCGAGTTATGCTGACTTTTTTAAAAATGTGAACATTTCGAAAAAAATTAATAACCCATTGATATAATCAATTCTAGCGAATTTCCTCTCACAGCTCAATAGTCGGACATTCGTTGAATGTATTCCACGATTGAGTACTAAACATCTCTTCACAGGGTGTTCAGAATTAACAGTTGAATTATTAGATCATTAAATGTGTTATAACGGGCTTATTTCAAATGGAACACCCTGTATTTTAATAATAAGTTTTCAGACAAAAGTATACTAAAATATTACGTAGATTTCAAAAATGTATTAATATACCTACAGGGTGTTCCATTTGAAATAACAAAGTTACAGTCGACTTCGGTAGAACCGGAAGTCGGCCATCTTTGAAAATATTTTAGTTGAAAAGATCGTATCCGAAAACCCAAACGAAGAAATTTTCATGATTTTACTATAAGTATTTTGCCATATACAGATAGTTTTCACTCGTCGTGGGACACCCTGTATATTGACATTTTGTAGGCAACCAAACATACAATAACGTCTTCAAAAATGATTAATAGTATAGAATACTTCTAGTTTTTTACTTACCTATCGTTTTATTTTATTAATCTACAAAATTATAATAATTATTAGTAATTAAGACATCCAAAAAAGAATTTAAGAAAAACGAAAACAGTGACATTTGAACTCTGTGACATTTCAATGTCATTATTTAGTTTTGACAGTTCTTACCTATGAAACAAATGAATATTTTTAGTTTTAAAATATTGAGAAAAACGAATACAACTGATAAAGTAGACAGAAAAGCTTTTTGTAACTAACACGATTTCTAAAAGGCCAATTACCAATCTCAAACATCAAAGCACTTGCTCTGCTCGTGTTGTTCGTGTGTTAAATTATCTTGATTGTTACTGGCCCTCATTAATACACTTGTTGGTTAAACAACTATTATTTTTTCTTTCCCAAACCCAATTATTTTAAGCGAAAAATTCCCGTTTTTATTCATGTCATGCTTTCGCCAGCTAAAACGTGGAAAATAGAATTCTTTTAATATACATTTTCCACATTCGAATTTGAATACAAACTACCAATTTTAGTCGTGTATTCTGGAATTTAGAACAAATACTCTATAATATGCAAGGGAGGAAGCTACTACTACAGTAAGAAGTTTTTGAAATTATCTAAAATCCCATCTTTTCATACTATTATTAAGTGTGGAGTGTTGAGAGCGAAAGATAAGGTATCTTATTTTAACCAACGAGAAGAGAATCGATCTCTCTATGTATCTGAATTTGTTTCTCTTAAATTAAATATATTCTCTGTTGTTTGCCTTTTCCGTCGACAATTTAGTGACTGCGCCATGTGAAGTTTTTATTTAATTAAATAAAACATATACGATATTGACATTGCTCTAGAAAGTCTGCCTGCCAACTAACTGACTTGCACTCAAACTTCAATTCCAGCTGGAGGTTGAAGTCCACACTTTTCAAAAAGGAAAACAGATATTTTCAAGTGTCATAAACTTCGAGCAATTTTTAGAAAAAGAAACCAATAAAATCATATAAGTTTGACAGGGATGATGTGAATAAACTTTTGATTGAAGTTTATGTAATGATAACTGCTGGAGCGTGTCGCTCTAGCGAACTCAATGTTGAATTGAGGAATAACATCATAATATTATTACTATTTCTGTGGAATGACATGTGAATTCACAGTGACTAAAAGTTACGATGAGGAGGTTTGTTATTTCAAATTTCATGGGAATCGTATTAAGACAAATTCAAAGGTTATGATTCAGTCCAAGTTCATTAATTTCCATATCCAAGTTTTACAAGGTGAAATCGAAAAGTTTTGAAATAAACATTGATAAAGATGAGGCTTCGAAATCTTTGAATACGACCCAGATCGAGCATATCTTTTTACGTTTCCGAATTTAATTGACTTCCTTGGCGGTGCTAACGAATGGAAAATTGTGTAACTTTTACGTAGTACAGCTCGTTTAACTGAAATATTATCCGGAGAAGATTTTATTCCTGTCTCGAAATTATGAGTTTGTATTACAAATTAAGCTTGAACATCTTTTTTTTTTACTTTTAAATAACTATGAAAACTGTTTCAATTTTAGTGTTTATGAAGATATTTTTGTTCTTAAATATATTCTAAACAACGCCTTTTGATACTGTTTTGAAAGAAGAAAGTAGCAATAGGGTACAGGCATAAATTTTGCTATTGGTGGGAATTGACGCTTTATCAGGTCTCCTAACACCTTTTTTGAAAAAAATATTAACTTTACTTTTAAAACGAGTTTAAAAATCATAAAATTTGAAAGTTCGCCAAAACCCGTTTTACGTCATAAAGATGGCTGCCGCAACCGTTGACGTCACTCCTTGTTTACGTTCTTATTCGTGTATCGTGTATCACGCTCTGAGTTTTTGTGACCTAATTTGTTTCTGAAAGCTTTTAAAAATGGATAAAGTCGAAAAAAACTTTTCATTTCAAGTATTGCATTGTTCCAGAGTGTAAATCGACGTCTATTAAAACTCCAGACGAAATATTTCTTACTTTACCTGGTGGCGCAAGCAAAAATGCACTTAAGAGAATGGCATTGTGGTTGCAAGCTATATATGCGTCGGAATAAAGACAATATTGCGACAAATACTACTGCTTTTGTTTGTGAAGACCATTTTAATGTAAGTGCCTAATTCTGTGTTGGTAATTTTGCTTCTTTAATAGTTAGAGGTTATGTACCTATATGTCTAGGAATAAACCATAAAAACATTTTTTTCTTACGACCTCACATCAAGTTTCCACTGAAAATGTGCAGATATATTATTCAACAGGAGTAAAATTCAGTGGTTTCCCAGTGGGTACCCGAAAAGCACGATTGAGTCATTTTTGAGCATATTCGTAAGAAAAATAGCGGTAACGGCTCGTGAGACAGTGACTTTCTTATACAGCGTCGAAATATGGTTAGTATATATTATGTATAATACACAGTTTAAATCGTACTCACGAAAATGCTTCAACTCCTTTTATTTCCTCTGTATTGAAGCAGCTGTTTGACTTAATAAATTCAAGCAGCATAAATGAGTATACTTTGGGCAAGTTATCAGTTTGTACTTTCACAAAACCTTCGCTAACCATATCTTTACTCACAAAATATGAAAGAATCGTCACTGAACTAGTAAATAAAATATTTTCTTCCTAAGGTTTCAAAATATCCTCGGAAATATCGAATATTTATGTCCACTTTCCACTTCACGTTGACTTTTAGAAATACAAAAAAGCACACAAACACGTAATGGTCTCAAACAAACATATAATAGTATATTATTCAACGATCGTGTAATGATGGCTATTACTCATGAGAATGAAGTTTGCGACGTGATCCGCAGGCGAACGTCGTAATCATTCGAGTGAGTAATAGCCATTACACGAAAGTAGAATACTATACTTTTTCTATGACTGAGTGTTCACCTATCAATTCAATCGAACGAGATATTTAGAGTATATTTTATTGAATAAACTTAATGCTTTATGTCAAACAATTCCATTTTGGAAACTACAATGAAAATTCATTTATTGCTTACAATATTGATGGTGAAATTTGAACAGTTGAATTCGTTTTCACTTTCTGTATCCATTCTAATAAAAAGTCAGCTCTAAACCACCTTCGGTAGGTAGGTATAGGTACTGTCAAAGTCAAATTATGACATTTCATAGCAAGTCTGATTCAAACATTACACCGAACATAGTCGTGTGTAATGGCATTCTTTGACGGTGATTGGCCAGATAGTCGTGTGTAATGGATCATTACACACGGGGCGTGGCTTGTTTTGTGTAATGCATCCAGTTACTCAACAAAAATGTTACATAAAAAGGGTCCATTTCTCAACAGTCATAGAAAAATGATATTTTTACATCGATGAAGCAATTAATAGTTAATTAAAATACAATATAAACACAAAACCACACATAACCTAGTGCAATACCACCGGCCATATTGACAAAAGTAATAACAAGGTATGACATCACACGTATATCATCGGTAGCGCTCGGAAACCCTCGGGTGTTAGTCGGAAAGTGCATTGAAATTTGAATTTTATTTTAAAATTCAGAAGTAATTTGAAAAATGGAAACTGGTTTATTTTCTATTATTAGTTATTTTTAATATCAACTTTACTATTACAAATGAATATCTAAGCAAAATATGAAACATGCGTCTACCCCATTATTGTTATTAAACTCAACAATGACTTTCAACACAAACATTTTCATTTTGCTCCAATTTGGTAATTGAAACATTATCACGGTTCATTTAGAAAAGACAAAAACCTTTCACCCAATCAATTCGTTGTCCTTATTTCTCGTATCCGAACTGAAAATAATTTCCTTTGATTAGAGAAATCCATCTTTGTTTCAGCTCACCGAAGGATGAGGACAGTAACCAACTATTTCCTCGTTAACCTCAGCACAGCCGATCTTCTCCTAACCACCTTCAACTGCATATTTAACTTCATTTATATGTTACAGAGGTAAGACAATTCCATATTCATCTATTAGTAGTACTACTAGTAATCATTTTTAGAGGTTTTATTGTATGTTTGGTTGCCTACACCACAAGTAGCTTGTCTAAAAGTTGTAGACTTGCAATTATGATGTTTATTACTAATTTCCAATCAGATATTTAATAATAATTGTGAATGAAAAACCATTTTTCATTTCCAACTTTAGAGCCCTATAGTTCGTTAACGAAGGGCGTGGAGAAAAAATTTTATATGAAGTACCCTAATTATTTTTAGTCTTTTTATCACCTCCCAAGTTTTGATATGCTTGTTCCAAATTCTCCAGCTATCAAAAGAAATATGTCTTGTCATATATTTCTAGTTAACTGTATAATGAGATAATAATGTGAGTGAAACATTGTCAGATAACATTATCTAATTTAATATATATTTACGCAGCTGTTTGATATTGTTTAGTTGAGTATAATACATCGAGTGATAATAATGAAATTAAGTGAAGAGCAACATAAGTTGATAAAGCGCATCGCAGCCGAAAACGACTTAAGTGATTTTCAGTTGGTCGAATCTTCTGGTTCAGGTAAAGGCGATAACTTTTTGGGAATTGTCAAGGCGCTCACTCTAACTGGCAAGAAAAAAACGTTGGAGTTGATATTAAAGTCGGCTCAAAGGAACGAAGCTTTCCGAAACGTCGCGCCCATCCATGCAATCTACGACAGAGAAATTTACTTGTACAAAAGAGTTTTCGAAGAATTTGAAAAATTCCAAGAGGATAATAACATCGCAGATCCTTTTAACAGTACAGCAAAATTGTATGGGTACTGCGCAAATGATGTAGAAGAATGTGTGGTTATGGAAAATCTAAAAACTGAAGGCTATCAATTGTGGGATAAGAGAGTCCCGATGAATCCCGAACATGTTAGAGCAGTTCTTATGGAATACGCAAAATTCCACGCAGTTTCTTTCGCTATGAAACAAAAAAATCCAAAGTTGTTCGATGATTTGACAGAATCGATTGGTAAATTCGTTTTCGACGAAGATAAATTTATGGAGCATGGCAAACATGTTTTCCAGGGCGGTTATGAAGCTTTAAAAGATGATGTGGAGTTATTTGCTTGTTTTAAAAGAGCTGGGGAAAAACTTGAAGATCTATATGCGACTGGATTTAAATCGAAGGAGTTCAAATTGGTTATAAGCCATGGAGATTGTTGGTGCAACAACTTTTTATTTAAATATCAGGTAAATATCTTTCAGAATGTGAATGATTCCTGAAGACTTCTACAACCAACCAGGTAGAGTTTATCCAAAGTCAGTTTGAGGATCATAAAATAAAGCAATGTTGTCAGATATATTTTCTGAAATTGTTAAGCTCACTATACATATATGTTTCCAATTACTTCAGTATACTGTTGGCTCGTGATGTTTTAAGAAAGCTAGTTTGGAAATGTTTAATAAAAAATACATAATATAAATTTATTTGTAAGCATTAAAAAAAGTCGCTCGAAACTGTTATAAGAAGAGAAATTAATTAGAACAACTTCATGTATACCCGCTATATTTAAGAAAATTTTAATATCTGGCAACGCAGCTGCAGGTGGCCAATATCGCAATCATCGAGTAAAATATTGCTTATAATATTAAAGAGTTCGGATCACTTCTAATGCGGTCCAATATAACACAAAAAATTTCATGGGATAGGGTGAATGCATTCTTCAAACCCTTTTAAACGATTTGTTTACTCTCATAGGCGTGCGCCGATTCTGTTTGTATATTTATATGTACATTTAAAATAATATAGTAGTATCTATTTCTTGGTTGAGTAAGTTTAATGAATTAATAATATAATATTTATTGAGTGAATTTATAAACAAAATTTATGCACGCCATTGGGCGGCTTTTTTCTTCAATGGGATTAAAAATATGGGTCATCAAATTAACATTAGATAGACTTTAATACAGGGAAGGGATTGGCTAAATAGGTTGTAGTCAGACAATAAGCCCAAGAGGCTTTGGTAGTGCCGGCGAAGGGACGGTTCCTTTAAAAAAACCTCCAGTTTAAGTGAATGTCTCCCATTTATATGTACAGTGTGGAAGAGCCAAATTTAAAGGAAGTATTTTCCAACAAAGTCCTAATTTTTGAGAACCAAACGTACTAAATCCAGTTTTTTTTCAGGACTCTAAGGATCTTAAAACACCGTCAAGTTTGAGAATTCTGGATTGGCAATTATCGTCTCTTACAAGCCCAGCTCACGATATATGCTACTTTTTACTAACAAATAGTTGCCAGGAAGTTTTTGACAATTTCGAAAGTTACTTAAATCTTTATTATGATACGTTGAAGATGCAACTTGAAAATTTCAATTGTGACGTGGAAGAATTGTTTCCTAATTCCACCTATAGGGATCACGTGAAAAAGTTTATGGTGTTCGGTATTCAAATGAGCATCAGTATTTTGAAATTGGCCTTATGTGATCCAGAAGACGCGCCAGATTTTGAAAAAAATGCAAATGTTATGGAGAAAATTAATATGAGCGATAAAAACATGGAAAGTTATAGAAATAGACTGAGTATGATAATTCGTTTTGTTAACGACAATAAATTTGTATGATTTGATAATTAAAAAAAAAAAAAATATGAAAATTGTTTTTTTCGTGTGTGAAAATTTTTTCGTTTTCCAAGCAAGAAAGTTATTTCCAGCAATTTTTCTTGGCCCTTTTTACTTGGGAATTTTTCGTCCTAAATTCGAAACATGATTAGTTTCTGATATATACAGATTGCGAAAATCCTTTTTGGAACCCTCGTTGTATACAAGTGCGAAAAGGAAATTGAAAGAAAAAAGCTTAAAAGTGAGATAAAGAATAATTGTGCGCAGTCATCAAGGCGTGTACTTAATTCCAGATGCCCCCCATTTTAACCGCTGTTGCCAGAAGCGCATATTAATTTGTACAAATGATATTTTTAACTCGTTTTCGTTGACTTTTTTTCGAAGTCATGCATAATAGGTAAAACTAAATGTTTCTAGAAAAAATTATGGCTTTTATCATGAATTTTTTTTCTAAATCTATACAACCAATATCTTATGAGATATGGCCGCTCGCTACCCTCATCTGATCACCCTGTACATTTAGTTGTTCCTAGGTAGTTTTTTTACTAGGCGGGTATAGTTTATCCAATGTCAGTTTGAGGACCATAAAATGAAGCAATGTTGTCAGATATATTTTCTGAAATTGTTGGGCTCACTATACATAATATGTGTCCCATTACTTCGCAGTATGCTGTTAGCTCGTGATGTTCTTAGAAAGCTAGTTTGGAAGCATTAAAAAAAATCGCTCGAAATTGTTATAAAAAGAGAAATCAATTAGAACAACTTCATGTATGCCTGCTATATTTGAGAAAATTTTGAATATCTGGCACCGCTGCTGCAGGTGGACAATATCGCCAATCATCGAGTAAAATATTGCTTATAATATTGAAGAGTTCGGGTCACTTCTAAGGCGGTACACTATAACATAAAAATTTTTATGTTATATGGTTCGAATTTATAAAAAAAATTTATGCACGCCATTGGGCGGCTTTTTTCTTCAATGGGATTAAATATACGGGTCATCAAATTAACAATAGATAGACTTTACGAACCCTTCATGTTTCATTTCCTCCCTTTCTTCCTCTCTCCCTCCCTTTCCATTATTTTTAATGAACGCTATTTGGTAAAAAATTTAGCTCTCGTTAGACAGTTTTGTACAGATCGCATCTTATAAATAACAGTGTACATAATATTATTTAACAGTCTACCAAGCTCATTTCTAGAGTACATTTTTAGTTGTTCCTGTGGGAGGGTGCAAACCTTTCATGTTTTATTTTAAAGGTATACAATTCAGTGTCAAATTTCATGTTTAAAAAGCATAATAACGGATCTTGAACTTTGATATTTTTAAATTTTTGATTGTCGGTTAATGTATCACTTTTCTAAATTTTATCAACTTCATCTTGGAAACACTTGGTATATTTTGCAGATACGAAGAAAATGAGTAGACGAAAATTATCTATATGTATTTTAAACAAACACTCCTATAATTTAATAGCAATAAATTATGAAGGATGAATTTAATTTTTCAATCAGGCGAAGATATCATCAAAACCAGTTACATGTTTATAACGTAATGGAAGTAAGAGAGAACTGAATTGTGCAACTTCACTGTATTCATTGTGGTACAAGGTCTATTCTATGATGATTACATTTGGTTATCTAATATGATATATAGACAAGATTTGTAGAATTAATTCAGTCGAGTGATGAATATTAAGTGATCAAAATGGAATTTAGTGAACAGCAACAAAAATTAATAGATCGCGTAGCAGCCGAAAATGGTTTTAGTGACTATAAGTTGGTTAAAAGTCCTGGATCGATTAAAGGTGATAATTTTTTGGGAATTTTAACCGCTATTACTTTAACTGATGGAGAAAAAACTTTGGAGTTGATTTTAAAATCTGCGCATACAAATGAAGCTTTTAGAAAGAACGCGCCAGTCCACGGATTTTACGATAGAGAAATTTATTCTTACAGAAGAATTTTTGAAGAATTTAAAAAATTCCAACAAGATAATAACATCGCAGATCCTTTTAACAGCACAGCGAAATTATATGGTTATTGTATAGACGATGCGGAAGAATGTTTACTGATGGAAAATCTAAAAACTGTAGGCTATCAATTGTGGGATAAGAGAATCCCGATGAATCCCGAACATGTTAAAGCAGTTCTTAAAGAGTACGCAAAATTCCACGCAGTATCTTTCGCTATAAAACAGAAAAATCCAAAGTTGTTCGATGAATTAGCAGAGCCGATTCACGGAAATGTTTTCGAAGAAGTGGAAATTATGAACAGCGAAGACAAGCTCAATGCGTATGTAAAAGCTGTCATGGAAAATGGTTATAAAGCTATGGCAGATGATGCTGTTCTTACGGAATGTCTAAAACGGATCGAAACAAAGGCTTACGATTTATTTTCCAATGTTTTCAGAAAGGAGGAATACAAATTGGTCATTAGTCACGGGGATTGTTGGTGTAATAATTTTTTGTTCAAATATCAGGTAATTGACTTCAGGAACTTTCATAATGCTTCAGGGCTTACCTTCAATTTAAATATAACAAATAATAAGTAGATTTGTTCTATATTTGCTGTCTACTTTTCCATAATAAAACGCGCAATTGACGATAAAATTTTGTATGTACCACGCCAGTAAAGAGTCTTTATCGGACTCGCCTGTTATTCGCCTCACTTTACTGCCTTGGTACATAAATAACTATTTTTTCATTACATAATGTCAGTAGTGAAATGAATAAAACACTTCACAAACAATATTCAATAATTATACAAGTTACTGCTTCTGCTTTTTCCCATGAAAAACGTTCAGTTTGATAATTCATAAATAAATTTTCTCCGCGACTAAATAATATAAATAATAACGCACAAATTATTTTTACATATTCAGCTACATAATGATATATATTCTTCACACCAGTGAATAATGAAAAAGCACATTCTATTATTATCATAATTCACGCTTAAATTAATTGAAATGAATAAATCAAATCGATTCTGACAGCGCGTCGTTTGAAACGTCAAAATAATGATAGAATCATAATTTTACGTATTATTTAGAGAAAAAATGGACAACAGTAGTTATATTTAGTTATAACTCCCAATTATCATTTATAAAATCATTTTTGAAAATAAACATGCTCTATAGCCTAGTGGTAGAAATAGTTGACTCTGGCGCGGACGATTGGGGTTCGATCCTCACTGGAAGCTTTCTTTTTTCAGTCGTGGAAAAAGTATAGTCTTTTACTTGTGTATAATGACTAATATTCACTTCATCTGCGTGAATAATAGCCATCATTCTGCACTCGTTGAACAATATACTATTCTACATCATTTTCTGGCATCCACTTCAAAAATTGGTCATATTTTTTTGTTCTATAAAGTCTCAGTAACAGGTTTTGCGTTGCCTTTCCAGGCTTCTCTGCAATTTTGTCATTTTCAATAATATATTAATATTCATCTCCCTAGCAACAAAAACGTATAATAATGTCAAGGTAACATCGCAGGTAAAAATAAAAAATTGGTAGGTACTTGAATCAAATTAAATTGAAAAAAAAAATTTAAAAACGAACTGGTATGACCTTAAAGTTTGTATGCATCAAGAATCAGTTAATTACCCTCAGGCTATCAATTCAATATTAGAACTAGCTTTAAATCTAACAATACGCATAAACAAAAAAAGTAACAACAAACATTTCCAATATAAGCGCTATCCCAATAAAAACCGTTCCTGGAAAGTGCACTTCACTGGATTCCATTTCTAGTAGACTATCATATCGTTGGAATGTCATAAAATGAAATATTCCATTTCACATTTTGCCAGAGATATGATCTACTATGAATGTACTTAATAAAAATTTGATAACAAAGTTTTGCAGTCTTAAACTTCAAAATATTTTTGAATAAAAAAGCATTGTGGTTCAAATTGGTTCAATTCCCAAATATTAGGAGAGAAAATAATGAATAATATACCACAAGGAACATACAAAATATATTTAAATGTTTTACTGTTTGGTTTGTTAAATAACATAATATTTAAATGATAATTGAATTATCTGCTTCAATAAAGATAAATTTAATTTAAATATAATTATATAGAACATTAATTGTTTAAACTGATAAGTCGGTAAAAGCAAAAAATGATTTGTTATTCGATAGAAGATAATAAAAGTGTTGCGCAAGTTCAAAACACTCGGTTTAATTATATATTTTATGATAAAATTTTCAAAATAGGAAGAAACGAAGTATTTCTGTAATTTTTATTATTTATAAAATGCGACATAGGGATTCCTGTACAAGACCGTCAAATTATCTGTCTGTCTATTTTGACATACAGATTGCGAAAAAGCTTATGGAATCATGGACGATACAAGGACAAGCAGGACAGGAAAAATATGGAAAAACCAGCTTGAAAAAGAAAGAAAGAATAATTGTGCGTGGTTAGCGAGGGTGTATACTTATTTCCCGAAGCTGGCCGAGTGTTCATTGCCCCCTTTTTCAACCGCTGTTGTCAGAAGCGCAGATTAATTTGTACAAATGATATTTTTGTCTCGTTATAGTTGACTTTTTTTCGAGCTCATGCACTATTAAACACTTTTATCCGGCAACAGAGTCCTGTTGTGAACATACTGAATACCACTAACTAGTGAATTCTCTCTGTAAAGGACACTTTAGCCTGATGATAGTGTTTTTAGTTTTACCTAATAATAACAAACAAAGATGTTGCATAACGTTGCCGAAATATTTAAATTGTCTAGTTGGATAAAATGATTTAGATAATAAATATTGCAAATATTAATGTGGTTGAAGCCCCGTCTAGAGTAGCCGTCTGCCTGAACGACCCTATGCCCAATAAACTCAGCACGAATCTTAGCAGGAGATTGTGAAAATTTGTAAGTTCTTAGTTAACTTTTTCTCCACTATTTTGAGCTTTTTCAGGTGTCCATTCAGGCGACAAAGTCCCTTTAGGTTCCCTGTTAAAACTTTAAGCGCAGTTTTACTTTGACTTATGCGTTTATTTTATCTCAAAAGGTTGTAGTCAACTAGAAGAATCTTTGATTGTATGAGCCCTACTAGATCTTTCTAATAATCAGATCTTCTCTTTCTCTCGACTTCACCTATTTCTACAAGTTTGCGGGAACTTTAAAATACCAATTTTTTCAGGATTCCAAGGATATTAAAACTCCTACAAGCTTAAGAATTCTCGATTGGCAGTTAACATCTCTTACTACCCCCGCTCTCGATATATGCTACTTTTTACTAACAAACAGCTGCCAGGAAATTTTGGACGACATCGAAACTTATTTACAACTCTATTATGACAGCCTGAAGAAGCAGCTTGAAGATTTTAATTGCGACATTGAAGAATCGTACTCTTTTTCCACTTATAAAGAACATGTAAAGCAGCTGATGGTTTTCGGTGTACATATGAGTATTATGATATTGAAAATAGTCGAGTGTAATCAAGACGAAGCACCAGATTTCGCTGAAAGTGGCGACTTCACCAACAGTATGAATTTCAATGTACGTAATATGGAAAGTTACAAAAAAAGATTAAGTATGATTATTCGTTTTATAAATGATAATAAATATGTGTAAATTTACCTGAAATTATTATGTAATAAAGAAAAATGTAGAATGACATTGTTTTATTTTATCTTTGATAAATTGCAGGTGTGATTAAATTTGTATAATTATGCTTAGTCAGTGATGTAATTTTGCGACGAAAATTACCTAGATACAAAGTACAAGGGCTTCAAATTTATCTATAATTAATACAGCGTGTCCCACTATAAACTAAACTTATTACTCGAAAATGGATGAAAGCATTTTTGAAACGGAATTATCGGTTTATTTTAAATACAACACCTTATATTTTTTAATACCATTTCTCCCCCTTACCAAATGTGTATACATTGTCAGCATATACTCAAGTTTTTAGGAAATGAAACATGTCAATAACTATCAAACGTAAATGATCAAATTTTAACAGTTTGGAAACTTTAAAACTCGAAAATGAGATTATACACAAGTAAAAGACTATACTTTCTCCACGAATAAAAAAATGAAGCTTCCAGTGAAGATCGAACCCCAATCGTCCGCGCCAGAGTCAACTATTTCTACCACTAGGCTATAGAGCATGTTTATTTTCAAAAAGGGATACGTAACATACAGTTTTAATCGAAACCCTTACATTTATAGATTATAATTGGGAGTTATAACTAAATATAACTACTGCTGTCCATTTTTTCTCTATCATTATTTTGACGTTTCAAACGACGCGCTGTCAGAATTGATTTGCATTATTTGGTATTTGACGTTTTAAAAGAGACGATTTGATTTGTTCATTTTAATTAATTTAAGCGTGAATTCTGATAATAATAACAAGTGATTGGCTAACGAGAGTGTAGAGCTAGCTGTAGCTAAATATGTATGATTGTGCGTTATTATTTCGTGGAGAAAAATGTTTAAATTTTACATGACTCGGTTTACAAGTCTCAAAAATCGTCTAATAGGGGAGCGAGGGGCTTGTTGTAACAGGGGTAAGTAGTAACAGGCCCTTTTCACTAGGATCTTAAACGCTATTAAAGTATTTCTTTGACTCTATTTAACCTATAAACCGCGCCGCATCATGTTGCCACAGCCAATGTTCCGCCGGCCGGCGCAGTGAGCGGAAATGTGCACGTGCTTCATTTATGCCAGGTAATATAAAATTGTACTATCGTAAAATTTCGGTTTGCGTATTTAATATCGACTAATTTCAAATTTTCTATATCTTATTTCCATTCAAATTTATCTATCTCTGATAATGTGTAACAGTTTTTATGATTGCTAAATTGTTTAAATAGTTATCTTGATAAATGTTGAAAATCATACCATAGGGTTAGTTGTAACAAAATCCCGGGGCTTGTTGTAACGTGTTACTACATAATACTTTGTTAGATAGCTTTTAAGAAGAGATAATTACGAGCATACCTTGAATAATTTAATTACTTACTGTGATTTAAAAGTGCCATGATGATTATAAGTAGTGTTTAACTAAATAAAACTGTTAATTACTCAATTTTTAAGTGTTGATTACTAAAAAAATGTATTTGAGTTGATTTTTGATAAGAATTACGTAATACTTACTTTATAAAGATGTCAATTTAAAAAAAAAACAAAGAATAAATGATTAGAGGTATTATTGTCGTTTTTTTTGTCGTTACTACTTGCCCCGGTAGATGTTACAACTTGCCCCAAGCACGAGGTAAGTTGTAACACCGCACTTCTTCTAGAAAATAATTGATTGTAAAATAATGACCAATAGTTATGGTATTATTTTTACTTGATTTAATAGAGGAAGAGTTACAGTATTCATCCATCTTTATTTAGTAGAAATTTATTCAATAGATTTCAAGATATATTAGTTTTAATGAAAACTGTTACAACAAGCCCCTCGCTCCCCTAAGCATTTATGATCACTACTGACATATAAATTATTGATTCAATTATTAATTAACAAATTTTTTTTCAAGGATTGTGGGAATAAATTATCCAGTTTACGCATCATAGATTGGCAGATATCAACTGTAACCTCCCCTGCTAATGACATTTGCTATTTCCTCTTTGCGAATAGCTCAAAATTAGTTTTGGAAAACTACGAATTTTACTTGAAATTGTATCACGATACTCTTAGCGACCAATTGCGTCATTTCGGTTGTGATCCAGAGGAAATATTTCCCTATTCACTTTTAGAAAGTCATTTGAAAGTTTTTATAGTTTTTGGTGCTTATACGAGCATCATGATTTTTAAATTGATGTATTCCGAATCGGAAGAAGCTCCAGATTTTGCTCAAGATACAGAAAACGATAATTTCATTGAAAAGTTGAATATTGACATTAAAAATGAAAGCGGGTATGTCGAACGTCTTAAAACAATGCTGAATGTTTTGAATGATAACAATTTAATTTAATTTAGATTTTTCTAAATAAATGAAATTGTAAATTTTTTTTCAGCGCCACATACTTCTGTGAGTATTGTTAATAATAAATTGTACTTTATTAAAGATTGTTCTAAATTTTAAAAATCCGCTTTTACTTATCAAGCAAACTGCTATAAATAGATTCGTAATTTCTATACCAAATGTTGGCATTTATTATTCTTACACTTCTACAGGGTGTAACTGAAAGGTAGGTCATCAATTATACCACATATTTTAGGGTTGAAAATAACTCGATCCAACCCAAATTACCCTAGTACAAATGTGCCTGCGAAAAAGTTACAACCCTTCGAAGTTACCAAATGAAAATTGATTTCTTCAAATATTTCGACAGTTGTTTGACATATTAAAATAAAAGTTGACAATGGCTCTAATATTACCCAGGATCTGACAGGGAAAAATTTGGATTGTGAACAAAAAATCCTAAGCTGGATGTACACTGCCATAGTGAGACCAATTATCATTTATGGAGAGTAGTAGAACTAGTCTATTGACAACGAGAGAAAACCTCTCCGAAATTCAAAGACTAGCTTGTATATGCATTACAGGAGCAATGAGAACATGCCCAACGACGGCAATTGAAGTAAGTTTCAACCTCACCCCTCTACATATGGTGGTGGAAAGTGTTGCAGAAAGAACAAGATACAGACTAAGTAGTGAAGGAATCGTTAGAAAATGAACCACCTCTTCACTTCTTAGAAATCAGTCAACCTGGGACATGCCACGAGACTGATACGAGTCTTGGCAACTCATCAATTGTATATAAAATAATAATGCGAAGTCCCTCGTATACATATCAAACAGTTAACAAAAAATATAAAGAAAGTGAACAAACAAAAATTCTTAACCGAAAAAAAATAAACAAATAGTTTATTAGTAATTCAATAGTGCGAAAATATTCATTAAAATATAATTAAGATCGCTTAGGCCGGCGACACAAGTTACTTGCTTGACTAGTCACGGTAACCGCGCGGCGTTACTGAAAAATTTATTGTTCTGGAGCAAAGTAAGACGGCTTATGGTATGTTTCCGACAAGGCATACAAAGATCGCGACAAAAAAATTACTGTAATGTATGGCTGAAGATTTTAAAAGAAACATGTCCTAACCAGTCTAACCACAATTCAGGAAAAAAGGAGAGATTGCATCAACATCTCACTAATTCGGCTCAAGTTTCGTTTAGCCGATATCAGTTACATAGAATATTGGCTTAAAGGATGATTCTATACAGGGTGATTCATTAAGAATGTCCAATCTCTGAACTGTAGATTCTAGACCTCAAAATATGATGATTCTGCTCAACATGCCTTATGTAAATATTGCTGGTTTCCGAGATACGGGGTGTTCTGATAATTTGATATTCAGAGATCTTTACGAAAGCAGACCATAAAGTGTATTGAAGTAAATGTTGGGCATTTTGAGCATTTGCTTTGAAGTTTTTCATTTTTGTTTACAAATTTGTTATTGTTACATATTTAAGGAATAATAAAATTGAAAAATTGTTACATATTTAAGGAATGAAAAAATTAAAATTTATTGAACTTTCTAGAAGCAAATAACTCGATAACCGATTGAGTTACACGAATCAAAGAAGAGTAACTTTTTTTTGTAGCATTTAACGCTTTTTAATATTTTTTTATTATTTTAGTTGTAAGTTTAGCCCAAAAAAAGTTTACTTTGATTTAATTAACACAAACAAGTGTAACTAGCGCCCTCTATTAGCAATGTTGAATTGGAGTTCAAATTATGATTCCTCATGCCAAAAAAACGTAAAATTGCCAATTTTCAAAGAGAAATTGTGAAAACATAAAAAATTATTGCGAAAATCAAAATTTAGATTTAAAATTTGAACACCCCGTATCTCGGAAACTAGCAATATTTGCATGAGGCATGTTGAGCAGAACCATCATATTTTGAGGTCTAGAAGAATTTACAGTTCAGAGATTGGACATTCTTAATGAATCACCCATAAGAAAGCTAGCACTACATAATTTGATTTTTGCCACGGAAATTCTTCGTTTCTGAGAAAACTCGAATTTTTCATTTTTCTATTTATAATTAAAATTCGAAACTTTACGGTGTTTTTATTTATGGAATGATGCAAAAACATTTAATATAACGACCCGAACTAATTTTTATTCGAAAATGTATTTTTATCACAATAATTTTCATTGATTTTTCCGGGTTTAGAAAAGCCGAAATGTGATAGGAAGATAAAAACTACATATTTTTGTTTGATTAATAATTTGCTATAACTTTTCTATATAACTTTTTCCGCGGAAATTTATCATAAGGGTGGTATGGATTTTCGTTTTTTTTTGCTTTGTTGACAATTTTTTTTTAATTTTCGTATTTTTTATTGACCATAGCGATATTAAGTTGATAATAATCAATATTATTCATTGATCTGTGTCAAAGGTTGAGAAGAGGATCACTGCATAGTGGTGAAAGAACGCATTTCCGCGCATTTTCATTTTCATATCGGTGCTTAAAAATAACTCTACAATATAAAATACCTAACATTAATTTTTCATGTATTTCATTTCGTTACTTCTAAGCCCCATTCGAAAAATGGCAATAGCGCATTTCCGCGGCAAAATTTTTTCAGTAATATACTCCCTCAAGTACCTAGATGACAAAAAAAATATTTTTCCTTTTTCTTTTTCAACAAATTTCGGCTAAACGAAACTTGACCCACTAATTCTTCGAGAGACGTGATGCTAATTTTGTAGTGGTTGAAAAAATTTTCAGGATATTCTGTCAACTATAGGAAAAGACAATGAAGAACATTCTTCAAGCGCGGTTTGTGTAGAGGATGGACCTTTTTCGCTTCGATTTTTTAGTTTGACCGCGCGGTTGTAGCCGCAAATGTGACGCCGGCCTTAATTATTTAGCAAGGTAAAAAGACACATATCTGATTAATATTATTTACCTACTCAGTCGAAAGAAATATTCCAAGTAATTAAAATGGAATTGAGTGAAGAACAGCAAAAGTTAATAGATCGCGTAGCAGTTCAAAATGGTTTTAGTGATTATAAGTTGGTTAAAAGTCCTGGTTCGATTAAAGGTGATAACTTTTTGGGAATTTTAACCGCTATTACTTTAACTGATGAAGAAAAAACTTTGGACTTGATATTAAAATCTGCGCATAAAAATGAAACATTCCGAAAAACAGAACCAATCCATCTGTTCTACGAAAGAGAGATTTATATGTACAAAAGAGTATTTGAAGAATTTAAAAAATTCCAACAAAATAATATTTTTAACAGCACGGATATTTTTAACAGCACAGCGAAATTGTATGGTTATTGTATAGAAGATTCGGAAGAATGTTTACTGATGGAAAATCTAAAAACTGTAGGCTATCAATTGTGGGATAAAAGAGTCCCGATGAATCCCGAACATGTTAGAGCGGTTCTTGTAGAATACGCAAAATTCCACGCAGTATCATTCGCTATGAAACAAAAAAATCCAAAGTTGTTCGATGATTTAGTAGGACCGATTTACAAAAATGTTATAGAAGAAAGCGATACGATGAATACCGAAGAAAAGCTCAATGTGTATGTGAAAACTGTCATGCAAAATGGCTATAGAGCTATGAGCGATGATGCTGTTCTTACTGAATGTTTAAAACGGATAGAAACTAAGGCTTACGAAGTGTTATCCGTTGTTTTCAAAAAGGAGGAATACAAATTGGTCATTAGTCACGGGGATTGTTGGTGTAATAATTTTTTGTTTAAATATCAGGTAAATATATTTTTTTGTAAAGTAATAATCGTTATGTCAGTAGTGACGAAATATATAAATAAACACAAAAATATGAATTATTGATAGTCCATGTTTTGGCAAGAATTTGAATGAAAAATTATTTTTTTTTATATAAAAATTACCGGTCTGAATCGAAAAAAATATATACAGGGTGTTTTCGAATGACATTTACAACGTTTGCATGTGGTAAAATTGGATAAAATGATAAGTGAGGATTGGGGGGTCCAGCTCATTTACTTTTCGAAATACGGGGTGTTGAAGTTATAAAAATTTAAATGTCTTTATTTGATAATTTTGAAATGGATGAATATAAATTGATTTGATATTTGGCAGGTTGTTTTTAAATGTAAGAAAGCATATTTTGATGAAAAAACATTTGTCAATTCTTGATCCAGTGGTGTACATTTGGAAAAATATGTCACTTTTCTCCTTCCATTTTCCACGCCACTGGCATTTGTAGCTATTTTCAATTATTTTTGTATTCCTTAAGGTTTTTCACGTGAAAAACACATTTCCTTTACATATAAAAAAATTTGTAGTTTTCAAGATATTCAATGTTTTCATGAAGTCTGCAACCCAATTTTTTAATAATAAAATTAAAAAATATTTTTTTTGTATTTTTTTTAATAATCTTTAAACTACTAATGGTTGAATATGTAACAGGAACTTATTTGTGAAGCAGGAATGCATCCTAAACATTTGGAGAAGACTCTCAAAAATATTTGTCCAAACTTGTGCTTTTATTATTGGAAATGATGTTGCAAATTTCATGAAAAAATTGAATGTGTGTGTGTGAGGTTGTGATATTGACTGCGGATCCTTGCGGTTCCATTAGCCTAACCAATTTACCAATTTTTAATTTTTTGACTTACCATAGTTCTACCATACATTAATATTTAATTCATATACTAAATCTAAATATATATACATTTTATAATATGATATCTTAAGCTACATAATCCCTTTTTCTTTTTAATCATTATTTATTTATTCATTTTTTTTTCTAATTTCTTTTTTTTTTTTTCTAATTTTTTTGTTCACATTTATATATATATTTTTTGAATTGCACAAGGATACTTTTCACGCTAAGGTGCCTTTTTTAGCGACTTAACACACACAAAACGGGCAACGGATAGGAAGGAAATATATTAACACGAGGATAGACAAGAGGAGCTTAATTGAATATCTTGAAAACTACAAATTTTTTGATATGTAAAGGTTATGTATTTTTCACGTGAAAAACATTGAGGAATACAAAAATAATTGAAAATAGCCAAAAATGCTAGTAGCGTGGAAAATGGGAGGAGAAAAGTGACATATTTTTCCAAATGTACACCACTGGATCAAGAATTGACAAATGTTTTTTTATTAAAATATGCCTTTTTACATTTAAAAACAACCTGTCAAATATCAAATCAATTTATTCATCTATTTTAAAGTTATCAAATAAAAACATTTAAATTTTTATAAATTCAACACCCCGTATTTCGAAAAGTAAATGAGCTGGACCCCCCAATCCTCGTATAATTTTATCCAATTTTACGAGAAGTATCTACATACAAACGTTGTAAGTATCATTTGAAAACACCCTGTATATTTATGGATTATACACCTCCATCCGTTTCTAACCAATCAAATGCCTTTTTTTCGACCAATCAGAAAGCAAATCTTACTAATTATTTCCTTCCTATTAATTTTGATCAATCGCTATCAAGAATTGGTATTTCAAAAATAAATTTCAAGTGGAAAAAAAACCTAACAGCTGTCAACTTAGTTGTAGGTAGTTTTTCCTGAAAAAAAATCGAGAAAATTACAAGTTTGAGTTTGACAAGTTGTCAGCTTGAAAGTTTACTGTTTTTATAATTATTTTAATTAATAGTTATTTATGCAACAAGTGCAAAAAGTGAGTGTTTTTTGCACGCGACGTGAAATTGTCCAACGAGGTCTTTAGGCCGAGTTGGACAACACGTCGAGTGCAAAAAACACGTTTTGCAAGAGTTGCATACAATATTTTTTCTAAATTCATGCAAAAACTGGAAAATTAGAATATAAATATGTTAAGAACCTAACCTTACCTAATCAAACTCAACCCGTTCTTCTTTTTTTGTATCTTTATGGCCTCCACCATGTCAGTACTCAATCATAGCTGGTTTTCGCCTTGACCATTTAAATTTTAAATAATTAAAGATTTTTGCAATAATTGTAATTCGTTGAGACTAAGTAGTAAGATATACATATGTTATTGTTGTATTAAAGCAGGATCAGATACTCGCTATGGATTTTTATTTAATTTAAATGTTCATGTTTGTCATTAATCATCACAAAACTGACACAAGAATGACAGATGAGTGCAACAAAATATTTTATTGCACTAGTGCAATAAAGTACCACTTTTTGCATTAAATGTGGTTCACAAAAGTGTTGTTTTTTGCATGAATGTAGAAAAAAAAATGTGGTATTGAAATAGAATGTTTATTCAACTCGGCCCACCTGCTATAGCCAATTTTCAGTCATAATTTTGTTAATTTTTGTTTTTTATAAAATAATTTCGAAATCTTCCATTTCCTTGTATGTTATTTGACATTTTTGTGACAAAAAGTCTCGCGTAATTTTTACGGATATTTCATACTAAAATGTCAAAAAAATATTCAACTCTTGTGATATAACTAATGAATATCAAATTTTTGAATACCTGTAACGACTAATAATTGACATTACACCTTGCAGTGCATAATTATCTAGATTAACTTTCGCTAAAACCGCTAAAACCAAATACTGACTTATAAATAATTGATTTTATTATACAATATTTAATAACAAATTAATTTTTTTCAAGGATTTCCAAAATGAAAGTGAATTATCCAGTTTACGCATCATAGATTGGCAGATATCAACTGTAACCTCCCCCGCTAATGACGTTTCCTATTTCCTCTTTGCAAATAGCTCAAAATTAATTTTGGAAAACTACGAAATTTATTTGAAATTGTATCACGATACTCTTAGCGACCAATTGCGCAATTTCGGTTGTAATCCAGAGGAAATATATCCGTATTCAATTTTCGAAAATCATTTTAAAATATTCGCAGCTTTGGGTGCTCATACAAGCATGATGATTTTTAAATTAATGAATACCGAATCGGAAGAAACTCCAGATTTTGCTCAAGAATTAGAAAACGATAGTTTCGTGAACCAGTTGAGTTTTGACATTAAAAATTTCGCTGGGTACGTGGAACGACTCAAGATAATGTTGACAGTGTTAAATGATAACAATTTGGTTTAATTATGTTTATTAAAATTATAAATTTTTTCTTTTAGCACATAATATAATATGTATTATTGATAATAAATTGTCTTTATAAATTAGAGGTTGTTCTTGATTTTAAAAGTTCCCATTTGCATATTAAACAATCTTACCAACGTTTAAAACGTTACTTCTTCCAAATTTATCACTTTGAAATGGCAGCCGTCAAAATGTGTCACTTTATAATGGGACTCCCTGTATTGCCAACTAATAATTTTGCTTGCGCTAGTGTGTCTAATCTATAGAGATACAAGGTCATTGATAATTATGCTGAGTCATCTAATATGATAAATACACATGATTTGTAGTATTAATTCAGTCGAGTGATAGATATTAAGTGATCAAAATGGAATTTAGTGAACAGCAACAAAAATTAATAGATCGCGTAGCAGCTGAAAATGGTTTTAGTGACTATAAGTTGCTTAAAAGTCCTGGATCGAGTAAAGGTGATAATTTTTTGGGAATTTTAACCGCTATTACTTTAACTGATGGAGAAAAAACTTTGGAGTTGATATTAAAATCTGCGCATAAAAATGAAGGTTCTGGGACCAGTGAACTAGTACACGGATTTTACGATAGAGAGATTTATATGTACAAAAGAGTATTTGAAGAATTTGAAAAATTCCAACAAGATAATAACATCGCAAATCCTTTCAACAGTACAGCAAAATTGTATAGTTATTGTATAGAAGATTCGGAAGAATGTTTACTGATGGAAAATCTAAAAACTGAAGGCTATCAATTGTGGGATAAAAGAGTCCCGATGAATCCCGAACATGTTAGAGCGGTTCTTGTAGAATACGCAAAATTCCACGCAATATCATTCGCTATGAAACAAAAAAATCCAAAGTTGTTCGATGATTTAGCAGGGCAGATTTCCAGAAATTTTTTCGCAGAAGGGGAAATAGACAAAATGAATGGGTATATAAAAGCTGTCATGGAAAATGGTTATAAAGCTATGGCAGATGATGCTGTTCTTACGGAATGTCTAAAACGGATCGAAACAAAGGCTTACGATTCATTTACCAGTGTTCTCAAAAAGGAAGAATACAAATTGGTCATTAGTCACGGGGATTGTTGGTGTAATAATTTTTTGTTTAAATATCAGGTAAATATATTTTTTTGTGAAGTAATATTCGTTATGTCAAAACCTATAAATAATTTATAAATTTAATAACCACTTGAGATAATATGGTTTTAAATGAAACTAACTGTTTCTAAATGACTCCACAATATATTTGAAAAAATGTGTAAATTCCAAGTAAATTATTGACAATTGTTTCGATAAATATATCATCGTCAGAATGACAGAAGTTACTTTTGACATGATGTATACTTGATATATATTTGGCTAGTCCAAATAGTGCCTATCTAGTGATTGACTTAATATATATGAATAGAAAAAAGAAAAGAAGAATTTTCAAATAGTAGCTTTGATATTATTAGCCCTATGGGGATATTCTGGATATCTTTGTCCCATTTAAGATCAGTATAACTGTGCAATGATATAGGAAACCAGGAAAACTATATCTGCTGATCTTTACAATTATTACTTAAGAAGACAGTTTAATAATGGAATAATAATTTTGAAATTAGGTACAGTGAACACTTACGAGCATACAGATTAAAACAACCAGATAAATCACATTATGCAAAACACCTACTTGACACTAAACATTCAGTAACACCTAACACAGAACCAGAAATACTACATGTTTGTGATAGGAAGCAAGAACTGGACTTCCTTGAAGAATTAGAAATTAGAAGACACTTAACAGACCCACAATATGAAGTCCTCAATGAACAGCTGAATCTAGGAAGTTCTCCATTATTAAACTGTCTTCTTAAGTAATAATTGTAAAGATCAGCAGATATAGTTTTCCTGGTTTCCTATATCATTGCACAGTTATACTGATCTTAAATGGTACAAAGATATCCAGAATATCCCCATAGGGCTAATAATATCAAAGCTACTATTTGAAAATTCTTCTTTTCTTTTTTCTATTCATATATATTAAGTCAATCACTAGATAGGCACTATTTGGACTAGCCAAATATATATCAAGTATACATCATGTCAAAAGTAACTTCTGTCATTCTGACGATGATATATTTATCGAAACAATTGTCAATAATTTACTTGCAATTTACACATTTTTTCAAATATATTGTGGAGTCATTTAGAAACAGTTAGTTTCATTCATAGTTTCATATGATGAGTAGATTCCACGAAGTGAGGGTTTATACAGTTAACTCACTTGAGATAAATTTAAACAATTTTTCGAGTTTTCTCAATGAAGTGTATTGGGTTAAAACAAGTGCGACAAAAAAACAACTGAAAAAGAGAGAAAGAATGCGCGGTCATTAAGGCGTGTACTTTGTTTCCTCTTATTTCCAGAGACTGGCCGCATGCTCATTCCCCACCTACTTTAACCGCTGTTGCCAGAAGCGCAGATTAATTTGTACAAATGATATTTTTCTCTCGTTTTCGTTGACGTTGACCGCGCACAATTATTCTTTCCCTCTCTTTCATATATCCTTGTCATACTTGTGTAATCCGAGGCGAGGATTCCATAAGGACTTTCGCAATCTGTACAATGAATGGATCTATTGATTGTACGATTATCCTAAGAAGCGTTTTTTAAGGCGCGTTAATACTCCAATTTACAGTAGACTCATTGGTGACTAGTGGAGTAGTAAATATTGATTCAATTATCAATTAACAATTTTATTTTTTTTTAAGGATGGTGGGAATAAATTATCCAGTTTACGCATCATAGATTGGCAGCTATCAACTGTTACGTCCCCCGCTAATGACATTTGCTATTTCCTCTTTGCGAATGGCTCGAAATCAGTCTTAGAAAATTACGAATTTTACTTGAAATTGTATCACGATACTCTTAGCGACCAATTGCGTAGTTTCGGTTGTGATCCAGAGGAAATATTTCCCTATTCACTTTTAGAAAGTCATTTTAAAATATTCACAGTTTTTGGTGCTTATATGAGCATCATGATTTATAAAGTGATGTATTCTAAGTCAGAAGAAGCTCCAGATTTTGTCGAAAATACAGATAGTGATGGTATGATAGAACAGTTTGGTTTGGAAATTAAAAATTCCGCTGGATACGCCGAACGGCTTCAAACACTGTTGAGAGTCTTAAATGATAACTTGCTGTGATTATAGACAATATATATATATTGAAATTAAAAGAATTGTTTTATTTTCTCATACAATAGTCTTGCTTATTACTTACTGGTTAATTTGGTATATTATAGATCCATATCAAGTAAAATTGATTATTATTAACTGATTGTAGACATCAATATTGATCTTCATAAATACAACAAATCAATCAACTTGTGTGATTGACTTAATCACAATGCGCATATCGCAGTTTTATGGATTAGAATGATTGATTCAATCCATTTTTTAATTGTATAATAGCTACTTTTTGTTCATGTGAATGGAAATAACACATCCGGGTATTTTTTTGATAAAAACAGGTAACAAGATATATTTATACACGATACGGAAGAATGTTTAGTAATTTTAATTTTTCAAACAACCATGTAGAACGAACACTATTTGGAGCCGCTCTGTAGTTCGCGTTATTTTTTAAACAGTTCCAAGATCTAGAAAGGAACCATCATCACCTCTATATTAAAATGCTATGCACCTACTTGCACCTTGCTACAAAATGGACCAGTGAAGTACTGCGCACTAAAATTTTGTGCGTCTCATTTATAGAGATACAAGGTCTATGATAATTATGTTCATTTATCTGATATATATACATGATTCGTAGTAATAATTCAGTCGAGTGATGAATATTAAGTGATCAAAATGGAATTTATTGAACAGCAACAAAAATTAATAGATCGCGTAGCAGCCGAAAATGGTTTTAGTGACTATAAGTTGGTTAAAAGTCCTGGATCGATTAAAGGTGATAATTTTTTGGGAATTTTGACCGCTATTACTTTAACTGATGGAGAAAAAACTTTGGAGTTGATTTTAAAATCTGCGCATACAAATGAAGCTTTTAGAAAGAACGCGCCAGTCCACGGATTTTACGATAGAGAAATTTATTCTTACAGAAGAATTTTTGAAGAATTTAAAAAATTCCAACAAGATAATAACATCGCAGATCCTTTTAACAGTACAGCGAAATTATATGGTTATTGTATAGACGATGCGGAAGAATGTTTACTGATGGAAAATCTAAAAACTGTAGGCTATCAATTGTGGGATAAAAGAGTCCCGATGAATCCCGAACATGTTAAAGCAGTTCTTAAAGAGTACGCAAAATTCCACGCAGTATCTTTCGCTATGAAACAGAAAAATCCAAAGTTGTTCGATGAATTAGCAGAGCCGATTCACGGAAATGTTTTCGAAGAAGTGGAAATTATGAACAGCGAAGACAAGCTCAATGCGTATGTAAAAGCTGTCATGGAAAATGGTTATAAAGCTATGACAGATGATGCTGTTCTTACGGAATGTTTAAAAAGAATCGAAACAAAGGCTTACGATTTATTTTCCAATGTTCTCAAAAAGGAGGAATACAAATTGGTCATTAGTCACGGGGATTGTTGGTGTAATAATTTTTTGTTCAAATATCAGGTAATAGTTATTTGTTTAAGTAGTACTTTGCTGCCAAGTTGAACATATAATTTTTTCTCCGATTGTTCATGAGGATATTGTATTGGCAAATTATTACAATTCCCACAATCACTTTATTTTGGTTGGTTGCTATGGAAATGTATAATCACAGGCAGCAAAGTAACCACTTTGCTGCCTAGGCAAGAAAAGTAATACTTTGCTGATTGATATCAGTCAGCAAAATTAATATTTGCTGCCAATCGGAGAAAAAATATATTTTTCTGTGAAGTAATATTCGTTTAAATAATTTGAGACATTTATAGATTCAATAGCCACTTAATTGAGATAAATTTAAACACTTTTTCGTGTTGGCTTATTGTTGTATCGACATATTTACCCATTATTTACACAGTAAGGAAGAAATTTCCACTCCCTATTGTGGTTAACACATTAAAAATAAAACATTCGAAATCTTATATTAGATACCAAAAAGACTTACCATACAGCAGGGGATCTTCAAACTGTCGCTGAAGATTTTTTAGCGGCCCATCCTTGATGCTGAAAAAAAAAGAAACTTAAAATTAGTATAAATTCCCAAGTAACACATCAAATTGGCTGAAGGTCGGATCTATATCGATTCAATATAGATATATTGGAAATTGACAATTTATGATTGGTCCAACATGATTATATGTCGATTATGCAATATATAGTTAACAATGTTCAACCGATATTGTATTTGGAAGATTAAATCGATATTATGAGCAAACTACATTGATGCAATATTGTTATTTGATTATTAATACATATTGTCCGGCAAACAATATTCCAATATAAAAAATGCAGTTTATTTTCAATAATAAGAGTGTGAGGTTGGGTTGACATCGATAGATGTTGATTATACAATATATAACAAACAATATTTTGCCAATATTGTATATAAAAGATTTAATTGATATGATGAAAAAACTATATTGGATCAATATTTATACAATACAATCGGAAACAATATTGAATGTTCTATTTAGAAACAACATTGATAAAAAATTGTTTTTTTATCATTTACCTATATTGCCCGACCAACAACTATCCAATATTAAAAATACAGGTTAATCTTGATTATAATAAAGTGCGGTTGGGTCAACATTATTAGATGTCGATTATACAATATAGTCAGCAATGTCTCGACGATTTTGTATTAAATATATTGCATCGATATAATGAACAAACTATATATTGGATCAATATTTATATACATTTAGAAACAATAATTTAATGTTCAATTTTGAAACAACATTAATGAAAAAATACTGGTTAGGTTAGGTGGCCAATATCACTTATAAATATTGTATGCATATTGAAATACAATGTTGAATCCACATCGCAAAATGTTCACATTTCAAATTGGTCCAATGTAGTATAATTCAATTTTTTTACCACATTTTACCAATATTCGGCCAATATTTATGTGCTACTTGAGTTACCATACCTACAGTATAGTGCTTAGTAGTTTAACTCCCACTGCTATCATGTAAATTATTTATTCAATTATTATTTATTAAATAGCAATTTTTTTTTCAAGGATTTCCAAAATGAAAGTAAATTATCCAGTTTACGCATCATAGATTGGCAGATATCGTCTTTTACCTCCCCCGCTTATGACATTTGCTATTTCCTCTTTGCGAATAGCTCAAAATCAGTTTTGGAAAAGTACGAATTTTACTTGAAATTGTATCACGATACTCTTAGCGACCAATTGCGCAATTTCGGTTGTAATCCAGAGGAAATATTTCCCTATTCACTTTTCGAAAGTCATTTTAAAATATTCACAGTTTTCGGTGCTTATATGAGCATCATGGTTTATAAAGTGATGAATGCTGAGTCGGAAGAAGCTCCAGATTATGCCGAAAATAAAGGAAAAAATGAATTTATAGACCATCTTGGTTTTGAAATTAAAAATATTAGTGATTACGTCGATCGGCTTAAAATAATGTTGACAGTGTTAAATGATAACAATTTGGTGTAATTATATGACAATACATATATATTGAAATTGATAGTATTGTAGTTTTTTTCCTTTTAAATAGCACAAAATATTGTCACTCGATTGAAGACAATCAGGACATTCCTATACCAAAAAAAGTTCAATAAGCCAATAGGCTACAGTGCTCCCAGCATCAGGGAGCCTAGCCGAAAATTCCTTGAGGACTGTGAAGCTTGAAGCACAGAGTCCAGGAATGTGGGTTTTTCTATGAAGTACGCATTAGTTTTAAAATTCGACAATAAAAAAATCACGAATTGTGTAATAAATTACTTGGGTCGATATGGAAACGTATTAAGGTTGAATAGTTGGTGATCTTAGAAGTAGAAATGATAAGATTTTCCAATTCTGGGACACCTCCAGAGCTGGTTGAGGTAGTGAACACTGCTCCATAGGAATTATTGCCAAATAAATCAAGAGAAAACTATGAACATATATACAACATATAATTTTTTATCGTTTCCTTATAGTAAGGAAATCCTTTTTCTTCAAAAAATCTTCTGGAATGTCAAAATTTCAGGAAGGCAAACAGGCCACTCTGAGAGATCTCCTTTATATCGACACACTCTCTTATTGACGATAGCTCCAGACACTCGATGGCTGACAGATTCATATTCCTGTTCACACATCCTTCATAGAGGTGTGACCACTAGCACCATAGTATGGAGGTGTTTCCTCAGATGACCGTGGCCAGTCAGAAATCCTACTGCAAAACGTATATAGGCTTCCCTGGTCATCGCCAAATTCCCAGCTTCCCTGGGTGATCCTAGCAGAACTGCATCCTTTAAATCCATCCCATTTCTAAGTGATTGAGAATGGGTGTAGCGTAAAATTTTCAGTCTAGCCACTAAATGGAGTATTTGCACTTTATGGTAAAAATATTTCATTCAAAACTCACTGCTTTGATAGTAAATATTCTCTATTTGGAGCATACAGTATAAAGTTTGTAATATCTTCCTATATTTACGTCGTTTTTAACATTCATAGTTGCTTCAGCAAGGAATATACAGACCAAAGTGCAGAATTTCTTATTGTTTTATAACATAGTTAAGCATATTGAGCAAGTAATATACTCTCCGGAAAAGTGTTCACGTTTTTCTCCATAAATCGTTAATAATTTCATGTATTTTCTACCCGAGATTTTTCTGGCAACAAATTTAACTCAATATTTTTATCCACCTCCCCTCTATTCTTTCTCAATCAGTGAATCAATCCATCGGTTGCATTTGAAGAAATCCTGTCATTTGTCATTTTTTAACACGTAGTCAAAATAATGAAGGGCTGGTTGTGTTGAAGGAAATATTTATTTCTTTACAAAACAATATAGACAAGGTTTAAAATGAATTCATGCGAGAGAAAATTTAAACTAAGTTTGTTGATTCAAATAGATCAATTTTGACAGTGGTATTTGTGATTGTTTTATCTAATATAGATAATGATTAAACATTTAAAATATTAGAAAGCAAGTCATAATGAGAAATGATATCAAAAATATCTCGTTATCATGGTTATAAATTGGAAAAATACGACATCATATTATTTGTGTATTATGTTCATTTTATTTATTCATGTTTAATAAAAACTTGTTAAATCAACATACTTTTAATCATTAAAGCTGGAAAAAAGATTTAAATGTTTCTTTCTTTCACTTTTCAGTATTGTCAGTATATAAAAACACGAAATCAGACCTAAACTTGTTTCATTTTTTACAAAATATCAACCATACCTATTACTCCAAAAATAAAAATATTAGGAGTCAAAATTTAGTTTAACAACACAAAATACTAAAGCACAATCAAAGAAAAAGCAAAAGTTTCACAAAACACACTGAAAATAACTAAAACCACTTAAATATCAAAGGGCTTATACGGCAGCTGATTTGTATTACTCGTTGCTAGGATGACATTGACATTTAGAAGCGCCATCTATCGTAGGTACTTCTCCCAATTCATTTCTATCCTTAAATTTTTCTATACTATGATAAAAAATATTTTAGCGCTCTCTGTTGTTTTGTAGACCGCACTACAAATTTTCTTTTTAACAATTATGTCAACATATATTTTGGTGGAATGTTTAAGACGGCTCAAAATTGTTATTAACTATATAGGTAGACTTAAACTGAGTTTAATGTGAATTTTATTTTATCAAACTAACATTATCAGTAGAAGGAAAAAATCATTTAGGGTATTTATGGATAAACTAATGGATTTATCTATTGTTAAATAAAGTAAACAATTTCAATTTAAATATTTTTCATTTGCTTGTTTTGATTCAGTTGTCAGAAGTGTAACAAAGAGATGGAATTTAGTGAACAGCAACAAAAATTAATAGATCGCGTAGCAGCTGAAAATGGTTTTAGTGATTATAAGTTGGTTAAAAGTCCTGGTTCGATTAAAGGTGATAATTTTTTGGGAATTTTAACCGCTATTACTTTAACTGATGGAGAAAAAACTTTGGAGTTGATTTTAAAATCTGCGCATACGAATGAAGCTTTCAGGAAAAATGCACCAGTCTACGGATTTTACGAAAGAGAGATTTATATGTACAAAAGATTATTTGAAGAATTTAAAAAATTCCAACAAGATAATAACATCGCAGATCCTTTTAACAGCACAGCGAAATTGTATGGTTATTGTATAGAAGATTCGGAAGAATGTTTACTGATGGAAAATCTAAAAACTGTAGGCTATCAATTGTGGGATAAGAGAATCCCGATGAATCCGGAACATGTTAGAGCGGTTCTTGTAGAATACGCAAAATTCCACGCAGTATCTTTCGCTATGAAACAAAAAAATCCAAAGTTTTTCGATGAATTAGTAGAACCGATTTACAAAAATGTTTTTGAGGAAAGCGATCTAAGATCTGGAGAAGAAAAACGTAAAAAGCATATAAAAAAACGTACTGGAAAATGGTTATAAAGCTTTGGAAAACGATGCCGAACTCATTGATTGTCTTAAAAGAATCGAAACTAAAATATACAATTTGTACGAAAACGGTTGTCAAAAGGAAGAATTTAAATTGGTGATTAGTAACGGAGATTGTTGGTGTAACAATTTTTTATTCAAATATCGAGTAAATATTTTTTATTTTTATAACACGCTTTTTTATTAGTTTCACATGTATTTCCTCAAATTCGTCTTATGGCCATTTGCACCAATAGAAGCATAATCTTTTCGTTTTTGTGGTTTGAAGTAACGTATTAAAAGTAAATCATTAGACAATCGAAGAATTTTATTCTTGTTTTTTAAACGAGAAAAAAAGAAAATCAGATCGGCTAATTATACAGTTCAGGAAAATGAATTGCTAATATTTTCTTCATAATAGTTGTTACGGTTGTACAATCTACTTGGAAATCCATATTCAAGAATATTCAATACTTCCAAATCATCCTCCCTAAATATCCTTCTTCAAAAATTAAAAGAAACACACCTGAAATTGGAAGACAGAAAACGAAAACCCGAAAAAAGGGAAAACATTGACATATATCAATCAAAACACAAGAATGTTAGGTTAGAAATCTCCACTTTGAGGATAAATGGAGAATAAGCAAGCAATTTTCTCAGCTTAGGTGCAGCTTAAATTGACAAGTTGTTCATGGTGCAAAACAAAAATTTCTTATGGCACTTCATCAATTGGTGCAAACGGCCATTAGGTATTAATTTTATAAATTTGTCAAAGATGAAAAGAAATCCTTACATTATACAGGGTGGTCCGTAAGTAATGGTCCAAGGTGAAATGGAAGATACTTTGTTTAAAAATATTACAATCTGACGCAACTTCCATCAATAAAATATTAATGATAAGAAAAATACAGGGTGGCAAAGTTTAAATGTCAAAAATGTTTTTTCCCAGTAAGTTAGAAGATTTTTGATATGCAAACTTTACGTCAGATTGTAATATTCTTATCAAAGAATCTTCCGTTCACTTTGAACCATTTTTCACGGACCACCCTGTATATTTCAAGAAGGGGAAGAGAAATCCTACGAAAACAAATATTTTTTGCGCTTTCATGATATTTTCGGCGGATTTTTAGTCTAGATATTATGCCCCTTGGCGGAAATCTAATTTCAAATTCAAAACGATGGAACTCTAGCCACTCTTCTTATATTATAATTCATGTCATGTACAATTATGCAAATATCTTGCTGTTATCTTTGTATTGAAAATCAGTATGCCGTGAACGATAACAATGTTACTTTTTCAGGATAAATCAAAAACTCCATCAGATTTGCGTATACTAGATTGGCAAATATCTTCGATTACATCGCCAGCGCTTGATATTTGCTATTTTTTGTTGACTAATAGTGGCCAGGAGGTGTTAGAAGACGTCAAGAGTTATCTAGGGCTTTATTATGAAACCTTGAAGGCACAGCTTGAAAAATTTGATTGCAACGTCGAGGTTTTGTATCCATACTGGTTGTATCGTCAGCATTTGAATCAGTTTATGGTGTTCGGGGTCAAATGAGTATTATGATGTTAAAATTAGTGGAGTGCGATCTGGAGGAAGCGCCGGATTTTGAAAAAAATGGAGATTTTGATAGTAGTATTAATTTTGATGTGAAAAATATTGATGGTTATAGAAGAAAATTGGAGATTATTATACGATTTATGGATAAAAATAGTTTTATATAATTATTATAAAGAAAAATGATAATAAATATTTACTGCAGACTTTGGTATAATTGAAATGAGCCAATTATGTGAAATTGAAATTCTAATAAGTCAGTGGCGTGGTACGAGAGGTTCGTAAACTTTTATTGTGAAATATTTTTGTTGTTGAATTTCATTTCCAAGGTTTTCAATTTTTTATTTAAACAAGGACACCCTGTATAACAGAAATTTATAGGTTTTCAACCATCCTTTTCTAATAAGCCAGTGGCGTGGTACGAGGGGTTCGTAAACTTTTATTGTAAAATATTTTTGTTGTTGAATTTAATTTCCAAGGTTTTCAATTTTTTATTAAAACAAGGACACCCTGTATAACAGAAATTTATAGGTTTTCAACCATCCTTTTCTAATAAGCCAGTGGCGTGGTACGAGGGGTTCGTAAACTTTTATTGTAAAATATTTTTGTTGTTGAATTTAATTTCCAAGGTTTTTTATTTTTTATTAAAATAAGGACACCCTGTATAACAGCAATTTATAGGTTTTCAACCATCCTTTTCTAATAAGCCAGTGGCGTGGTACGAGGGGTTCGTAAACTTTTATTGTAAAATATTTTTGTTGTTGAATTTCCTTTCCAATGTTTTTAATTTTTTATTCAAATAAGGACACCCTGTATAACAGAAATTTATAGGTTTCCTACCATCCTTTTCTAATAAGCCAGTGGCGTGGTACGAGGTGATCGTAAACTTTTATTGTAAAATATTTTTGTTGTTGAATTTCATTTTCAAGTTTTTTTTTATTTTTCATTAAAATAAGGACACCCTGTATAACAGAAATTTATAGGTTTTCAACCATCATTTTCTAATAAGCCAGTGGCGTGGTACGAGGGGTTCGTAAACTTTTATTGTAAAATATTTTTGTTGTTGAATTTAATTTCCAAGGTTTTCAATTTTTTATTAAAACAAGGACACCCTGTATAACAGAAATTTATAGGTTTTCAACCATCCTTTTCTAATAAGCCAGTGGCGTGGTACGAGGGGTTCGTAAACTTTTATTGTAAAATATTTTTGTTGTTGAATTTCATTTCCAACGTTATTTATTTTTTATTAAAATAAGGACACCCTGTATAACAGCAATTTCTTTGTTCCTGAGTCGATGTTTATTTTAACATTAGAGATTCCGTATAGGAGAATTTACAACGTTGCCGAAAATTCTCGCATCAAAGGATTATCTTTGAAACGGATAAAGGGAAAGTTATATCCCAGGACGATAAATGAGAATTTATTTTGTACATTTAAAAGCAAATAATGTGGAATGTTTTAGAAGTTAGTGTTTAAGATAAGGCCACTTTCTTGACATTTTTGAAACGCCAAACTATGTCGAGCGACGTAGCACAAGGAAAATTTTAACAAAAAAATTATAGTAGGTATTGAAAACATCGAACACATCTTCATCATATATGGACAAAATAATATGAGGATTGAGGAACCCAGTTCATTAACTTTTCGAAATACAAGGTGTTAAAGTATTGAAAAATTCAATGTTTTTATTCGATAACTTCAAAATGGATGGATAAATTGATATATTGATTGACATATTTTTCCAAATGTACACCAGTGGATCAAGAATTGACAAATGTTTTTTTCATCAAAATATGCCTTTTTACATTCGAAAACAACCTGCCAAATGTTAAATCAATTTATTCATCCAATTTGAAATTATCAAATAAAAACTTTAAAATTTTTATAACTTCAACACCCCGTATTTCGAAAAGTAAATGAGCTGAGCCCTTTTACTCTCTTATCATTTTGTCCAATTTTACGAGAGGTATCTTCATGCAAACGTTGTCATTTGAAAACACCCTGTATATACCTTCCATAAAAAAAATTAACAAAACTATCTGATTTTTCAACCCAGAATATGTCACTATTGCGATATTTTTTTAATCAAAATGAAAAATAGTCAAAATTTGCATAACATGGAGATACAAAACAGAATAGCGTCCGACGTATCCGCTAGTTAAGAATAATGGCAAATTTATCGGGAAAACAACGAATCGAAATTTGGATACTAGTTTGATACGACATTCGCAAACATTTCAACAACAAAGCATCTCATTCTCCTAACGATTTAAATCCCTCCTTTGAGTGACAAGGTTAATAGACAAATTTAATGAAACTGATAGTGAGGATGTTCCAAAAATATTTAGATGATCTATTGGATGTTCAAGAAAACCCTAAAACATCTAAAGTGTATTTGGAAAGTGCGACGTGCATATTAATACAGGGTGTAACAAAAAGGCAGGTCATAAATCATACCACATATTCTGAGGCTAAAAATAACTCGATCCAGCCCTAGTACAAATGCGCATGCGAAAAAAGTTACAACCCTTTGAAGTTACCGAATAAAAATTGATTTTTTCAAATACAGGGTGTCCCAGCCGAGAGTGACCCATTTTAAATGCTTATAACTTTTATACCAGTTGTGTTAGCCACCTGCGGTTTACGCAATTCCTTTTCTCTTGGCCTAAAGTTTTTTCTAGTTGGTACCAAATTTTGTCTACAATTATACAGTGGGAGTAAAAAAATTGCCTTTTTTCGACATTAAAATTTTCATCTATTTTTAATGGAACACCCTGTATATTGTAACGCCATAATTAGGAGTCGTGTCCAAGGTATCCATATACCAATAAACATCGGACTTGTACCTTGAGGTTTTAGCAGCAAAAAATTAAAATAGTAGTCTGGATATTTTAGCAAACGTATTTTTTATTAGCATATTTGGAACTATACATTAATAAAAAAAATATTAATCTAAAAAAACTGCTGTATATGTTCCGTTCTGTTCTAAGCATTTATGAAGTCGGACCATTAAATGGTTGAATGAATTGTGTAACATATCTTGGGGAATCGCTTCAATTACTGCACGAATATTCCCCTTAAGATCATCCAAATTACGTGGAAGGGGGTTATAGCACCTATCCTTGACATAATCCCAGAGAAAAAAGTCTGGAACTGTCAAGTCAGGAGAGTACGGTGCTCATTCTATAGGGCCAGTTTACTATGGATACCTAGTTACGTTTTTTTTATACGTTTGCTAAAATATCCAGACTACTATTTTAATTTTTTACTGCCAAAACCTCAAGGTACAAGTCCGATGTTTATTGGTATATGGATACCTTGGACACGACTCCTAATTATGGCGTTGCAATATACAGGGTGTTCCATTAAAAATAGTTGAAAATTTTAATGTCGAAAAAAGGCAATTTTTTTACTCCCACTGTATAATTGTAGACAAAATTTGGTACCAACTAGAAAAAACTTTAGGCCAAGAGAAAAGGAATGGCGTAAACCGCAGGTGGCAAACACAACTGGTATAAAAGTTATAAGCATTTAAAATGGGTCACTCTCGGCTGGGACACCCTGTATTTCGACAGTTGTTCGACATATTATAATGAAAGTTGACAAGTAGCTTTCTTATGATAAAAGCATCACAAAAAAAAATTAAGGAATTATTGCACCCCGTTAAAAATTTATGAGTTGAGATCCCCTAAATCCCCTAAGCCCCCTAAACCCCCTAATTGCAGCCAGGCTGTAACTTTAAATTTCTGATGTAACATTGTAGTTATACAGCGTATTTAAAAATTTCTGACCACTTGTTCCTGTAAATCAACACAGATGTGAAAGTATAAAGCGATACGTCTTATGTAACTGTCAGAGCAAAAAGGTCCTTGACGTCAAACATTTAACAAACTTTCTTCCAAGTGCGTTTAAAATGGATATTTTACTCTGAAATGTTTGTGTAGCAGAGAAACTAAATCTTTCAACAAATAAATTAAACTGGAAAATCTACAAAATATTCCAGAATTTCCATTATACTCTATCTCCAGTTTATTTTATATAATGCCCTTTCTAAGTACTTTTACCAAATTAATAGAGATGTTGACGAAAGTTTTCACCACTTGCCACAAGTATTAATTCACTTCATGTATGAACACTGGATTTTGAATTAATTAAAGTTATAACTATTTGAGGTAGGATTAGTTCAAGTAAACAATATACAGGGGGTGTAATAATGTTACGAACACAGTGATTCAAAAGCTGGTCCTGTTGTGAACTATAAATTTTCCAAAACAGAGTAATGCAATTATTCCCGACTGTTCTGGAATTGTAGAGTATAACGCAAAGGTGGTAAATTCAAGAAGATTCTAGTGCTACGAAGAACTATATACAGGGTGTCCCACGACGAGTGAAAACTATCTGTATATGGCAAAATACTTATAGTAAAATCATGAAAATTTCTACGTTTGGGTTTTCGGATACGATCTTTTCAACTAAAATATTTTCAAAGATGGCCGACTTCCGGTTCTACCGGAAGTCGACTGTAACTTTGTTATTTTAAACAGAACACCCTGTATATTAATACATTTTTGAAATCTACGTAATATTTTAGTATAGTTTTGTCTGAAAACATTTTTCGAAAAATGCACACTTTTTGAGTTAGGTATTGATTTTTTTGTAGAAAATTTGACGGTTGAAGACCCTTATAAATTATTTTTTTACGAGGAAAAGGGAAGTATACATGAACTTGCCTTATTTTTTTCCCCTGAATGCATTAAAATAGAAAAAACAGGGTGGTTCTATTTGAAAAAATGAAGAAATTTGATATTTATGAAGTTAAACTTTGAACACTTTTTATACACACCCTGTATAAAATGAAAAATATTCCAACATATATTCGATTACGTTTGACCTTGCTTAAGGCAACCGAACAGAAACCATTTCCATATATTCAAGGGTCTCTTCGTAAAAAAATAATTTATAAGGGTCATCAACGGTCAAATTTTCTACAAAAAAATCAATAACTCAAAAAGTGTGCATTTTTCGAAAAAAGTTTTTAGACAAAAGTATACTAAAATATTACGTAGATTTTAAAAATGTATTAATTTACAGGGTGTTCCATTTAAAATAACAAAGTTACAGTCGACTTCCGGTAGAACCGGAAATCGGCCATCTTTGAAAATATTTCAGTTGAAAAGATCGTAAATTTAGCCTTTTATTGCAGTGTGCACCAATAGAAGCATTAGAGTTTATTTTGGTTTTTTTGGTTAAAAGTAGCGTATTAAAAGCTGTGAAAAGTCAATTCTTTGAAAATTAGAGGATTTCATTCTTGTTTTTTAAATAAGAAAATTGTTAATAATGGAAACCACAAAATAAGATCGGCAAACTATACAGTTTGGGAGAAAAAATTGCTAATATTTTCATCCAATTCTCCATTAATAATAAGTCTGAGGTGATAAAATACCATAATTTTAAATATGTACACAATATTGTATGGAAATAACGAATTGCAACTAAAACTCGAATGTGTAAAGGAAAGCCTACAAGACAGGTTTTGCATTTTAAATCCTGCAGGATATTCAATAATCCAAAGGAAGATCGCGTAAAAGAGAGAGGATCTAAAAATGATCCTAGCAAAACATCATATGAATTATTTATATAAGTCTATTGTGAGTAAAAAGATATAAATATAAATTACAAGCTAAGAAAGTCTTTATGAAAATGAAAAACTTCAAGTATAATGTTTCAAGAAAATCTAATCTAAATCTGGCCCTATTTCTATAATAACTGGTAATTGTGAAAAGTGTTGGGGGGCAAAAAACTTTCAAAAATAATGTGTTTGAATAATGCATTAAATTGTAACGTACACAAAAATTTTGGGAGGGTTTAGGGGATCACAACTCCCATAAATTTTCAACGGGGTGCAATAAATTCCTTAATTTTTTTCAAAGATTCTCTTATTATAAGAAAGCCACTTGCCAACTTTCATTATAATATGTCAAACAACTGTCGAAATATTTAAAAAAATCAATTTTCATTTGGTAACACTATCTCGAGCGAAAATTTCACTTTTCCTACTTGTAATGTAATATGTTAATATAAGTAACTCCCAACTTTTTTCAAATTAATCATGTATAACTCGGTTGGTGAAAAGTTTAAATTAGTTAACCATAAAATATATAACGTCAGATATCGGAGAAAATTGAGTTGTACGACGGGATCGGTAAGGGATAATTCGGTGAATGGAATCCTTTACCACTCCTTTTTTTTGGTTCATTTATCCAGATTTTACTTTGCACTTTTCCTATTATGTAGAATGAAAACGGAGACGAGAAGCTCTTTTATCCGAGGGTAACTTTAGTAGATCCTCGAAATAACGTTCTTATTACTTTTCTCTTTATTTTATCCCAAAGATCCGATCGAAATGTTACATGTTCCAAAAGTATAACAATAAACTGACAAATATTACCGAACAGTTGCTTCGCAAAACGACTGATAGGTATAGTCTGGTCGCTCTTAGTTCACCCTTTTAGGATTAGAAAGCTATAGCGATAAGCTGCTATGTTTGTTGGGAAGTACTGAAACGTTATTATTATAGTGCACTTCACTGGGTTTCTTTCATAGTACACTATAATATTGTTTTTCCACTAAACAATTTTTAATTGTTTAAATCTACATTATATTGAATTTAAAGTTGTGACGCGTTTCGCAAACACAGTAGCTTTGTTAAACGAATGGAGGTATAATGAGACATTTTTAATTTATTATGTGCTTTAATACTGAATTTTATGGATATTAACAATAAAATTATCATCTATTCACATGGAAATAAAATAAAAAGGAAAAAAAATGTGTCCAAATATGGGATTAACTAAAGTATTTAACAAGTTTACCTGGAAACTCATTCACAACAATCCTACAGGAACCTTTCTATAGGTAAAAAGGTTTAATAAGGGGAAATTGTTGATATCTATTTGGTCGTTAAGAAGATTATCTGAATATTTGTTTCCATTTAGGTATCTTAAGGGCTTCTAAAAGATTTAATTTGAAGGATTTAGGCTCTATATGCAAAATTTCAAAATTTGAATCGAAAGAGTGTATGTTGGTTTGCTAATAAATGATTTGAGTAGTTGGAATCTGATTTTTGGTTGTCATAGTTACGTTTGTGTTCTGAAATTCTAGTTTTAAAATTCCTAAAAGTTCTACCAATATAAATTTTATCACAGTTGTCATTACCACATTTTAATTTATTAACTCCTGATTTATTTAGTATTGAAGATTTGGATTTGTTGTTTTTAATGAACTTGGATAAATTTTTATCGGTTTTGAATCAAATATTCAATTCTAAAGTTTCTAAAAATGATTTGATTGTCAAGGATGGTATTCCAAAGTAAGTTAAGCTTCTAAATTGTTTATTTTTGTTTTTATCAGAAAGAAATACTTGTTCTAGAGTATGTATCTTTTAATTAATGATTTGTCAATTAAATTTGGATCGTATGGATATCCGGTTGTGAATAAGTTTCTATTTAATAGACCTGAAAAAATTACTGCTCAAACTCCTGGATGTCCACGAACCGTGGTAAACTTCAAACAGTTTCTAATCAACCGAAGAAATGTTCCTCGTAAAATATTTGACTAGTTCAGTGATCACAGTTTGCGGTTTCAAGGACTTCTAATCAAAACACGTTCTTCTATGTTTCACTGAATATAATTTGTAGAAGCTAATTAGACCGCTATTGGCATAACAAACTAATTAAACAACTCTATACCGGATTTTATTTGTTAAACTAGCAGCAAACATGCCTTTCTCACAAAGGTAGGTTCATCTGGGGCAGTTAATTGGAATCTGGAGGACCAAATAATATATCTGGAACCGTTTTTTTTTTTGAAAAAGGAAGATCTTAAAAGGAAAATAAATTAAATATCAATATAGATGGATTCGATTACAAAAATGCAGGTTTATAGTTTGTTTAAACACCCTGTATACTTTTGATTATATATTTATTTATATTGAATATAAATGTGCATATTTTTCAATATAAATCCGGGCTTAAATTATGGCCCTTCAAGGAATAATTCCGATCGCTTTGAACAGCGTTTGAAATTTTCGTTTTGCGAATAGATTTCGATAAAGTCGAGTACCTAACATTGAATAATTCCCATCAATCGTTTTAATTGATGATTTGCAATGCAATTCAACGCATTAACTACGAATCGACTCTGTCAAAGGAAAGCTGTGATTAATCTGATGTTATAATTTAGCAAACGACTTGGACATTGTAGGTGTGCGTCATCGTTTGTGACGTATTTCCGGGTTTTGGATATGTTGTTTATTTTAATTGCTATTTTGACATAAAGCTGAGCTTGATAAATAAAATTATCAGGATCGTATTCAGCTAAATTAGAAAAGAATAAGGAATTTATGATTAAAGTATTTTTATTGTTAATTTGATGACCCATATTTTCAATCCCATCGAAGAAAAAAGCTGCCCAATGGCGTGCATAATTTTTTTTTATAAATTCGAATATTGTGAAATAATGTTTCTCAAATATAATTCAAATTAATATAGTGGATTAAAACAGTGCCTAGTTTAATTACATTATAAATCCTTGTAAGCCCGATTTTTGTCAATTCGTGAATTCTCGCGATAACCGCATTATCAGAAATTACAGAATTTTCTTTTTTTCAAACACGCGTTCATATTTAAAACAACGCGTTGACACTGGACATGTAAATCTTTGTTTTTAAATTCGGCCCTATCATCATTATCATTTATTGCCAAGTCATTTGCTTGTAAAGCCAAATTATTAGATTCCCGCGCATCATCTTGGACTGTCGTTTCAAATGGTCTCCAAAATGCCAATCTAATTAATTACATTTGAATTATATTCACAAAACTTACCCTAACGTCTACGAACAAATAAATATTATATTATTAATTCATTAAACTCACTCAACCAAGAAATAGATACTACTATATTATTTTAAATATACATATACCTAACTATGCAAACAGAATTGGCACACGCCTATGAGAGTAAGCTAATCGTTCAAAAGGATTGAAGAATGCATCCACCCTATCCCATAAAATTTTTTATATTATAGTGGACCGCCTTAAAAGTGTCCCGAACTCTTCAATTTTAAAAGCAATATTTTACTCGATGATTTGTGATATTGGCCACCTGCAGCTGCGTTGCCAGATATTCAAAATTTTCTTAAATATAGCGGGCATACATGAAGCTGTTCATATTAATTTCTCTTTTTATAACAATTTCGAGCGACTTTTTTTAATGCTTACAAATAAATTAATATTATGTATTTAAAATTAAATATTTTCAAATTAGCTTTCTAAAAACATCACGAGCTAAAAGTATACTGAAGTAATGGGAAACATATGTATAGTGAGCCCAACAATTTCAGAAAATATATCTGACAACATTGCTTTATTTTATGGTCCTCAAACTGACTTTGGATAAACTCCGTCTTCTTTTTCTATCGGAAAACATTTGAGAACTTTCAAAATGCTGATGTTTTTTCGTGTATCTAGCCATATTTTTGTATTATTCAAATAAATATATCAATAATATTAATATTCACTTTTTATAAATAATATTTCACGGTAAATAACAAAGAACAAACCTGACGAAAACTGTCAGTGAGACAGATAAGAAAAAGACGATACGAAAGGTACGTCTACATCCCATTTTAAGTGATGTAATTTCTCATAACTCGACTAATTGAAAAGATAGAACGTTCTAGTCTTTACCAATCCGTTCAGGGCATAATTTTACACATTTCAGTGTATTTCAAGTCGATAATTCCAAACAAAAATCAAAAATGAGAGGGAGCTTTGTACACAAATATGGAAGTGTGAATGTTGTGGAAATCCTCGAAGAAACTTAAGGTTTATCTCCTGAAAGAAAGAGAATTTTGAAGAGTTTTGTTGTTTTATTTTGATTTTGATTTTTATTATTTTTATTTTTATTTTATTTTATTTTATTTTATTTTATTTTTATTTTATTTTATTTTTATTTTTATTTTTATTTTTATTTTTATTTTTATTTTTATTTTTATTTTTATTTTTATTTTTATTTTTATTTTTATTTTTATTTTTATTTTTATTTTTATTTTTATTTTTATTTTTATTTTTATTTTTATTTTTATTTTTATTTTTATTTTTATTTTTATTTTTATTTTTATTTTTATTTTTATTTTTATTTTTATTTTTATTTTTATTTTTATTTTATTTTTATTTTTATTTTTATTTTATTATTATTTTATTATTATTTTATTTTTATTTTATTTTTATTTTTATTTTATTTTATTATTATTTTCTTTTTTGATTTTCTCCTAAATTCCTCTATGGTGCACCTCCCAAGCTCACGGATTAGCGCCACCCTTATTCCTCATTTTTCTCCCTTTATATAAGATAATCCAAAGAAATATTTGAATTTGAACTGAAATTTGAATTGGAAAATTTGAATATTCCATAAAAAATATTTTCTCTTCTGGTAATCGAGAAGTCCTAACCATATAAGTGTTTATATAATGTGGTAATATCATCTCTTTGATGGGTATCCTTTTTCAAAGAACGCAATAAATATTTCTTTTGCGATACTAACAAGTAAGTGTAAGCAAATACGAAAAGCAGAGTGTATCGATAAACTGTGTGAATGATAAGTGGCAAAATAACTTAATGCATACATGGGGTTTACTTTGAGGGATTTGAGGGCCATTAGTTTAAAATTCGCGCTAAACCAAAAATGACTAATGACATAAGAAGTACGTTCAAAATCTATGGAGCGGAAACAGACAGTGTACTTGTCAGCTAGACGACAGGTTAAATACTTCTCGTAGTGCGGTTAAAAGCTCTGTGGTGTATAAGTATAGATTTGTCTCAACCTACTGTATTTTTGTATTGACTAGTGAAATAACTGTAAACTTATATAAATATAGAGAAAACTCTTTTTCTAGATTAATTATAAGGGCCACAATTTATTATCAAACCTTAATTTTAATCTGTAATGAAATCGTGGTCGTTGATTGTGTGTTTCACTGCTCGGCGACCTTGATAACCTCAATTAACTGTTCAATGACCATGGTATTGAATATTGGATTATAACATGCAAGCCTTATCTGATTTTGAAAACCTTATCCATCTCTAATCTTATACAACCCAAAATTAAACTAGAATGCCACTGGTATTAGCCTCACTAACATTTTGATTTTTTTATTTTTTTAAATTCTTTTTATCATGATTTGATGGAATTATTTACTTCGGAAAGAATCGATGTTATGAATATGAACTGAGTTATGAATTGACCAATTGGAATCTCATAACTCGACTAATTTGATAGATATAACGTTCTGGTCTTCGGCAATCGATTCAGCTGAAAATTTTACATAATCCAGTGTATTTTGAGTCCATAATACCGACAGGAAAAAAATTAGCACAATGCAGTTCACATTAAATGTTTCCATACCCCCCCTTGCTTCAAAATTTTCGACAAAAAATATGTTTTTGGAATAAAAATTGCTCAAAATTCGTCTGGAGGGGTTTTTTGATGCGAAAAATCGAATGACACAATCTGTTTTTGTATAAAATAATTTTTTCTCCTTCAAATGATGTCATGAAATTTTCGAAAATCCACTTTTCAAAACTAAAAGTGCTCATAACTCAACTAATATGATAGATAGAACGTTCTAGTCTTCGGCAATCGATTCAGCGGAAAATTTTACATAATCCAGTGTATTTTGAGTCCACAATTCCAACCAGTAAAGAAGTTAGCACAATGCAGTTCACATTAAATGTTTCCATACCCCCCCATTGCTTCAAAATTTTCGACAAAAAATACGTTTTTGAAATAAAAATAGCTCAAAATTCGTCTGGAGGGGTTTTTTGATGCGAAAAATCGATTGCCACAGTCTGTTTTTGTCTAAGATGATTTTTTCTCCTTCAAATGATGTCATGAAATTTTCGAAAATCCACTTTTCAAAACTAAAAGTGCTCATAACTCGACTAATATGATAGATAGAACGTTCTAGTCTTCGGCAATCGATTCAGCGGAAAATTTTACATAATCCAGTGTATTTTGAGTCCATAATTCCGACCAGGAAAAAAGTTAGCACAATGCAGTTCACATTAAATGTTTCCATACCCCCCCTTGCTTCAAAATTTTCGACAAAAAATATGTTTTTGGAATAAAAATTGCTCAAAATTCGTCTGGAGGGGTTTTTTGATGCGAAAAATCGAATGACACAATCTGTTTTTGTATAAAATCATTTTTTCTCCTTCAAATGATGTCATGAAATTTTCGAAAATCCACTTTTCAAAACTAAAAGTGCTCATAACTCAACTAATATGATAGATAGAACGTTCTAGTCTTCGGCAATCGATTCAGCGGAAAATTTTACATAATCCAGTGTATTTTGAGTCCACAATTCCAACCAGTAAAGAAGTTAGCACAATGCAGTTCACATTAAATGTTTCCATACCCCCCCATTGCTTCAAAATTTTCGACAAAAAATACGTTTTTGAAATAAAAATAGCTCAAAATTCGTCTGGAGGGGTTTTTTGATGCGAAAAATCGATTGCCAGAGTCTGTTTTTGTCTAAGATGATTTTTTCTCCTTCAAATGATGTCATGAAATTTTCGAAAATCCACTTTTCAAAACTAAAAGTGCTCATAACTCGACTAATATGATAGATAGAACGTTCTAGTCTTCGGCAATCGATTCAGCGGAAAATTTTACATAATCCAGTGTATTTTGAGTCCATAATTCCGACCAGGAAAAAAGTTAGCACAATGCAGTTCACATTAAATGTTTCCATACCCCCCCTTGCTTCAAAATTTTCGACAAAAAATATGTTTTTGGAATAAAAATTGCTCAAAATTCGTCTGGAGGGGTTTTTTGATGCGAAAAATCGAATGACACAATCTGTTTTTGTATAAAATCATTTTTTCTCCTTCAAATGATGTCATGAAATTTTCGAAAATCCACTTTTCAAAACTAAAAGTGCTCATAACTCAACTAATATGATAGATAGAACGTTCTAGTCTTCGGCAATCGATTCAGCGGAAAATTTTACATAATCCAGTGTATTTTGAGTCTATAATTCCGACCAGTAAAGAAGTTAGGACAATGCAGTTCACATTAAATGTTTCCTAACCCCCCCCCTTGCTTCAAAATTTTCGAGAAAAAATACGTTTTTTAAATAAAAATAGCTCAAAATTCGTCTGAAGGGGTTTTTTGATGCGAAAAATCGACTGGCACAGTCTGTTTTTGTATAAAATCATTTTTTCCCCTTCAAATGAAGTCATGAAATTTTCGAAAATCCACTTTTCAAAACTAAAAGTGCTCATAACTCGACTAATATGATAGATAGAACGTTCTAGTCTTCGGCAATCGATTCAGCGGAAAATTTTACATAATCCAGTGTATTTTGAGTCCACAATTCCAACCAGTAAAGAAGTTAGCACAATGCAGTTCACATTAAATGTTTCCATACCCCCCCATTGCTTCAAAATTTTCGACAAAAAATACGTTTTTGAAATAAAAATAGCTCAAAATTCGTCTGGAGGGGTTTTTTGATGCGAAAAATCGATTGCCACAGTCTGTTTTTGTCTAAGATGATTTTTTCTCCTTCAAATGATGTCATGAAATTTTCGAAAATCCACTTATCAAAACTAAAAGTGCTCATAACTCGTCTAATATGATAGATAGAACGTTCTAGTCTTCGGCAATCGATTCAGCGAAAAATTTTACATAATCCAGTGTATTTTGAATCCATAATTCCGACCAGGAAAAAAGTTAGCACAACGCAGTTTACATTGAATGTTTCCATACCTACCCCTTGCTTCAAAATTTTCGACAAAAAATACGTTTTTGGAATAAAAATTGCTCAAAATTCGTCTGGAGGGGTTTTTTGATGCGAAAAATCGACTGGTACAGTTTGTTTTGCATAAAATCATTTTTTTTCCTTCAAATGAAGTCATGAAATTTTCGAAAATCCACTTTTCAAAACTAAAAGTGCTCTCGACTAATGAGATAGATAGAACGTTCTAGTCTTCGGCAATCGATTCAGCGGGAAATTTTACATAATCCAGTGTATTTCGAGTCCATAATTCCGACCAGTAAAGAAGTTAGCACAATGCAGTTCACATTAAATGTTTCCATACCCCCCCTTGCTTCAAAATTTTCGACAAAAAATACGTTTTTGAAATAAAAATAGCTCAAAATTCGTCTGGAGGGGTTTTTTGATGCGAAAAATCGATTGCCACAGTCTGTTTTTGTCTAAGATGATTTTTTCTCCTTCAAATGAAGTCATGAAATTTTCGAAAATCCACTTCTCAAAACTAAAAGTGCTCATAACTCGACTAATATGATAGATAGAATGTTCTAGTCTTTGGCAATCGATTCAGCGGGAAATTTTACATAATCCAGTGTATTTTGAATCCATTATTCCGACCAGGAGAGAAGTTAGCACAATGCAGTTCACATTAAATGTTTCCATACCCCCCCCTTGCTTCAAAATTTTCGACAAAAAATACGTTTTTGAAATAAAAAAAGCTCAAAATTCGTCTGGAGGGGTTTTTTGATGCGAAAAATCGACTGGCACAGTCTGTTTTTGTATAAAATCATTTTTTCCCCTTCAAATGAAGTCATGAAATTTTCGAAAATCCACTTTAAAACTAAAAGTGCTCATAACTCGACTAATATGATAGATAGAATGTTCTAGTCTTTGGCAATCGATTCAGCGGGAAATTTTACATAAACCAGTGTATTTTGAGTCCATAATTCCGACCAGGAAAGGAGTTAGCACAATGCAGTTCACATTAAATATTTCCATACACCCCCTTGCTTCAAAATTTTCGACAAAAAATACGTTTTTGAAATAAAAATAGCTCAAAATTCGTCTGGAGGGGTTTTTTGATGCGAAAAATCGACTGGCACAGTCTGTTTTTGTATAAAATCATTTTTTCCCCTTCAAATGAAGTCATGAAATTTTCGAAAATCCACTTTAAAACTAAAAGTGCTCATAACTCGACTAATATGATAGATAGAATGTTCTAGTCTTTGGCAATCGATTCAGCGGACAATTTTACATAAACCAGTGTATTTTGCAGTTCACATTAAATGTTTCCATACCCCCCCCTTGCTTCAAAATTTTCGACAAAAAATACGTTTTTGAAATAAAAATAGCTCAAAATTCGTCTGGAGGGGTTTTTTGATGCGAAAAATCGACTGGCGCAGTCTATTTTTAGATAAAATCATTTTTTCCCCTTCAAATGAAGTCATGAAATTTTCGAAAATCCACTTTTTAAAACTAAATATGCTCATAACTCGACTAATATGATAGATAGAATGTTCTAGTCTACGACAATCGATTGAGCGGAAAATTTTACATAATCCAGTGTATTTTGAATCCATTATTCCGACCAGGAGAGAAGTTAGCACAAAGCGGTTCACATTAAATGTTTCCATACCCCCCCTTGCTTCAAAATTTTCGACAAAAAATACGTTTTTGAAATAAAAATAGCTCAAAATTCGTCTGGAGGGGTTTTTTGATGCGAAAAATCGACTGCCACAGTCTGTTTTTGTCTAAGATGATTTTTTCTCCTTCAAATGATGTCATGAAATTTTCGAAAATCCACTTCTCAAAACTAAAAGTGCTCATAACTCGACTAATATGATAGATAGAACGTTCTAGTCTAGGGCAATCGATTCAGCGGGAAATGTTACATAATCCAGTGTATTTTGAATCCATTATTTCGACCAGGAAAGAAGTTAGCACAATGCAGTTCACATTAAATGTTTCCATACCCCCCCCTCGCTTCAAAATTTTCGACAAAAAATACGTTTTTGAAATAAAAATAGCTCAAAATTCGTCTGGAGGGGTTTTTTGAAGCGAAAAATCGACTGCCACAGTCTGTTTTTGTCTAAGATGATTTTTACTCCTTCAAATGATGTCATGAAATTTTCAAAAATCCACTTCTCAAAACTAAAAGTGCTCATAACTCGACTAATATGATAGATAGAACGTTCTAGTCTACGACAATCGATTGAGCGGAAAATTTTACATAATCCAGTGTATTTTGAATCCATTATTCCGACCAGGAGAGAAGTTAGCACAATGCAGTTCACATTAAATGTTTCCATACCCCCCCCTTGCTTCAAAATTTTCGACAAAAAATACGTTTTTGAAATAAAAATAGCTCAAAATTCGTCTGGAGGGGTTTTTTGATGCGAAAAATCGACTGCCACAGTCTGTTTTTGTCTAAGATCATTTTTTCTTCTTCAAATGATGTCATGAAATTTTCGAAAATCCACTTTTCAAAACTAAAAGTGCTCATAACTCGACTGATATGATAGATAGAGCGTTCTAGTCTTCGGCAATCGATTCAGCGGAAAATTTTACATAATCCAGTGTATTTTGAGTTCATGATTCCGACCAGGAAAGAAGTTAGCACAATGCAGTTCACATTAAATATTTCCATACCCCCCCTTGCTTCAAAATTTTCGACAAAAAATACGTTTTTGAAATAAAAATAGCTCAAAATTCGTCTGGAGGGGTTTTTTGATGCGAAAAATCGACTGCCACAGTCTGTTTTTGTCTAAGATCATTTTTTCTCCTTCAAATGAAGTCATGAAATTTTCGAAAATCCACTTTTCAAAACTAAAAGTGCTCATAACTCGACTAATATGATAGATAGAACGTTCTAGTCTTCGGCAATCGATTCAGCGGAAAATTTTACATAATCCAGTGTATTTTGAGTCCATAATTCCGACCAGGAAAGAAGTTAGCACAATGCAGTTCACATTAAATGTTTCCATACCCCCCCCCTTGCTTCAAAATTTTCGACAAAAAATACGTTTTTGAAATAAAAATAGCTCAAAATTCGTCCGGAGGGGTTTTTTGATGCGGAAAATCGACTGGCGCAGTCTGTTTTTGTATAAAATCATTTTTTCCCCTTCAAATGAAGTCATGAAATTTTCAAAAATCCACTTTTCAAAACTAAAAGTGCTCATAACTCGACTAATATGATAGATAGAACGTTCTAGTCTTCGGCAATCGATTCAGCGGAAAATTTTACATAATCCAGTGTATTTTGAGTCCATAATTCCGACCAGGAAAGAAGTTAGCACAATGCAGTTCACATTAAATGTTTCCATACCCCCCCTTGCTTCAAAATTTTCGACAAAAAATACGTTTTTGAAATAAAAATAGCTCAAAATTCGTCTGGAGGGGTTTTTTGATGCGAAAAATCGACTGCCACAGTCTGTTTTTGTCTAAGATCATTTTTTCTTTTTCAAATGATGTCATGAAATTTTCGAAAATCCACTTTTCAAAACTAAAAGTGCTCATAACTCGACTAATATGATAGATAGAACGTTCTAGTCTTCGGCAATCGATTCAGCGGAAAATTTTACATAATCCAGTGTATTTTGAGTTCATGATTCCGACCAGGAAAGAAGTTAGCACAATGCAGTTCACATTAAATATTTCCATACCCCCCCCTTGCTTCAAAATTTTCGACAAAAAATACGTTTTTGAAATAAAAATAGCTCAAAATTCGTCTGGAGGGGTTTTTTGATGCGAAAAATCGACTGCCACAGTCTGTTTTTGTCTAAGATCATTTTTTCTCCTTCAAATGAAGTCATGAAATTTTCGAAAATCCACTTTTCAAAACTAAAAGTGCTCATAACTCGACTAATATGATAGATAGAACGTTCTAGTCTTCGGCAATCGATTCAGCGGAAAATTTTACATAATCCAGTGTATTTTGAGTCCATAATTCCGACCAGGAAAGAAGTTAGCACAATGCAGTTCACATTAAATGTTTCCATACCCCCCCCCTTGCTTGAAAATTTTCGACAAAAAATACGTTTTTGAAATAAAAATAGCTCAAAATTCGTCCGGAGGGGTTTTTTGATGCGGAAAATCGACTGGCGCAGTCTGTTTTTGTATAAAATCATTTTTTTCCCCTTCAAATGAAGTCATGAAATTTTCAAGAATCCACTTTTCAAAACTAAAAGTGCTCATAACTCGACTAATATGATAGATAGAACGTTCTAGTCTTCGGCAATCGATTCAGCGGAAAATTTTACATAATCCAGTGTATTTTGAGTCCATAATTCCGACCAGGAAAGAAGTTAGCACAATGCAGTTCACATTAAATGTTTCCATACCCCCCCTTGCTTCAAAATTTTCGACAAAAAATACGTTTTTGAAATAAAAATTGCTCAAAATTCGTCTGGAGGGGTTTTTTGATGCGAAAAATCGACTGCCACAGTCTGTTTTTGTATAAAATCATTTTTTCTCCTTCAAATGAAGTCATGAAAATTTCGAAAATCCACTTTTCAAAACTAAAAGTGCTCATAACTCGACTAATATGATAGATAGAATGTTCTAGTCTTTGGCAATCGATTCAGCGGACAGTTTTACATAAACCAGTGTATTTTGAGTCCATAATTCCGACCAGGAAAGAAGTTAGCACAATGCAGTTCACATTAAATGTTTCCATACCCCCCCCTTGCTTCAAAATTTTCGACAAAAAATACGTTTTTGAAATAAAAATAGCTCAAAATTCGTCTGGAGGGGTTTTTTGATGCGAAAAATCGACTGCCACAGTCTGTTTTTGTCTAAGATCATTTTTTCTTCTTCAAATGATGTCATGAAATTTTCGAAAATCCACTTTTCAAAACTAAAAGTGCTCATAACTCGACTAATATGATAGATAGAACGTTCTAGTCTTCGGCAATCGATTCAGCGGAAAATTTTACATAATCCAGTGTATTTTGAGTTCATGATTCCGACCAGGAAAGAAGTTAGCACAATGCAGTTCACATTAAATATTTCCATACCCCCCCCTTGCTTCAAAATTTTCGACAAAAAATACGTTTTTGAAATAAAAATAGCTCAAAATTCGTCTGGAGGGGTTTTTTGATGCGAAAAATCGACTGCCACAGTCTGTTTTTGTCTAAGATCATTTTTTCTCCTTCAAATGAAGTCATGAAATTTTCGAAAATCCACTTTTCAAAACTAAAAGTGCTCATAACTCGACTAATATGATAGATAGAACGTTCTAGTCTTCGGCAATCGATTCAGCGGAAAATTTTACATAATCCAGTGTATTTTGAGTCCATAATTCCGACCAGGAAAGAAGTTAGCACAATGCAGTTCACATTAAATGTTTCCATACCCCCCCCCTTGCTTGAAAATTTTCGACAAAAAATACGTTTTTGAAATAAAAATAGCTCAAAATTCGTCCGGAGGGGTTTTTTGATGCGGAAAATCGACTGGCGCAGTCTGTTTTTGTATAAAATCATTTTTTTCCCCTTCAAATGAAGTCATGAAATTTTCAAGAATCCACTTTTCAAAACTAAAAGTGCTCATAACTCGACTAATATGATAGATAGAACGTTCTAGTCTTCGGCAATCGATTCAGCGGAAAATTTTACATAATCCAGTGTATTTTGAGTCCATAATTCCGACCAGGAAAGAAGTTAGCACAATGCAGTTCACATTAAATGTTTCCATACCCCCCCTTGCTTCAAAATTTTCGACAAAAAATACGTTTTTGAAATAAAAATTGCTCAAAATTCGTCTGGAGGGGTTTTTTGATGCGAAAAATCGACTGCCACAGTCTGTTTTTGTATAAAATCATTTTTTCTCCTTCAAATGAAGTCATGAAAATTTCGAAAATCCACTTTTCAAAACTAAAAGTGCTCATAACTCGACTAATATGATAGATAGAATGTTCTAGTCTTTGGCAATCGATTCAGCGGACAGTTTTACATAAACCAGTGTATTTTGAGTCCATAATTCCGACCAGGAAAGAAGTTAGCACAATGCAGTTCACATTAAATGTTTCCATACCCCCCCTTGCTTCAAAATTTTAGACAAAAAATACGTTTTTGAAATAAAAATAGCTCAAAATTCGTCTGAAATGGTTTTTTTGATGCGAAAAATCGACTGCCTCAGTCTGTTTTTGTATAAAATCATTTTTTCTCCTTCAAATGAAGTCATGAAATTTTCGAAAATCCACTTTTCAAAACTAAAAGTGCTCATAACTCGACTAATATGATAGATAGAACGTTCTAGTCTCCGGCAATCGATTCAGCGGGAAATTTTACATAATCCAGTGTATTTTAATCCATTATTCCGACCAGGAAAGAAGTTAGCACAATGCAGTTCACATTAAATGTTTCCATACCCCCCCCTCGCTTCAAAATTTTCGACAAAAAATACGTTTTTGAAATAAAAATAGCTCAAAATTCGTCTGGAGGGGTTTTTTGATGCGAAAAATCGACTGCCACAGTCTGTTTTTGTCTAAGATGATTTTTACTCCTTCAAATGATGTCATGAAATTTTCAAAAATCCACTTCTCAAAACTAAAAGTGCTCATAACTCGACTAATATGATAGATAGAACGTTCTAGTCTACGACAATCGATTGAGCGGAAAATTTTACATAATCCAGTGTATTTTGAATCCATTATTCCGACCAGGAGAGAAGTTAGCACAATGCAGTTCACATTAAATGTTTCCATACCCCCCCCTTGCTTCAAAATTTTCGACAAAAAATACGTTTTTGAAATAAAAATAGCTCAAAATTCGTCTGGAGGGGTTTTTTGATGCGAAAAATCGACTGCCACAGTATGTTTTTGTCTAAGATCATTTTTTCTTCTTCAAATGATGTCATGAAATTTTCGAAAATCCACTTTTCAAAACTAAAAGTGCTCATAACTCGACTAATATGATAGATAGAACGTTCTAGTCTTCGGCAATCGATTCAGCGGAAAATTTTACATGATCCAGTGTATTTTGAGTTCATGATTCCGACCAGGAAAGAAGTTAGCACAATGCAGTTCACATTAAATATTTCCATACCCCCCCCTTGCTTCAAAATTTTCGACAAAAAATACGTTTTTGAAATAAAAATAGCTCAAAATTCGTCTGGAGGGGTTTTTTGATGCGAAAAATCGACTGCCACAGTCTGTTTTTGTCTAAGATCATTTTTTCTCCTTCAAATGAAGTCATGAAATTTTCGAAAATCCACTTTTCAAAACTAAAAGTGCTCATAACTCGACTAATATGATAGATAGAACGTTCTAGTCTACGACAATCGATTGAGCGGAAAATTTTACATAATCCAGTGTATTTTGAATCCATTATTCCGACCAGGAGAGAAGTTAGCACAATGCAGTTCACATTAAATGTTTCCATACCCCCCCCTTGCTTCAAAATTTTCGACAAAAAATACGTTTTTGAAATAAAAATAGCTCAAAATTCGTCTGGAGGGGTTTTTTGATGCGAAAAATCGACTGCCACAGTATGTTTTTGTCTAAGATCATTTTTTCTTCTTCAAATGATGTCATGAAATTTTCGAAAATCCACTTTTCAAAACTAAAAGTGCTCATAACTCGACTAATATGATAGATAGAACGTTCTAGTCTTCGGCAATCGATTCAGCGGAAAATTTTACATAATCCAGTGTATTTTGAGTTCATGATTCCGACCAGGAAAGAAGTTAGCACAATGCAGTTCACATTAAATATTTCCATACCCCCCCCTTGCTTCAAAATTTTCGACAAAAAATACGTTTTTGAAATAAAAATAGCTCAAAATTCGTCTGGAGGGGTTTTTTGATGCGAAAAATCGACTGCCACAGTCTGTTTTTGTCTAAGATCATTTTTTCTCCTTCAAATGAAGTCATGAAATTTTCGAAAATCCACTTTTCAAAACTAAAAGTGCTCATAACTCGACTAATATGATAGATAGAACGTTCTAGTCTTCGGCAATCGATTCAGCGGAAAATTTTACATCATCCAGTGTATTTTGAGTCCATAATTCGGACCAGGAAAGAAGTTAGCACAATGCAGTTCACATTAAATGTTTCCATACCCCCCCCCCTTGCTTCAAAATTTTCGACAAAAAATACGTTTTTGAAATAAAAATAGCTCAAAATTCGTCCGGAGGGGTTTTTTGATGCGGAAAATCGACTGGCGCAGTCTGTTTTTGTATAAAATCATTTTTTTCCCCTTCAAATGAAGTCATGAAATTTTCAAAAATCCACTTTTCAAAACTAAAAGTGCTCATAACTCGACTAATATGATAGATAGAACGTTCTAGTCTTCGGCAATCGATTCAGCGGAAAATTTTACATAATCCAGTGTATTTTGAGTCCATAATTCCGACCAGGAAAGAAGTTAGCACAATGCAGTTCACATTGAATGTTTCCATACCCCTCCCTTGCTTCAAAATTTTCGACAAAAAATACGTTTTTGAAATAAAAATAGCTCAAAATTCGTCTGGAGGGGTTTTTTGATGCGAAAAATCGACTGGCGCAGTCTGTTTTTGTATAAAATCATTTTTTCCCCTTCAAATGAAGTCAGGAAATTTTCGAAAATACACTTTTCAAAACTAAAAGTGCTCATAACTCGACTAATATGATAGATAGAACGTTCTAGTCTCCGGCAATCGATTCAGCGGGAAATTTTACATAATCCAGTGTATTTTAATCCATTATTCCGACCAGGAAAGAAGTTAGCACAATGCAGTTCACATTAAATGTTTCCATACCCCCCCATTGCTTCAAAATTTTCGACAAAAAATACGTTTTTGAAATAAAAATAGCTCAAAATTCGTCTGGAGGGGTTTTTTGATGCGAAAAATCGACTGCCACAGTCTGTTTTTGTCTAAGATCATTTTTTCTTCTTCAAATGAAGTCATGAAATTTTCGAAAATCCACTTTTCAAAACTAAAAGTGCTCATAACTCGACTAATATGATAGATAGAACGTTCTAGTCTTCGGCAATCGATTCAGCGGAAAATTTTACATAATCCAGTGTATTTTGAGTCCATAATTCCGACCAGGAAAGAAGTTAGCACAATGCAGTTCACATTAAATGTTTCCATACCCCCCCTTGCTTCAAAATTTTCGACAAAAAATACGTTTTTGAAATAAAAATAGCTCAAAATTCGTCTGGAGGGGTTTTTTGATGCGAAAAATCGACTGGCGCAGTCTGTTTTTGTATAAAATCATTTTTTCTCCTTCAAATGAAGTCATGAAATTTTCGAAAATCCACTTTTCAAAACTAAAAGTGCTCATAACTCGACTAATATGATAGATAGAATGTTCCAGTCTTCGGCAATCGATTCAGCGGAAAATTTTACATAATCCAGTGTATTTTGAGTCCATAATTCCGACCAGGAAAGAAGTTAGCACAATGCAGTTCACATTAAATGTTTCCATACCCCCCCCTTGCTTCAAAATTTTCGACAAAAAATACGTTTTTGAAATAAAAATAGCTCAAAATTTGTCTGGAGGAGTTTTTTGATGCGAAAAATCGACTGACACGGTCTGTTTTTGTATAAAATCATTTTTTCTCCTTCAAATGAAGTCATGAAATTTTCGAAAATCCACTTTTCAAAACTAAAAGTGCTCATAACTCGACTAATATGATAGGTAGAACGTTCTAGTCTTCGGCAATCGATTCAGCGGAAAATTTTACATAATCCAGTGTATTTTGAGTCCATAATTCCGACCAGGAGAGAAGTTAGCACAATGCAGTTCACATTAAATGTTTCCATACCCCCCCCTTGCTTCAAAATTTTCGACAAAAAATACGTTTTTGAAATAAAAATAGCTCAAAATTCGTCTGGAGGGGTTTTTTGATGCGAAAAATCGACTGGCGCAGTCTGTTTTTGTATAAAATCATTTTTTCCCCTTCAAATGAAGTCAGGAAATTTTCGAAAATACACTTTTCAAAACTAAAAGTGCTCATAACTCGACTAATATGATAGATAGAACGTTCTAGTCTCCGGCAATCGATTCAGCGGGAAATTTTACATAATCCAGTGTATTTTAATCCATTATTCCGACCAGGAAAGAAGTTAGCACAATGCAGTTCACATTCAATGTTTCCATACCCCCCCTTGCTTCAAAATTTTCGACAAAAAATACGTTTTTGAAATAAAAATAGCTCAAAATTCGTCTGGAGGGGTTTTCTGATGCGAAAAATCGACTGGCGCAGTCTGTTTTTGTATATAATCATTTTTTCCCCTTCAAATGAAGTCATGAAATTTTCGAAAATCCACTTTTCAAAACTAAAAGTGCTCATAACTCGACTAATATGATAGATAGAACGTTCTAGTCTTCGGCAATCGATTCAGCGGAAAATTTTACATAATCCAGTGTATTTTGAGTCCATAATTCCGACCAGGAAAGAAGTTAGCACAATGCAGTTCACATTAAATGTTTCCATACCCCCCCCTTGCTTCAAAATTTTCGACAAAAAATACGTTTTTGAAATAAAAATAGCTCAAAATTCGTCTGAAGGGGTTTTTTGATGCGAAAAATCGACTGGCACAGTCTGTTTTTGTATAAAATCATTTTTTCCCCTTCAAATGAAGTCATGAAATTTTCGAAAATCCACTTTTCAAAACTAAAAGTGCTCATAACTCGACTAATATGATAGATAGAACGTTCTAGTCTTCGGCAATCGATTCAGCGGAAAATTTTACATAATCCAGTGTATTTTTAGTCCATAATTCCGACCAGGAAAGAAGTTAGCACAATGCAGTTCACATTAAATGTTTCCATACCCCCACCTTGCTTCAAAATTTTCGACAAAAAATACGTTTTTGAAATAAAAATAGCTCAAAATTCGTCTGGAGGGGTTTTTTGATGCGAAAAATCGACTGGCGCAGTCTGTTTTTGTATAAAATCATTTTTTCCCCTTCAAATGAAGTCATGAAATTTTCGAAAATCCACTTTTCAAAACTAAAAATGCTCATAACTCGACTAATATGATAGATAGAACGTTCTAGTCTTCGGCAATCGATTCAGCGGAAAATTTTACATAATCCAGTGTATTTTGAGTCCATAATTCCGACCAGGAAAGAAGTTAGCACAATGCAGTTCACATTAAATGTTTCCATACCCCCCCCTTGCTTCAAAATTTTCGACAAAAAATACGTTTTTGAAATAAAAATAGCTCAAAATTCGTCTGGATGGGTTTTTTGATGCGAAAAATCGACTGGCACAGTCTGTTTTTGTATAAAATCATTTTTTCCCCTTCAAATGAAGTCATGAAATTTTCAAAAATCCACTTTTCAAAACTAATAGTGCTCATAACTCGACTAATATGATAGATAGAACGTTCTAGTCTTCGGCAATCGATTCAGCGGAAAATTTTACATAATCCAGTGTATTTTGAGTCCATAATTCCAACCGGGAAAGAAGTTAGCACAATGCAGTTCACATTAAACGTTTCCATCCCTTGCTTCAAAATTTTCGACAAAAAATACGTTTTTGAAATAAAAATAGCTCAAAATTCGTCTGGAGGGGTTTTTTGATGCGAAAAATCGACTGACACAGTCTGTTTTTGTATAAAATCATTTTTTCCCCTTCAAATGAAGTCAGGAAATTTTCGAAAATACACTTTTCAAAACTAAAAGTGCTCATAACTCGACTAATATGATAGATAGAACGTTCTAGTCTTCGGCAATCGATTCAGCGGAAAATTTTACATAATCCAGTGTATTTTGAGTCCATAATTCCGACCAGGAAAGAAGTTAGCACAATGCAGTTCACATTAAATGTTTCCATACCCCCCCTTGCTTCAAAATTTTCGACAAAAAATACGTTTTTGAAATAAAAATAGCTCAAAATTCGTCTGGAGGGGTTTTTTGATGCGAAAAATCGACTGGCGCAGTCTGTTTTTGTATAAAATCATTTTTTCCCCTTCAAATGAAGTCATGAAATTTTCGAAAATCCACTTTTAAAAACTAAAAGTGCTCATAGCTCGACTAATATGATAGATAGATCGTTCTAGTCTCCGGCAATCGATTCAGCGGAAAATTTTACATAATCCAGTGTATTTTGAGTCCATAATTCCGACCAGGAAAGAAGTTAGCACAATGCAGTTCACATTAAACGTTTCCATCCCTTGCTTCAAAATTTTCGACAAAAAATACGTTTTTGAAATAAAAATAGCTCAAAATTCGTCTGGAGGGGTTTTTTGATGCGAAAAATCGACTGGCGCAGTCTGTTTTTGTATAAAATCATTTTTTCCCCTTCAAATGAAGTCAGGAAATTTTCGAAAATCCACTTTTCAAAACTAAAAGTGCTCATAACTCGACTAATATGATAGATAGAACGTTCTAGTCTTCGGCAATCGATTCAGCGGAAAATTTTACTTAATTCAGTGTATTTTGAGTCCATAATTCCGACCAGGAAAGAAGTTAGCACAATGCAGTTCACATTAAATGTTTCCATACCCCCCCTTGCTTCAAAATTTTCGACAAAAAATACGTTTTTGAAATAAAAATAGCTCAAAATTCGTCTGGAGGGGTTTTTTGATGCGAAAAATCGACTGGCGCAGTCTGTTTTTGTATAAAATCATTTTTTCCCCTTCAAATGAAGTCATGAAATTTTCGAAAATCCACTTTTAAAAACTAAAAGTGCTCATAACTCGACTAATATGATAGATAGAACGTTCTAGTCTCCGGCAATCGATTCAGCGGAAAATTTTACATAATCCAGTGTATTTTGAGTCCATAATTCCGACCAGGAAAGAAGTTAGCACAATGCAGTTCACATTAAACGTTTCCATCCCTTGCTTCAAAATTTTCGACAAAAAATACGTTTTTGAAATAAAAATAGCTCAAAATTCGTCTGGAGGGGTTTTTTGATGCGAAAAATCGACTGGCACAGTCTGTTTTTGTATAAAATCATTTTTTCCCCTTCAAATGAAGTCATGAAATTTTCGAAAATCCACTTTTCAAAACTAAAAGTGCTCATAACTCGACTAATATGATAGATAGAACGTTCTAGTCTTCGGCAATCGATTCAGCGAAAAATTTTACATAATCCAGTGTATTTTGAGTCCATAATTCCGACCAGGAAAGAAGTTAGCACAATGCAGTTCACATTAAATGTTTCCATACCCCCCCTTGCTTCAAAATTTTCGACAAAAAATACGTTTTTGAAATAAAAATAGCTCAAAATTCGTCTGAAGGGGTTTTTTGATGCGAAAAATCGACTGGCGCAGTCTGTTTTTGTATAAAATCATTTTTTCCCCTTCAAATGAAGTCATGAAATTTTCGAAAATCCACTTTTCAAAACTAAAAGTGCTCATAACTCGACTAATATGATAGATAGAACGTTCTAGTCTTCGGCAATCGATTCAGCGGAAAATTTTACATAATCCAGTGTATTTTGAGTCCATAATTCCGACCAGGAAAGAAGTTAGCACAATGCAGTTCACATTAAATGTTTCCATACCCCCCCCTTGCTTCAAAATTTTCGACAAAAAATACGTTTTTGAAATAAAAATAGCTCAAAATCCGTCTGGAGGGGTTTTTTGATGCGAAAAATCGACTGGCACAGTCTGTTTTTGTATAAAATCATTTTTTCCCCTTCAAATGAAGTCATGAAATTTTCGAAAATCCACTTTTCAAAACTAAAAGTGCTCATAACTCGACTAATATGATAGATAGAACGTTCTAGTCTTCGGCAATCGATTCAGCGAAAAATTTTACATAATCCAGTGTATTTTGAGTCCATAATTCCGACCAGGAAAGAAGTTAGCACAATGCAGTTCACATTAAATGTTTCCATACCCCCCCTTGCTTCAAAATTTTCGACAAAAAATACGTTTTTGAAATAAAAATAGCTCAAAATTCGTCTGAAGGGGTTTTTTGATGCGAAAAATCGACTGGCGCAGTCTGTTTTTGTATAAAATCATTTTTTCCCCTTCAAATGAAGTCATGAAATTTTCGAAAATCCACTTTTCAAAACTAAAAGTGCTCATAACTCGACTAATATGATAGATAGAACGTTCTAGTCTTCGGCAATCGATTCAGCGGAAAATTTTACATAATCCAGTGTATTTTGAGTCCATAATTCCGACCAGGAGAGAAGTTAGCACAATGCAGTTCACATTAAATGTTTCCATACCCCCCCCTTGCTTCAAAATTTTCGACAAAAAATACGTTTTTTAAATAAAAATAGCTCAAAATTCGTCTGAAGGGGTTTTTTGATGCGAAAAATCGACTGGCACAGTCTGTTTTTGTATAAAATCATTTTTTCCCCTTCAAATGAAGTCATGAAATTTTCGAAAATCCACTTTTCAAAACTAAAAGTGCTCATAACTCGACTAATATGATAGATAGAACGTTCTAGTCTTCGGCAATCGATTCAGCGGAAAATTTTACATAATCCAGTGTATTTTGAGTCCATAATTCCGACCAGGAAAGAAGTTAGCACAATGCAGTTCACATTAAATGTTTCCATACCCCCCCTTGCTTCAAAATTTTCGACAAAAAATACGTTTTTGAAATAAAAATAGCTCAAAATTCGTCTGGAGGGGTTTTTGATGCGAAAAATCGACTGGCGCAGTCTGTTTTTGTATAAAATCATTTTTTCCCCTTCAAATGAAGTCATGAAATTTTCGAAAATCCACTTTTAAAAACTAAAAGTGCTCATAACTCGACTAATATGATAGATAGAACGTTCTAGTCTCCGGCAATCGATTCAGCGGAAAATTTTACATAATCCAGTGTATTTTGAGTCCATAATTCCGACCAGGAGAGAAGTTAGCACAATGCAGTTCACATTAAATGTTTCCATACCCCCCCCTTGCTTCAAAATTTTCGACAAAAAATACGTTTTTTAAATAAAAATAGCTCAAAATTCGTCTGAAGGGGTTTTTTGATGCGAAAAATCGACTGGCACAGTCTGTTTTTGTATAAAATCATTTTTTCCCCTTCAAATGAAGTCATGAAATTTTCGAAAATCCACTTTTCAAAACTAAAAGTGCTCATAACTCGACTAATATGATAGATAGAACGTTCTAGTCTTCGGCAATCGATTCAGCGGAAAATTTTACATAATCCAGTGTATTTTGAGTCCATAATTCCGACCAGGAAAGAAGTTAGCACAATGCAGTTCACATTAAATGTTTCCATACCCCCCCTTGCTTCAAAATTTTCGACAAAAAATACGTTTTTGAAATAAAAATAGCTCAAAATTCGTCTGGAGGGGTTTTTGATGCGAAAAATCGACTGGCGCAGTCTGTTTTTGTATAAAATCATTTTTTCCCCTTCAAATGAAGTCATGAAATTTTCGAAAATCCACTTTTCAAAACTAAAAGTGCTCATAACTCGACTAATATGATAGATAGAACGTTCTAGTCTTCGGCAATCGATTCAGCGGAAAATTTTACATAATCCAGTGTATTTTGAGTCCATAATTCCGACCAGGAAAGAAGTTAGCACAATGCAGTTCACATTAAATGTTTCCATACCCCCCCCTTGCTTCAAAATTTTCGACAAAAAATACGTTTTTGAAATAAAAATAGCTCAAAATCCGTCTGGAGGGGTTTTTTGATGCGAAAAATCGACTGGCACAGTCTGTTTTTGTATAAAATCATTTTTTCCCCTTCAAATGAAGTCATGAAATTTTCGAAAATCCACTTTTCAAAACTAAAAGTGCTCATAACTCGACTAATATGATAGATAGAACGTTCTAGTCTTCGGCAATCGATTCAGCGAAAAATTTTACATAATCCAGTGTATTTTGAGTCCATAATTCCGACCAGGAAAGAAGTTAGCACAATGCAGTTCACATTAAATGTTTCCATACCCCCCCTTGCTTCAAAATTTTCGACAAAAAATACGTTTTTGAAATAAAAATAGCTGAAAATTCGTCTGAAGGGGTTTTTTGATGCGAAAAATCGACTGGCGCAGTCTGTTTTTGTATAAAATCATTTTTTCCCCTTCAAATGAAGTCATGAAATTTTCGAAAATCCACTTTTCAAAACTAAAAGTGCTCATAACTCGACTAATATGATAGATAGAACGTTCTAGTCTTCGGCAATCGATTCAGCGGAAAATTTTACATAATCCAGTGTATTTTGAGTCCATAATTCCGACCAGGAGAGAAGTTAGCACAATGCAGTTCACATTAAATGTTTCCATACCCCCCCCTTGCTTCAAAATTTTCGACAAAAAATACGTTTTTTAAATAAAAATAGCTCAAAATTCGTCTGAAGGGGTTTTTTGATGCGAAAAATCGACTGGCACAGTCTGTTTTTGTATAAAATCATTTTTTCCCCTTCAAATGAAGTCATGAAATTTTCGAAAATCCACTTTTCAAAACTAAAAGTGCTCATAACTCGACTAATATGATAGATAGAACGTTCTAGTCTTCGGCAATCGATTCAGCGGAAAATTTTACATAATCCAGTGTATTTTGAGTCCATAATTCCGACCAGGAAAGAAGTTAGCACAATGCAGTTCACATTAAATGTTTCCATACCCCCCCTTGCTTCAAAATTTTCGACAAAAAATACGTTTTTGAAATAAAAATAGCTCAAAATTCGTCTGGAGGGGTTTTTGATGCGAAAAATCGACTGGCGCAGTCTGTTTTTGTATAAAATCATTTTTTCCCCTTCAAATGAAGTCATGAAATTTTCGAAAATCCACTTTTAAAAACTAAAAGTGCTCATAACTCGACTAATATGATAGATAGAACGTTCTAGTCTCCGGCAATCGATTCAGCGGAAAATTTTACATAATCCAGTGTATTTTGAGTCCATAATTCCGACCAGGAAAGAAGTTAGCACAATGCAGTTCACATTAAATGTTTCCATGCCCCCCCTTGCTTCAAAATTTTCGACAAAAAATACGTTTTTGAAATAAAAATAGCTCAAAATTCGTCTGGAGGGGTTTTTGATGCGAAAAATCGACTGGCGCAGTCTGTTTTTGTATAAAATCATTTTTTCCCCTTCAAATGAAGTCATGAAATTTTCGAAAATCCACTTTTAAAAACTAAAAGTGCTCATAACTCGACTAATATGATAGATAGAACGTTCTAGTCTCCGGCAATCGATTCAGCGGAAAATTTTACATAATCCAGTGTATTTTGAGTCCATAATTCCGACCAGGAGAGAAGTTAGCACAATGCAGTTCACATTAAATGTTTCCATACCCCCCCCTTGCTTCAAAATTTTCGACAAAAAATACGTTTTTTAAATAAAAATAGCTCAAAATTCGTCTGAAGGGGTTTTTTGATGCGAAAAATCGACTGGCACAGTCTGTTTTTGTATAAAATCATTTTTTCCCCTTCAAATGAAGTCATGAAATTTTCGAAAATCCACTTTTCAAAACTAAAAGTGCTCATAACTCGACTAATATGATAGATAGAACGTTCTAGTCTCCGGCAATCGATTCAGCGGAAAATTTTACATAATCCAGTGTATTTTGAGTCCATAATTCCGACCAGGAAAGAAGTTAGCACAATGCAGTTCACATTAAATGTTTCCATACCCCCACCTTGCTTCAAAATTTTCGACAAAAAATACGTTTTTGAAATAAAAATAGCTCAAAATTCGTCTGGAGGGGTTTTTTGATGCGAAAAATCGACTGGCGCAGTCTGTTTTTGTATAAAATCATTTTTTCCCCTTCAAATGAAGTCATGAAATTTTCGAAAATCCACTTTTCAAAACTAAAAGTGCTCATAACTCGACTAATATGATAGATAAAACGTTCTAGTCTTCGGCAATCGATTCAGCGGAAAATTTTACATAATCCAGTGTATTTTGAGTCCATAATTCCGACCAGGAAAGAAGTTAGCACAATGCAGTTCACATTAAATGTTTCCATACCCCCCCCTTGCTTCAAAACTTTCGACAAAAAATACGTTTTTGAAATAAAAATAGCTCAAAATTCGTCTGGAGGGGTTTTTTGATGCGAAACATCGACTGGCGCAGTCTGTTTTTGTATAAAATCATTTTTTCCCCTTCAAATGAAGTCATGAAATTTTCGAAAATCCACTTTTCAAAACTAAAAGTGCTCATAACTCGACTAATATGATAGATAGAACGTTCTAGTCTTCGGCAATCGATTCAGCGGAAAATTTTACATAATCCAGTGTATTTTGAGTCCATAATTCCGACCAGGAGAGAAGTTAGCACAATGCAGTTCACATTAAATGTTTCCATACCCCCCCCTTGCTTCAAAATTTTCGACAAAAAATACGTTTTTGAAATAAAAATAGCTCAAAATTCGTCTGGAGGGGTTTTTTGATGCGAAAAATCGACTGGCGCAGTCTGTTTTTGTATAAAATCATTTTTTCCCCTTCAAATGAAGTCATGAAATTTTCGAAAATCCACTTTTCAAAACTAAAAGTGCTCATAACTCGACTAATATGATAGATAGAACGTTCTAGTCTTCGGCAATCGATTCAGCGGAAAATTTTACATAATCCAGTGTATTTTGAGTCCATAATTCCGACCAGGAAAGAAGTTAGCACAATGCAGTTCACATTAAATGTTTCCATACCCCCCCCTTGCTTCAAAATTTTCGACAAAAAATACGTGTTTGAAATAAAAATAGCTCAAAATTCGTCTGGAGGGGTTTTTTGATGCGAAAAATCGACTGGCACAGTCTGTTTTTGTATAAAATCATTTTTTCCCCTTCAAATGAAATCATGAAATTTTCGAAAATCCACTTTTCAAAACTTAAAGTGCTCATAACTCGACTAATATGATAGATAGAACGTTCTAGTCTTCGGCAATCGATTCAGCGGAAAATTTTACATAATCCAGTGTATTTTGAGTCCATAATTCCGACCAGGAGAGAAGTTAGCACAATGCAGTTCACATTAAATGTTTCCATACCCCCCCCTTGCTTCAAAATTTTCGACAAAAAATACGTTTTTGAAATAAAAATAGCTCAAAATTCGTCTGGAGGGGTTTTTTGATGCGAAAAATCGACTGGCGCAGTCTGTTTTTGTATAAAATCATTTTTTCCCCTTCAAATGAAGTCATGAAATTTTCGAAAATCCACTTTTCAAAACTAAAAGTGCTCATAACTCGACTAATATGATAGATAGAACGTTCTAGTCTTCGGCAATCGATTCAGCGGAAAATTTTACATAATCCAGTGTATTTTGAGTCCATAATTCCGACCAGGAAAGAAGTTAGCACAATGCAGTTCACATTAAATGTTTCCATACCCCCCCCTTGCTTCAAAATTTTCGACAAAAAATACGTGTTTGAAATAAAAATTGCTCAAAATTCGTCTGGAGGGGTTTTTTGATGCGAAAAATCGACTGGCACAGTCTGTTTTTGTATAAAATCATTTTTTCCCCTTCAAATGAAATCATGAAATTTTCGAAAATCCACTTTTCAAAACTTAAAGTGCTCATAACTCGACTAATATGATAGATAGAACGTTCTAGTCTTCGGCAATCGATTCAGCGGAAAATTTTACATAATCCAGTGTATTTTGAGTCCATAATTCCGACCAGGAGAGAAGTTAGCACAATGCAGTTCACATTAAATGTTTCCATACCCCCCCCTTGCTTCAAAATTTTCGACAAAAAATACGTTTTTGAAATAAAAATAGCTCAAAATTCGTCTGGAGGGGTTTTTTGATGCGAAAAATCGACTGGCGCAGTCTGTTTTTGTATAAAATCATTTTTTCCCCTTCAAATGAAGTCATGAAATTTTCGAAAATCCACTTTTCAAAACTAAAAGTGCTCATAACTCGACTAATATGATAGATAGAACGTTCTAGTCTTCGGCAATCGATTCAGCGGAAAATTTTACATAATCCAGTGTATTTTGAGTCCATAATTCCGACCAGGAAAGAAGTTAGCACAATGCAGTTCACATTAAATGTTTCCATACCCCCCCCTTGCTTCAAAATTTTCGACAAAAAATACGTGTTTGAAATAAAAATAGCTCAAAATTCGTCTGGAGGGGTTTTTTGATGCGAAAAATCGACTGGCACAGTCTGTTTTTGTATAAAATCAATTTTTCCCCTTCAAATGAAGTCATGAAATTTTCGAAAATCCACTTTTCAAAACTAAAAGTGCTCATAACTCGACTAATATGATAGATAGAACGTTCTAGTCTTCGGCAATCGATTCAGCGGAAAATTTTACATAATCCAGTGTATTTTGAGTCCATAATTCCGACCAGGAAAGAAGTTAGCACAATGCAGTTCACATTAAATGTTTCTATACCCCCCCCTTGCTTCAAAATTTTCGACAAAAAATACGTTTTTGAAATAAAAATAGCTCAAAATTCGTCTGGAGGGGTTTTTTGATGCGAAAAATCGACTGCCACAGTCTGTTTTTGTCTAAGATCATTTTTTCTCCTTCAAATGAAGTCATGAAATTTTCGAAAATCCACTTTTCAAAACTAAAAGTGCTCATAACTCGACTAATATGATAGATAGAACGTTCTAGTCTCCGGCAATCGATTCAGCGGAAAATTTTACATAATCCAGTGTATTTTGAGTCTATAATTCCGACCAGGAAAGAAGTTAGCACAATGCAGTTCACATTTTCCATACCCCCCTCTTGCTTCAAAATTTTCGACAAAAAATACGTTTTTGAAATAAAAATAGCTCAAAATTCGTCTGGAGAGGTTTTTTGATGCGAAAAATCGACTGGCGCAGTCTGTTTTTGTATAAAATCATTTTTTCCCCTTCAAATGAAGTCATGAAATTTTCGAAAATCCACTTTTCAAAACTAAAAGTGCTCATAACTCGACTAATATGATAGATAGAACGTTCTAGTCTTCGGCAATCGATTCAGCGGAAAATTTTACATAATCCAGTGTATTTTAATCCATAATTCCGACCAGGAAAGAAGTTAGCTCAATGCAGTTCACATTAAATGTTTCCATACCCCCCCCCCTTGCTTCAAAATTTTCGACAAAAAATACGTTTTTGAAATAAAAATAGCTCAAAATTCGTCTGGAGGGGTTTTTTGATTCGAAAAATCGACTGGCACAGTCTGTTTTTGTATAAAATCATTTTTTCCCCTTCAAATGAAGTCATGAAATTTTCGAAAATCCACTTTTCAAAACTAAAAGTGCTCAAAACTCGACTAATATGATAGATAGAACGTTCTTGTCTTCGGCAATCGATTCAGCGGAAAATTTTACATAATCCAGTGTATTTTGAGTCCATAATTCCGACCAGGGAAGAAGTTAGCACAATGCAGTTCACATTAAATGTTTCCATACCCCCCCCCTTGCTTCAAAATGTTCGACAAAAAATACGTTTTTGAAATAAAAATAGCTCAAAATTCGTCTGGAGGGGTTTTTTGATGCGAAAAATCGACTGCCACAGTCTGTTTTTGTCTAAGATCATTTTTTCTCCTTCAAATGAAGTCATGAAATTTTCGAAAATCCACTTTTCAAAACTAAAAGTGCTCATAACTCGACTAATATGATAGATAGAACGTTCTAGTCTTCGGCAATCGATTCAGCGGAAAATTTTACATAATCCAGTGTATTTTGAGTCCATAATTCCGACCAGGAAAGAAGTTAGCACAATGCAGTTCACATTAAATGTTTCCATACCCCCCCCTTGCTTCAAAATTTTCGACAAAAAATACGTTTTTGAAATAAAAATGGCTCAAAATTCGTCTGGAGGGGTTTTTTGATGCGAAAAATCGACTGGCACAGTCTGTTTTTGTATAAAATCATTTTTTCCCCTTCAAATGAAGTCATGAAATTTTCGAAAATCCACTTTTCAAAACTAAAAGTGCTCATAACTCGACTAATATGATAGATAGAACGTTCTAGTCTTCGGCAATCGATTCAGCGGAAAATTTTACATAATCCAGTGTATTTTGAGTCCATAATTCCGACCAGGAAAGAAGTTAGCTCAATGCAGTTCACATTAAATGTTTCCATACCCCCCCCTTGTGCTTCAAAATTTTCGACAAAAAATACGTTTTTGAAATAAAAATAGCTCAAAATTCGTCTGGAGGGGTTTTTTGATGCGAAAAATCGACTGGCACAGTCTGTTTTTGTATAAAATCATTTTTTCCCCTTCAAATGAAGTCATGAAATTTTCGAAAATCCACTTTTCAAAACTAAAAGTGCTCATAACTCGACTAATATGATAGATAGAACGTTCTTGTCTTCGGCAATCGATTCAGCGGAAAATTTTACATAATCCAGTGTATTTTGAGTCCATAATTCCGACCAGGAAAGAAGTTAGCACAATGCAGTTCACATTAAATGTTTCCATACCCCCCCCCTTGCTTCAAAATTTTCGACAAAAAATACGTTTTTGAAATAAAAATAGCTCAAAATTCGTCTGGAGGGGTTTTTTGATGCGAAAAATCGACTGGCACAGTCTGTTTTTGTATAAAATCATTTTTTCCCCTTCAAATGAAGTCATGAAATTTTCGAAAATCCACTTTTCAAAACTAAAAGTGCTCATAACTCGACTAATATGATAGATAGAACGTTCTAGTCTTCGGCAATCGATTCAGCGGAAAATTTTACATAATCCAGTGTATTTTGAGTCCATAATTCCGACCAGGAAAGAAGTTAGCTCAATGCAGTTCACATTAAATGTTTCCATACCCCCCCCTTGCTTCAAAATTTTCGACAAAAAATACGTTTTTGAAATAAAAATAGCTCAAAATTCGTCTGGAGGGGTTTTTTGATGCGAAAAATCGACTGGCACAGTCTGTTTTTGTATAAAATCATTTTTTCCCCTTCAAATGAAGTCATGAAATTTTCGAAAATCCACTTTTCAAAACTAAAAGTGCTCATAACTCGACTAATATGATAGATAGAACGTTCTAGTCTTCGGCAATCGATTCAGCGGAAAATTTTACATAATCCATTGTATTTTGAGTCCAAAATTCCGACCAGGAAAGAAGTTAGCACAATGCAGTTCACATTAAATGTTTCCATACCCCCCCCCTTGCTTCAAAATTTTCGACAAAAAATACGTTTTTGAAATAAAAATAGCTCAAAATTCGTCTGGAGGGGTTTTTTGATGCGAAAAATCGACTGGCGCAGTCTGTTTTTGTATAAAATCATTTTTTCCCCTTCAAATGAAGTCATGAAATTTTCGAAAATCCACTTTCCAAAACTAAAAGTGCTCATAACTCGACTAATATGATAGATAGAACGTTCTAGTCTTCGGCAATCGATTCAGCGGGAAATTTTACATAATCCAGTGTATTTTGAGTCCATAATTCCGACCAGGAAAGAAGTTAGGACAATGCAGTTCACATTAAATGTTTCCACACCCCCCCCTTGCTTCAAAATTTTCGACAAAAAATACGTTTTTGAAATAAAAATAGCTCAAAATTCGTCTGGAGGGGTTTTTTGATGCGAAAAATCGACTGCCACAGTCTGTTTTTGTCTAAGATCATTTTTTCTCCTTCAAATGAAGTCATGAAATTTTCGAAAATCCACTTTTCAAAACTAAAAGTGCTCATAACTCGACTAATATGATAGATAGAACGTTCTAGTCTTCGGCAATCGATTCAGCGGAAAATTTTACATAATCCAGTGTATTTTGAGTCCATAATTCCGACCAGGAAAGAAGTTAGCACAATGCAGTTCACATTAAATGTTTCCATACCCCCCCCTTGCTTCAAAATTTTCGACAAAAAATACGTTTTTGAAATAAAAATAGCTCAAAATTCGTCTGGAGGGGTTTTTTGATGCGAAAAATCGACTGGCACAGTCTGTTTTTGTATAAAATCATTTTTTCCCCTTCAAATGAAGTCATGAAATTTTCGAAAATCCACTTTTCAAAACTAAAAGTGCTCATAACTCGACTAATATGATAGATAGAACGTTCTAGTCTTCGGCAATCGATTCAGCGGAAAATTTTACATAATCCAGTGTATTTTGAGTCCATAATTCCGACCAGGAAAGAAGTTAGCTCAATGCAGTTCACATTAAATGTTTCCATACCCCCCCCTTGTGCTTCAAAATTTTCGACAAAAAATACGTTTTTGAAATAAAAATAGCTCAAAATTCGTCTGGAGGGGTTTTTTGATGCGAAAAATCGACTGGCACAGTCTGTTTTTGTATAAAATCATTTTTTCCCCTTCAAATGAAGTCATGAAATTTTCGAAAATCCACTTTTCAAAACTAAAAGTGCTCATAACTCGACTAATATGATAGATAGAACGTTCTTGTCTTCGGCAATCGATTCAGCGGAAAATTTTACATAATCCAGTGTATTTTGAGTCCATAATTCCGACCAGGAAAGAAGTTAGCACAATGCAGTTCACATTAAATGTTTCCATACCCCCCCCTTGCTTCAAAATTTTCGACAAAAAATACGTTTTTGAAATAAAAATAGCTCAAAATTCGTCTGGAGGGGTTTTTTGATGCGAAAAATCGACTGGCACAGTCTGTTTTTGTATAAAATCATTTTTTCCCCTTCAAATGAAGTCATGAAATTTTCGAAAATCCACTTCTCAAAACTAAAAGTGCTCATAACTCGACTAATATGATAGATAGAACGTTCTAGTCTTCGGCAATCGATTCAGCGGAAAATTTTACATAATCCAGTGTATTTTGAGTCCATAATTCCGACCAGGAAAGAAGTTAGCACAATGCAGTTCACATTAAATGTTTCCATACCCTTGCTTCAAAATTTTCGACAAAAATACGTTTTTGAAATAAAAATAGCTCAAAATTCGTCTGGAGGGGTTTTTTGATGCGAAAAATCGACTGGCGCAGTCTGTTTTTGTATAAAATCATTTTTTCCCCTTCAAATGAAGTCATGAAATTTTCGAAAATCCACTTTTCAAAACTAAAAGTGCTCATAACTCGACTAATATGATAGATAGAACGTTCTAGTCTTCGGCAATCGATTCAGCGGAAAATTTTACATAATCCAGTGTATTTTGAGTCCATAATTCCGACCAGGAAAGAAGTTAGCTCAATGCAGTTCACATTAAATGTTTCCATACCCCCCCCTTGTGCTTCAAAATTTTCGACAAAAAATACGTTTTTGAAATAAAAATAGCTCAAAATTCGTCTGGAGGGGTTTTTTGATGCGAAAAATCGACTGGCACAGTCTGTTTTTGTATAAAATCATTTTTTCCCCTTCAAATGAAGTCATGAAATTTTCGAAAATCCACTTTTCAAAACTAAAAGTGCTCATAACTCGACTAATATGATAGATAGAACGTTCTTGTCTTCGGCAATCGATTCAGCGGAAAATTTTACATAATCCAGTGTATTTTGAGTCCATAATTCCGACCAGGAAAGAAGTTAGCACAATGCAGTTCACATTAAATGTTTCCATACCCCCCCCTTGCTTCAAAATTTTCGACAAAAAATACGTTTTTGAAATAAAAATAGCTCAAAATTCGTCTGGAGGGGTTTTTTGATGCGAAAAATCGACTGGCACAGTCTGTTTTTGTATAAAATCATTTTTTCCCCTTCAAATGAAGTCATGAAATTTTCGAAAATCCACTTTTCAAAACTAAAAGTGCTCATAACTCGACTAATATGATAGATAGAACGTTCTAGTCTTCGGCAATCGATTCAGCGGAAAATTTTACATAATCCAGTGTATTTTGAGTCCATAATTCCGACCAGGAAAGAAGTTAGCTCAATGCAGTTCACATTAAATGTTTCCATACCCCCCCCTTGCTTCAAAATTTTCGACAAAAAATACGTTTTTGAAATAAAAATAGCTCAAAATTCGTCTGGAGGGGTTTTTTGATGCGAAAAATCGACTGGCACAGTCTGTTTTTGTATAAAATCATTTTTTCCCCTTCAAATGAAGTCATGAAATTTTCGAAAATCCACTTTTCAAAACTAAAAGTGCTCATAACTCGACTAATATGATAGATAGAACGTTCTAGTCTTCGGCAATCGATTCAGCGGAAAATTTTACATAATCCATTGTATTTTGAGTCCAAAATTCCGACCAGGAAAGAAGTTAGCACAATGCAGTTCACATTAAATGTTTCCATACCCCCCCCCTTGCTTCAAAATTTTCGACAAAAAATACGTTTTTGAAATAAAAATAGCTCAAAATTCGTCTGGAGGGGTTTTTTGATGCGAAAAATCGACTGGCGCAGTCTGTTTTTGTATAAAATCATTTTTTCCCCTTCAAATGAAGTCATGAAATTTTCGAAAATCCACTTTCCAAAACTAAAAGTGCTCATAACTCGACTAATATGATAGATAGAACGTTCTAGTCTTCGGCAATCGATTCAGCGGGAAATTTTACATAATCCAGTGTATTTTGAGTCCATAATTCCGACCAGGAAAGAAGTTAGGACAATGCAGTTCACATTAAATGTTTCCACACCCCCCCCTTGCTTCAAAATTTTCGACAAAAAATACGTTTTTGAAATAAAAATAGCTCAAAATTCGTCTGGAGGGGTTTTTTGATGCGAAAAATCGACTGCCACAGTCTGTTTTTGTCTAAGATCATTTTTTCTCCTTCAAATGAAGTCATGAAATTTTCGAAAATCCACTTTTCAAAACTAAAAGTGCTCATAACTCGACTAATATGATAGATAGAACGTTCTAGTCTTCGGCAATCGATTCAGCGGAAAATTTTACATAATCCAGTGTATTTTGAGTCCATAATTCCGACCAGGAAAGAAGTTAGCTCAATGCAGTTCACATTAAATGTTTCCATACCCCCCCCTTGTGCTTCAAAATTTTCGACAAAAAATACGTTTTTGAAATAAAAATAGCTCAAAATTCGTCTGGAGGGGTTTTTTGATGCGAAAAATCGACTGGCACAGTCTGTTTTTGTATAAAATCATTTTTTCCCCTTCAAATGAAGTCATGAAATTTTCGAAAATCCACTTTTCAAAACTAAAAGTGCTCATAACTCGACTAATATGATAGATAGAACGTTCTTGTCTTCGGCAATCGATTCAGCGGAAAATTTTACATAATCCAGTGTATTTTGAGTCCATAATTCCGACCAGGAAAGAAGTTAGCACAATGCAGTTCACATTAAATGTTTCCATACCCCCCCCTTGCTTCAAAATTTTCGACAAAAAATACGTTTTTGAAATAAAAATAGCTCAAAATTCGTCTGGAGGGGTTTTTTGATGCGAAAAATCGACTGGCACAGTCTGTTTTTGTATAAAATCATTTTTTCCCCTTCAAATGAAGTCATGAAATTTTCGAAAATCCACTTCTCAAAACTAAAAGTGCTCATAACTCGACTAATATGATAGATAGAACGTTCTAGTCTTCGGCAATCGATTCAGCGGAAAATTTTACATAATCCAGTGTATTTTGAGTCCATAATTCCGACCAGGAAAGAAGTTAGCACAATGCAGTTCACATTAAATGTTTCCATACCCTTGCTTCAAAATTTTCGACAAAAATACGTTTTTGAAATAAAAATAGCTCAAAATTCGTCTGGAGGGGTTTTTTGATGCGAAAAATCGACTGGCGCAGTCTGTTTTTGTATAAAATCATTTTTTCCCCTTCAAATGAAGTCATGAAATTTTCGAAAATCCACTTTTCAAAACTAAAAGTGCTCATAACTCGACTAATATGATAGATAGAACGTTCTAGTCTTCGGCAATCGATTCAGCGGAAAATTTTACATAATCCAGTGTATTTTGAGTCCATAATTCCGACCAGGAAAGAAGTTAGCACAATGCAGTTCACATTAAATGTTTCCATACCCCCCCCTTGCTTAAAAATTTTCGACAAAAAATACGTTTTTGAAATAAAAATAGCTCAAAATTCGTCTGGAGGGGTTTTTTGATGCGAAAACTCGACTGCCACAGTCTGTTTTTGTCTAAGATCATTTTTTCTCCTTCAAATGAAGTCATGAAATTTTCGAAAATCCACTTTTCAAAACTAAAAGTGCTCATAACTCGACTAATATGATAGATAGAACGTTCTAGTCTCCGGCAATCGATTCAGCGGAAAATTTTACATAATCCAGTGTATTTTGAGTCTATAATTCCGACCAGGAAAGAAGTTGGCACAATGCAGTTCACATTAAATGTTTCCATACCCCCCCCTTGCTTAAAAATTTTCGACAAAAAATACGTTTTTGAAATAAAAATAGCTCAAAATTCGTCTGGAGGGGTTTTTTGATGCGAAAAATCGACTGGCGCAGTCTGTTTTTGTATAAAATCATTTTTTCCCCTTCAAATGAAGTCATGAAATTTTCGAAAATCCACTTTTCAAAACTAAAAGTGCTCATAACTCGACTAATATGATAGATAGAACGTTCTAGTCTTCGGCAATCGATTCAGCGGAAAATTTTACATAATCCAGTGTATTTTGAGTCCATAATTCCGACCAGGAAAGAAGTTAGCACAATGCAGTTCACATTAAATGTTTCCATACCCCCCCCTTGCTTCAAAATTTTCGACAAAAAATACGTGTTTGAAATAAAAATAGCTCAAAATTCGTCTGGAGGGGTTTTTTGATGCGAAAAATCGACTGGCACAGTCTGTTTTTGTATAAAATCATTTTTTCCCCTTCAAATGAAGTCATGAAATTTTCGAAAATCCACTTTTCAAAACTAAAAGTGCTCATAACTCGACTAATATGATAGATAGAACGTTCTAGTCTTCGGCAATCGATTCAGCGGAAAATTTTACATAATCCAGTGTATTTTGAGTCCATAATTCCGACCAGGAAAGAAGTTAGCATAATGCAGTTCACATTAAATGTTTCTATACCCCCCTCTTGCTTCAAAATTTTCGACAAAAAATACGTTTTTGAAATAAAAATAGCTCAAAATTCGTCTGGAGAGGTTTTTTGATGCGAAAAATCGACTGGCGCAGTCTGTTTTTGTATAAAATCATTTTTTCCCCTTCAAATGAAGTCATGAAATTTTCGAAAATCCACTTTTCAAAACTAAAAGTGCTCATAACTCGACTAATATGATAGATAGAACGTTCTAGTCTTCGGCAATCGATTCAGCGGAAAATTTTACATAATCCAGTGTATTTTGAGTCCATAATTCCGACCAGGAGAGAAGTTAGCACAATGCAGTTCACATTAAATGTTTCCATACCCCCCCCTTGCTTCAAAATTTTCGACAAAAAATACGTTTTTGAAATAAAAATAGCTCAAAATTCGTCTGGAGGGGTTTTTTGATGCGAAAAATCGACTGGCGCAGTCTGTTTTTGTATAAAATCATTTTTTCCCCTTCAAATGAAGTCATGAAATTTTCGAAAATCCACTTTTCAAAACTAAAAGTGCTCATAACTCGACTAATATGATAGATAGAACGTTCTAGTCTTCGGCAATCGATTCAGCGGAAAATTTTACATAATCCAGTGTATTTTGAGTCCATAATTCCGACCAGGAAAGAAGTTAGCACAATGCAGTTCACATTAAATGTTTCCATACCCCCCCCTTGCTTCAAAATTTTCGACAAAAAATACGTGTTTGAAATAAAAATAGCTCAAAATTCGTCTGGAGGGGTTTTTTGATGCGAAAAATCGACTGGCACAGTCTGTTTTTGTATAAAATCATTTTTTCCCCTTCAAATGAAGTCATGAAATTTTCGAAAATCCACTTTTCAAAACTAAAAGTGCTCATAACTCGACTAATATGATAGATAGAACGTTCTAGTCTTCGGCAATCGATTCAGCGGAAAATTTTACATAATCCAGTGTATTTTGAGTCCATAATTCCGACCAGGAAAGAAGTTAGCACAATGCAGTTCACATTAAATGTTTCTATACCCCCCCCTTGCTTCAAAATTTTCGACAAAAAATACGTTTTTGAAATAAAAATAGCTCAAAATTCGTCTGGAGGGGTTTTTTGATGCGAAAAATCGACTGCCACAGTCTGTTTTTGTCTAAGATCATTTTTTCTCCTTCAAATGAAGTCATGAAATTTTCGAAAATCCACTTTTCAAAACTAAAAGTGCTCATAACTCGACTAATATGATAGATAGAACGTTCTAGTCTCCGGCAATCGATTCAGCGGAAAATTTTACATAATCCAGTGTATTTTGAGTCTATAATTCCGACCAGGAAAGAAGTTAGCACAATGCAGTTCACATTAAATGTTTCCATACCCCCCTCTTGCTTCAAAATTTTCGACAAAAAATACGTTTTTGAAATAAAAATAGCTCAAAATTCGTCTGGAGAGGTTTTTTGATGCGAAAAATCGACTGGCGCAGTCTGTTTTTGTATAAAATCATTTTTTCCCCTTCAAATGAAGTCATGAAATTTTCGAAAATCCACTTTTCAAAACTAAAAGTGCTCATAACTCGACTAATATGATAGATAGAACGTTCTAGTCTTCGGCAATCGATTCAGCGGAAAATTTTACATAATCCAGTGTATTTTAATCCATAATTCCGACCAGGAAAGAAGTTAGCTCAATGCAGTTCACATTAAATGTTTCCATACCCCCCCCCCCTTGCTTCAAAATTTTCGACAAAAAATACGTTTTTGAAATAAAAATAGCTCAAAATTCGTCTGGAGGGGTTTTTTGATGCGAAAAATCGACTGGCACAGTCTGTTTTTGTATAAAATCATTTTTTCCCCTTCAAATGAAGTCATGAAATTTTCGAAAATCCACTTTTCAAAACTAAAAGTGCTCATAACTCGACTAATATGATAGATAGAACGTTCTAGTCTCCGGCAATCGATTCAGCGGAAAATTTTACATAATCCAGTGTATTTTGAGTCTATAATTCCGACCAGGAAAGAAGTTAGGACAATGCAGTTCACATTAAATGTTTCCATACCCCCCCCCCTTGCTTCAAAATTTTCGAGAAAAAATACGTTTTTGAAATAAAAATAGCTCAAAATTCGTCTGGATGGGTTTTTTGATGCGAAAAATCGACTGGCACAGTCTGTTTTTGTATAAAATCATTTTTTCCCCTTCAAATGAAGTCATGAAATTTTCGAAAATCCACTTTTCAAAACTAAAAGTGCTCATAACTCGACTAATATGATAGATAGAACGTTCTTGTCTTCGGCAATCGATTCAGCGGAAAATTTTACATAATCCAGTGTATTTTGAGTCCATAATTCCGACCAGGGAAGAAGTTAGCACAATGCAGTTCACATTAAATGTTTCCATACCCCCCCCTTGCTTCAAAATGTTCGACAAAAAATACGTTTTTGAAATAAAAATAGCTCAAAATTCGTCTGGAGGGGTTTTTTGATGCGAAAAATCGACTGCCACAGTCTGTTTTTGTCTAAGATCATTTTTTCTCCTTCAAATGAAGTCATGAAATTTTCGAAAATCCACTTTTCAAAACTAAAAGTGCTCATAACTCGACTAATATGATAGATAGAACGTTCTAGTCTTCGGCAATCGATTCAGCGGAAAATTTTACATAATCCAGTGTATTTTGAGTCCATAATTCCGACCAGGAAAGAAGTTAGCACAATGCAGTTCACATTAAATGTTTCCATACCCCCCCCTTGCTTCAAAATTTTCGACAAAAAATACGTTTTTGAAATAAAAATAGCTCAAAATTCGTCTGGAGGGGTTTTTTGATGCGAAAAATCGACTGGCACAGTCTGTTTTTGTATAAAATCATTTTTTCCCCTTCAAATGAAGTCATGAAATTTTCGAAAATCCACTTTTCAAAACTAAAAGTGCTCATAACTCGACTAATATGATAGATAGAACGTTCTAGTCTTCGGCAATCGATTCAGCGGAAAATTTTACATAATCCAGTGTATTTTGAGTCCATAATTCCGACCAGGAAAGAAGTTAGCTCAATGCAGTTCACATTAAATGTTTCCATCCCTTGCTTCAAAATTTTCGACAAAAAATACGTTTTTGAAATAAAAATAGCTCAAAATTCGTCTGGAGGGGTTTTTTGATGCGAAAAATCGACTGGCACAGTCTGTTTTTGTATAAAATCATTTTTTCCCCTTCAAATGAAGTCATGAAATTTTCGAAAATCCACTTTTCAAAACTAAAAGTGCTCATAACTCGACTAATATGATAGATAGAACGTTCTAGTCTTCGGCAATCGATTCAGCGGAAAATTTTACATAATCCAGTGTATTTTGAGTCCATAATTCCGACCAGGAAAGAAGTTAGCACAATGCAGTTCACATTAAATGTTTCTATACCCCCCCCTTGCTTCAAAATTTTCGACAAAAAATACGTTTTTGAAATAAAAATAGCTCAAAATTCGTCTGGAGGGGTTTTTTGATGCGAAAACTCGACTGCCACAGTCTGTTTTTGTCTAAGATCATTTTTTCTCCTTCAAATGAAGTCATGAAATTTTCGAAAATCCACTTTTCAAAACTAAAAGTGCTCATAACTCGACTAATATGATAGATAGAACGTTCTAGTCTCCGGCAATCGATTCAGCGGAAAATTTTACATAATCCAGTGTATTTTGAGTCTATAATTCCGACCAGGAAAGAAGTTGGCACAATGCAGTTCACATTAAATGTTTCCATACCCCCCCCTTGCTTAAAAATTTTCGACAAAAAATACGTTTTTGAAATAAAAATAGCTCAAAATTCGTCTGGAGGGGTTTTTTGATGCGAAAAATCGACTGGCACAGTCTGTTTTTGTATAAAATCATTTTTTCCCCTTCTCATTAAGTCATGAAATTTTCGAAAATCCACTTTTCAAAACTAAAAGTGCTCATAACTCGACTAATATGATAGATAGAACGTTCTAGTCTCCGGCAATCGATTCAGCGGAAAATTTTACATAATCCAGTGTATTTTGAGTCTATAATTCCGACCAGGAAAGAAGTTAGGACAATGCAGTTCACATTAAATGTTTCCATACCCCCCCCTGCTTCAAAATTTTCGAGAAAAAATACGTTTTTGAAATAAAAATAGCTCAAAATTCGTCTGGAGGGGTTTTTTGATGCGGAAAATCGACTGGCGCAGTCTGTTTTTGTATAAAATCATTTTTTCCCCTTCAAATGAAGTCATGAAATTTTTGAAAATCCACTTTTCAAAACTAAAAGTGCTCATAACTCGACTAATATGATAGATAGAACGTTCTAGTCTTCGGCAATCGATTCAGCGGAAAATTTTACATGATCCAGTGTATTTTGAGTCCATAATTCCGACCAGGAAAGAAGTTAGCACAATGCAGTTCACATTAAATGTTTCCATACCCCCCCCTTGCTTCAAAATTTTCGACAAAAAATACGTTTTTGAAATAAAAATAGCTCAAAATTCGTCTGGAGGGGTTTTTTGATGCGAAAAATCGACTGCCACAGTCTGTTTTTGTCTAAGATCATTTTTTCTCCTTCAAATGAAGTCATGAAATTTTCGAAAATCCACTTTTCAAAACTAAAAGTGCTCATAACTCGACTAATATGATAGATAGAACGTTCTAGTCTCCGGCAATCGATTCAGCGGGAAATTTTACATAATCCAGTGTATTTTAATCCATTATTCCGACCAGGAAAGAAGTTAGCACAATGCAGTTCACATTAAATGTTTCCATACCCCCCCATTGCTTCAAAATTTTCGACAAAAAATACGTTTTTGAAATAAAAATAGCTCAAAATTCGTCTGGAGGGGTTTTTTGATGCGAAAAATCGACTGGCACAGTCTGTTTTTGTATAAAATCATTTTTTCCCCTTCAAATGAAGTCATGAAATTTTCGAAAATCCACTTTTCAAAACTAAAAGTGTTCATAACTCGACTAATATGATAGATTATTTTTTTCACTTGTCAAAATCTGACATTTTGGTGGTTTTAACCAATAGCAATACATTATTCTAGCCAATCATTCGGTATTATACTGATAATTATGCTTCCTCATCGATAAAACCTTGTTTACATCGAAACGTCAAAATTTTACTTTGAATTTGTCATTATTGACAACTAAAAGCGCTTTCAAAAATCCTTTTAAATTGTTGAAAAAAATAATCTTCCCAAATACAACTCGCTCTTCAAATTTTATCACATAATTTTTTATTTTCATCACTCAAACTTGTTTATTTGAGGCAAAAACATTCAAACAAACCGAATTTAGATAAAATCACTCCTCCTAACGGAGTCGTGATTTTATCAAATCGGTTTGTTTTCATATTTTTGCCAAATAAACAAGTTTTCGTGGAAAAGAAAAAATTATCGATAAAATTTGAAGCACTCGTGGTATTACCTTTGATTATTTTTTTCACTTGTCAAAATCTGACATTTTGGTGGTTTTAACCAATAGCAATACATTATTCTAGCCAATCATTCGGTATTATACTGATAATTATGCTTCCTCATCGATAAAACCTTGTTTACATCGAAACGTCAAAATTTTACTTTGAATTTGTCATTATTGACAACTAAAAGCGCTTTCAAAAATCCTTTTAAATTGTTGAAAAAAATAATCTTCCCAAATACAACTCGCTCTTCAAATTTTATCACATAATTTTTTATTTTCATCACTCAAACTTGTTTATTTGAGGCAAAAACATTCAAACAAACCGAATTTAGATAAAATCACTCCTCCTAACGGAGTCGTGATTTTATCAAATCGGTTTGTTTTCATATTTTTGCCAAATAAACAAGTTTTCGTGGAAAAGAAAAAATTATCGATAAAATTTGAAGCACTCGTGGTATTACCTTTGATAAAACGTTCTAGTCTCCGGCATTCGATTCAGCGGAAAATTTTTCATAATCCAGTGTATTTTGAGTCCATAATTCCGACCAGGAAAGAAGTTAGCTTAATGCAGTTCACATTAAATGTTTCCATACCCCCCCCTTGCTTCAAAATTTTCGACAAAAAATACGTTTTTTAAATAAAAATAGCTCAAAATTCGTCTGGGGGGGTTTTTTGATGCGAAAAATCGACTGGCACAGTCTGTTTTTGTATAAAATCATTTTTTCCCCTTCAAATGAAGTCATGAAATTTTCGAAAATCCACTTTTCAAAACTAAAAGTGCTCATAACTCGACTAATATGATAGATAAAACGTTCTAGTCTCCCCCCATACCCCCCCTTGCTTCAAAATTTTCGACAAAAAATACGTTTTTGAAATAAAAATAGCTCAAAATTCGTCTGGAGGGGTTTTTTGATGCGAAAAATCGACTGGCACAGTCTGTTTTTGTATAAAATCATTTTTTCCCCTTCAAATGAAGTCATGAAATTTTCGAAAATCCACTTTTCAAAACTAAAAGTGCTCATAACTCGACTAATATGATAGATAAAACGTTCTAGTCTCCGGCATTCGATTCTGCGGAAAATTTTTCATAATCCAGTGTATTTTGAGTCCATAATTCCGACCAGGAAAGAAGTTAGTACAATGCAGTTCACATTAAATGTTTCCATACCCCCCCCCTTGCTTCAAAATTTTCGACAAAAAATACGTTTTTTAAATAAAAATAGCTCAAAATTCGTCTGGAGGGGTTTTTTGATGCGAAAAATCGACTGGCACAGTCTGTTTTTGTATAAAATCATTTTTTCTCCTTCAAATGAAGTCATGAAATTTTCGAAAATCCACTTTTCAAAACTAAAAGTGCTCATAACTCGACTAATATGATAGATAGAACGTTCTAGTCTTCGGCAATCGATTCAGCGGAAAATTTTACATAATCCAGTGTATTTTGAGTCTATAATTCCGACCAGGAAAGAAGTTAGGACAATGCAGTTCACATTAAATGTTTCCATACCCCACCCCCTTGCTTCAAAATTTTCGAGAAAAAATACGTTTTTGAAATAAAAATAGCTCAAAATTCGTCTGGAGGGGTTTTTTGATGCGGAAAATCGACTGGCACAGTCTGTTTTTGTATAAAATCATTTTTTCCCCTTCAAATGAAGTCATGAAATTTTCGAAAATCCACTTTTCAAAACTAAAAGTGCTCATAACTCGACTAATATGATAGATAGAACGTTCTAGTCTTCGGCAATCGATTCAGCGGAAAATTTTACATAATCCAGTGTATTTTGAGTCCATAATTCCGACCAGGAAAGAAGTTAGCTCAATGCAGTTCACATTAAATGTTTCCATACCCCCCCCTTGCTTCAAAATTTTCGACAAAAAATACGTTTTTTAAATAAAAATAGCTCAAAATTCGTCTGGAGGGGTTTTTTGATGCGAAAAATCGACTGGCACAGTCTGTTTTTGTATAAAATCATTTTTTCCCCTTCAAATGAAGTCATGAAATTTTCGAAAATCCACTTTTCAAAACTAAAAGTGCTCATAACTCGACTAATATGATAGATAGAACGTTCTAGTCTTCGGCAATCGATTCAGCGGAAAATTTTACATAATCCAGTGTATTTTGAGTCTATAATTCCGACCAGTAAAGAAGTTAGGACAATGCAGTTCACATTAAATGTTTCCATACCCCCCCCCTTGCTTCAAAATTTTCGAGAAAAAATACGTTTTTGAAATAAAAATAGCTCAAAATTCGTCTGGAGGGGTTTTTTGATGCGGAAAATCGACTGGCACAGTCTGTTTTTGTATAAAATCATTTTTTCCCCTTCAAATGAAGTCATGAAATTTTCGAAAATCCACTTTTCAAAACTAAAAGTGCTCATAACTCGACTAATATGATAGATAGAACGTTCTAGTCTTCGGCAATCGATTCAGCGGAAAATTTTACATAATCCAGTGTATTTTGAGTCCATAATTCCGACCAGGAAAGAAGTTAGCACAATGCATTTCACATTAAATGTTTCCATACCCCCCCCTTGCTTCAAAATTTTCGACAAAAAATACGTTTTTGAAATAAAAATAGCTCAAAATTCGTCTGGAGGGGTTTTTTGATGCGAAAAATCGACTGCCACAGTCTGTTTTTGTCTAAGATCATTTTTTCTCCTTCAAATGAAGTCATGAAATTTTCGAAAATCCACTTTTCAAAACTAAAAGTGCTCATAACTCGACTAATATGATAGATAGAACGTTCTAGTCTCCGGCAATCGATTCAGCGGAAAATTTTACATAATCCAGTGTATATTGAGTCTATAATTCCGACCAGGAAAGAAGTTAGCACAATGCAGTTCACATTAAATGTTTCCATACCCCCCCCTTGCTTCAAAATTTTCGACAAAAAATACGTTTTTGAAATAAAAATAGCTCAAAATTCGTCTGGAGGGGTTTTTTGATGCGAAAAATCGACTGGCGCAGTCTGTTTTTGTATAAAATCATTTTTTCCCCTTCAAATGAAGTCATGAAATTTTCGAAAATCCACTTTTCAAAACTAAAAGTGCTCATAACTCGACTAATATGATAGATAGAACGTTCTAGTCTTCGGCAATCGATTCAGCGGAAAATTTTACATAATCCAGTGTATTTTGAGTCCATAATTCCGACCAGGAAAGAAGTTAGCACAATGCAGTTCACATTAAATGTTTCCATACCCCCCCCTTGCTTCAAAATGTTCGACAAAAAATACGTTTTTGAAATAAAAATAGCTCAAAATTCGTCTGGAGGGGTTTTTTGATGCGAAAAATCGACTGTCACAGTCTGTTTTTGTCTAAGATCATTTCTCCTTCAAATGAAGTCATGAAATTTTCGAAAATCCACTTTTCGAAACTAAAAGTGCTCATAACTCGACTAATATGATAGATAGAACGTTCTAGTCTTCGGCAATCGATTCAGCGGAAAATTTTACATAATCCAGTGTATTTTGAGTCTATAATTCCGACCAGGAAAGAAGTTAGGACAATGCAGTTCACATTAAATGTTTCCATCCCCCCCCCCTTGCTTCAAAATTTTCGACAAAAAATTCGTTTTTGAAATAAAAATAGCTCAAAATTCGTCTGGATGGGTTTTTTGATGCGAAAAATCGACTGGCACAGTCTGTTTTTGTATAAAATCATTTTTTCCCCTTCAAATGAAGTCATGAAATTTTCGAAAATCCACTTTTCAAAACTAAAAGTGCTCATAACTCGACTAATATGATAGATAGAACGTTCTAGTCTTCGGCAATCGATTCAGCGGAAAATTTTACATAATCCAGTGTATTTTGAGTCTATAATTCCGACCAGGAAAGAAGTTAGGACAATGCAGTTCACATTAAATGTTTCCATACCCCCCCCCCTTGCTTCAAAATTTTCGAGAAAGAATACGTTTTTGAAATAAAAATAGCTCAAAATTCGTCTGGAGGGGTTTTTTGATGCGGAAAATCGACTGGCACAGTCTGTTTTTGTATAAAATCATTTTTTCCCCTTCAAATGAAGTCATGAAATTTTCGAAAATCCACTTTTCAAAACTAAAAGTGCTCATAACTCGACCAATATGATAGATAGAACGTTCTTGTCTTCGGCAATCGATTCAGCGGAAAATTTTACATAATCCAGTGTATTTTGAGTCCATAATTCCGACCAGGAAAGAAGTTAGCACAATGCAGTTCACATTAAATGTTTCCATACCCCCCCCTTGCTTCAAAATTTTCGACAAAAAATACGTTTTTGAAATAAAAATAGCTTAAAATTCGTCTGGAGGGGTTTTTTGATGCGAAAAATCGACTGGCGCAGTCTGTTTTTGTATAAAATCATTTTTTCCCCTTCAAATGAAGTCATGAAATTTTCGAAAATCCACTTTTCAAAACTAAAAGTGCTCATAACTCGACTAATATGATAGATAGAACGTTCTAGTCTTCGGCAATCGATTCAGCGGAAAATTTTACATCATCCAGTGTATTTTGAGTCCATAATTCCGACCAGGAAAGAAGTTAGCTTAATGCAGTTCACATTAAATGTTTCCATACCCCCCCCTTGCTTCAAAATTTTCGACAAAAAATACGTTTTTTAAATAAAAATAGCTCAAAATTCGTCTGGAGGGGTTTTTTGATGCGAAAAATCGACTGGCACAGTCTGTTTTTGTATAAAATCATTTTTTCCCCTTCAAATGAAGTCATGAAATTTTCGAAAATCCACTTTTCAAAACTACAAGTGCTCATAACTCGACTACTATGATAGATAAAACGTTCTAGTCTCCGGCATTCGATTCAGCGGAAAATTTTTCATAATCCAGTGTATTTTGAGTCCATAATTCCGACCAGGAAAGAAGTTAGCTTAATGCAGTTCACATTAAATGTTTCCATACCCCCCCCTTGCTTCAAAATTTTCGACAAAAAATACGTTTTTGAAATAAAAATAGCTCAAAATTCGTCTGGAGGGGTTTTTTGATGCGAAAAATCGACTGGCGCAGTCTGTTTTTGTATAAAATCATTTTTTCCCCTTCAAATGAAGTCATGAAATTTTCGAAAATCCACTTTTCAAAACTAAAAGTGCTCATAACTCGACTAATATGATAGATAGAACGTTCTAGTCTTCGGCAATCGATTCAGCGGAAAATTTTACATAATCCAGTGTATTTTGAGTCCATAATTCCGACCAGGAAAGAAGTTAGCTCAATGCAGTTCACATTAAATGTTTCCATACCCCCCCCTTGCTTCAAAATTTTCGACAAAAAATACGTTTTTTAAATAAAAATAGCTCAAAATTCGTCTGGAGGGGTTTTTTGATGCGAAAAATCGACTGGCACAGTCTGATTTTGTATAAAATCATTTTTTCCCCTTCAAATGAAGTCATGAAATTTTCGAAAATCCACTTTTCAAAACTAAAAGTGCTCATAACTCGACTAATATGATAGATAGAACGTTCTAGTCTTCGGCAATCGATTCAGCGGAAAATTTTACATAATCCAGTGTATTTTGAGTCCATAATTCCGACCAGTAAAGAAGTTAGGACAATGCAGTTCACATTAAATGTTTCCATACCCCCCCCCCTTGCTTCAAAATTTTCGAGAAAAAATACGTTTTTGAAATAAAAATAGCTCAAAATTCGTCTGGAGGGGTTTTTTGATGCGGAAAATCGACTGGCACAGTCTGTTTTTGTATAAAATCATTTTTTCCCCTTCAAATGAAGTCATGAAATTTTCGAAAATCCACTTTTCAAAACTAAAAGTGCTCATAACTCGACTAATATGATAGATAGAACGTTCTAGTCTTCGGCAATCGATTCAGCGGAAAATTTTACATAATCCAGTGTATTTTGAGTCCATAATTCCGACCAGGAAAGAAGTTAGCACAATGCAGTTCACATTAAATGTTTCCATACCCCCCCCTTGCTTCAAAATTTTCGACAAAAAATACGTTTTTGAAATAAAAATAGCTCAAAATTCGTCTGGAGGGGTTTTTTTATGCGAAAAATCGACTGCCACAGTCTGTTTTTGTCTAAGATCATTTTTTCTCCTTCAAATGAAGTCATGAAATTTTCGAAAATCCACTTTTCAAAACTAAAAGTGCTCATAACTCGACTAATATGATAGATAGAACGTTCTAGTCTCCGGCAATCGATTCAGCGGAAAATTTTACATAATCCAGTGTATTTTGAGTCTATAATTCCGACCAGGAAAGAAGTTAGCACAATGCAGTTCACATTAAATGTTTCCATACCCCCCCCTTGCTTCAAAATTTTCGACAAAAAATACGTTTTTGAAATAAAAATAGCTCAAAATTCGTCTGGAGGGGTTTTTTGATGCGAAAAATCGACTGGCGCAGTCTGTTTTTGTATAAAATCATTTTTTCCCCTTCAAATGAAGTCATGAAATTTTCGAAAATCCACTTTTCAAAACTAAAAGTGCTCATAACTCGACTAATATGATAGATAGAACGTTCTAGTCTTCGGCAATCGATTCAGCGGAAAATTTTACATAATCCAGTGTATTTTGAGTCCATAATTCCGACCAGGAAAGAAGTTAGCACAATGCAGTTCACATTAAATGTTTCCATACCCCCCCCTTGCTTCAAAATGTTCGACAAAAAATACGTTTTTGAAATAAAAATAGCTCAAAATTCGTCTGGAGGGGTTTTTTGATGCGAAAAATCGACTGTCACAGTCTGTTTTTGTCTAAGATCATTTTTTCTCCTTCAAATGAAGTCATGAAATTTTCGAAAATCCACTTTTCAAAACTAAAAGTGCTCATAACTCGACTAATATGATAGATAGAACGTTCTAGTCTCCGGCAATCGATTCAGCGGAAAATTTTACATAATCCAGTGTATTTTGAGTCTATAATTCCGACCAGGAAAGAAGTTAGGACAATGCAGTTCACATTAAATGTTTCCATACCCCCCCCCCTTGCTTCAAAATTTTCGAGAAAAAATACGTTTTTGAAATAAAAATAGCTCAAAATTCGTCTGGATGGGTTTTTTGATGCGAAAAATCGACTGGCACAGTCTGTTTTTGTATAAAATCATTTTTTCCCCTTCAAATGAAGTCATGAAATTTTCGAAAATCCACTTTTCAAAACTAAAAGTGCTCATAACTCGACTAATATGATAGATAGAACGTTCTTGTCTTCGGCAATCGATTCAGCGGAAAATTTTACATAATCCAGTGTATTTTGAGTCTATAATTCCGACCAGGAAAGAAGTTAGGACAATGCAGTTCACATTAAATGTTTCCATACCCCCCCCTTGCTTCAAAATTTTCGACAAAAAATACGTTTTTGAAATAAAAATAGCTCAAAATTCGTCTGGATGGGTTTTTTGATGCGAAAAATCGACTGGCACAGTCTGTTTTTGTATAAAATCATTTTTTCCCCTTCAAATGAAGTCATGAAATTTTCGAAAATCCACTTTTCAAAACTAAAAGTGCTCATAACTCGACTAATATGATAGATAGAACGTTCTAGTCTTCGGCAATCGATTCAGCGGAAAATTTTACATAATCCAGTGTATTTTGAGTCTATAATTCCGACCAGGAAAGAAGTTAGGACAATGCAGTTCACATTAAATGTTTCCATACCCCCCCCCCTTGCTTCAAAATTTTCGAGAAAAAATACGTTTTTGAAATAAAAATAGCTCAAAATTCGTCTGGAGGGGTTTTTTGATGCGGAAAATCGACTGGCACAGTCTGTTTTTGTATAAAATCATTTTTTCCCCTTCAAATGAAGTCATGAAATTTTCGAAAATCCACTTTTCAAAACTAAAAGTGCTCATAACTCGACCAATATGATAGATAGAACGTTCTTGTCTTCGGCAATCGATTCAGCGGAAAATTTTACATAATCCAGTGTATTTTGAGTCCATAATTCCGACCAGGAAAGAAGTTAGCACAATGCAGTTCACATTAAATGTTTCCATACCCCCCCCTTGCTTCAAAATTTTCGACAAAAAATACGTTTTTGAAATAAAAATAGCTTAAAATTCGTCTGGAGGGGTTTTTTGATGCGAAAAATCGACTGGCGCAGTCTGTTTTTGTATAAAATCATTTTTTCCCCTTCAAATGAAGTCATGAAATTTTCGAAAATCCACTTTTCAAAACTAAAAGTGCTCATAACTCGACTAATATGATAGATAGAACGTTCTAGTCTTCGGCAATCGATTCAGCGGAAAATTTTACATCATCCAGTGTATTTTGAGTCCATAATTCCGACCAGGAAAGAAGTTAGCTTAATGCAGTTCACATTAAATGTTTCCATACCCCCCCCTTGCTTCAAAATTTTCGACAAAAAATACGTTTTTTAAATAAAAATAGCTCAAAATTCGTCTGGAGGGGTTTTTTTATGCGAAAAATCGACTGCCACAGTCTGTTTTTGTCTAAGATCATTTTTTCTCCTTCAAATGAAGTCATGAAATTTTCGAAAATCCACTTTTCAAAACTAAAAGTGCTCATAACTCGACTAATATGATAGATAGAACGTTCTAGTCTCCGGCAATCGATTCAGCGGAAAATTTTACATAATCCAGTGTATTTTGAGTCTATAATTCCGACCAGGAAAGAAGTTAGCACAATGCAGTTCACATTAAATGTTTCCATACCCCCCCCTTGCTTCAAAATTTTCGACAAAAAATACGTTTTTGAAATAAAAATAGCTCAAAATTCGTCTGGAGGGGTTTTTTGATGCGAAAAATCGACTGGCGCAGTCTGTTTTTGTATAAAATCATTTTTTCCCCTTCAAATGAAGTCATGAAATTTTCGAAAATCCACTTTTCAAAACTAAAAGTGCTCATAACTCGACTAATATGATAGATAGAACGTTCTAGTCTTCGGCAATCGATTCAGCGGAAAATTTTACATAATCCAGTGTATTTTGAGTCCATAATTCCGACCAGGAAAGAAGTTAGCACAATGCAGTTCACATTAAATGTTTCCATACCCCCCCCTTGCTTCAAAATGTTCGACAAAAAATACGTTTTTGAAATAAAAATAGCTCAAAATTCGTCTGGAGGGGTTTTTTGATGCGAAAAATCGACTGTCACAGTCTGTTTTTGTCTAAGATCATTTTTTCTCCTTCAAATGAAGTCATGAAATTTTCGAAAATCCACTTTTCAAAACTAAAAGTGCTCATAACTCGACTAATATGATAGATAGAACGTTCTAGTCTCCGGCAATCGATTCAGCGGAAAATTTTACATAATCCAGTGTATTTTGAGTCTATAATTCCGACCAGGAAAGAAGTTAGGACAATGCAGTTCACATTAAATGTTTCCATACCCCCCCCCCTTGCTTCAAAATTTTCGAGAAAAAATACGTTTTTGAAATAAAAATAGCTCAAAATTCGTCTGGATGGGTTTTTTGATGCGAAAAATCGACTGGCACAGTCTGTTTTTGTATAAAATCATTTTTTCCCCTTCAAATGAAGTCATGAAATTTTCGAAAATCCACTTTTCAAAACTAAAAGTGCTCATAACTCGACTAATATGATAGATAGAACGTTCTTGTCTTCGGCAATCGATTCAGCGGAAAATTTTACATAATCCAGTGTATTTTGAGTCTATAATTCCGACCAGGAAAGAAGTTAGGACAATGCAGTTCACATTAAATGTTTCCATACCCCCCCCTTGCTTCAAAATTTTCGACAAAAAATACGTTTTTGAAATAAAAATAGCTCAAAATTCGTCTGGATGGGTTTTTTGATGCGAAAAATCGACTGGCACAGTCTGTTTTTGTATAAAATCATTTTTTCCCCTTCAAATGAAGTCATGAAATTTTCGAAAATCCACTTTTCAAAACTAAAAGTGCTCATAACTCGACTAATATGATAGATAGAACGTTCTAGTCTTCGGCAATCGATTCAGCGGAAAATTTTACATAATCCAGTGTATTTTGAGTCTATAATTCCGACCAGGAAAGAAGTTAGGACAATGCAGTTCACATTAAATGTTTCCATACCCCCCCCCCCTTGCTTCAAAATTTTCGAGAAAAAATACGTTTTTGAAATAAAAATAGCTCAAAATTCGTCTGGAGGGGTTTTTTGATGCGGAAAATCGACTGGCACAGTCTGTTTTTGTATAAAATCATTTTTTCCCCTTCAAATGAAGTCATGAAATTTTCGAAAATCCACTTTTCAAAACTAAAAGTGCTCATAACTCGACCAATATGATAGATAGAACGTTCTTGTCTTCGGCAATCGATTCAGCGGAAAATTTTACATAATCCAGTGTATTTTGAGTCCATAATTCCGACCAGGAAAGAAGTTAGCACAATGCAGTTCACATTAAATGTTTCCATACCCCCCCCTTGCTTCAAAATTTTCGACAAAAAATACGTTTTTGAAATAAAAATAGCTTAAAATTCGTCTGGAGGGGTTTTTTGATGCGAAAAATCGACTGGCGCAGTCTGTTTTTGTATAAAATCATTTTTTCCCCTTCAAATGAAGTCATGAAATTTTCGAAAATCCACTTTTCAAAACTAAAAGTGCTCATAACTCGACTAATATGATAGATAGAACGTTCTAGTCTTCGGCAATCGATTCAGCGGAAAATTTTACATCATCCAGTGTATTTTGAGTCCATAATTCCGACCAGGAAAGAAGTTAGCTTAATGCAGTTCACATTAAATGTTTCCATACCCCCCCCTTGCTTCAAAATTTTCGACAAAAAATACGTTTTTTAAATAAAAATAGCTCAAAATTCGTCTGGAGGGGTTTTTTTATGCGAAAAATCGACTGCCACAGTCTGTTTTTGTCTAAGATCATTTTTTCTCCTTCAAATGAAGTCATGAAATTTTCGAAAATCCACTTTTCAAAACTAAAAGTGCTCATAACTCGACTAATATGATAGATAGAACGTTCTAGTCTCCGGCAATCGATTCAGCGGAAAATTTTACATAATCCAGTGTATTTTGAGTCTATAATTCCGACCAGGAAAGAAGTTAGCACAATGCAGTTCACATTAAATGTTTCCATACCCCCCCCTTGCTTCAAAATTTTCGACAAAAAATACGTTTTTGAAATAAAAATAGCTCAAAATTCGTCTGGAGGGGTTTTTTGATGCGAAAAATCGACTGGCGCAGTCTGTTTTTGTATAAAATCATTTTTTCCCCTTCAAATGAAGTCATGAAATTTTCGAAAATCCACTTTTCAAAACTAAAAGTGCTCATAACTCGACTACTATGATAGATAAAACGTTCTAGTCTCCGGCATTCGATTCAGCGGAAAAATTTTCATAATCCAGTGTATTTTGAGTCCATAATTCCGACCAGGAAAGAAGTTAGCTTAATGCAGTTCACATTAAATGTTTCCATACCCCCCCCTTGCTTCAAAATTTTCGACAAAAAATACGTTTTTGAAATAAAAATAGCTCAAAATTCGTCTGGAGGGGTTTTTTGATGCGAAAAATCGACTGGCGCAGTCTGTTTTTGTATAAAATCATTTTTTCCCCTTCAAATGAAGTCATGAAATTTTCGAAAATCCACTTTTCAAAACTAAAAGTGCTCATAACTCGACTAATATGATAGATAGAACGTTCTAGTCTTCGGCAATCAATTCAGCGGAAAATTTTACATAATCCAGTGTATTTTGAGTCCATAATTTCGACCAGGAAAGAAGTTAGCACAATGCAGTTCACATTAAATGTTTCCATACCCCCTCCCTTGCTTCAAAATTTTCGACAAAAAATACGTTTTTGAAATAAAAATAGCTCAAAATTCGTCTGGAGGGGTTTTTTGATGCGAAAAATCGACTGGCACAGTCTGTTTTTGTATAAAATCATTTTTTCCCCTTCAAATGAAGTCATGAAATTTTCAAAAATCCACTTTTCAAAACTAAAAGTGCTCATAACTCGACTAATATGATAGATAGAACGTTCTAGTCTTCGGCAATCGATTCAGCGGAAAATTTTACATAATCCAGTGTATTTTGAGTCCATAATTCCGACCAGGAAAGAAGTTAGCACAATGCAGTTCACATTAAATGTTTCCATACCCCCCCCTTGCTTCAAAATTTTCGAGAAAAAATACGTTTTTGAAATAAAAATAGCTCAAAATTCGTCTGGAGGAGTTTTTTGATGCGGAAAATCGACTGGCACAGTCTGTTTTTGTATAAAATCATTTTTTCCCCTTCAAATGAAGTCATGAAATTTTCGAAAATCCACTTTTCAAAACTAAAAGTGCTCATAACTCGACTAATATGATAGATAGAACGTTCTAGTCTTCGGCAATCGATTCAGCGGAAAATTTTACATAATCCAGTGTATTTTGAGTCCATAATTCCGACCAGGAAAGAAGTTAGCACAATGCAGTTCACATTAAATGTTTCCATACCCCCCCCTTGCTTCAAAATTTTCGACAAAAAATACGTTTTTGAAATAAAAATAGCTCAAAATTCGTCTGGAGGGGTTTTTTGATGCGAAAAATCGACTGGCATGGTCTGTTTTTGTATAAAATCATTTTTTCCCCTTCAAATGAAGTCATGAAATTTTCGAAAATCCACTTTTCAAAACTAAAAGTGCTCATAACTCGACTAATATGATAGATAGAACGTTCTAGTCTCCGGCAATCGATTCAGCGGAAAATTTTACATAATCCAGTGTATTTTGAGTTCATAATTCCGACCAGGAAAGAAGTTAGCACAATGCAGTTCACATTAAATGTTTCCATACCCACCCCTTGCTTCAAAATTTTCGACAAAAAATACGTTTTTGAAATAAAAATAGCTCAAAATTCGTCTGGAGGGGTTTTTTAATGCGAAAAATCGACTGCCACAGTCTGTTTTTGTCCAAGATCATTTTTTCTCCTTCAAATGAAGTCATGAAATTTTCGAAAATCCACTTTTCAAAACTAAAAGTGCTCATAACTCGACTAATATGATAGATAGAACGTTCTAGTCTCCGGCAATCGATTCAGCGGAAAATTTTTCATAATCCAGTGTATTTTGAGTCCATAATTCCGACCAGGAAAGAAGTTAGCTTAATGCAGTTCACATTAAATGTTTCCATACCCCCCCCTTGCTTCAAAATTTTCGACAAAAAATACGTTTTTTAAATAAAAATAGCTCAAAATTCGTCTGGATTGGTTTTTTGATGCGAAAAATCGACTGCCACAGTCTGTTCTTGTATAAAATTATTTTTTCTCCTTCAAATGAAGTCATGAAATTTTCGAAGATCCACTTTTCAAAACTAAAAGTGCTCATAACTCGACTAATATGATAGATAGAACGTTCTAGTCTTCGGCAATCGATTCAGCGGAAAATTTTACATAATCCAGTGTATTTTGAGTCCAAAATTCCGACCAGGAAAGAAGTTAGCACAATGCAGTTCACATTAAATGTTTCCATACCCCCCCCCCTTGCTTCAAAATTTTCGACAAAAAATACGTTTTTGAAATAAAAATAGCTCAAAATTCGTCTGGAGGGGTTTTTTGATGCGAAAAATCGACTGGCGCAGTCTGTTTTTGTATAAAATTATTTTTTCTCCTTCAAATGAAGTCATGAAATTTTCGAAAATCCACTTTTCAAAACTAAAAGTGCTCATAACTCGACTAATATGATAGATAGAATGTTCTAGTCTACGACAATCGATTGAGCGGAAAATTTTACATAATCCAGTGTATTTTGAATCCATTATTCCGACCAGGAGAGAAGTTAGCACAAAGCGGTTCACATTAAATGTTTCCATACCCCCCCTTGCTTCAAAATTTTCGACAAAAAATACGTTTTTGAAATAAAAATAGCTCAAAATTCGTCTGGAGGGGTTTTTTGATGCGAAAAATCGACTGCCACAGTCTGTTTTTGTCTAAGATGATTTTTTCTCCTTCAAATGATGTCATGAAATTTTCGAAAATCCACTTCTCAAAACTAAAAGTGCTCATAACTCGACTAATATGATAGATAGAACGTTCTAGTCTTCGGCAATCGATTCTGCGGAAAATTTTACATAATCCAGTGTATTTTGAGTTCATAATTCCGACCAGGAAAGAAGTTAGCACAATGCAGTTCACATTGAATGTTTCCATACCCCCCCCTTGCTTCAAAATTTTCGACAAAAAATACGTTTTTGAAATAAAAATAGCTCAAAATTCGTCTGGAGGGGTTTTTTGATGCGAAAAATCGACTGGCGCAGTCTGTTTTTGTATAAAATTATTTTTTCTCCTTCAAATGAAGTCATGAAATTTTCGAAAATCCACTTTTCAAAACTAAAAGTGCTCATAACTCGACTAATATGATAGATAGAACGTTCTAGTCTTCGGCAATCGATTCAGCGGAAAATTTTACATAATCCAGTGTATTTTGAGTCCAAAATTCCGACCAGGAAAGAAGTTAGCACAATGCAGTTCACATTAAATGTTTCCATACCCCCCCCTTGCTTCAAAATTTTCGACAAAAAATACGTTTTTGAAATAAAAATAGCTCAAAATACGTCTGGAGGGGTTTTTTGATGCGAAAAATCGACTGGCGCAGTCTGTTTTTGTATAAAATTATTTTTTCTCCTTCAAATGAAGTCATGAAATTTTCGAAAATCCACTTTTCAAAACTAAAAGTGTTCATAACTCGACTAATATGATAGATAGAACGTTCTAGTCTTCGGCAATCGATTCAGCGGAAAATTTTACATAATCCAGTGTATTTTGAGTCCATAATTCCGACCAGGAAAGAAGTTAGCACAATGCAGTTCACATTAAATGTTTCCATACCCCCCCTTGCTTCAAAATTTTCGACAAAAAATACGTTTTTGAAATAAAAATAGCTCAAAATTCGTCAGGAGGGGTTTTTTGATGCAAAAAATCGACTGGCACAGTCTGTTTTTGTATAAAATCATTTTTTCCCCTTCAAATGAAGTCATGAAATTTTCGAAAATCCACTTTTCAAAACTAAAAGTGCTCATAACTCGACTAATATGATAGATAGAACGTTCTTGTCTTCGGCAATCGATTCAGCGGAAAATTTTACATGATCCAGTGTATTTTGAGTCCATAATTCGGACCAGGAAAGAAGTTAGCACAATGCAGTTCACATTAAATGTTTCCATACCCCCCCCTTGCTTCAAAATGTTCGACAAAAAATACGTTTTTGAAATAAAAATAGCTCAAAATTCGTCTGGAGGGGTTTTTTGATGCGAAAAATCGACTGCCACAGTCTGTTTTTGTCTAAGATCATTTTTTCTCCTTCAAATGAAGTCATGAAATTTTCGAAAATCCACTTTTCAAAACTAAAAGTGCTCATAACTCGACTAATATGATAGATAGAACGTTCTAGTCTTCGGCAATCGATTCAGCGGAAAATTTTACATAATCCAGTGTATTTTGAGTCTATAATTCCGACCAGGAAAGAAGTTAGGACAATGCAGTTCACATTAAATGTTTCCATACCCCCCCCTTGCTTCAAATTTTCGACAAAAAATACGTTTTTGAAATAAAAATAGCTCAAAATTCGTCTGGAGGGGTTTTTTGATGCGGAAAATCGACTGGCACAGTCTGTTTTTGTATAAAATCATTTTTTCCCCTTCAAATGAAGTCATGAAATTTTCGAAAATCCACTTTTCAAAACTAAAAGTGCTCATAACTCGACTAATATGATAGATAGAACGTTCTAGTCTTCGGCAATCGATTCAGCGGAAAATTTTACGTAATCCAGTGTATTTTGAGTCCATAATTCCGACCAGGAAAGAAGTTAGCACAATGCAGTTCACATTAAATGTTTCCATACCCCCCCCTTGCTTCAAAATTTTCGACAAAAAATACGTTTTTGAAATAAAAATAGCTCAAAATTCGTCTGGAGGGATTTTTTAATGCAAAAAATCGACTGCCACAGTCTGTTTTTGTCTAAGATCATTTTTTCTCCTTCAAATGAAGTCATGAAATTTTCGAAAATCCACTTTTCAAAACTAAAAGTGCTCATAACTCGACTCATATGATAGATAGAACGTTCTAGTCTTCGGCAATCGATTCAGCGGAAAATTTTACATAATCCAGTGTATTTTGAGTCTATAATTCCGACCAGGAAAGAAGTTGGCACAATGCAGTTCACATTAAATGTTTCCATACCCCCCCCTTGCTTAAAAATTTTCGACAAAAAAATACGTTTTTGGAATAAAAATAGCTCAAAATTCGTCTGGAGGGGTTTTTTGATGCGAAAAATCGACTGGCACAGTCTGTTTTTGTATAAAATCATTTTTTCCCCTTCTCATTAAGTCATGAAATTTTCGAAAATCCACTTTTCAAAACTAAAAGTGCTCATAACTCGACTAATATGATAGATAGAACGTTCTAGTCTTCGGCAATCGATTCAGCGGAAAATTTTACATAATCCAGTGTATTTTGAGTCCATAATTCCGACCAGGAAAGAAGTTAGCACAATGCAGTTCACATTAAATGTTTCCATACCCCCCCCTTGCTTCAAAATTTTCGACAAAAAATACGTTTTTGAAATAAAAATAGCTCAAAATTCGTCTGGAGGGGTTTTTTGATGCGAAAAATCGACTGGCACAGTCTGTTTTTGTATAAAATCATTTTTTCCCCTTCAAATGAAGTCATGAAATTTTCGAAAATCCACTTTTCAAAACTAAAAGTGCTCATAACTCGACTAATATGATAGATAGAACGTTCTTGTCTTCGGCAATCGATTCAGCGGAAAATTTTACATGATCCAGTGTATTTTGAGTCCATAATTCCGACCAGGAAAGAAGTTAGCACAATGCAGTTCACATTAAATGTTTCCATACCCCCCCCTTGCTTCAAAATGTTCGACAAAAAATACGTTTTTGAAATAAAAATAGCTCAAAATTCGTCTGGAGGGGTTTTTTGATGCGAAAAATCGACTGCCACAGTCTGTTTTTGTCTAAGATCATTTTTTCTCCTTCAAATGAAGTCATGAAATTTTCGAAAATCCACTTTTCAAAACTAAAAGTGCTCATAACTCGACTAATATGATAGATAGAACGTTCTAGTCTTCGGCAATCGATTCAGCGGAAAATTTTACATAATCCAGTGTATTTTGAGTCTATAATTCCGACCAGGAAAGAAGTTAGGACAATGCAGTTCACATTAAATGTTTCCATACCCCCCCCCCCTTGCTTCAAAATTTTCGACAAAAAATACGTTTTTGAAATAAAAATAGCTCAAAATTCGTCTGGAGGGGTTTTTTGATGCGAAAAATCGACTGGCACAGTCTGTTTTTGTATAAAATCATTTTTTCCCCTTCAAATGAAGTCATGAAATTTTCGAAAATCCACTTTTCAAAACTAAAAGTGCTCATAACTCGACTAATATGATAGATAGAACGTTCTAGTCTTCGGCAATCGATTCAGCGGAAAATTTTACATAATCCAGTGTATTTTGAGTCCAAAATTCCGACCAGGAAAGAAGTTAGCACAATGCAGTTCACATTAAATGTTTCCATACCCCCCCCTTGCTTCAAAATTTTCGACAAAAAATACGTTTTTGAAATAAAAATAGCTCAAAATTCGTCTGGAGGGGTTTTTTGATGCGAAAAATCGACTGGCGCAGTCTGTTTTTGTATAAAATTATTTTTTCTCCTTCAAATGAAGTCATGAAATTTTCGAAAATCCACTTTTCAAAACTAAAAGTGCTCATAACTCGACTAATATGATAGATAGAACGTTCTAGTCTTCGGCAATCGATTCAGCGGAAAATTTTACGTAATCCAGTGTATTTTGAGTCCATAATTCCGACCAGGAAAGAAGTTAGCACAATGCAGTTCACATTAAATGTTTCCATACCCCCCCTTGCTTCAAAATTTTCGACAAAAAATACGTTTTTGAAATAAAAATAGCTCAAAATTCGTCTGAAGGGATTTTTTGATGCGAAAAATCGACTGCCACAGTCTGTTTTTGTCTAAGATCATTTTTTCTCCTTCAAATGAAGTCATGAAATTTTCGAAAATCCACTTTTCAAAACTAAAAGTGTTCATAACTCGACTAATATGATAGATAGAACGTTCTAGTCTTCGGCAATCGATTCTGCGGAAAATTTTACATAATCCAGTGTATTTTGAGTTCATAATTCCGACCAGGAAAGAAGTTAGCACAATGCAGTTCACATTAAATGTTTCCATACCCCCCCCTTGCTTCAAAATTTTCGACAAAAAATACGTTTTTGAAATAAAAATAGCTCAAAATTCGTCAGGAGGGGTTTTTTGATGCAAAAAATCGACTGGCACAGTCTGTTTTTGTATAAAATCATTTTTTCCCCTTCAAATGAAGTCATGAAATTTTCGAAAATCCACTTTTCAAAACTAAAAGTGCTCATAACTCGACTAATATGATAGATAGAACGTTCTAGTCTCCGGCAATCGATTTAGCGGAAAATTTTACATAATCCAGTGTATTTTGAGTCCATAATTCCGACCAGGAAAGAAGTTAGCACAATGCAGTTCACATTAAATGTATCCATACCCCCCCTTGCTTCAAAATTTTCGACAAAAAATACGTTTTTGAAATAAAAATAGCTCAAAATTCGTCTGGAGGGATTTTTTAATGCAAAAAATCGACTGCCACAGTCTGTTTTTGTCTAAGATCATTTTTTCTCCTTCAAATGAAGTCATGAAATTTTCGAAAATCCACTTTTCAAAACTAAAAGTGCTCATAACTCGACTCATATGATAGATAGAACGTTCTAGTCTTCGGCAATCGATTCAGCGGAAAATTTTACATAATCCAGTGTATTTTGAGTCTATAATTCCGACCAGGAAAGAAGTTGGCACAATGCAGTTCACATTAAATGTTTCCATACCCCCCCCTTGCTTAAAAATTTTCGACAAAAAATACGTTTTTGGAATAAAAATAGCTCAAAATTCGTCTGGAGGGGTTTTTTGATGCGAAAAATCGACTGGCACAGTCTGTTTTTGTATAAAATCATTTTTTCCCCTTCTCATTAAGTCATGAAATTTTCGAAAATCCACTTTTCAAAACTAAAAGTGCTCATTACTCGACTAATATGATAGATAGAACGTTCTAGTCTTCGGCAATCGATTCAGCGGAAAATTTTACATAATCCAGTGTATTTTGAGTCCATAATTCCGACCAGGAAAGAAGTTAGCACAATGCAGTTCACATTAAATGTTTCCATACCCCCCCCTTGCTTCAAAATTTTCGACAAAAAATACGTTTTTGAAATAAAAATAGCTCAAAATTCGTCTGGAGGGGTTTTTTGATGCAAAAAATCGACTGGCACAGTCTGTTTTTGTATAAAATCATTTTTCCCCTTCAAATGAAGTCATGAACTTTTCGAAAATCCACTTTTCAAAACTAAAAGTGCTCATAACTCGACTAATATGATAGATAGAACGTTCTTGTCTTCGGCAATCGATTCAGCGGAAAATTTTACATGATCCAGTGTATTTTGAGTCCATAATTCCGACCAGGAAAGAAGTTAGCACAATGCAGTTCACATTAAATGTTTCCATACCCCCCCCTTGCTTCAAAATGTTCGACAAAAAATACGTTTTTGAAATAAAAATAGCTCAAAATTCGTCTGGAGGGGTTTTTTGATGCGAAAAATCGACTGCCACAGTCTGTTTTTGTCTAAGATCATTTTTTCTCCTTCAAATGAAGTCATGAAATTTTCGAAAATCCACTTTTCAAAACTAAAAGTGCTCATAACTCGACTAATATGATAGATAGAACGTTCTAGTCTTCGGCAATCGATTCAGCGGAAAATTTTACATAATCCAGTGTATTTTGAGTCTATAATTCCGACCAGGAAAGAAGTTAGGACAATGCAGTTCACATTAAAAGTTTCCATACCACCCCCCCCCCTTGCTTCAAAATTTTCGACAAAAAATACGTTTTTGAAATAAAAATAGCTCAAAATTCGTCTGGAGGGGTTTTTTGATGCGAAAAATCGACTGGCACAGTCTGTTTTTGTATAAAATCATTTTTTCCCCTTCAAATGAAGTCATGAAATTTTCGAAAATCCACTTTTCAAAACTAAAAGTGCTCATAACTCGACTAATATGATAGATAGAACGTTCTAGTCTTCGGCAATCGATTCAGCGGAAAATTTTACGTAATCCAGTGTATTTTGAGTCCATAATTCCGACCAGGAAAGAAGTTAGCACAATGCAGTTCACATTAAATGTTTCCATACCCCTCCCTTGCTTCAAAATTTTCGACAAAAAATACGTTTTTGAAATAAAAATAGCTCAAAATTCGTCTGGAGGGGTTTTTTGATGCGAAAAATCGACTGGTACAGTCTGTTTTTGTATAAAATCATTTTTTCCCCTTCAAATGAAGTCATGAAATTTTCGAAAATCCACTTTTCAAAACTAAAAGTGCTCATAACTCGACTAATATGATAGATAGAACGTTCTAGTCTTCGGCAATCGATTCAGCGGAAAATTTTACATAATCCAGTGTATTTTGAGTCCATAATTCCGACCAGGAAAGAAGTTAGCACAATGCAGTTCACATTAAATGTTTCCATACCCCCCCCTTGCTTCAAAATTTCCGACAAAAAATACGTTTTTGAAATAAAAATAGCTCAAAATTCGTCTGGAGGGGTTTTTTGATGCGAAAAATCGACTGGCGCAGTCTGTTTTTGTATAAAATCATTTTTTCCCCTTCAAATGAAGTCATGAAATTTTCGAAAATCCACTTTTCAAAACTAAAAATGCTCATAACTCGACTAATATGATAGATAGAACGTTCTAGTCTTCGGCAATCGATTCAGCGGAAAATTTTACATAATCCAGTTTATTTTGAGTCCATAATTCCGACCAGGAAAGAAGTTAGCACAATGCAGTTCACATTAAATGTTTCCATACCCCCCCCTTGCTTCAAAATTTTCGACAAAAAATACGTTTTTGAAATAAAAATAGCTCAAAATTCGTCTGGAGGGGTTTTTTGATGCGAAAAGTCGACTGGCACAGTCTGTTTTTGTATAAAATCATTTTTTCCCCTTCAAATGAAGTCATGAAATTTTCGAAAATCCACTTTTCAAAACTAAAAGTGCTCATAACTCGACTAATATGATAGATAGAACGTTCTAGTCTCCGGCAATCGATTCAGCGGAAAATTTTACATAATCCAGTGTATTTTGAGTCCATAATTCCGACCAGGAAAGAAGTTAGCACAATGCAGTTCACATTAAATGTTTCCATACCCCCCCCTTGCTTCAAAATTTTCGACAAAAAATACGTTTTTGAAATAAAAATAGCTCAAAATTCGTCTGGAGGGGTTTTTTGATGCGAAAAATCGACTGCCACAGTCTGTTTTTGTCTAAGATCATTTTTTCTCCTTCAAATGAAGTCATGAAATTTTCGAAAATCCACTTTTCAAAACTAAAAGTGCTCATAACTCGACTAATATGATAGATAGAACGTTCTTGTCTTCGGCAATCGATTCAGCGGAAAATTTTACATGATCCAGTGTATTTTGAGTCCATAATTCCGACCAGGAAAGAAGTTAGCACAATGCAGTTCACATTAAATGTTTCCATACCCTCCCCTTGCTTCAAAATGTTCGACAAAAAATACGTTTTTGAAATAAAAATAGCTCAAAATTCGTCTGGAGGGGTTTTTTGATGCGAAAAATCGACTGCCACAGTCTGTTTTTGTCTAAGATCATTTTTTCTCCTTCAAATGAAGTCATGAAATTTTCGAAAATCCACTTTTCAAAACTAAAAGTGCTCATAACTCGACTAATATGATAGATAGAACGTTCTAGTCTTCGGCAATCGATTCAGCGGAAAATTTTACATAATCCAGTGTATTTTGAGTCTATAATTCCGACCAGGAAAGAAGTTAGCACAATGCAGTTCACATTAAATGTTTCCATACCCCCCCCTTGCTTCAAAATTTTCGACAAAAAATACGTTTTTGAAATAAAAATAGCTCAAAATTCGTCTGGAGGGGTTTTTTGATGCGAAAAATCGACTGGCGCAGTCTGTTTTTGTATAAAATCATTTTTTCCCCTTCAAATGAAGTCATGAAATTTTCGAAAATCCACTTTTCAAAACTAAAAGTGCTCATAACTCGACTAATATGATAGATAGAACGTTCTAGTCTTCGGCAATCGATTCAGCGGAAAATTTTACGTAATCCAGTGTATTTTGAGTCCATAATTCCGACCAGGAAAGAAGTTAGCACAATGCAGTTCACATTAAATGTTTCCATACCCCCCCTTGCTTCAAAATTTTCGACAAAAAATACGTTTTTGAAATAAAAATAGCTCAAAATTCGTCTGAAGGGATTTTTTGATGCGAAAAATCGACTGCCACAGTCTGTTTTTGTCTAAGATCATTTTTTCTCCTTCAAATGAAGTCATGAAATTTTCGAAAATCCACTTTTCAAAACTAAAAGTGTTCATAACTCGACTAATATGATAGATAGAACGTTCTAGTCTTCGGCAATCGATTCTGCGGAAAATTTTACATAATCCAGTGTATTTTGAGTTCATAATTCCGACCAGGAAAGAAGTTAGCACAATGCAGTTCACATTAAATGTTTCCATACCCCCCCCTTGCTTCAAAATTTTCGACAAAAAATACGTTTTTGAAATAAAAATAGCTCAAAATTCGTCAGGAGGGGTTTTTTGATGCAAAAAATCGACTGGCACAGTCTGTTTTTGTATAAAATCATTTTTTCCCCTTCAAATGAAGTCATGAAATTTTCGAAAATCCACTTTTCAAAACTAAAAGTGCTCATAACTCGACTAATATGATAGATAGAACGTTCTAGTCTCCGGCAATCGATTTAGCGGAAAATTTTACATAATCCAGTGTATTTTGAGTCCATAATTCCGACCAGGAAAGAAGTTAGCACAATGCAGTTCACATTAAATGTATCCATACCCCCCCTTGCTTCAAAATTTTCGACAAAAAATACGTTTTTGAAATAAAAATAGCTCAAAATTCGTCTGGAGGGATTTTTTAATGCAAAAAATCGACTGCCACAGTCTGTTTTTGTCTAAGATCATTTTTTCTCCTTCAAATGAAGTCATGATGAAATTTTCGAAAATCCACTTTTCAAAACTAAAAGTGCTCATAACTCGACTCATATGATAGATAGAACGTTCTAGTCTTCGGCAATCGATTCAGCGGAAAATTTTACATAATCCAGTGTATTTTGAGTCTATAATTCCGACCAGGAAAGAAGTTGGCACAATGCAGTTCACATTAAATGTTTCCATACCCCCCCCTTGCTTAAAAATTTTCGACAAAAAATACGTTTTTGGAATAAAAATAGCTCAAAATTCGTCTGGAGGGGTTTTTTGATGCGAAAAATCGACTGGCACAGTCTGTTTTTGTATAAAATCATTTTTTCCCCTTCTCATTAAGTCATGAAATTTTCGAAAATCCACTTTTCAAAACTAAAAGTGCTCATAACTCGACTAATATGATAGATAGAACGTTCTAGTCTTCGGCAATCGATTCAGCGGAAAATTTTACATAATCCAGTGTATTTTGAGTCCATAATTCCGACCAGGAAAGAAGTTAGCACAATGCAGTTCACATTAAATGTTTCCATACCCCCCCCTTGCTTCAAAATTTTCGACAAAAAATACGTTTTTGAAATAAAAATAGCTCAAAATTCGTCTGGAGGGGTTTTTTGATGCGAAAAATCGACTGGCACAGTCTGTTTTTGTATAAAATCATTTTTTCCCCTTCAAATGAAGTCATGAAATTTTCGAAAATCCACTTTTCAAAACTAAAAGTGCTCATAACTCGACTAATATGATAGATAGAACGTTCTTGTCTTCGGCAATCGATTCAGCGGAAAATTTTACATGATCCAGTGTATTTTGAGTCCATAATTCCGACCAGGAAAGAAGTTAGCACAATGCAGTTCACATTAAATGTTTCCATACCCCCCCCTTGCTTCAAAATGTTCGACAAAAAATACGTTTTTGAAATAAAAATAGCTCAAAATTCGTCTGGAGGGGTTTTTTGATGCGAAAAATCGACTGCCACAGTCTGTTTTTGTCTAAGATCATTTTTTCTCCTTCAAATGAAGTCATGAAATTTTCGAAAATCCACTTTTCAAAACTAAAAGTGCTCATAACTCGACTAATATGATAGATAGAACGTTCTAGTCTTCGGCAATCGATTCGGCGGAAAATTTTACATAATCCAGTGTATTTTGAGTCTATAATTCCGACCAGGAAAGAAGTTAGGACAATGCAGTTCACATTAAATGTTTCCATACCCCCCCCCCTTGCTTCAAAATTTTCGACAAAAAATACGTTTTTGAAATAAAAATAGCTCAAAATTCGTCTGGAGGGGTTTTTTGATGCGAAAAATCGACTGGCACAGTCTGTTTTTGTATAAAATCATTTTTTCCCCTTCAAATGAAGTCATGAAATTTTCGAAAATCCACTTTTCAAAACTAAAAGTGCTCATAACTCGACTAATATGATAGATAGAACGTTCTAGTCTTCGGCAATCGATTCAGCGGAAAATTTTACGTAATCCAGTGTATTTTGAGTCCATAATTCCGACCAGGAAAGAAGTTAGCACAATGCAGTTCACATTAAATGTTTCCATACCCCCCCCTTGCTTCAAAATTTTCGACAAAAAATACGTTTTTGAAATAAAAATAGCTCAAAATTCGTCAGGAGGGGTTTTTTGATGCAAAAAATCGACTGGCACAGTCTGTTCTTGTATAAAATCATTTTTTCCCCTTCAAATGAAGTCATGAAATTTTCGAAAATCCACTTTTCAAAACTAAAAGTGCTCATAACTCGACTAATATGATAGATAGAACGTTCTAGTCTCCGGCAATCGATTTAGCGGAAAATTTTACATAATCCAGTGTATTTTGAGTCCATAATTCCGACCAGGAAAGAAGTTAGCACAATGCAGTTCACATTAAATGTATCCATACCCCCCCTTGCTTCAAAATTTTCGACAAAAAATACGTTTTTGAAATAAAAATAGCTCAAAATTCGTCTGGAGGGGTTTTTTGATGCGAAAAATCGACTGCCACAGTCTGTTTTTGTCTAAGATCATTTTTTCTCCTTCAAATGAAGTCATGAAATTTTCGAAAATCCACTTTTCAAAACTAAAAGTGCTCATAACTCGACTAATATGATAGATAGAACGTTCTTGTCTTCGGCAATCGATTCAGCGGAAAATTTTACATGATCCAGTGTATTTTGAGTCCATAATTCCGACCAGGAAAGAAGTTGGCACAATGCAGTTCACATTAAATGTTTCCATACCCCCCCCTTGCTTAAAAATTTTCGACAAAAAATACGTTTTTGGAATAAAAATAGCTCAAAATTCGTCTGGAGGGGTTTTTTGATGCGAAAAATCGACTGGCACAGTCTGTTTTTGTATAAAATCATTTTTTCCCCTTCTCATTAAGTCATGAAATTTTCGAAAATCCACTTTTCAAAACTAAAAGTGCTCATAACTCGACTAATATGATAGATAGAACGTTCTAGTCTTCGGCAATCGATTCAGCGGAAAATTTTACATAATCCAGTGTATTTTGAGTCCATAATTCCGACCAGGAAAGAAGTTAGCACAATGCAGTTCACATTAAATGTTTCCATACCCCCCCCTTGCTTCAAAATTTTCGACAAAAAATACGTTTTTGAAATAAAAATAGCTCAAAATTCGTCTGGAGGGGTTTTTTGATGCGAAAAATCGACTGGCACAGTCTGTTTTTGTATAAAATCATTTTTTCCCCTTCAAATGAAGTCATGAAATTTTCGAAAATCCACTTTTCAAAACTAAAAGTGCTCATAACTCGACTAATATGATAGATAGAACGTTCTTGTCTTCGGCAATCGATTCAGCGGAAAATTTTACATGATCCAGTGTATTTTGAGTCCATAATTCCGACCAGGAAAGAAGTTAGCACAATGCAGTTCACATTAAATGTTTCCATACCCCCCCCTTGCTTCAAAATGTTCGACAAAAAATACGTTTTTGAAATAAAAATAGCTCAAAATTCGTCTGGAGGGGTTTTTTGATGCGAAAAATCGACTGCCACAGTCTGTTTTTGTCTAAGATCATTTTTTCTCCTTCAAATGAAGTCATGAAATTTTCGAAAATCCACTTTTCAAAACTAAAAGTGCTCATAACTCGACTAATATGATAGATAGAACGTTCTAGTCTTCGGCAATCGATTCAGCGGAAAATTTTACATAATCCAGTGTATTTTGAGTCTATAATTCCGACCAGGAAAGAAGTTAGGACAATGCAGTTCACATTAAATGTTTCCATACCCCCCCCCCTTGCTTCAAAATTTTCGACAAAAAATACGTTTTTGAAATAAAAATAGCTCAAAATTCGTCTGGAGGGGTTTTTTGATGCGAAAAATCGACTGGCACAGTCTGTTTTTGTATAAAATCATTTTTTCCCCTTCAAATGAAGTCATGAAATTTTCGAAAATCCACTTTTCAAAACTAAAAGTGCTCATAACTCGACTAATATGATAGATAGAACGTTCTAGTCTTCGGCAATCGATTCAGCGGAAAATTTTACGTAATCCAGTGTATTTTGAGTCCATAATTCCGACCAGGAAAGAAGTTAGCACAATGCAGTTCACATTAAATGTTTCCATACCCCTCCCTTGCTTCAAAATTTTCGACAAAAAATACGTTTTTGAAATAAAAATAGCTCAAAATTCGTCTGGAGGGGTTTTTTGATGCGAAAAATCGACTGGCACAGTCTGTTTTTGTATAAAATCATTTTTTCCCCTTCAAATGAAGTCATGAAATTTTCGAAAATCCACTTTTCAAAACTAAAAGTGCTCATAACTCGACTAATATGATAGATAGAACGTTCTAGTCTTCGGCAATCGATTCAGCGGAAAATTTTACATAATCCAGTGTATTTTGAGTCCATAATTCCGAACAGGAAAGAAGTTAGCACAATGCAGTTCACATTGAATGTTTCCATACCCCCCCCTTGCTTCAAAATTTCCGACAAAAAATACGTTTTTGAAATAAAAATAGCTCAAAATTCGTCTGGAGGGGTTTTTTGATGCGAAAAATCGACTGGCGCAGTCTGTTTTTGTATAAAATCATTTTTCCCCCTTCAAATGAAGTCATGAAATTTTCGAAAATCCACTTTTCAAAACTAAAAATGCTCATAACTCGACTAATATGATAGATAGAACGTTCTAGTCTTCGGCAATCGATTCAGCGGAAAATTTTACATAATCCAGTGTATTTTGAGTCCCTAATTCCGACCAGGAAAGAAGTTAGCACAATGCAGTTCACATTAAATGTTTCCATACCCCCCCCTTGCTTCAAAATTTTCGACAAAAAATACGTTTTTGAAATAAAAATAGCTCAAAATTCGTCTGGAGGGGTTTTTTGATGCGAAAAGTCGACTGGCACAGTCTGTTTTTGTATAAAATCATTTTTCCCCTTCAAATGAAGTCATGAAATTTTCGAAAATCCACTTTTCAAAACTAAAAGTGCTCATAACTCGACTAATATGATAGATAGAACGTTCTAGTCTCCGGTAATCGATTCAGCGGAAAATTTTACATAATCCAGTGTATTTTGAGTCCATAATTCCGACCAGGAAAGAAGTTAGCACAATGCAGTTCACATTAAATGTTTCCATACCCCCCCCTTGCTTCAAAATTTTCGACAAAAAATACGTTTTTGAAATAAAAATAGCTCAAAATTCGTCTGGAGGGGTTTTTTGATGCGAAAAATCGACTGCCACAGTCTGTTTTTGTCTAAGATCATTTTTTCTCCTTCAAATGAAGTCATGAAATTTTCGAAAATCCACTTTTCAAAACTAAAAGTGTTCATAACTCGACTAATATGATAGATAGAACGTTCTAGTCTTCGGCAATCGATTCTGCGGAAAATTTTACATAATCCAGTGTATTTTGAGTTCATAATTCCGACCAGGAAAGAAGTTAGCACAATGCAGTTCACATTAAATGTTTCCATACCCCCCCCCTTGCTTCAAAATTTTCGACAAAAAATACGTTTTTGAAATAAAAATAGCTCAAAATTCGTCAGGAGGGGTTTTTTGATGCAAAAAATCGACTGGCACAGTCTGTTTTTGTATAAAATCATTTTTTCCCCTTCAAATGAAGTCATGAAATTTTCGAAAATCCACTTTTCAAAACTAAAAGTGCTCATAACTCGACTAATATGATAGATAGAACGTTCTAGTCTCCGGCAATCGATTTAGCGGAAAATTTTACATAATCCAGTGTATTTTGAGTCCATAATTCCGACCAGGAAAGAAGTTAGCACAATGCAGTTCACATTAAATGTATCCATACCCCCCCTTGCTTCAAAATTTTCGACAAAAAATACGTTTTTGAAATAAAAAAAGCTCAAAATTCGTCTGGAGGGATTTTTTAATGCAAAAAATCGACTGCCACAGTCTGTTTTTGTATAAAATCATTTTTTCCCCTTCTCATTAAGTCATGAAATTTTCGAAAATCCACTTTTCAAAACTAAAAGTGCTCATAACTCGACTAATATGATAGATAGAACGTTCTAGTCTTCGGCAATCGATTCAGCGGAAAATTTTACATAATCCAGTGTATTTTGAGTCCATAATTCCGACCAGGAAAGAAGTTAGCACAATGCAGTTCACATTAAATGTTTCCATACCCCCCCCTTGCTTCAAAATTTTCGACAAAAAATACGTTTTTGAAATAAAAATAGCTCAAAATTCGTCTGGAGGGGTTTTTTGATGCGAAAAATCGACTGGCACAGTCTGTTTTTGTATAAAATCATTTTTTCCCCTTCAAATGAAGTCATGAAATTTTCGAAAATCCACTTTTCAAAACTAAAAGTGCTCATAACTCGACTAATATGATAGATAGAACGTTCTTGTCTTCGGCAATCGATTCAGCGGAAAATTTTACATGATCCAGTGTATTTTGAGTCCATAATTCCGACCAGGAAAGAAGTTAGCACAATGCAGTTCACATTAAATGTTTCCATACCCCCCCCTTGCTTCAAAATGTTCGACAAAAAATACGTTTTTGAAATAAAAATAGCTCAAAATTCGTCTGGAGGGGTTTTTTGATGCGAAAAATCGACTGCCACAGTCTGTTTTTGTCTAAGATCATTTTTTCTCCTTCAAATGAAGTCATGAAATTTTCGAAAATCCACTTTTCAAAACTAAAAGTGCTCATAACTCGACTAATATGATAGATAGAACGTTCTAGTCTTCGGCAATCGATTCAGCGGAAAATTTTACATAATCCAGTGTATTTTGAGTCTATAATTCCGACCAGGAAAGAAGTTAGGACAATGCAGTTCACATTAAATGTTTCCATACCCCCCCCCCTTGCTTCAAAATTTTCGACAAAAAATACGTTTTTGAAATAAAAATAGCTCAAAATTCGTCTGGAGGGAAAATCCACTTTTCAAAACTAAAAGTGCTCATAACTCGACTAATATGATAGATAGAACGTTCTAGTCTTCGGCAATCGATTCAGCGGAAAATTTTACATAATCCATTGTATTTTGAGTCCAAAATTCCGACCAGGAAAGAAGTTAGCACAATGCAGTTCACATTAAATGTTTCCATACCCCCCCCCTTGCTTCAAAATTTTCGACAAAAAATACGTTTTTGAAATAAAAATAGCTCAAAATTCGTCTGGAGGGGTTTTTTGATGCGAAAAATCGACTGGCGCAGTCTGTTTTTGTATAAAATCATTTTTTCCCCTTCAAATGAAGTCATGAAATTTTCGAAAATCCACTTTCCAAAACTAAAAGTGCTCATAACTCGACTAATATGATAGATAGAACGTTCTAGTCTTCGGCAATCGATTCAGCGGGAAATTTTACATAATCCAGTGTATTTTGAGTCCATAATTCCGACCAGGAAAGAAGTTAGGACAATGCAGTTCACATTAAATGTTTCCACACCCCCCCCTTGCTTCAAAATTTCCGACAAAAAATACGTTTTTGAAATAAAAATAGCTCAAAATTCGTCTGGAGGGGTTTTTTGATGCGAAAAATCGACTGGCACAGTCTGTTTTTGTATAAAATCATTTTTTCCCCTTCAAATGAAGTCATGAAATTTTCGAAAATCCACTTTTCAAAACTAAAAGTGCTCATAACTCGACTAATATGATAGATAGAACGTTCTAGTCTTCGGCAATCGATTCAGCGGAAAATTTTACATAATCCAGTGTATTTTGAGTCCATAATTCCGACCAGGAAAGAAGTTAGCACAATGCAGTTCACATTAAATGTTTCCATACCCCCCCCTTGCTTCAAAATTTTCGACAAAAAATACGTTTTTGAAATAAAAATAGCTCAAAATTCGTCTGGAGGGGTTTTTTGATGCGAAAAATCGACTGGCGCAGTCTGTTTTTGTATAAAATCATTTTTTCCCCTTCAAATGAAGTCATGAAATTTTCGAAAATCCACTTTTCAAAACTAAAAATGCTCATAACTCGACTAATATGATAGATAGAACGTTCTAGTCTTCGGCAATCGATTCAGCGGAAAATTTTACATGATCCAGTGTATTTTGAGTCCATAATTCCGACCAGGAAAGAAGTTAGCACAATGCAGTTCACATTAAATGTTTCCATACCCCCCCCTTGCTTCAAAATTTTCGACAAAAAATACGTTTTTGAAATAAAAATAGCTCAAAATTCGTCTGGAGGGGTTTTTTGATGCGAAAAGTCGACTGGCACAGTCTGTTTTTGTATAAAATCATTTTTTCCCCTTCAAATGAAGTCATGAAATTTTCGAAAATCCACTTTTCAAAACTAAAAGTGCTCATAACTCGACTAATATGATAGATAAAACGTTCTAGTCTCCGGCAATCGATTCAGCGGAAAATTTTACATAATCCAGTGTATTTTGAGTCCATAATTCCGACCAGGAAAGAAGTTAGCACAATGCAGTTCACATTAAATGTTTCCATACCCCCCCCTTGCTTAAAAATTTTCGACAAAAAATACGTTTTTGAAATAAAAATAGCTCAAAATTCGTCTGGAGGGGTTTTTTGATGCGAAAAATCGACTGGCACAGTCTGTTTTTGTATAAAATCATTTTTTCCCCTTCAAATGAAGTCATAAATTTTCGAAAATCCACTTTTCAAAACTAAAAGTGCTCATAACTCGACTAATATGATAGATAGAACGTTCTAGTCTTCGGCAATCGATTCAGCGGAAAATTTTACATAATCCAGTGTATTTTGAGTCCATAATTCCGACCAGGAAAGAAGTTAGCTCAATGCAGTTCACATTAAATGTTTCCATACCCCCCCCTTGCTTCAAAATTTTCGACAAAAAATACGTTTTTGAAATAAAAATAGCTCAAAATTCGTCTGGAGGGGTTTTTTGATGCGAAAAATCGACTGGCACAGTCTGTTTTTGTATAAAATCATTTTTTCCCCTTCAAATGAAGTCATGAAATTTTCGAAAATCCACTTTTCAAAACTAAAAGTGCTCATAACTCGACTAATATGATAGATAGAACGTTCTAGTCTCCGGCAATCGATTCAGCGGAAAATTTTACATAATCCAGTGTATTTTGAGTCCATAATTCCGACCAGGAAAGAAGTTAGCACAATGCAGTTCACATTAAATGTTTCCATACCCCCCCCTTGCTTCAAAATTTTCGACAAAAAATACGTTTTTGAAATAAAAATAGCTCAAAATTCGTCTGGAGGGGTTTTTTGATGCGAAATATCGACTGGCACAGTCTGTTTTTGTATAAAATCATTTTTTCCCCTTCAAATGAAGTCATGAAATTTTCGAAAATCCACTTTTCAAAACTAAAAGTGCTCATAACTCGACTAATATGATAGATAGAACGTTCTAGTCTCCGGCAATCGATTCAGCGGAAAATTTTACATAATCCAGTGTATTTTGAGTCCATAATTCCGACCAGGAAAGAAGTTAGCACAATGCAGTTCACATTAAATGTTTCCATACCCCCCCCTTGCTTCAAAATTTTCGACAAAAAATACGTTTTTGAAATAAAAATAGCTCAAAATTCGTCTGGAGGGGTTTTTTGATGCGAAAAATCGACTGGCACAGTCTGTTTTTGTATAAAATCATTTTTTCCCCTTCAAATGAAGTCATGAAATTTTCGAAAATCCACTTTTCAAAACTAAAAGTGCTCATAACTCGACTAATATGATAGATAGAACGTTCTAGTCTTCGGCAATCGATTCAGCGGAAAATTTTACATAATCCAGTGTATTTTGAGTCCATAATTCCGACCAGGAAAGAAGTTAGCTCAATGCAGTTCACATTAAATGTTTCCATACCCCCCCCTTGCTTCAAAATTTTCGACAAAAAATACGTTTTTGAAATAAAAATAGCTCAAAATTCGTCTGGAGGGGTTTTTTGATGCGAAAAATCGACTGGCACAGTCTGTTTTTGTATAAAATCATTTTTTCCCCTTCAAATGAAGTCATGAAATTTTCGAAAATCCACTTTTCAAAACTAAAAGTGCTCATAACTCGACTAATATGATAGATAGAACGTTCTAGTCTTCGGCAATCGATTCAGCGGAAAATTTTACATAATCCAGTGTATCTTGAGTCCATAATTCCGACCAGGAAAGAAGTTAGCTCAATGCAGTTCACATTAAATGTTTCCATACCCCCCCCTTGCTTCAAAATTTTCGACAAAAAATACGTTTTTGAAATAAAAATAGCTCAAAATTCGTCTGGAGGGGTTTTTTGATGCGAAAAATCGACTGGCACAGTCTGTTTTTGTATAAAATCATTTTTTCCCCTTCAAATGAAGTCATGAAATTTTCGAAAATCCACTTTCCAAAACTAAAAGTGCTCATAACTCGACTAATATGATAGATAGAACGTTCTAGTCTTCGGCAATCGATTCAGCGGGAAATTTTACATAATCCAGTGTATTTTGAGTCCATAATTCCGACCAGGAAAGAAGTTAGGACAATGCAGTTCACATTAAATGTTTCCACACCCCCCCCTTGCTTCAAAATTTTCGACAAAAAATACGTTTTTGAAATAAAAATAGCTCAAAATTCGTCTGGAGGGGTTTTTTGATGCGAAAAATCGACTGGCACAGTCTGTTTTTGTATAAAATCATTTTTTCCCCTTCAAATGAAGTCATGAAATTTTCGAAAATCCACTTTTCAAAACTAAAAGTGCTCATAACTCGACTAATATGATAGATAGAACGTTCTAGTCTTCGGCAATCGATTCAGCGGAAAATTTTACATAATCCATTGTATTTTGAGTCCAAAATTCCGACCAGGAAAGAAGTTAGCACAATGCAGTTCACATTAAATGTTTCCATACCCCCCCCCTTGCTTCAAAATTTTCGACAAAAAATACGTTTTTGAAATAAAAATAGCTCAAAATCCGTCTGGAGGGGTTTTTTGATGCGAAAAATCGACTGGCGCAGTCTGTTTTTGTATAAAATCATTTTTTCCCCTTCAAATGAAGTCATGAAATTTTCGAAAATCCACTTTCCAAAACTAAAAGTGCTCATAACTCGACTAATATGATAGATAGAACGTTCTAGTCTTCGGCAATCGATTCAGCGGGAAATTTTACATAATCCAGTGTATTTTGAGTCCATAATTCCGACCAGGAAAGAAGTTAGGACAATGCAGTTCACATTAAATGTTTCCACACCCCCCCCTTGCTTCAAAATTTCCGACAAAAAATACGTTTTTGAAATAAAAATAGCTCAAAATTCGTCTGGAGGGGTTTTTTGATGCGAAAAATCGACTGGCACAGTCTGTTTTTGTATAAAATCATTTTTTCCCCTTCAAATGAAGTCATGAAATTTTCGAAAATCCACTTTTCAAAACTAAAAGTGCTCATAACTCGACTAATATGATAGATAGAACGTTCTAGTCTTCGGCAATCGATTCAGCGGAAAATTTTACATAATCCAGTGTATTTTGAGTCCATAATTCCGACCAGGAAAGAAGTTAGCTCAATGCAGTTCACATTAAATGTTTCCATACCCCCCCCTTGCTTCAAAATTTTCGACAAAAAATACGTTTTTGAAATAAAAATAGCTCAAAATTCGTCTGGAGGGGTTTTTTGATGCGAAAAATCGACTGGCACAGTCTGTTTTTGTATAAAATCATTTTTTCCCCTTCAAATGAAGTCATGAAATTTTCGAAAATCCACTTTTCAAAACTAAAAGTGCTCATAACTCGACTAATATGATAGATAGAACGTTCTAGTCTTCGGCAATCGATTCAGCGGAAAATTTTACATAATCCATTGTATTTTGAGTCCAAAATTCCGACCAGGAAAGAAGTTAGCACAATGCAGTTCACATTAAATGTTTCCATACCCCCCCCCTTGCTTCAAAATTTTCGACAAAAAATACGTTTTTGAAATAAAAATAGCTCAAAATTCGTCTGGAGGGGTTTTTTGATGCGAAAAATCGACTGGCGCAGTCTGTTTTTGTATAAAATCATTTTTTCCCCTTCAAATGAAGTCATGAAATTTTCGAAAATCCACTTTCCAAAACTAAAAGTGCTCATAACTCGACTAATATGATAGATAGAACGTTCTAGTCTTCGGCAATCGATTCAGCGGGAAATTTTACATAATCCAGTGTATTTTGAGTCCATAATTCCGACCAGGAAAGAAGTTAGGACAATGCAGTTCACATTAAATGTTTCCACACCCCCCCCTTGCTTCAAAATTTTCGACAAAAAATACGTTTTTGAAATAAAAATAGCTCAAAATTCGTCTGGAGGGGTTTTTTGATGCGAAAAATCGACTGGCACAGTCTGTTTTTGTATAAAATCATTTTTTCCCCTTCAAATGAAGTCATGAAATTTTCGAAAATCCACTTTTCAAAACTAAAAGTGCTCATAACTCGACTAATATGATAGATAGAACGTTCTAGTCTTCGGCAATCGATTCAGCGGAAAATTTTACATAATCCATTGTATTTTGAGTCCAAAATTCCGACCAGGAAAGAAGTTAGCACAATGCAGTTCACATTAAATGTTTCCATACCCCCCCCCTTGCTTCAAAATTTTCGACAAAAAATACGTTTTTGAAATAAAAATAGCTCAAAATTCGTCTGGAGGGGTTTTTTGATGCGAAAAATCGACTGGCGCAGTCTGTTTTTGTATAAAATCATTTTTTCCCCTTCAAATGAAGTCATGAAATTTTCGAAAATCCACTTTCCAAAACTAAAAGTGCTCATAACTCGACTAATATGATAGATAGAACGTTCTAGTCTTCGGCAATCGATTCAGCGGGAAATTTTACATAATCCAGTGTATTTTGAGTCCATAATTCCGACCAGGAAAGAAGTTAGGACAATGCAGTTCACATTAAATGTTTCCACACCCCCCCCTTGCTTCAAAATTTCCGACAAAAAATACGTTTTTGAAATAAAAATAGCTCAAAATTCGTCTGGAGGGGTTTTTTGATGCGAAAAATCGACTGGCACAGTCTGTTTTTGTATAAAATCATTTTTTCCCCTTCAAATGAAGTCATGAAATTTTCGAAAATCCACTTTTCAAAACTAAAAGTGCTCATAACTCGACTAATATGATAGATAGAACGTTCTAGTCTTCGGCAATCGATTCAGCGGAAAATTTTACATAATCCAGTGTATTTTGAGTCCATAATTCCGACCAGGAAAGAAGTTAGCACAATGCAGTTCACATTAAATGTTTCCATACCCCCCCCTTGCTTCAAAATTTTCGACAAAAAATACGTTTTTGAAATAAAAATAGCTCAAAATTCGTCTGGAGGGGTTTTTTGATGCGAAAAATCGACTGGCGCAGTCTGTTTTTGTATAAAATCATTTTTTCCCCTTCAAATGAAGTCATGAAATTTTCGAAAATCCACTTTTCAAAACTAAAAATGCTCATAACTCGACTAATATGATAGATAGAACGTTCTAGTCTTCGGCAATCGATTCAGCGGAAAATTTTACATAATCCAGTGTATTTTGAGTCCATAATTCCGACCAGGAAAGAAGTTAGCACAATGCAGTTCACATTAAATGTTTCCATACCCCCCCCTTGCTTCAAAATTTTCGACAAAAATACGTTTTTGAAATAAAAATAGCTCAAAATTCGTCTGGAGGGGTTTTTTGATGCGAAAAGTCGACTGGCACAGTCTGTTTTTGTATAAAATCATTTTTTCCCCTTCAAATGAAGTCATGAAATTTTCGAAAATCCACTTTTCAAAACTAAAAGTGCTCATAACTCGACTAATATGATAGATAGAACGTTCTAGTCTCCGGCAATCGATTCAGCGGAAAATTTTACATAATCCAGTGTATTTTGAGTCCATAATTCCGACCAGGAAAGAAGTTAGCACAATGCAGTTCACATTAAATGTTTCCATACCCCCCCCTTGCTTCAAAATTTTCGACAAAAAATACGTTTTTGAAATAAAAATAGCTCAAAATTCGTCTGGAGGGGTTTTTTAATGCGAAAAATCGACTGCCACAGTCTGTTTTTGTCCAAGATCATTTTTTCTCCTTCAAATGAAGTCATGAAATTTTCGAAAATCCACTTTTCAAAACTAAAAGTGCTCATAACTCGACTAATATGATAGATAGAACGTTCTAGTCTCCGGCAATCGATTCAGCGGAAAATTTTTCATAATCCAGTGTATTTTGAGTCCATAATTCCGACCAGGAAAGAAGTTAGCTTAATGCAGTTCACATTAAATGTTTCCATACCCCCCCCTTGCTTCAAAATTTTCGACAAAAAATACGTTTTTTAAATAAAAATAGCTCAAAATTCGTCTGGATTGGTTTTTTGATGCGAAAAATCGACTGCCACAGTCTGTTCTTGTATAAAATTATTTTTTCTCCTTCAAATGAAGTCATGAAATTTTCGAAAATCCACTTTTCAAAACTAAAAGTGCTCATAACTCGACTAATATGATAGATAGAACGTTCTAGTCTTCGGCAATCGATTCAGCGGAAAATTTTACATAATCCAGTGTATTTTGAGTCCAAAATTCCGACCAGGAAAGAAGTTAGCACAATGCAGTTCACATTAAATATTTCCATACCCCCCCCTTGCTTCAAAATTTTCGACAAAAAATACGTTTTTGAAATAAAAATAGCTCAAAATTCGTCTGGAGGGGTTTTTTGATGCGAAAAATCGACTGGCGCAGTCTGTTTTTGTATAAAATTATTTTTTCTCCTTCAAATGAAGTCATGAAATTTTCGAAAATCCACTTTTCAAAACTAAAAGTGCTCATAACTCGACTAATATGATAGATAGAACGTTCTAGTCTTCGGCAATCGATTCAGCGGAAAATTTTACGTAATCCAGTGTATTTTAAGTCCATAATTCCGACCAGGAAAGAAGTTAGCACAATGCAGTTCACATTAAATGTTTCCATACCCCCCCTTGCTTCAAAATTTTCGACAAAAAATACGTTTTTGAAATAAAAATAGCTCAAAATTCGTCTGAAGGGATTTTTTGATGCGAAAAATCGACTGCCACAGTCTGTTTTTGTCTAAGATCATTTTTTCTCCTTCAAATGAAGTCATGAAATTTTCGAAAATCCTTTTTTCAAAACTAAAAGTGTTCATAACTCGACTAATATGATAGATAGAACGTTCTAGTCTTCGGCAATCGATTCTGCGGAAAATTTTACATAATCCAGTGTATTTTGAGTTCATAATTCCGACCAGGAAAGAAGTTAGCACAATGCAGTTCACATTAAATGTTTCCATACCCCCCCCTTGCTTCAAAATTTTCGACAAAAAATACGTTTTTGAAATAAAAATAGCTCAAAATTTGTCAGGAGGGGTTTTTTGATGCAAAAAATCGACTGGCACAGTCTGTTTTTGTATAAAATCATTTTTTCCCCTTCAAATGAAGTCATGAAATTTTCGAAAATCCACTTTTCAAAACTAAAAGTGCTCATAACTCGACTAATATGATAGATAAAACGTTCTAGTCTCCGGCAATCGATTTAGCGGAAAATTTTACATAATCCAGTGTATTTTGAGTCCATAATTCCGACCAGGAAAGAAGTTAGCACAATGCAGTTCACATTAAATGTATCCATACCCCCCCTTGCTTCAAAATTTTCGACAAAAAATACGTTTTTGAAATAAAAATAGCTCAAAATTCGTCTGGAGGGATTTTTTAATGCAAAAAATCGACTGCCACAGTCTGTTTTTGTCTAAGATCATTTTTTCTCCTTCAAATGAAGTCATGAAATTTTCGAAAATCCACTTTTCAAAACTAAAAGTGCTCATAACTCGACTAATATGATAGATAGAACGTTCTAGTCTCCGGCAATCGATTTAGCGGAAAATTTTACATAATCCAGTGTATTTTAAGTCTATAATAAGGAAGTTAGCAGACACCAGTTCATATCAAATATTTCCACATTTCGAAAGAAAACATACTTATTTTGTTGTTTTGTTTACATTGTTTATCCCACTTACTCTCCCTCAATTTATTTCCCATTCGAGAGAAAGAAAAACTGTTATTAATACCCCTCATTCCCATTCGAGTCTTTCAATAAAATTTCATCAATAGTGAATTCATTGTCTACTGTTTGTTCATGTCCGAATAAATCGCATTTCTTCTTCTTTCTATTCATTTCCATTTGTGAAAATTGCTTCTTGGCGTTAGTGAGAAACAAATATATTAAAATCACAATGAAATTATGAAATTTAAGACCAATTCTTTTGTCTTATTTGGTTATTTTCGCAAAATAAAATGAATTCTTCCGATTTTTGTGTACTTATTTGAACAGTCTACAAAAAATTGACATGTTTATCATGAAATTTGAGATTTCTATAATGAAATTTAACATTTTTAATTGAAATTCCTCCCAAATTTGACACGTTCACTTCAAACAGTTGTATTCACCATGGGAATTCATATTTTTCCCGTGAGCTTTTACGTTTTCACCATAAAATTTGATATTTTTCTTGAACTTGAACTATGGAATGGCCAGCACGATCTCCTGATCTGACGCAATTAGATTGTAAGGAAAAAAAACATAATTGTTTATTTTACTACCCTTCCCATTCCTTACAAATATCCATACACTTGAGTTTTTCAAGAAGAGGCAGAGAAAATAATAATAACTAGATTAATAATAACAATATATTCTTTAACGAGTGCAGAATGATGGCTATTATTCACGCGGATGAAGTTTTGGAATCATCCAAGTCAATATTTGCCATTCTATACGAGTAAAAGACTATACTTTCTCCACGACTGAAAAAAGAAAGCTTCCAGTGAGGATCGAACCCCAATCGTCCGCGCCAGAGTCAACTATTTCTACCACTACATATACAATCATTTGTAGACTGTATATGTAAGTTAATATCACTATATAACCAGATTTCATTCAATATTTTTCTTTTCCAGAAACTGGCCGTTCGGTAATTGGTACTGCACCATCAGTAATTTCATCGCTAACGCTACTGTGGCAGCCAGCGTGTTCACACTAACAGGAATTTCTTGTGACAGGTAGGAATCGATATCTTAATAGATAAAAACGGTTGAGAAGGTCTCATCCAAGTAAAATTCCTTATTTTTTGTTTGTGCCGTTGGAGAGTCGGTTTAAATTACGGTAAAAGTATTGGAAACCTTTCAACTCATTCAGAGAAAAAAAAATGTACTGAAGCACAAAACATCCGAACAAACAGGGTGTCGATTGAAAAAGGATTTCGGAAGAGGAACTATTTAATGAAAAAAATTGCCATCTCCCGGGTATGGAGTTCTTTTTTTGTATTACAAAAATTATACATTTTCACTATGAACGGGTGTTTGACCAAAAAAAGGAGAATAGAAAGACAACATCAACCCCATCCATGGTACAAATATTCAGTTTAAGTACCTGGGCAACTGAGTCCAACCCACACATATAAATGAATGAATGAATGATCAACCCCATCAAAAACCATCTCTTAGACAAGAAAAACCAACCTTAAAACCATTAAGATTTATGGAAGGATGGAGATAAGGAATTTGGAAAACTCCCGTGGAACAAATAGAAAAAGAGAATAACACACAATGTGAAAATATAATAAAGAAAACTTAACTTGATCTAAACAAGACTAAATAAGCAAGACGGAGACCAAGACCAAGACCCAATAAGCAAAATCAATACCAATAACTAATAAGCAAAACAAAGCTCACCCCATACCTTTTCCCGATCTCAAATCGCCCGTAATTTATTTTTCCCTTCGATTTTATTATATTCCCCTCCTTTTCTAATGGGTTTCATCCTAAAATTATTTTTTTTCACTTTTTAACATTTTTGGGCACTTTTCTTTTGCACTGATTTTACACTAAACAATAAGGAAGACAATGTTTTCAATTTTCACTATCCAAGCGCAGTTCTGCATATCCTTCTAGTCGATATTTTATCTGTCTAAAGCGACAAAGAAAAGCGACACATCCTCGTAATAATAATAAAGAATATTTATAGTATTTCATAATACGAACTTGAATATCTTTCAATTCGACCGACTCGCGAGATAACAGTAACATCAATCAAAACCTGTCTGAAGATATGTAAAATTATTCTTTCCAATTCAAAAACGCTGACAATATATATTTCTGACGCATATTAGACTATGAATGAATTTGAGGGATTTATACATAATAGACAGACGGATATTTGCAGATCCTTAGATTTAATGGAAAGTGGTTACTTCACTTCAAAATTTGTGTTAAGAGGCAATAACCGAGGCGCGTCCACCAGAAAAATTTTTAATTGTTTTAATCTACATTATATTAAATTATACGGATATTAACAATAAAATTATGATCTATTTACATGGAAATAAAATAAAAAAAAAGGAAAAAATGTGTCTAAATATGGGGTTAACTAAAGTATTTAACAAGTTTACCTGGAAATTCATTCACAACAATCCTACAGGAGCTTTTCTTATGGGTATAAAGGTTTAATAAGGGAAAATTGTTGATATCAAGTTGGTCGTTAAGAAGATTATCTGAATATTTGTTTTTATTTATCTCAAGTGCTTCTAGAAGATTTAATTTGAAGGATTTAGGTTCTGTATGCAACATTTCAAAATTTGAATCGAAAAAGTGTTGGTTTGCTAATAAATTATTGTAGTTGGAATCTGATTTTTGGTTGTCATAGCCAGTGCCGTAACTAGGGCGTGGCAAGGGCGGCACTTGCCGCGGGCGCGAGATTTTGGAGGGCGCCAAATACTTGGATAGAAAAAAAGTTTTTTTTTCACAAAAAAAAAGGAAAGAACCAGATTCATTTATACAATAAAGAATTAGGCGTATTATGTAGTTCTAATTACAGTTTCCAAAAAAAAACAGCACTATCAATCAGTCCATATTTTTTACAGATTATAAAAAAAATTAACCGAGACAATGCTGCATATCATCTGTAGAATAAGGCAAATTGCGTGGTTAATTACGCTAGGGACGCTACTAAGCCAAACTAGTTCAGATTCTGGTACTGCCAATTCTAACTAAATCATTTTCAATGTTGCTTTTGGACTATAAGATGGTATGTCTTGATCTTGTTTTCTGAAACGCTATTTTAAGTAAAATTAATAAATTACCTAATATACTTCTGCAGGGAACATCTGTAACGGTATTGGTTGGGTCTAATTTAATAAAAGGGCTTTTTGAGGAGATTCATTAAATCATGTCTGTTTGTGAAATATAGAAAAATATACCATTTATATTCGAAATTGTGAGGTCTAGAAAGTTTATAGACTTATTTTGTTCAACTTCAACTATAAATTTGATATTTTTATGAATTGAGTTAATGTGAGTAATGAAGTTATCTAATTGTCTTATAGTACCAGTAAAGCAAGCCAAAATGTCATCTACATATCGCTGTAGGTAGGTTTTTTTGAAGAAATCAATACCATTTCACAAAATCCTTTTTTTAAATTTGAATAGCCCAATAACAAAAGCAAAATTAAAATCATGTCACAATAATCGAGTCTAAAACATTATTATTTTAAAAGTTTTATTATTATAATCATTTTTTTGGCGGACGCGCCACGGTTATTGTCCCTTAATGGTCATAAATCCATCATAATTGAGAGACGAACGATATAAGCGGAAACGTAGGGAGTCTGCGTGGTAATGGAATTGATTCAGAACTCAACCAAATGGTCAATTTGAGGCTCGAAAATTGGATTAGCAATAGTGTAAGATATTGACGAAGGTTTATTACATAGTTAGCGGTCCTCGAAGGTTCGAAGGGATTGACATGTTCATATTTTTCCTTTACGTGATATGAATAGATGACGGAAGGATCTTAAAATCGAGGCGGAACCAAACAAAGTTATCAACTTCCACTTTTCCACTTTCGTAATTTCACTATCAAAAAACAATTCACGTGTAAAGTTTCTTTTCCACTTAAAAAATTGAAACCAAAATAATAAATCATTTTATTAGGAGATATTTATGAAGCTTTTCGGGGTTTGAATTGTATATTTCATCCCTCATAAAATCCTTTTTCAAGGAAACAATAAAATATTTCCTAGATTGTTCCATTTTACAATATTAAACGCCATTTCTCATTCCTTCATAAAACGAACTTCCAATTATTCAATTCAAATAACATCAAATTGAATACAGAGTGACCCAAATGTCTGGAAACTGCCAAATATATGTCGTGAATTGTTAGTCCCAATTGGGGACACTCCTGGAAACAAATGATTAGCACAGTACCTGGGAGGGAGATAGGGGGCACAATAGATCCTTCAGGTCTAAGTGAATATTGCCCAAAAAATACATAGATCCAGACTTTTGGAACACTGTGTATTCTCAAATGAACAAAAATTGGTTATTACATGATAAATTGTAGAAAAAATATTGTACGCGTCACGTTATTTTTTTATATAATACTTTTTTTACAGATATTTGGCTATAGTATATCCTCTAGAACCAAGAATGTCAAAAACGTCGTCTATAATAATAATAATAATCATATGGACAGCTAGCATGCTACTTGCTCTCCCATGTTTACTGTATTCAAAAACAGTCATGCATACGTAGGTATATGGTTTTATTTTTCTTACAATTTCCTTTAAGAAACGCACATTGTTTTTGATAATGAATATTTTCCAGGACTAAAAAAAAACAACGTATTGGTTGTATACTGGTATGGCCCGACGGAAAACACTATGGCTCCGCCTATGACTTGTGGTAAGAAATTATTTTTTTCACGCACTATTTTCCAGCTCATTCCTTATTCATCAACTGCCTGCAATTTACTGGAGTTTTATTAAAATATATCGAATAACTACTTTGGATTCGTTTTTTGTATGAGGCTGTAGAAGAAAATTTTGTATGCTACATATGCAAAAAGTGTCGTTTTTTAACTCATTTGTGAGAAAAATACCACTTAGGTACATTCCAACGATATGATAGTCTACTAGAAATGGAATACAGTGAAGTGCACGTTCCAGGAACGGTTTTTATTGGGATAGCGCATTTTTTCACTTATATTGGAAATGTTGTTGATAAAAGGCGTTTGTTGTTACTTTTTTGTTTTCAAAATATGTATACTCAGTTTTGTGATTTTGTGTATTAAATTGTATATCGATTAACAACTATTCAATAAGAAAACCTGGATAAAAACTTATGATGCTATCCTGATAACGCAGGTAATTGATTATTGGAAATTTCTCTTTCTAACATTGGTAACCAAATTTGACTACATTCGGCTGAAATACTAGCTACACATTTATCTGCATTTAGTTGATTTTCCATCTTTTATTATTGGGTTCTTTCAATATTATTTTTGTTGAATCCCATTGAATTTGATGACCCTCTTCCCAAGCATGTTTGCAAATAGCTGACTTGAAGAATTCCCTATCTTTGATATATTTTGTGTGTTCATTTATTCGTAATTTCAATGGTCTAGATGTTTCACCTAAATAAAATTTGCCGCATTCACAAGATATTTACTATATGCAGTTTTTTGAAAAAAGAATGCAAAAAGAATTATTGTGGTTTTATTAAAAAAAAAAATAAGGTCTATGTTTGTCGCCTATGACTCGCCCTGTCTAGTCATCACTTTCGGTACTTGTTAAGTGAATAAATATTGTTTCCAATCTCCAATTAATACTAAATTTCGATAAAAAATTCATTCCAATCAACAGAAAAAAAACACCTTCTATCAACCACAAAGAAATTCCAAACGACTGGATGAGACACTAATTTTCTTCAACGAACAAAATTCTTTTTAACGAAACCAATTTTGTCGAAGTCTGTTGTGAAAAAACCGAAATTATCATAATTTTTTTCTCAGCACTATTCATCCTTATTTCCGTCAATTATTCCAAAAGTTAAAACGAATATTATCAATAGAAATTATTCCGAATTTATACGAAATTACCAAAAATAAAGAAAAACGACAGAAGTGAAGAAATAAATAAATTGTAAAAGAATAATAACTCTTTTTATATTATTTTACAAATCTATGAAGAAAATGTTCACAAATAAATAGCCCCCTTACAAAAAATTCATCTTATGCCTACGCTAAATGAAATTTTTTCTTAATAAATTGATCCCTCATAAAAATTTCATGGAACGCCCATGCTAGATGGAAATTTTTGCTAATAAATTGAAAGCACAATAAAATTTCAACGCACGCAAATGATATATTTTGATATTTTTACAAAAATAAATTGATCCTTCATGAAAATTTTATGGAACGCCCATGCTAGATGGACATTTTTGCTAATAAACTGAAACCACAACAAAAATTCAACGCACGCAAATGATATATTTTGATATTTTAACAAAAATAAATAGACCCCTCACAAAAATTTTATCGAACGCCCATGCTAGATGAACATTTTTGCTAATAATCTGAAACCACAACAAAATTTCAACGCACGCAAATGATATATTTTGATATTTTTACAAAAATAAATTGATCCTTCATGAAAATTTTATGGAACGCCCATGCTAGATGACATTTTTGCTAATAAATTGAAACCACAATAAAATTTCAACGCACGCAAATGATATATTTTGATATTTTTACAAAAATAAATTGATCCTTCATGAAAATTTTATGGAACGCCCATGCTAGATGGAAATTTTTGCTAATAAACTGAATCCACAACAAAATTTCAACGCAGGCAAATGATATATTTTGATATTTTGACAAAAATAAATAGACCCCTCATAAAAATTTTATCGAACGCCCATGCTAGAAGAAAATTTTTGCTAATAAACTGAATCCACAACAAAATTTCAACGCACGCAAATGATATATTTTGATATTTTTACAGAAATAAATTGATCCCTCCTAAAAATTTTATCGAGCGCCCATGCTAGATAAAAATTTTTCCCTATCAGCTGATACCTCAATATCGTACGCACGTGATTTCGATATTTCTACAAATATATTAATCAATTATAAAAATTTTACGGTGCGCTTATGCTAGATATAAATTTTCGCTAAAAAAATTGACACACGGTATACGTATTTGATTTTTTTGTGCTCAAAAACAGTTCTCAGTGTGCCGAAACAAAATTTCCACCTCAATAATTCCAACTTTAAGGCCTTCTTTGACCACAAAATAACCTACTTGATCTCTATTGAAAATCCACCCAACCTTTATCTATGATCTACTTGATCACTACACTGTACTGTACTGTAACATCCAATTACCCGAGACCTTTGAAAGCGAAGAAGACAACTAGTAGTGGTGCCAACTGTAGATACAGTTTCGGATACGTAGCACATGCATTACTGCTGGATAGGCAACTTCAATACATAATAGAAATACGCGTATTAAAATTATGAATAAAATAATAGAAATTCAAATATTATAATTATAAAAAGCATAATACGAATTCTCAATTTTATCGAATATCAAACAAATTTCACCTTGATATGTATACAAAAAAAGGAACAAGAAAAACTCACCTCACTCGTCGTTTTTTATCAGTAATAATGGAATGTTTTTTCACTTTCACATGTTACTGTCCATATTTATACCGTCACGAAAATATTCCGTATTATCAACAACGATTCGAACCGAAATGTCCCACGCACTTTTTCCCGAAAAAACATTGCCCGACGTTAAAATGAAACGAAGTAAAAACTGATGACTCGACCATATCGAACAAGTACGGACTCGAGTTTGACAGCAACGTTCGTAAAAAAGTATACCGGCACTATTTTCGTATCGAAAACTTGTTCAGCACGTTCCAATCTGAAAATAAATAAATGAATAATTAGAAAACATATTTTTTAAATGTATTTCACCCTATAGTATATATTTTACCTCAAAACTTTATTCCTAATAATGAGAGCAATGGGAGCAGCTTTACACGGTTTGTTTCAACTGACAGAAAGAGTGACCAGTGACAGTGACAGTCACATAGGTGACTTGATAGCGATTTTAAAAGTAAGGAGTGTAAAAACTGCACTAAATAAATATTAAATGTGTACGAACTGCACTAATTTTTCTGAATAAATATTTTTACATTGAAATATTAAATTTCATACGAAGATAAATATAATAAATTATATGAAAAATAGCCTACAGCTCACTAATAAAAGTTTTTTGAGGTTTTCTGTCTACAAAACCAAATTAAAAAGAAGCCGTGTAAAGATTATCAAGATTTAGATCTTTAGATTTATTTTTCCTTATTTATTTCTATATCTAAATTAAATCTCCCAAGTTCAAAAGGAAGTTTTTTCTTTCCGAAATTTCTGAATGTGAATTTTGACATAAAGAAGCATCCAAGACAACAAATATTTTCAACTTTGTTCGTATATAGGGTGATTAAAATTAACGCAGTTCCATCTGAGAGTAAATTAGTGAAAAATATTTTCAAGTCACTTTACGCACAGCATTTTTTCTACGCACGACTTGATTACTGATGTAATAATTAATGATAATTAACATAGTAGTTCAACAATTTTAATAAAACGATATAGTACATGTATAGAGTGTCCCAATTTATGGCTGATTCTGCAGAAGTTAGATCGAATATGTTGTATATTGTGTCACAAGGGCAGTTGGTGGTGAAATACGACTGAAGAGTTTCCTGCATGTGTGACAAGTGACAAATTTTTTTTTCGCTTACTATATGAACCGAAGAATGAGAAAAATTGATAAAAAAAAATTCTGGCATGCTATGAAAAATTTTTAACCCTTAATTTGCTGAATAATACAACTTTCTATCCTATTTTTGTTGCTTATACAGGGTGTATTAAAAAGGTAGGTCATAAATCATATTCTAGTGCTAAAAATAACTCGATACAACTAAAGTTACCCTAGTAAAAATGTGCATGCGAAAAAAGTTACAACCCTTCGAAATTACCAAATGAAAATTGATTTTTTCAAATATTTCGACAGTTGTTTGACATATTATAATGAAAGTTGACAATTGCTCCCGTTTAAAAATTTATGGGAGTGGAGATCCCCTAAACCACCCCAAAATTTTTGTTTACGTTACAATTTAATGCTTATTGTGGCACCATTATTCAAAAACTTTTTTGTCCCCTAGCACTTTTTACAATTACCAGTTTTTATAGAAATAAATTTGTATGTTTTACTAACAAAAACCGATTATTCCGGAAAAGCAATGGCTTCTGATGATACCTAATTGCAGCCAGGTTGTAATTTTGTTCGCATGCACATTTGTACTAGGGTAACTTGGGTTTTAGCCCCAGAATATGTAGTATAATTTACGACCTACCTTTTTGTTACACCCTGTATAATTGGTACTTGTATAGAGCATCCCAAATCAACAAAGTGTCTAGAAAAGTTTGATGGGATGTTTTAAAAGGGACATACTTTTTTACTTCTCACATGTAACAGTGTCCTAAAGTATATTGGGTATTTTTAAAAGAGGAAAAAGATAATGTAATATTGAGATTTAAGAGCATGTCAACATCCCTCAAGTATCTTTTATTTTGAGAACTTCTGGAAATAATACCTTATATAATTTTTAATATCGTAAATGGCATTTTTTTAACTGTCTGCTGCTAGTCCTCACCCCTTTACTTAACCAGAAAGGTGGGAAAATTCAATCAAACTTTCCACTCTTTTCCGCCAAGAGCATTTAGGGTAGCAGCACTCTCGATAATTTACCAATAAATTCATTTATGGATTCAAGAACCACCTGTTTCAACTAACTAAGCATTCACGTGTAGCGGAAGTAATTTACATAGATGTATCTACTCATTGTTAGTAGACGTATAATTTTCTTTTATTTTATACCGGATTTTCTGGTATACTCTTTTCTAAAGAAAATGAGATTTTCAATCCCATCAATGGCGAACGTAGCTCAATGGCGTGCCCGGGAAGTAGTTGTTGTTGCATCTTAGTTGATCGGTCACTGTTTTTGAAAAATATTTTTCAAACGTTGGAATAATTATTATTACAGAAGAAACTGGAATAATAGTTTATACCCATAATACGCCAAAATAACATGCGGATAATTCATAAACACCCCTTTAGTAACAAATTTGAACAATCACCTCCTGAATTTCGTCGCAAGAATTTAGAAACACCCTGTAAATCACCGAGTATACGAGGGCAATAAGACAACAATTTTGATTGATTTGGTATATTTTTCAGGTACCAAATGGCTTTTCTGATCATCACTTATGTAATTCCGATGATTTTAATGTCAATTTGTTATACCATGATGGGTGCAGTTCTGTGGGGATCCAGATCCATTGGAGAAAAAACGCAAAGACAAATCGAAGCAATCAAGTCAAAAAGAAGGGTACGATTTTTTAAAATAACTTAACCACTTAAAATACCAAAATTGACTGTTTTTTAGCAAATGTTTAGCGGAAAAGAGAAAAACATTTTCTATGTTTCAGCCACACTTTAAATGTGAATAAGATTGATATTTTCAACAGTAATAGACCTGTAATTGGAAAAATTTAGATACTGAATGTTAAAAACAGCTAAGGGGGGCTCAAAACCACCCCCGAAATATTCAAAAGCAAATCAAGGCTATTACAAATGTACAAGTCAAAAAAAAATAATGCAATGTTCGATATATTTTATTTACTTGCATTAAATTTTCAAAAATGATAAATCAACTTCCAAGTTTTGGCAGAGTTTTAAATGATTTTTCGTAGAGACATTCAACAAACTCCCTCATTCTCTAATTTGAAAAAAATGAGTTAGAATGCTCTCCGAATTAAGCACAGTATGACCTAAATGGAGTTTTTTCTTTGGAAAATCCTTCTTATCAGTTTAATGAACAATGGGATGAAATTCCAGCATGAAACATTCCTTCATTTCACTAAGAGTGGTTGAAAGTATCTGAACAATTAAGATTATGTGAAAGTATATTTGTTGAAGTGAAGAAACTCTTGGAATTGTTTTTATCTTTGAAAAATTGTAAGGTAAAAGGTTAGATATGGGGGGGAATGAAATATCTAAGTGGAAAACTTTCCCGCAAACTCGTAAATAAAAATAATGAGCGTGTCGAAAAGAATATCAAAGATTTCCCTTACATTTATACCGCGCGCAATTTATCTCGCGTAATCTGGACAAGAGTCAAATAAATTTCTGGAAAGTTTGGAAAGTTTATAAAGTTTAACCGAAAGGATGGAAAAAAAACTGTGTATGTAAGCTAAAATCCTGGCCCCAATAATTATATTTTTTTTATTACTGCCATAAATTTTGCAAGTCATCTCTACCTTCATCTAAAAAATATCTATCTTCACCTACCGAACTCAAGTCACCTCTACCTTCATCTAAAAGTTATCTTTCTTCACCCACCGAACTAGAGTCACCTCTACCCTCTACCTTCATCAACAAACTATCTACCTTCACCCACCAAACTCAAGTCATCTCTACCTTCATTTACAAGCTATCCATCTTCACCAACCGAACCCAAGTCATCTCAACCTTCATCTACAAGCCATCTACCTTCACCCACCAAACTCAAGTCATCTCAACCTTCATCTACAAGCCATCTACCTTTACCCACCAAACTCAAGTCATCTCTACCTTCATCTACAAGCCATCTACCTTCACCCACCAAACTCAAGTCATATCTACCTTCATTTACAAGCTATCCATCTTCACCAACCGAACTCAAGTCATCTCAACCTTCATCTACAAGCCATCTACCTTCACCCACCAAACTCAAGTCATCTCTACCTTCATTTACAAGCTATCCATCTTCACCAACCGAACTCAAGTCATCTCAACCTTCATCTACAAGCCATCTACCTTCACCCACCAAACTCAAGTCATCTCTACCTTCATTTACAAGCTATCCATCTTCACCAACCGAACCCAAGTCATCTCAACCTTCATCTACAAGCCATCTACCTTCACCCACCAAACTCAAGTCATCTCAACCTTCATCTACAAGCCATCTACCTTTACCCACCAAACTCAAGTCATCTCTACCTTCATCTACAAGCCATCTACCTTCACCCACCAAACTCAAGTCATATCTACCTTCATTTACAAGCTATCCATCTTCACCAACCGAACTCAAGTCATCTCAACCTTCATCTACAAGCCATCTACCTTCACCCACCAAACTCAAGTCATCTCTACCTTCATTTACAAGCTATCCATCTTCACCAACCGAACTCAAGTCATCTCAACCTTCATCTACAAGCCATCTACCTTCACCCACCAAACTCAAGTCATCTCAACCTTCATCTACAAGCCATCTACCTTCACCCACCAAACTCAAGTCATCTCTACCTTCATCTACAAGCCATCTACCTTCACCCACCAAATTCAAGTCATCTCTACCTTCATTTACAAGCTATCCATCTTCACCAACCGAACTCAAGTCATCTCAACCTTCATCTACAAGCCATCTACCTTCACCCACCAAACTCAAGTCATCTCAACCTTCATCTACAAGCCATCTACCTTTACCCACCAAACTCAAGTCATCTCTACCTTCATCTACAAGCCATCTACCTTCACCCACCAAACTCAAGTCATATCTACCTTCATTTACAAGCTATCCATCTTCACCAACCGAACTCAAGTCATCTCAACCTTCATCTACAAGCCATCTACCTTCACCCACCAAACTCAAGTCATCTCTACCTTCATTTACAAGCTATCCATCTTCACCAACCGAACTCAAGTCATCTCAACCTTCATCTACAAGCCATCTACCTTCACCCACCAAACTCAAGTCATCTCAACCTTCATCTACAAGCCATCTACCTTCACCCACCAAACTCAAGTCATCTCTACCTTCATCTACAAGCCATCTACCTTCACCCACCAAATTCAAGTCATCTCTACCTTCATTTACAAGCTATCCATCTTCACCAACCGAACTCAAGTCATCTCAACCTTCATCTACAAGCCATCTACCTTCACCCACCAAACTCAAGTCATCTCAACCTTCATCTACAAGCCATCTACCTTCACCCACCAAACTCAAGTCATATCTACCTTCATTTACAAGCTATCCATCTTCACCAACCGAACTCAAGTCATCTCAACCTTCATCTACAAGCCATCTACCTTCACCCACCAAACTCAAGTCATCTCAACCTTCATCTACAAGCCATCTACCTTCACCCACCAAACTCAAGTCATCTCTACCTTCATCTACAAGCCATCTACCTTCACCCACCAAACTCAAGTCATCTCTACCTTCATTTACAAGCTATCCATCTTCACCAACCGAACTCAAGTCATCTCAACCTTCATCTACAAGCCATCTACCTTCACCCACCAAACTCAAGTCATCTCAACCTTCATCTACAAGCCATCTACCTTCACCCACCAAACTCAAGTCATGTCTACCTTCATTTACAAGCTATCCATCTTCACCAACCGAACTCAAGTCATCTCAACCTTCATCTACAAGCCATCTACCTTCACCCACCAAACTCAAGTCATCTCTACCTTCATCTACAAGCTATCTATCTCCACCTACCGAACTCAAGTCATCTCAACCTTCATCTACATCTACAAGCTATCTATCTTCACCTACTGAACTCAAGTCATCTCTACCTTCATCTACAAGCTTTTCCTACCGAACTTGCTCCAGCTATCTCTACCTTCACCTAGTGTAGCATTAACATTGAGTCGAGCCACTCTTGAGAGGAGTCTCTGTCAAGGATCTGTCTTAAGAAGAAAAATTCCAAAAACGATGATGATGATGTCTAATCCGTCTTGCAGGAGCTTGATGAATATGAAGACGCTGTCAGGAATCTTTTGCAAAAATTATAACAAGACAGAACAAAGCTTTGAAGAAACTGACTTAAAAATTACGACAAAACCACTAAGTCAGATCAAATTCCAGACTCCACATCATCCAGTCCTCAATATAGTCCTTTGAAATTCCTGTAATGATAAGGAAGGACAAAATAACAATAAGAAGGCTTTTAATGAGACACTTGCGATGGTTGCCTCCAACACATTTGAACACGATAAAGATAAAGTGGCAATTCCACCAAGAAAATACTGAATTCTCAACGTTCCTAAACCCTTCCATATACAATACGGCACTGCTGATGTTAACATCTGCTGCTGCTTTCTTCGAAATAATCGATTCATACTAAATATATTTTCATAGACTCCAGTCTCATTAATTTGCAATTCAAAAAGACACCCAGTTGGTCTTTGTTGTTTAGTTTGTAAGGAACCCATTCCCAATTTACATATAAGTGTACTTTAATTTGAACGAACAATTAATTGAACATTTGCAGTAATTAACTGTTCTTTTGAAGTGTGCACAGGCACCATTTAAGTCTATCACTGTCAGTTACATCTGCATTACATTTAAATTTTTTTCAACGATAGAGGAGAGACCGTAAAATTTTTGACCAAAGAATTAAATCAAAAAATTAAAATATATTGAAAGGTCTTAAAATCCCAATGAGTGTCGAGGAATTAAAGATATTCTTTTTTTAAGAAAGTTTTCTCATTTATTTTGAAAAAAAAAAGCATGGGTATTATCCATGATTCCAAAATAATATAATCTCCGGAGAAAAAAAATTTTCAAAAATGATCATTTTCAGTAATTTAAACCCACCAAATCATTCAGAGAGGAAATTTCAAAAAAACGCCACATTTAAGCCATCAAAATGGAAAAAAAATTCAATCTAATTTTTCTTATTATTCAATTTACCAAAAAAAAATTGAATTACTTTCCTCGACTTTTTCTTCCCTAAATTCTATAACTGACTGTCTTGGTGGTTACAGGAGCATTTTTTCTCTCCCCACAAATGATTTTGGGAAAATTATAACAGTCTAATTTTACAGAATGACCTTTTTCCATGAAAAAAGCTCAACTGTATCAATTTTGGAAGGATATTTTTCAAAAAAAAAATTAAAACCATCCTTTTTGTTTTTTCATAAGATGTAAAACGTATTTCATCAAATTTGAGACGAGGAAATGAAATTTTCTTTATGTATGCATGTAATTTTGGGGTGTTCACTGAGACCTAAAAGATCTATTGTGCCCCCTTACCTCTACTTAGTTTCTGAGAAGAGTCTCTGAAACTAGTAGCTCCTTTACTCCATTTCCCGGAGGAATTTCAGGACATCTGCAGTCTTCAACTTAGGTAAATGTTCCTCTTCCATCTAGTAATCTCCCAGGTACTGTGCTCTAGGATTCTGGAGTGCTGTGCAGTTGGAAAGCTTCTTCCATGCCACAAAATCTGCATTCTTCCTCCTCCACTATCTTGAGCTTTTCCAGGTGCCCATTCAGGCGACAATGTCCCGTTAGGATCCCTGTTAAATCTCTTGGCGCAGTTTTACTTTGACTTATGCGTTCATTTGATCTCAACAGGTTGTAGTCGCCCAAAAGAATCTTTGATTGTATAAGCTCTACTAGATCTCTCCAATGGTCAGATCTTCTCTTTCTTTCGGCTTCACCTATTTCTCCCAATATTACATTGGGACTGGGACTGGCCCCCAGGTTCAGGCCCCCAGAAAGATATTTCAGTCCACCTTTTTGCTAGTTCCCACACCATTTTGAAACTGATTACACAAGAGCTCAGTGCTTTAATGGCTGCTTGACTATCTGTCATTTCTAAGTCTGATTTCTAAGAAGTGAGGAGGTAGTTTTTTTCAATGATTCCCTCTCTACTTAGTCTGTATCTTGTTCTTTCTGCAACACTTTCCACCACCATATGTACAGGAGTGAGATCACTTCCATGACTGCCGTTGGGCATGTTCTCATTGCTCCTGTAATGCACATACAGGCTAGTCTTTGAAAACAAACCCTTCAAAAATCCAAAACCAAAAACAAAAATTTAATCTATTTTTGTATGTTTCAGGTAGTAAAGATGTTCATCTCAGTAGTGGTAATTTTCGGTATGTGCTGGCTACCCTACCACGCATACTTCATCTACGTGTATTTCGACACCAAGATCCTCTTCAACAAATACACCCAGCACGTCTACCTGGGATTCTATTGGTTTGCAATGTCAAACGCGATGGTTAACCCACTAATTTATTATTGGATGAACGGCAGGTATATATCAATTTGTTTACTACACCAAGTTACAGTCGACAGAAGCAAACAGCAGCTCCGGAAAATAAGCGAACCAAAAAAAAAAGATCAATGGGAATCGATTGCACTTATATAGTTGTAAAAATAATTGAGCATTCTCAAAATGCGCTGCTACCACAGGTCTAGGAGGTGCAGTAGCCTCGGAGCTTATAGTCCAGGGTCGATAATTTTTAAAACCAAAAAAAATCATAATAGGATAAAACCCATTAGAAAAGGAGGGAAATATGATAAAAATGAAAGGAAAAATAATTTACGAGCGATCTGAGGTTGGGAAGGGGATGGGGGTGAGTTTTTAAGGGTAAAAAACGGTTTTTCTCGATTTCCAGCAAAACTAAAAGTCCTATCGAAAAAAGTCAAATGGAAAAGTTGTAGATAATAAGAAGATCTAAAATTTATGTGAAAAATTCAAAAAACCAAGTCTTTGGTTTTCAATTTTTATCTTTTACAAAAATTTTTTTTTTTAACGAAATTTTGTGAAAACTTACCTTTTTATGTCCCAAATACGCTGTAATTTATTTAATTGAAAATATTCATTTTTTCACCTTATTTTGAATTAATATCGAAAAAACACCCTAATTTTCAATCGAAAATTCACCCGTCAAAATATCAGCTTTTTTCAATAAGTTGGTGTGGTTTCTGTTCGTTGAAATCTCTACTTTCCGATGGTGAAAAAAAAAATATATGTTACTATGGTAAATCTTCTCAGAAAACGCAAAAATTAAAAAAACTCGAATCCGTTTTTTGAATCATTATGTAAAATTTTGAGCAATTTATTAAAATTTACACTTTAATTACTAGAAAAACGTAAGATTATAACATGAAATCTTACATTTTCCTAGATTATAACATGAAATCTTACATTTTCCTAGTAATTAATGTGAAAATTTTAATAAATTGCTCAAAATTATACATAATGATTCAAAAAACGGAGTCGAGTTTTTTTAATTTTTGCGTTTTCTGAGAAGATTTACCATAGTAACATATATTTTTTTTTCACCATCGGAAAGTAGAGATTTCAACGAACAGAAACCACACCAACTTTTTGAAAAAAGCTGATATTTTGACGGGTGAATTTTCGATTGAAAATTAGGGTGTTTTTCGATATTAATTCAAAATAAGGTGAAAAAATAAATATTTTTAATTAAATAAATTACAGCGTATTTGGGACATAAAAAGGTAAGTTTTCACAGAATTTCGTTAAAAAAAAAAAAATTTTGTAAAAGATAAAAATAAAAAACCAAAAACTTGGTTTTTTGAATTTTTCACATAAATTTCGAGGTTATGTGAAAAAAGTGTGAATACAAAAGTTTTAGATCTTTTTATTATCTACAACTTTTCCATTTGACTTTTTTCGATAGGACTTTTAGTTTTGCTGGAAATCGAGAAAAACCGTTTTTTACCCTTAAAAACTCACCCTCATCCCCTTCCCAACCTCAGATCGCCCGTAAATTATTTTTCCTTTCATTTTTATCATATTTCCCTCCTTTTCTAATGGGTTTCATTCTATTATAATTTTTTTTCACTTTTCATTATTTTTAAAGGCTTCTACCCTGGACTATTAGCTCGAGTCTCGATTTAGCCTATTAGGGACAAGTTCATCTCTGGACGACTGATGCACTGAGACATGGACTCGCCCCTTCCAAAGCCCTTGTTTGCTTCTGTATGAGCTAATGCTGCGCTGTAATTGGACAGACACTGCGCGGCAGATATTTCTCACGGTATAGGTCAAATAAATGATTGTTTCAGATTCAGGAAGTATTTTAAATCCGCTATCTGCGGGGGTTTAACCTGCATGTCGTATAGGAAGAGACGAGACGATTCACTTCCGTTTTCTGGACGACATTTTCATTCATATTCGAAGTCAGGTGGGAAATAGGAGAGAAAAAATTTGATATTGAGCTTTGTTCTAAAAAAAAATATTTTTTAGGAGGAAATGGAACTATTAAAATCCGATTGACGACTGCTAGAGAGCCAGAGATGGAGATCGAACATCTCAACGGAAATTCACTTCACAAATGTACTTCCAGGACAAGAGATGATAACGAAGATACGGGCAGTTTGAGTAGTTGGAGATGGTCTAATCGGAGTAGTAGAAGAATTCAAAAAAAAATCGATACCACAGTTTTGTAAAAAAAAAATTATTAGCAACATCGTGATATTTTTTTGTCTATAAATCTATATAAGAGTTTCCTGTTGTCAAAATAAACATTGTTCTGTGTGAAAATTAGTTTCATTTAAAGAAAAATCCTTCTGGTATGTATAATAAGTAAGTAACATTTCTTACGCATCTTCTAAAATTAGGAAAAATGTCGAAAAAATTTACTATAGAGGAAAAAAATGTGTATGAACAGACCATATTTTGAAAATAATGTTTTAAAACTGTTTTTTTTTTAGATAAAGTCTGTCCCAATAACATCATAACTAGCACAGATTGAGGGTCCGGACCATAAAATAATTGAACTGGTCATAATTTTTAATACGCTTTTATTATCCTCACTTGTATGTTTGTTTGTTTGTATGTTTGTAACTCTCATCTGGCAGCTGCTGTGACAACTCGCCACACCCCACTCCGTTGGGCGTATTTATATTATACCACCGAATAATCAACAAGGATCACTCTCAGCCCCGCCTTCTTTTACGATATTGTCATGACGTCATTCTGTGGCATCGTCGCAACTATTTTTTCGGAGTCTGTCGGAGTCAGACTCCTCACACGAATTATACTTGGAGAGAAAAATTATAGCAATAGTGTAATTTTGTGCTGACGAAGTATTTATTTTTTAGTTATCTAAGTATTTCCGACAATTAAAAAGCTATAATAAAGATGCTGGATATACATGATAAATAGAGAAACTGTTTTGCATAAAATCATTGAATTAACAAAGTATTTTAATTGAATTAATATTAAATTCAACTTCGAAATAAAAACGTTAAAGTTTAGATTGTTTTTTGGCCCGAGTTGCCACAGCAGCTACCAGATGAGAGTTGCAAACATACAAGTGAAGCTAATAAAAGCGTGTTAAAAATATATCTTTTTTAATAAGCACTAAACAGAAAACTTTTGTTTCCAAAATAGGCCATATTTGCAACAAAAAAAAATTTCCAATCCAAGAAATTCACTTGCTCATATTTCGTTTAAACCATTGCGATTTAAACCTTTTGACCCTGTATAATCGTAACGAATATCTCTCGAGCAGTCCAAGATAATTGATCATTTTTCACTAGTAACTCGCGAAATAATCGATTATTCTTGTGATATTACAGCTGAGTATATTTTCATTTTTTTCTCCAGTTTTATTTTACGGCCCGTTGAGTAAATTTTCATTTACTATTAATCATTATTAAGGTCCCTCTCGACGAAAAACGTAAAAATAAATTGTGTACCATAAAGAATAAATCCGGTGTAAGCTGAGCGGTAAAATTATAAACAAACCTATTTTTAGTTATAATTGCCTTCTCGCCCAACTCTTTAATTAGTGAAAACATGAGGTAGATATTATGGAAATAATTGTTTCGACAACGGAACGCGGTATTATTAAATAAGGTTTGAAGTTTATATTATTTACACCCAATAAATTCGGTACCAAAGTTTTTTATACAAAATACACATGGTCTATGTTTGGGGCCTGGTTAGGCTTAAATTTATAAAAACCAGAGTTAAAAAAAAACCTTTAAATCCGAAAAAAAATATTTCTATAGTCGTATGAACAAATCTAAAACCGAAATAACAGTTAAAAATATTGGGGAAATTCATCTGTAGTCGAAGGATGACTTCTAAAATCTATTGAACAAAAAAAAAACATTTCTGAAGTTGCAATAACACTTCAAAATGTGGAACAATTATTTGTTAAAAAGATAGAACACTTTTGAAGTTAAAAAACACCATTAAAATCGAAGAAATTGTATTTTTAAAGGCGAAACAGCAGATCCAAAAACTTATTATACCGCATAAACATTTGTATAACTTTAAAATCTAAGAAAAAACACTTCTATAGTCAAAAGAACACATCCAAAAACAAAATATAACACTTATTGAATCGTAAATAAACTTGTGATGTCAGAAAACACCTCAAAATATGGGAAAAACACTTCAAATATGGAAAAACACTTCTAAAGTCGAATGAGCACATCCAAAAACAAAAATAACACTTATTGAATCGTAAATAAACTTGTGATGTCAGAAAACACCTCAAAATATGGGAAAAACACTTCAAATATGGGAAAACACTTCTAAAGTCGAGAGAGCACATCCAAAAACAAAAATAACACTTATTGAATCGTGAATGAACTTGTGATGTCAGAAAACACTTCAAAATATGGGAAAAATACTTCAAAATATGGAAAAAATAAAATAGGAGTCGAAAAAGCACATCGAAAAATGAAATAAACCTTATTGAATCGTAAAAAAAACTTGTGATGTCAGAAAACACTTCAAAATATGGGAAAACACTTCAAAATATGAGAAAAAAGACTTCTAAAGTCGAAAGAAGACTTTTAAAAACAATATAGCATTTATGAAGTGGAAAATATCACTTTCAAAGTGGCAAAAACACTTCAAAATATAAAAAAAATATAATAAAGTCGGAAAAGCAAATCCAAAAACGAAATGGCATTAAGAAATCTTAAGAGTCCTTGTAACGCTAAAAACGATTCAAAATATGGAGAAAAAACACTTCTAAAGCCAATAGAAGACTTTTAAAAACAAAAGGGCATTTATGAAGTGGAAAATATCACTTTTGAAATGGTAAGAACACTTCAAATATTGAAAAAATACATTAAAAGTTGAAAGAGCACATCGAAAAATGAAATAACACTTATTGAATCGTAAAAAAAGCTTGTATTGTCAGAAAACACTTCAAAATATGAAAAACAAACACTTCTAAAGTCGAAAGAAAACTTTTAAAAACAAAAGGGCATATATGAAGTGGAAAATATCACTTTTCAAGTGGTGAGAACACTTCAAAATATGGAAAAAATACATTAAAAGTATCGAAAAAGTAAATCCAAAAACAAAATAACACTTATTGAATCGTTAAAAACTTGTGATGTCAGAAAACACTTCAAAATATGGGAAAAAACACTTCTAAAGTCGAAAGAAGAGTTTTAAAAACAAAAGGGCATATATGAAGTGGAAAATGTCACTTCTGAAGTGACAAGAACACTTCAAAATATGGAAAAAATACATAATAAGTCGGAAAAGCATATCCAAAAACGAAATAACACTTATTGAATCGTAGAAAAAATTTTATGTCGGCAAACAATTCAAAATAAGTTGCAAGAACACTTCAAAATATGGAAAAACATATTTGAAGTGGAAATAACATTTCTGAAATGGAATGAAAACTTTTAAATACGATTAATCGCTTATGAATTAGGAGAGAAAAACGAAAAACACCTCAAAAATATAGAAAACATTCATAAAATCAAATAAATTACCTCAGAAGTCGGAAAGTACTTCAACAAAATGGAGAAAAACAAGTCTGAAGTGAAAGAAAACACTCTAAAGCTGGAAAACTCCTCCTGAAGTGGAAAGTTCTATTTAAAATCGAAAAAACTTTTAGAAAGACAAAAAAACACTTCTAAAATTTATATTTCTACAATTTTCGTATAAATTTGACATCGGAAAAAATTTCAACACACCCTGTGTACATAAATCGATACAGTTATCATTTGGATCCTAATGAAATTAGATTCATTGAATTCATTAATTCTAATCTCAGTTAATCTGTTTGAATTTACTTTCAATATCCATATATTCGGTCTAAATCTATTTTTGCCAGACAAGTGTGTCTTACGAAATTTAATTTCATATAGTATATACCCCCAAACGTAATTTTTTCTAGTCCAATGACCGCTGCTTGAAATTCAAGAAAATCCAATCGACGACTATCCTCAATTAGAACGAAACATGGGAATATAGAAAGGGAATTGGAGTGTTTGTTTCACGGGAATATCTGGCATCGAGAAACAGGACATTTAGAAACCAATCGAGAGGAGAGAGTCAAGAAAGTAAAGTCAGTTCAGTGTTTGAATATTTTTGGATAAAAACGCTCTAACAAGTAAGAAATTATGTTTAATAATATTTATAATTTAAATACGAGGAATCCTAGAAATTCTCCGGATGAAATTTTCAAAATAATTGAGATTTTTTTAAAAATATTAAAAGGAAAAATAGAAGATTTCCTTTAGGAGCATTTTTTGAAAATTTTCTAGTACTATACAAACATATTCCCATCTCTATATATGTCAAATTATTTTATGTAGCTACCACATTTTGAGGTTAGTAATACAAAATCGTTACCGACTTTTATTTAATAAAGAAAGTAAGGGTCGTGGACAAAGTATAGTTTTCTACTCGGGTGACTTGCGCCCCTCTCCTGGGGCTTGAGACGCAAACGTCACCCATCGTGAATAATGGCTATCATAAATTACTCGTTTAATAATATACTATTATGTAATAGCAACATTCATTTATTCACCTGTTTTTTTTGTGATTCATTTTTTCCAAAAATCAAATGATTCACGTTATATCTGATGTATCTTATAAATGAAAATAAATATAGATTCTATTAACAACAAATTAGAGCGATTGCATTGCGTGGGATGAGGATATTTTTGCAAACAGAATTACAATGAAATTACGACTTGATTCAGGAAAAAAAAAGAGCAATGATATTGTTTATAGAACCAAAACGTTTTTAATGGAGCAATAAAATTAAAAATATCTTGTTTTCGGGTAACCCACAGGTGGTTTTAGTAGAAAAACACTTTTTTGATTGAAAACAATCTCTTTAATGTTTGTCCAACATTAAAATTGATTTTTGTTCATTTTATCCCTTTTTTTTGAGTAGTTGAGTGGCTTTGGCAAAGACCAATTAGCGGATGTCACCTTTCTCCTCCCATTTTTCACGCCACTGGCATTTGTAGCTATTTTCAATTAGTTTTGTATTTCTCTGTTTTTCACTTAAATAACACATGACCTTTACATATCAAAAAATGTGTAGTTTTCAAGATATTTAATGTTTTCATGAAGGGAGCGAGGGGCTTGTATATCTATTGATTAAATTTCTACTAAATAAAGATGGATGAATACTGTAACTCTTCCTCTACCAAATCAAGTAAAAATAATACCATAACTATTGGTCATTATTTTACAATCAATTATTTTCTAGAAGAAGTGCGGTGTTACAACTTACCTCGTGCTTGGGGCAAGTTGTAACATCTACCGGGGCAAGTAGTAACGACAAAAAAAACGACAATAATACCTCTAATCATGTATTCTTTGTTTTTTTTTTTAATTGACATCTTTATAAAGTAAGTGTTACGTAATTCTTATCAAAAATCAACTCAAATACATTTTTTTAGTAATCAACACTTAAAAATTAAGTAATTAACAGTTTTATTTAGTTAAACACTACTTATAATCATCATGGCACTTTTAAATCACAGTAAGTAATTAAATTATTCAAGGTATGCTCGTAATTATCTCTTCTTAAAAGCTATCTAACAAAGTATCATGTAGTAACACGTTACAACAAGCCCCGGGATTTTGTTACAACTAACCCTATGGTATGATTTTCAACATTTATCAAGATAACTATTTAAACAATTTAGCAATCATAAAAACTGTTACACATTATCAGAGATAGATAAATTTGAATGGAAATAAGATATAGAAAATTTGAAATTAGTCTATATTAAATACGCAAACCGAAATTTTACGATAGTACAATTTTATATTACCTGGCAGAAATGAAGCACGTGCACATTTCCGCTCACTGCGCCGGCCGGCGGGACATTGGCTATGGCAACATGATGCGGCGCGGTTTATAGGTTAAATCGAGTCAAAGAAATACGTTAATAGCGTTCAAGATCCTAGTGAAAAGGGCCTGTTACTACTTACCCCTGTTACAACAAGCCCCTCGCTCCCCTACACCACTGGATCAAGAATTGACAATTGTTTTTTTTTATCAAAATATGCCTTTTCACATTTAAAAACAACCTGCCAAATATCAAATCAATTTATTCATCCATTTCAAAGTTATCAAATAAAAACATTTAAATTTTCATAACTTCAACACCCCGTATTTCGAAAAGTAAATGAGCTGGACTCCCCAATCCTTATATCATTTTGTCCAATTTCACGAGAGGTATCTACATGCAAACGTTGTAAGTGTCATTTGAAAACACCCTATATATAGTTTTATGAGACTAAAATACATAAATATGTATCTTTATGTATTATGTAAGGCAGTGTATCCTAAAAAAGACAAGTGGTTTATATAAACTAAACAAAAGTTTCCGTTTATGTATACACATAAATTTATACCTTGCAAACAAAACAATTCATATTATACGGTGTCCAGACGTGAGTCAATGTTATCCATAATACAGGGTGTACCAAAAGTTTACACAAAAATTCAACGAACTTTTTGCCGAGTTGGCTACAGTTTGTGGTGACATTTTAAGCGTGGTCGGATTGATCTAAGCAAACAATAAATGCAAATAAAAAAGCTTTAGCTGGGCGATATCTTAAGTGGACCACACTGTATAAAAGACAACTTTTGTATCTATGTTTATTTGGGAAGGGATTTGGAGAAAAGATTTCTTGCGCGATATTGTCAGGCAACAAACTTACATTTCTTTCGAAAAAATTATTTCCTTTGTGATATTTTATATGAAAACATTTTTCAATAACAATATTTTGTTGTTCAAATTGAGAAAATTAGAAAATTATTTGATTTTAAAAAAATTTCTAGTTCACATTTCATTAATTTTTCAAAGACATCCTGTACATCCATGTAAGAGCCTAATTCTTCCTCTTTCCAAAGAACCTAATTCTTCCTCTTTCCAAAAATGTTCAATTTGTTGTAGATTCATAGAAATATGGGTGAGTTGTTTGCTTAAAAAAAATTATTATTTAAATTTCATCAATTTTTCAAAGGGACATCCTGTATATTTTTATCCCATGTGAGAGCCTAATTCTTCCTCTTTCCGGAAATGTTGAATTTGTTGAAGATTCATAAAAAAATGGGTCAGTTGTTTGCTTAAAAAAATTATTTTTCAAATTTAAATTTCGTCAATTTTTCAAAGGAACATCCTGTATATTTTTATCCCATGTGAGAGCCTAATTCTTCCTCTTTCCGAAAATGTTTAATTTGTTAAAGATTCATAAAAAAATGGGTCAGTTGTTTGCTTAAAAAAATTGTTTCTCAAATTTAAATTTCATCAATTTTTCAAAGGGACATCCTGTATATTTTTGTCCCATGTGAGAGCCTCATTCTTCCTCTTTCCGGAAATGTTTAATTTGTTGAAGATTCATGAAAAAATGGGTCAGTTGTTTGCTTAAAAAAATTGTTTTTCAAATTTAAATTTCATCAATTTTACAAGGGACATCCTGTATATTTTGATCCCATGTGAGAGCCTAATTCTTCCTCTTTCCGAAAATGTTAAATTTGTTGAAGATTCATAGAAAAATGGGTCAGTTATTTGCTTAACAAAATTGTTTCATAAATTTAAATTTCATCCATTTTTCAAAGGGACATCCTGTATATTTTTGTCCCATGTGAGAGCCTCATTCTTCCTCTTTCCGAAAATGTTAAATTTGTTGAAGATTCATAGAAAAATGGGTCAGTTGTTTGCTTAAAAAAATTGTTTCTCAAATTTAAATTTCATCAATTTTTCAAAGGAACATCCTGTATATTTTTATCCCATTTGAGAACCTAATTCTTCCTCTTTCCGAAAATGTTTAATTATTTGTTGAAGATTCATAAAAAAATGGTGAGTTGTTTGCTTAAAAAAAATTGTTTTTCAACTTTAAATTCCTTCAATTTTTCAAAGGGACATACTGTATATTTTGATCCCATGTGAGAGCCTAATTCTTCCTCTTTCCGAAAATGTTTAATTTGTTGAAGATTCATAGAAAAATGGGTGAGTTGTTTGCTTAGAAAAATTATTTTCCAAATTTAAATTTCGTCAATTTTTCAAAGGAACATCCTGTATATTTTTATCCCATATTTGAGAGCCGAACTCTTCCTCTTCCCTAAAACTAACTACGGACACTCGCATAGGACATGCCTGACAGTCTCATCCTTTTTTTGGTCCAGTTTAATGAGAAAAAGAATCAGTGATCTTTTCATTTCCATTATAATCTTTTTCCATCTTGTATTCAAAAACTTTTTTTTTTATTAAAACAAAAAACGGTCTGCCACTGGTGGCTAATGACCACAAACTCTTATTTATTGGTATTGACTATCCGTTGAGATAAATATTTGGTGTCGAATCCAGATCATAAATTCTCTTTTTTGTATACACCTGCTGGTAATTTTATTGGAATTTGAAAATTTTGAATACAAAAATAATCAAAATATAAATTATACTGTGTTCTTGTTAATGTTAAGGCTGGTATATATATTTTTATCCCGATAAAAATCATTGCAATACTTTTGATTATTTCAAGAAAATTTTGATAATCTCCAACTCCAAAAAAAAATAACTACAGGGAGATTGAGGAGACTTTGTATAGCCCTGATTTGGTTCCAAGCAATTTTTTTTCATAGTAACGTTAAAAATACGTTATTTCTAATAATTTTTTTGTTTTTAGGTACCCAAAAGTTTGATAACTGGTTTTTTTTATTAAATTATGAATATATCCAATAGTTCCAATGACTCGTATATTGATATTGACGTCGATCGGTTACTTCAGGAGTTCCATAATTACGATTTTGCCGTTATAGGACTGTACATTCCAGTTTTCCTTTTAGCTTTATGCGCTAATTTACTTTTTGTCGCTATAATTGCAAAGCATCGTTACATGCGAAGGTAAGTTCTAATATTGAACAGGTATTTTTAGGTCTGAACGTTCCACTCCAAAAAAAAAACGTTTCTCAAACGTTATATGAATTATGTTTTTGGACATATTTTATTAAACTTGCATGCAACGTTTGACGGTGACAAAAACAAGAAGCAGCTTTTGTTAAAAAATGTTTCAAATATGAGAAAGTTTTTCTTTATATCAGTTTCTAGTAGGTACACGTTCAAAAACGTCATTTTGAACGTTCTTTTTTCTGACAAAAAACGTTCCAAATATGAAGAAGTTTTTCTTTATATCTATCCATTTCTAATAGGTATTTTGAACGTTAAAAAAACGTAATTTTGAACGTTATTTTTTCTGACAAAAAACGTTTCAAGTATTAAACAGTTTTTCTTTATATCTATCTATTTCTAATAGGTTTATTGAACGTTAAAAAACTCCATTCTGAACGTTATTTTTCTGACAAAAAACGTACCAACTATGAGGAAGTTTTTCTTTATATCTATCCATTTCTAATAGGTTTATTGAACGTTAAAAAACGCCATTCTGAACGTTATTTTTTCTGACAAAAAACGTACCAACTATGAGGAAGTTTTTCTTTATATCTATCCATTTCTAATAGGTTTATTGAAAGTTAAAAAACGCCATTCTGAACGTTATTTTTTCTGACAAAAAACGTACCAACTATGAGGAAGTTTTTCTTTATATCTATCCATTTTTAATAGGTTTATTGAACGTTAAAAAACGCCATTCTGAACGTTATTTTTTCTGACAAAAAACGTACCAACTATGAGGAAGTTTTTCTTTATATCTATCCATTTCTAATAGGTTTATTGAACGTTAAAAAACGCCATTCTGAACGTTATTTTTTCTGACAAAAAACGTACCAACTATGAGGAAGTTTTTCTTTATATCTATCCATTTTTAATAGGTTTATTGAACGTTAAAAAACGCCATTCTGGACGTTATTTTTTCTGACAAAAAACGTACCAACTATGAGGAAGTTTTTCTTTATATCTATCCATTTCTAATAGGTTTATTGAAAGTTAAAAAACGCCATTCTGAACGTTATTTTTTCTGACAAAAAACGTACCAACTATGAGGAAGTTTTTCTTTATATCTATCCATTTTTAATAGGTTTATTGAACGTTAAAAAACGCCATTCTGAACGTTATTTTTTCTGACAAAAAACGTACCAACTATGAGGAAGTTTTTCTTTATATCTATCCATTTCTAATAGGTTTATTGAAAGTTAAAAAACGCCATTCTGAACGTTATTTTTTCTGACAAAAAACGTACCAACTATGAGTAAGTTTTTCTTTATATCTATCCATTTCTAATAGGTTTATTGAACGTTAAAAAACGCCATTCTGAACGTTATTTTTTCTGACAAAAAACGTTCCAACTATGAGGAAGTTTTTCTTTATATCTATCCATTTCTAATAGGTTTATTGAACGTTAAAAAATGCCATTCTGAACGTTATTTTTTCTGACAAAAAACGTACCAACTATGAGGAAGTTTTTCTTTATAACTATCCATTTCTAATAGGCATATTGAACGTTTTAAAAGGTCATTTTGAACGTTCTATTTTCTGACAAAAAACGTTTCAAATATAAAAAAGTTTTTCTTTATATCCATCCAGCTCTAATATGTATATTGAACGTTAAAAAACGTCATTCTGAACGTTATTTTTTCTGACAAAAAACGTTCCAAATATGAGGAAATTTCCCTTTATAACTATCCATTTCTAATAGGCATATTGAACGTTTTAAAAGGTCATTTTTAACGCTCCTTTTTCTGACAAAAAAGGTTCCTAAAACGATAAAATAACTTTAAAAAACGGACAAAAACGTTTTTATACAGTAGGTAACGTTCTTAAAACGTTACAGGGACATATTAGTGTCATAAGGGATCAAAACTTGTATGAATTACGAAAGGTTAATTGTTTTTTCTGTATTCCAGGACGAGCAATTATTTTTTATTGAATTTATCAGCGGCGGATTTGATCGTGACACTTTTTTGTATGCCAAGTGCGATGTGGAAGGCGTATACGACTTTGTACAGTTTTGAGAGATACACCTGCAAATTTTTCGCATATTTTGAATGTGAGTAATAATTATAAAAATAAGATAAAATATAGAACATATAAAACTACGTTTTGAACAAATTCTAGATGCAGTTATTCAAAGTACATTCAAAATAGAGATCTTGAATACGTTCTCTACATCTTCTGGGTACTAGGATCTTCAAGCACGCAGTTCATTTTTGATTTTTGGTGGAAAAGTCGTTAAAACTCAGGTCGGGACTGTTTGGTGGATGGTCCAATATCTCCCTCTCTATTATTTTTCGAGCATGATGAAAACTTGCATAGTTTTCTTTTTTTGGAAGATCGTGCGTCGTTGGGGGGTTGGGAATTGTTCCTACAGGACACGATTTGAGATAAACGACGCCAATATATTTTTGGAAACACTTGGGATACCCAAACTGTCGACCAACGTCCAGGAATTATGACCACTAACAATACTTATCCACTCTACTAATACCTAGCCCAAAGAAAAACCATTTTCTTTGGTAACTACAGTTTTTTGTGGACTTGTTCGAATCCAGAGGCCCTCGGGCTCGTAAGACGTCGCCCTCAGGGCATAAACATCTTTTTATCATCATAAATAACAATTTCAATCTGTAGGACTTTATTTTATCAAAAATTTTCAGGTGTTGCGGTAGCTGCTAGTATATTAACCATCACAGCTATGGCAATGCATCGATATTTCGCCATAACAAAGCCATTGCTAGGATTAATGTATCCCCCGTTCAATCAATGCGGCTGTATAATAATTATTAGTTGTTTGTGGTTCGTTTCTATGGTAATTTTCTGTCCAATTTTATTGGTATATGATTTGATTGTTGATGAAATTCCAATACCGAATAAAAATCTTACTGTATATTTTTGCGGTGAAAATTGGAATAATTCTTTCATATCCAGGAAGGTAATGGGAATTATTTGGTTTGTTTTTATTTTTTTGATACCTGGTAAGTACCAAATTTTGGATCAAGTTTCGTTTAGCCGAAATCTGTTGAAAAAGAAAAAAAAAAGTTGTCATTTAGGTACCATTTAAGAAAAAATTTTGCCGCGGAAATGCGCTGTTGCCATTTTTTGAATGGGGTTTAGAAGTAACGAAATGAGATATATGATAAATTAATGATATTTTATATTTTGTAGACTTATTTTTAAGCACCGATATGAAAATGAAAATGCGCGGAAATGCGTTCTTTCACCACTATGCAGTGATCCTCTTCTCAACCTTTGACACAGATCAATGAATAATATCGATTATTATCAACTTAATATCGCTATGGTCAATAAAAAATACGAAAATTTAAAAAAAATTGCCAACAAAGCAAAAAAAAACGAAAATCCATATTACCTACCCTTATAATAAATTTCCGCGGAAAAAGTTATATAGAAAAGTTATAGCAAATTATTAATCAAACAAAAATATGTAGTTTTTATCTTCCTATCACCTTTCGGCTTTTCTAAACCCGGAAAAATCAATGAAAATTATTGTGATAAAAATACATTTTCGTATAAAAATTATTTCGGGTCGTTATATTAAATGTTTTTGCATCATTCTATAATGAAAAAAATATTAAAAACACCGTAAAGTTTCGAATTTTAGTTATTAATAGAAAAATGAAAAATTCGAGTTTTCTCAGAAACGAAGAGTTTCCGCAGCAAAAATCAAATTATGTAGTGCTAGCTTTCTTATATAGAATCATCCTATAAGCCAATATTTGTAACTGATTTAGGCTAAACGAAACTTGAGCACAAATTTTTTATGTTCCTTGTTATTTGGTGTGATTTTTTTCATGGGAATTCAATTTTTGTGAATATTTTCATTTTTAACGTTTACTATTAACTTTCAAATGATTTGCACATAAACATTTTATCAAAACTTTAACTAAATGTTCTTAATCTTTGTTACATTATGGCAACGTCACAATAATCCAGTGGCTTTTGCGTTACTTCTGGTTGAACACTGCTTTTTTGTTGTTTTTAACCTCAAAATAAAACTCTCTGAATGTTTTACATGTTAATCGTGTAGTGATTTTATTAAAGATCGATTTTTTTAAGCAAAAAAAAATTAGCGATCTTAAATTAGCCTCAGTCGCAGAAATAGGCCGACGTTAAACAACCAAATAAAAGAAAAAATTTTAGCCCCAGTCACTTAGAAGTGTCATGACCGTAGTTTTAGTGAATCTGAGTCGTCTAAAAAAGTCCATATGAGGCATTTCTTCGAAATAATTGGGCCTAACTAAAATACCTCTTGGGTATCCCATCTCTATGAAATATAGAACTTCCCAGGAAGTCCAAATTATTTACCAGTTTTCCAATTATTCTAGAAACGGGGTTACCTTTTTCTTAAACACCTTGTATATGTTTTAAGTGAGTCGGAATAGGAGTGTTTTGACGGATAATCAAGCAGCCATTGAAGCACTGAGATCTTGCGTAATCAGTTCCAAAATGGTGGGAATGCCTAGACAAACTCAATGAACTAGGCGAGAACAATATAGTATGGATTCCAGGACACACTGGAATAAAAGGAAATGAAATAGCAGATGAACTAGCAAAGAGGGGGTCTGAAATACCTTTCTGGGGGCAGATGTCCTAAAATTCCTCCAGGAAATAGTACTAAAGGAGCTACTAGTTTCAGAGACTCTCCTCAGAAACTTAGTAGTAGTAAGAGGGCACAATAAATCTTCCAGGTCTCAAAGAATCATCCCAAAATACATACATGTTTTAAGTGATATTAAGTAAGGCACAGAGAAATCATTTTGAAAGGGATTTTTTTTTTAAACTGTGAGGATTTTCGTCTGTTCACGTATGATTATCATGCTGTATTTTTTCAGGTACAATTATGCTTTTTGCTTACACTTTTATGGGTAAAACGCTTTGCTCTAATACCCAATTTTATGAAGATTCAACACCAACATACCAGGCAAGTTCATATTTAAAATAATCAAAATCAAACAAATCATAATCCCAACTTATAATTCAATTTTGTAAATCACAATAAAATCCACAATTCAATAATTTAAAAAATTTACTTTCAACACAAATATCAAACTTAGTTTTTTGTACAACTCTTATTTTGATAAAAAAATAAAAATATTCCAAGAAAATTACATTTTGACGTCTATTGTCAGTTAAATTCAATAATTATGTCTCTTTGTAAGCATCTTAATAACAATTGTACTTTTTTCAGAGAGGAAAACTGATACGCAAGAGAAAACGAGTGGCTTGCATTTTATTTTTGCTGGCTTTGATATTCGCCGCATGTTGGCTACCTTACCACGTGATGATTTTGGTAAATGACTTGGAAACGACGAACGTGGATGAAGATACGGCCCCGGATAAATTAGATCAGAGAAAATTAAATAGATATCTACTTCTTCTCGGTCATCTCAACTCCGCGTTGAATCCCATCGTTTATTTCGGTTTATCCAGAAAATTGAGGAATTCTATCAAAGAACTGTTTTGTAGGAGAGCATGCGAAGCTCAGAGGGAACTGACTAGGGTAAGGATTTTGTTTTTCCTTCACTAGCTATGAAGTTAGAAGTTGAATTTCTTTATTATGGCTGTCTGCACCAATAGAAGCATAAGCTTAGAGTAGCTTTGGAGAGTTTAAAATTTAAGGGTCGCTTAGTTTAATTCAGTTGCACCAATGTTTTTGCTCTGCTTTTTAGCTAATGTGTTTAATACATTTGACAACCTCGCGCGCTATTTGAGTTGAGTTTTATTTCTTTATGGTTTCTGGTTACTTTTCGTTTTTGTGGTTTGAAGTAACGTATTAAAAGCTCTTGAAAGTCAATTGTTTGAAAATTAAAGGTTTTTATTCTTGTTTCTTAAATATGAAAATCAGATCGGCAAATTATACAATTCAGGAAAAAGAATTGTTAATATTTTCATCCAATTCATCATAATAGTTTTTACGGTTGTACAATCTACTTGGAAATTCATATTCAAGAATATCCAATACTTCCAAATCATCCTCCATAAACATCCTTCTTCAAAAATTAAAAGAAACACACCTGAAATTGGAAGACAGAAAACAAAAACCCAAAAAGAGGAAAAACATTGACATTATATCAATCGAAACACAAGAATGTTAGGTTAGAAATCTCCTTTTTGAGAATAAGCTTAGCTAGGTGTAGCTTAAACTGACAAGTTGTTCATGGTGCAAAACAAAACGTTCTTAAAGCGCCACTCAACTTTAAGTCGACTTAAATATTAATTCGTGCAAACAGCTATTAGTCTATTATTAACTTAGGTCAATAATGGACAAATTCAGGGGAAGTAGTTTAATAAAAACTTGTGCAACATAATTTTGTTTACCCAGTAGATTGTCTATAACATATTTTGCGCTTGAAATTATGATGATATTATTTGAATATAACTGCCATCAGTTTTAAAATCGCGCTCAATTAAAAATGACTGATGACATAATGAGTGCGTTGAGAATATATCGAAAACTGACAGTGTACTTGTCTGTCAGACGACTAGCAGTGGAAAAAAAGTTTATTGGGAAAAGTAGAATTCGATAGATGGCGCTACGAAATGTCAATGTCATCCTAGCAACGAGTAAAATAAATCAGCTGCCGTATAAGATGTTTTTAAGTGGTTTTATTTTGCTGTTTTAGTTATTTTCAGTGTGTGTTTTGTGAAAATTTTGCTTTTTCTTTGATTGTGCTTTAGTATTTTGTGTTGTTGAACTAAATTTCGACTCCTAATATTTTTATTTTTGGAATAATAGTTGACATTTTTTCAAAAATAAAACAAGTTTAGGTCTGATTTCGTGTTTTTATTTTATTTTTGATTTAGTCATATCTATAAAAGTTACAGGGAAGGTACGTTTGTATTGAGTAATATCTTAAATCTCCAATACCGACTTATTTTCTTTTTGTTTTTGTAACTATTAATTAGGTATACACTGACTATTCAAAGTTTATTTGAATTTGTAAATGCTGAGCCTTCTTCTAGATGCATAAATGAGGGACAGGCAGTTTTAAATGCTAGCCATATATTTTTGCATGGTACCTATAGAGGAAATAAGTGACACTTTCATAAAAGTGCAATGAAAACAAAAAATAGAATAACATAACCTCTTCCACAATATCTCTGATTATATAAGAATATAACCTCAAAAATGATGACAGTTCAGTTGAATAGAAAAACACAGTTTTAAGCTTGTCAGTTGTCACTGACACAAAATTAAACAAATAAAGTACGAATTTACGGTAATTACGTTGACTTGCATATAATACAAAAACAATGCAAAATTATACAATTTTTCCGCCAAAGGTCTCATTGGATTCTACTCCGCCCAATACTCCATGGTGGTGAAGACATTTATAAACCTTGCACCTTAATAATAAGTAATATTTAATTTTTTTTCAGGTGACTCTTGTCAAGTTGAACACTTTACGCAGTCCAATTTTGAGGAATTCTCAGTATACTAGTCAGAATACGAAAAAAATTGAAACTGTCCAATGATTTGAACAAAAATATTGTGATCCTCCTTTTTAAAATATTTATTGTGATTATTTTTATTATTAAAATTATTATAGGTTGAATGGTTTATTTAAAGCTCATCCTATTGCATTTGGTGAAGTTAACAGTGGCTGTTCGTGGGTAATTTTATGGGGGGGTCGTTGGTAATGTTACCAAAATAATAAAGAATTCCCAAAAAATCTTGATTTATTTATATTCTTATACGAATTTTTCAATTACTTTTACATAAAGCCAAATAAATGTATTCAATAACGAATAAATTATGGGTAGCTACCCTTATTCAACAATTTTTATTTCTATTTTCATTACTTTCATCTAAGAGTGAAAAGTACAATATTTTTGGATAATTTGAATCCCTTTTTCCACCCTAGAGGTACTTTTTAGGATCTTTTTGTAAAACTTTTCGAAAAAAAAGATTCTTTTAAATGTTTCTGTGCTTCTGATAGATCTTGGGCTCGGACCATAAAATAGTTGCTAACAACACAGCTTCCAAAACCTTCCAATAGAGGATTCAGTCTGTCAGTGTTGCCAACAAAAAGTGTTTTTTTCTGACAACAATGACAGTTAAGGTCTACTGTTCAAAAGTGGCCAATAACTCTAGGGACTCTTGGCATGTCACCATTTCATTTCTGTTACCCAGTCACTAGCTCTGTCAAATGTCAGTCTCTCTATTCTTCTAATTACTTTTTTCATTGACATTTGACAGAACTAGTGACTGAATAACATAAATGAAATGGTGACATGCCAAGAGTTCCTAGAACTATTGGCCACTGATATGTTGGGTATTCAGCTAAAAAGTAAATTAAATTCCAAGATATACGCTTCGGGGGTGTATTCATTATTTTAATAAAGCAAGATGGATGTTCGCAATGACAAAAAACATGCAAAAAATTATGTTTTGAACAGTAAACCTTAAAACTGAGCTCCTCTATTGAAAAAATTGTGAAAATTTTCACAAATCGACCCTTTTATATCTATTAAAAAATACATTTATTCATTCAACTAACCTAACCTATCATAAAATGCAATATACACATTCATAATACAATATTACATATTTTGGAAGACAAACATTTTTTTATAATTACCACAGAATCAACTGGAAGACTTACAATATTTACCACAGTTTTTAATGGAAGACTTAGTTACAATTTCTTTTTTCTCATATACACTGCCCAGCAAAAAGTTTAGTCACTTCAAATAATTAAAGAAATTGCAAATATGGATTTTAAAAAATAAAAATAATCAGAAAGTAGGTCTGGTAGAAGATTAAAATTACCTATATTGTGGGATAGATGCTACAAAAAGCAAGTACTATACAGGGTGTATAAGTATTAGAAATATTTAAAATACCCAAATGCAACTTTTCTCTAGCCTTCATAGTTTGTGAGATACAGGCTGTTTAAAGGTGTAAAATAAATACATATTTTATCTTCTCGGGGGAAGAAAGTACAAATTTAGGATTTTTTCTAGATTATTTTCTCTTTTTTTCGCTCAGCAGTGTATATTTCATAATTTTATAACTATACACAAATTATAGTCGATGTAAAACAAATCTCAATTGAAAATTTAAAAACTTCGTAGTGTCACCCCCTTTTTTGTCTCCATAAAATTATACAAGGTAAATCATGCGGCCATTTTTGTTTGTTCTTATTATAGTTGTCTTTTTGCTACTTTTTCTTCCCATAAAAGGATCATAGCATAATAAGGTGGCATACGATAAGTTTAAACAAAGCCAATTTGTAACAATGGATGGCTTTTCAACGACATAAGCCATGCTACACAGTCGTTTGATTGATTAACGGATGGTGGTCGTAGAAAAAATAAAGTATGCAACACTTAATGTAACGAAGCAATAGTCACGAAAGAATTGCGTCGCTAATGATGTTTATCAAGATTTGTTTTACAGCCACTGTAGTAACAATTTTGGAAAATATGAAGAATTTTTTCAGTATCAAAATATTGGGAAATATACAAACGAATAAATTGCATGGATCAAAATAGGATGCAGACGTACCTTTCGTAGAGGAATGTGTCTGTCTGTCTCGCTGACAGTTCTTGTCAGGTGTATAATAATATTATTGTTATATTTATTGAAATAATACAAAAATATGCCTAGATACCCGGAAAAACATCAGCATTTTTAAAGTTCCCAAGTATTTTCAGTTAGAAAATATGTTAAAATAGCAAATAAATATAAACTACATACCCAAACCCCGGATATACGTCACAAACGATGACTCAAACCAAGTAGGGTATTATATGAACTATACCACTCGCTGAAAATCCAATTTGCGTTGCCTTCCAGTTTTTTTGGATATTGAATTAGATAAACTCTTACATATTTTCCAAAAATAAAAACAAAACATCGATAAATACTTACTACTTAGAATGGAAGACATTTTTTCACATTTTATATAATTATTGTCTACAAAATTTTATTACTATTGAATAATAGGTACCTATACAAAGCGTGTAAGGATGTACAAATTACTTTTAATTAATTTTTCAAATATATACGTTTAATCTTAATGAAATTATCAAAAATTCGCTTTTCCATAATCACGCTTTGCAGTTTTTGTCAGTTTATATCATATATATACAGGGTGTCCCACGACGAGTGAAAACTATCTGTATATGGCAAAATACTTATAGTGAAATCATGAAAATTTCTACGTTTGGGTTTTCGGATACGATCTTTTCAACTGAAATATTTTCAAAGATGGCCGACTTCCGGTTCTACCGGAAGTCGACTGTAACTTTGTTATTTTAAATGGAACACCCTGAATATTAATACATTTTTGAGATCTACGTAATATTTTAGTATACTTTTGTCTAAAAACTTTTTTCGATAAATGCACACTTTTTGAGTTATTGATTTATTTGTAGAAAATTTGACCGTCGAAGACCCTTATAAATTATTTTTTTACGAGGATACCCTTGAAGATATGAAAATGGTTTCTGTTCGGTTGCCTTAAGCAAGGTCAAACGTAATCGAATCTATGTTGAAAAATTTCCCATTTTATACAGGGTGTGAATAAAAAGTGTTCAAAGTTTAACTTCAAAAATATCAAATTTCTTCATTTTTTTAAATAGAACCACCCTGTTTTTTCTATTTTAATGCATTTAGGAGAAAAAAATAAAGCAAGTTGATGTATACTTTCCTATACCTATCAAAATTTAGACCACACCTGCATCTCTAAAAATTTACAGAAAACATATAATATCTGGATAATGGTAAGGTTTAGGTATAGGAAAGTATACATGAACTTGCCTTATTTTTTTCCCCTGAATGCATTAAAATAGAAAAAAAACAGGGTGGTTCTATTTAAAAAAATGAAGAAATTTGATATTTATGAAGTTAAACTTTGAACACTTTTTATACACACCCTGTATAAAATGAAAAATTTCTCAACATAGATTCGAATACGTTTGACCTTGCTTAAGGCAACCGAAGAGAAACCGTTTTCATATCCTCAAGGGTCCCCTCGTAAAAAAGGGGTCTTCAACGGTCAAATTTTCTACAAAAAAAATCAATAACTCAAAAAGTGTGCATTTTTCGAAAAAAGTTTTCAGACAAAAGTATACTTAAATATTACGTAGATTTCAAAAATGTATTAATATACAGGGTGTTCCATTTAAAATAACAAAGTTACAGTCGACTTCCGGTAGAACCGGAAGTCGGCCATCTTTGAAAATATTTTAGTTGAAAAGATCGTATCCGAAAACCCAAACGTAGAAATTTTCATGATTTTACTATAAGTATTTTGCCATATATATACAGATAGTTTTCACTCGTCGTGGGACACCCTGTATACCTGGAAATTCAACAACAACAAACTATTTGATTGAATAAAAATATTGTGTTCATTTGAAAATAGGTTATAACCCTAAAACCCAACAACTTTTGCACTGAACACAGTTATTTATTAAAAAAGCTGGAAAGCTGTAAAAATCTCGCTTTCCATCCGAACTTCAAAGTCTACTGAGACTCAATTTATCAAATAATTGCTTCTACCGTCATTTATCTAAGGAATTATCTAGAATTGCTTTTATACAACTACTTTTAAAAATGCTTTGCTAAATATTGTAGAATTGACATATTGTTGTCAAATTTCTTATTTACAATTGTTTTCATTCTCAAATGAACACACACAAAAAAGGATATTTCAATAATCTTAACAACAATTTAAAATGGAAGACCGATTGCGAAAGCTTTGATCAAAGCCATACCTGAATCGTACATGCCGATGAATCCGAAAAAGAATCCCAAAGATATGATGAAGTAGTCCAAAGCCACTCCTTTCATATCCAGACCTTCTCGTTTTAATTGGAGATGGAAATAACAAGGCCATATGAAACTTAACATTGTACCGGTAAAACTACCGATAAATCCCATTAGAATTGAAAAATGTGGTATGAAACAAGCCATTAAAATTGTGAAAACTACAACGCCAACTCTCCAAGCCAAACCCCAAACTTTCAAGTCACCATCCACCGCCCAAATGGAATTAAAAGTAGTTTTCGGTTTTCCTAAAATGAACAAAATTATTTTTACAAACAACACTCAATACTAGGGAAGCGCAAGAAAATGATTTTTTTAAATGATGTAAGAGCCCAATCAAAAAAATTAAGATGTCACTCCAAATTTTCAAAACGTTAAAAACCGAATTTTTTTCCAATTTCATTTTTTCTCGTTACCTTTTATATACCAACAAAATGAGTTTCTGAATGTTTAAGTTGAAAATTTAAATTTTGAAAGGACGCTCATAATTTTTTGAAACGTCAAAAGCAGAATTTTTCATTTTTTTTTTATTCAATTTTTTTTCTCGTTACCTTTTATAGACCAAAAAATGGGTTTCTGAGAGAAAAAGTTCAAAATTTTAATTTTGAAAGGTCGCTTATAATTTTTTAAAACGTCGAAAGCAGAATTTTTTACTTTTTTTATTCAGTTTTTTATCTCGTTACCTTTTATGGACCAGAAAAATGAGTTTCTGGAAGTATAAGTTCAAAATTTAAATTTTGAAAGGACGCTCATAATTTTTTAAAACGTCAAAAGCATAATTTCTCATTTTTTTATTAAATTTTTTTCTCGTTACCTTTTATACACAAAAAAATGAGTTTCTAGAAGTATAAGTTCAAAATTCGAATTTTGAAAGGTCGCTCATAATTTTTTAAAACGTCAAAAGCACAATTTTTCATTTTTTTATTCAATTTTTTTTCTCGTTACCTTTTATAGACCAAAAAAATGAGTTTCTGAAAGAAAAAGTTCAAAATTTAAATTTTGAAATGTCGCTTAAAATTTTTTAAAACGTCAAAAGCACAATTTTTCATTTTTTTATTCAATTTTTTTTTATTTGGTTTTTTTTCTCGTTACCTTTTATGGGCCAGAAAAATGAGTTTATGAAAGTTTAAGTTGAAATTTTGAATTTTGAAAAGTCGCTCATAATTTTTTAAAACGTCAAAAGCACAATTTTTCATTTTTCCACTAAATCTTTTTTCTCGTTACCTTTTATAGACCGAAAAAATTAGTTTCTCAAAGTTCAAGTTCAAAATTCGAATTTTGAAAGGTCGCTAATCATTTTTTGATACGTCAAAAGCAGAATTCTCTTATTATTTTATTTAATTTTTTCTCGTTACCTTTTATACACAAAAAAAATTAGTTTCTGAAAGCTTAAGGTCAAAATTCGAATTTTGAAAGGTCGCTCATAATTTTTTAAACATCAAAATCACAATTTTTCATTTTTTTATTTAATTTTTTTTCTCGTTAACTTTTATACACCAAAAAAAAAGAGTTTCTGGAAGTGTAAGATCAAAATTTAAAATTTGAAAGGTCGCTCATAGTTTTTTTGAACGTCAAATCAAAATTTTTCATTTTTTTCAATATCTTGTTACGTTCATAGACAAAAAAATGAGCTTATGAAAGTTTTTAAGTTCAAAAATTGAATTTTGAAAGGACGCTCATAGTTTTTGTCAATATCAAATCAAAATTTTTTATTTTTTTTTAATTTCTCGTTACGTTTATAGACAAAAAAATGAGTTTCTCAAAGTTCAAGTTCAAAATTCAAATTTTAAAAGATCGCTCATAATTTTTTTGAACGTCAAATCCAAAACTCATTTTAATTTTTGAGGATTTTGGACATTTTAAAGAATTCGGGGCGACCCATTAAATATTTTGTTTCCGAGCTGTTCTTTGAAGTGAGCACTTACACACCCTACATAGTCAAAACTTATACTTGCCTCTAAAAAACGATCGTTCTAAAAGCTCACAAGCCGCATAATACGGCAAAGGATAACTCAGCAAAGCTTTGAGCACCAAACAAACGTTAACGAGTCCTTTAAATCCTGCCGAAGGTAAATTATTAGTAATGACTTGTTGCGTATCGTTTTGGAACGTCAAAAAACAAACATAACCGAAGAGCGATTTAAAAAAAGCCGCCCAAACGTGAGACCAATCCAACATCCACTGAAATTTACTAGGATCCTCCATATTACCTTCTAAAGTCGGTAGGAAAATTTGCGACGTATAAGAAAACACGATTACCCCCAAGTTAATCGGAAAATTTTCCCAATCTACAGACCATTTTACTTTCCTCCAACCCCAATCACCGATATACAGTAAACAGTAGCCCAGAATTATCGCATTTATGAAGATGTGTGACATGGTACACCAGAAAGAAAGGATGCTCACACTTTTTAATGATTTTAGGAAACCTGCAAAAAAATTTATCGATAAAATTATGGTGAAATCACAATTTTCAACTTACCCAAAGGTATTAAAAAAATACCGACCAGCATCATCCAAGATCTGGTATCGATATCTCCATCTGGGAAAGTACCGATCATCAAATCTCCACAAACGACCACGTACAGTATACACGTCATCAACAGCTCAATAATTTGCGCTATGCTCACAATCCTACTACCAATTTTTTTGCCGAAACACTCTTTGGCTATGGCTACGTAAGAGTCTCTCACTCTCACCTGCTTGCCGGTTTGAATATCGAGTTCGTAAAGGCATTCAACGAGGATTTTTCCGGTGTAGCAGCAAATATAGGCTACACCAATCATAGCTGCTATTGCCCAATATCCGCCTTTTAGAACAGCAAACGGCAGTGATACGATAAACATGCCCTAGAATTATATTAATCTTGTAAATATATTCTAAGAATATTGGTACAATTTTTTAATTTTTTGAGACGCTATGTATGTGTAGAGTAGAGAATTGATAGAGGAAACATAAGAAGAAAGAGAATAGGGAAAATACAAAAAGAGAAAAATGTATATAAAATAAAAAAAGATGGATAATAAAATCATATATTACAGGAAAATCTTGTGTAGAAAGGAATAGAAAATAAATTAATATTAAAGAGGAGAAAATTGAAGTGAAGGAGATAATAAAACAAGATAAGAAGAGAAGGGAAAGAACAAATAATAACGGTATGAAAATAAATTAAAATGGAAAAAATAGGGTAGAAGAGAGATAAAGGAGAAAAGAATAGAAAACAAAAGAAAAGGGATATAAATATAAAAAAACACATATAAAAACTGAAGAAAGTGAGTTCAGAGTTTATTAAAATAAATGTGAAGAAAATAGATCAGACAAATTAAGAAGATAATGAAACAACATGAGAAAATAATGTAAATAGCAAATAAGAGCAGTATGAAAAAAATAGAAATGGGATTAAAATGGAAAAAATAGGGTAAAGGAGAAAAGAACAGAAAACTACCTAATAGAGGCATATAAATATAAAAAACACATATAAGAACTAAAGAAAGTGAATTGAGAATTGATTAAAATGAAAGTGAAAAAGATAGAACAGGCAAATTAAGAAGATAATTGAACAAAATGAAAAAATAATGTAAAGGGCAAATACAAACAGTATGAAAAGAATATAAAAGGAATTAACATGGAGTAGATGAGAGATCAAGGAGAAAAGAATAGAAAAAAACCAAACCAAAAGAGCCGAAGAAAATGAATTGGGAATTTATTAAAATGAAAGTGAAGAAAACGACAAATCAAGAAGATGGTGAAGCAAGATGGGAAAATAATGTAAAGGAAGAAAAAATGTAAGAAAAGAGCATATTATAAGAGTAGTATGAAAAGAATTAAAGCGGAATATGGAATAAAATATGGTAGATAAGGAGAGATTAAGGAGAAAATAATAGGAAACAACCGAAAAGAGCCATATGTAAAAAACACATATGAGAAATGAAGAAAGTTTATTAGGAATTTATTAAAATGGAAATAAAGAAAATAGAGCAAAAATAATAAAACAAGATGAGACAATAATGGAAAGAAAGAAAAAATGTTATAAAATTGCAAATAAGAACAGTATGAAAAAAATACAAAAGGAATTAAAATGGGATAAAATAGGGTAGAAGAGAGAGATATAAAGGAGGAAAGAATAGGAAACAATTAAAAAGAGGCATATAAATAAAAAAAACATATTTAACAACTAAAGAAAATGGATTGAAATTTTATCAAAATGAAAGTGAAAAGAATGGGAAATCAGAAAAGAGAAGATACTGAAATAGAGCTAGGAAAATAGGGAAAATAATACAAAACAACAGAAAAGTTAACAAAAATAGAAAATAATACCAAGAACATAGGAGAAAGTGAAAGAAGAAAATAAAAGGAAATAGAGTGGAATAGCAAAATAATGAAGGAAATAGAAAAAATTTGGAATAGTTGGCAAAATTAGAAAATAACACCATGCACAAAAGGAAAGAAAGAAGAAAATAAATTAAAAGGAAATTGAGTGTAATAGCAAAATAATGAAGGAAATAGAAGAAATTAGGAATGAAGATGGAAAAATAATACAAAACAAAAGCAAAATTGCAAACATAACATATACGATCAAAAAGGAAAGTAAAAAGGGGTGAAATTATTAAAGAAATCAGAACCAAGATGCGAGGAAAAGAAAACAAGAAAAAAAGAAATTTAAAATAACACAAAAATCAAAAACGAACAAAAAAAAAGGAGACAATAAAAAGAGTTGGGAATAAAAAAGAGCATAGGTGGTTAAGGATAGTAATTTTTTTGGGGAAAAACTGTTTTAAATGTAAGAAAAAATATTTTCCTACGTATCAATATCAATAATCACCTGTATGGCATTCGTAACGTTCCACGCTGCCTGATACTCATTGATTTTACAAACCGTTCTTCCTTCGACGAAGTCCGATCCTTCGGAAAAATCAACAGATGACATCCTACTCTGCTGCTTCTCATAAACGTTATTCAAACTGCTGTCTTCTTGTTTATTCGTATCGTTTGATAAAAATGGATTTGTTCTTTGTAAATTTGCCATTTCGTGGTGCTCGTCCATACCACCATGATTAACTTGATTTTGATTCGGAAGTTGGGCGAAGTGAACTCTTTCTCTTTCTGCTTCGGTGGGTTCTTGAGACGGTCTATTAGACGGTATTATCTGTCTTCGGATTTGATTTGCTACATTTACAGCAGCCGTTAACGGAGGAATTCTAATTTGCCCTAAGCGATTCATTTTCGTTTAATTTCTTTCGGGCTGGACAAAAATCAATACTTTTTCTAGTACCTATCGACGAAATTTTCGTTTGCGATGTTTCAGCACTCACTTAAATCGATTTTTCGAATAAACAATTTGATCATTTCCACTTTATTTTAACAAAAAACTTTGTAGAAACGCATTTAATTGATGTGAGAAGCACTGGTCCATCTCAGCATCTCTTGGGAAGTATATGACATGGCAACAGGGTTGCTATAGGAACGCCGGAGTTGCGTCCTACAACTCCTTTAAACGATTTACTCTCCTATTCAAATACACGTACTAGTCATAGGCAACCACCAATACAATACCCACCCAAGTAAGTACGCAACCAGCAATACAATTTCAAGCGACAATTTTTTCAAAAAACCCTGTACAAAATGTAACCGGTTGGACCCATCTATTTGTAGGTTATCTATGGTTGGGGTATCGACCCAAAATACTATTACTCATTGACTATTTTCTAAAAGCTTCATTGGATTTATAGAAACAGTCGACCAATTTGAGGTTGACAAGGTGTGTGGAGAGTACTCGGGAGAAATAAATTGGGTAACAAATATTAACGATTCCGTTAGGACTAAAAGAAATGTAAAAAAATGTAAGCCGAAGGAGAATTGAGGGAGAGGTAGTCACAAAATTTTATTTCTGTCTTCCTGAACGTGAATGCACAAGTTCGGCCATCTTGTGACTGAAGCACCGAAGTAATTGATAAAAACAATAATAATAACATTACACATATTTATAAATTATCGATAATTGACTCCAATAAAAAAAATTGTTGTGTCCTTGAATTAGCAGATGCAGAAAAACGTTTTTGCTATCCCAAGTGAAGATATATTTGATTTCGGATTAGTTGGATTAAAAATATCTAATCAGGTAACTGAGTGTTTATTATTACAGTATTTTTGATTGATAAACTTTAATATTATTAGGGATGTATCGTTGTTTATCTGGTATTTGATACTTTTTTTAATTTAAAGTAATACAAGTTCTACTTTCACAAAAAACTAGTATATAATATGTAAGAAAAGTATCAAAAACTGACTTAATTATGTATTGCAGTTATCAAGAAAGCAACATACAAAGATGGAATTCAATTTCAGAATGTACATTTTATATTCAAATGGAAAGTACCACTGTTAATTCCACTAAATTTGGAGAAAAAGAGTCTTGTATTTATTGCTAGGTCCATATTTAAATATATTAATTCATATAAATATGATACTTAGTAGAATATAATAATAAAACAATTGAATATAAAACAAGTGAAAAATGGATAATGAAAATGAAAAACACAATGAAGTGAATTCAAGCAGTAACAAAATTCCAAATCCTCAAGATCATTCATCCTTACTTGATGCAGCAAATCTATTTGGAGGTAAGTTTTTCATCCTAAAACTAATTTTACACTTTTAAATCTCATCATTTCAGCTTACTGGCCTCGAGGAGATGCTGCTGCTAATCTTTTTGCAGTAGCAGCTGGTGGGTTTGGTCTTCCAACCCATCCTTCTATGCAATTTGGAATGTTACCTTCCACCCCAGCAGTAAGCCGGTCAGCAGCACTAGCCTCATCTTACCAAACTACCAGTGCACAAGCTACAGCAGCAATTTACACAAATACTTTGTCTGCAGTAGCTAACCAAGCTGCTAGTTTGGGAATACCAGCTGGAAGTAAGTAAATCTAATTAATCTTGAAGATGTGTTTAGATTTTATATTTTAGGTGCTGCTTGGTGGTCGATGGCTTCTCAATTAGCTGCACAAGATTACCTAGCACGATTACAAGCATCTGGTTTAAATTTCGCTGGTTTGGGGGGAAGTCCTGCGGATTTTAATTATGGTAATATGGGAATGCAATCCCTTACGGCTCATCATAAAACCCCAAAAAGTTCTTATAAAACTGCTCATTCAATGGCATCTTCTACACCTTTATCTAGGTAATTAATAAGGTTTGTGTGAGATGTTTTTTTTTTTAATTTCTATTATTTTTATAGGTCCCAAGATCATCCAAAAGTATCCATGTCTTCTAAGCTAGATTTAAGTAGCTTATCAGATCCGATGAAACCAACATATTCCCAATCATCCCGTAGCAGTTCAAAGTCATCTACAAATTTGCCAGTTCAACAAAGTACAAAATCATCCGACAAACAAACAAAGCAAAAATCCATCGCGGATAGTAAAAGTACAAAAAATATTTTGCCCAGCAGCGACAGTCCGAATTTAAAAGATTCCTCATCGTCTTCGCCGAATTTGTTCACGAGTCCTTTTAGCATTAACAGCAGCATCTCTTCGGAAAATGGCGAAGGCGTTCAAGATGGATCCAATTATGTTTCTCCCAACGTTTTGAGGTATAAAAAAAATGTTTTTCTCTTGAATGTTTGTGTTTGTAATTTGTTATTTTATAAGGTTTGTTCCTACAGCAATCAGCAACCACTGACAAAATTTTATTCCATAAAAAGGTTCAAAGTATACATACAGTGTTTTCCAAAATGTATGAGGGAGTTATGTACCATTGGAATTTTTAAAATTGTGTCTAAATGTCAATATTTCTTTTTGTTGGAGAATCAACTGAAGAAAAAAATTGCATTTTCACTTGTCTATATTATATAATCAATAATGATTCTTTTTTGTCATTGGGGGGCCCACAACATACCTGGGGACTTAGACTTTTGTGTAAAGATGGGCCTGTATAATGTTATAGGGGGTTAGGGGACTTTTCCTATCTTATTTGACTGGTAGAATGTAGAAAATGGTAGTTAAGTTTGAGCTTGGCAATGGCTTTACTTTTAAAAATATTGGAATGGGAGTTCTTCAGGGTTTTTTTTAGGAACCTCTTTTATATACAGGGTGTTTTCAAATGACACTTACAACTTTTGCATGTAGATACCTCTCGTGAAATTGGACAAAATGATATGGGGATTGAGGGGTCCAACTTTTACTTTTCGAAATACGGGGTGTTGAAGTTATAAAAATTCAAATTTTTTTATTCGATAACTTTAAAATGGATGAATAAATTGATTTGATATTTGGCAGGTTGTTTTTAAATGTAAAAAGGCATATTTTGATAAAAAAAACATTTGTCAATTCTTGATCCAGTGGTGTACATTTGGAAAAATATGCCACTTTTCTCCTCCCATTTTCCACGCCACTGGCATTTGTGGCTATTTTCAATTAATTTTGTATTCCTTAATGTTTTTCACGTGAAAAACACATAACCTTTACATATCAAAAAATGTGTAGTTTTCAAGATATTTAATGTTTTCATGAAGTATGACTCCGAAAAGTAAATGAGCTGGACCCCTCAATAATCCTCAATGTCTAATTTTACGAGAGGTATCTACATGCAAACGTTGTAAATGTCATTTGAAAACACCCTGTATAATAAATATGAATGATTTTCTAAAGACTCTATCTGTTCCAGCAATGGTAATTGCTGTAAAGTGAGTCATGATGTTCCCCATGTTTTAATATACCACTCATACAAAATTTATCACAATGATTTCACTAGTTATATAAAAAATAGTTTTTGGCAGTAGTTCACTTTTTTATGCGCTGAAGTTGAATTAGAACATGAAAAAAATTTGAAAAGTAAAATAAAAACTTACATTTTTAATTATCTTCATCCCAATAACATTTAGACTGCACCATTTCCACCATTAACCATTTCCATTATCCATCACAAGCTGGCGATTGCCACCACATTTATCTCTTACACAAAGGCATACATCACACAACTTTCCCCATAGTACAGCCTCTAAGTCCACTACGTTAGAGCAACTTCGAGCCAGTACCCGTGTTTCTAGAGTAACTCAACTATCTATAAAAACCGGTTGCATGTCTCATTTAAAATAGATCACATTTCGAGTACTGTTTAAATACACATCTCAAATTATGATTTACTAAAATAAATAATTCATACAATTCGGTGAGTATAGGGAAGATGAGCGTAACCCAACAGCCTTGTCCATGTAGTCAATGAAAATCTAACCGTATTAGCCACACAATTTTTTTAAGTGATACAAAATTTCAACAATTTTTGAACTGTTAAAAATTGGATATTAATCTGGTGCAGTATCCAGATTAAGATTATATTTTTTTCTAAACAAATTTAGAGAGATTAAAATGAGTTTGTAGTGGGAAAGTTGAGAAAAAATGATTTTCAAAAACCACAAGTCTTTATTGTACCTAAGGAAAGCTATGTGATCTCATTTCTACTATATATGTAACATACATACAAACATATGGTGTTACAGTATACACCTTATCAGAAAAAACGGACAAAATATGATAGGAAACACCCAAAATATTTCTTCTGAGTTGTCTGGAAGATCTCCTACCTAGTGCGTTCTGGGAGTGTCTTTAAAATTTGTGTTTTATAAAATGTTTTATTTTAAAAAAAGGGTTAAAATATATCAAAATAATTTCTTTGTATTAAATAAAATGCTAGAATAACTAAATGAATTGAATTTGGGGGGGAAATATCAGTATTTCTTTTCGTGTTTTTAAATTTATTTTTTTTATCCAATTTAATAATATTAAATCATGTTAAATATTTGATCTATTGACACCCAGAACGTTGCACCAGAAATCCTTAGATTTTTTCTTTCCTAAATTATCTTTTCTCAGTTGTCTGGAGCATTTGGTTTTACCTAATATATTTTAATAAAATTTTTAATATAATAATCATAATTTTCTAATCAATGGTTAATAATAAAAACGACTATTATAAACGTTTTCTATTTGAAAAAATAAAAAATATTTTTGAATCTAATGAATTGTAACAAAATTATGTTCCCCAGAAATTTTTATTTTAATTTTTTTTAAATATTTTTCTATTAAATAATATGCTAGGGTAAAAAAAATAATTCTCTAAGTAGTTTTTTTATACTATAAAATTGACAAATATTTTTTTTGTATTTTTCATTATTCTTATTTGATAACTTTTTATTTTATTCAAAATTTTGTTTACTATTTAAATGATTCACCGATTTGCTCACAGAACGTTGCTGGAAACTCTGAAATTCCCAAAAAGAAATCCATATAAATATATCCTCTTGCTGGGGTGTTTCCAATATTAATAAAAATTATGAATAAAACAACATTTCAGGCATACTTATTGAATAACAAAAGTAGAAAATATATTTATGAAATAAAAAAAAAACAATTAAAAATTAGTCTGTTGATGATTCATAACCCCAAGAAAAAATTAGTCTTTATTAATGGTTGATCAATAAAAAAATCACACAAAAGTGATTATTGACATATTTTGATAATATTAATAGTAAATTATTTTGAAAATTACTTAAAATCTCAATTAATTTCAAACACAGCCTAAAATTAAAAAAAAATTTATTTAATTTCTCACTATTTTTCCAAATATTTCTATTTTTGTTATTCGTTGGAACACAGTCTCCTACCTTAAGGCATATCGCATTTTCCAACTGGAACGAACGTTGAAATCTGTAAAAAAAAGTAAAATTAATATTGTTTGAAAAAAATTTTTTAATTTCACATAAATATTATTGTTGTAAAATTTTATTATTATTATTAAATAAACTTAATCGGTTATTATGGCCACTTGTACAGGTACAGTTTATTAATGTTAAAACTACATATAAGAGTTGATAATACATTGGATTAAATTTTGTGGGTTTGCTTGGGGTTATTCAGAAATTCATGTACATTGGAATTAAGGTCAAGCACAGCATTTCTGTGGGAACAAACCTATAAAATTAGTAAGTTTAAGCATTTCTTGTAGTTTATGTGGTAATATTTCCTTTTCATTTTTGTGTCTTGGCAGCTGAATGTATTTCATGAGAAAAAAAAAACAGTTTAAAGACCTCACTTCTTCCCATCCAAATACCATTTTTCCATAATTAGTTATAGTGCACTTTCAACTCTTTTGTTCTAAATTTTCCACTCTTTTTCCAGTCTACTGCTGTACATCTACAGTTATTTTTAGTACTTCCTACTGCATTTTTGGAATTTACCATTTTTTTCCAGACTACTTCTTCGCACCCTACTAATCTGCTTCCACAGTTAGTTTTAGTATATTTTACTGCCTTTTTTTAAATCTTCTTCCTCACATTACTTTTTCCCATCCTCCTACACCTTTTTCAATTATTTTTTTTACTGTATTTTTTCCACACCATACTCCTATCTATCCTATTACTACTCAACCACAGTTATCTTCAGATCCCTTTCTACTCCTACTACTTCTTATGCATTATCAGTTACAGTACCTTTTCCACAGTTTTTTTATACTTCCTACTCTTTTTCCATACTTTTTCATTGCATTAAATGCATTTTTGGAATTTTCCACTTTTTTCCAGACTTTACTTCTTCCACCCTACTAATCTGCTTCCACAGTTAGTTTTAGTATATTTTACTGCCTTTTCTTAAATCTCCTTCCTCACATTACTGTTTCCCATCCTCCTACACCTTTTTCTAGTAATTTTTTTACTGTATTTTTTCCACACCATACTCCTATCTATCCTATTACTACTCAACCACAGTTATCTTCAGATCCCTTTCTACTCCTACTACTTCTTATGCATTATCAGTTACAGTACCCTTTCCACAGTTTTTTTATACTTCCTACTCTTTTTCCATACTTTTTCATTGCATTAAATGCATTTTTGGAATTTTCCACTTTTTTCCAGACTTTACTTCTTCCACCCTACTAATCTGCTTCCACAGTTAGTTTTAGTATATTTTACTGCCTTTTCTTAAATCTCCTTCCTCACATTACTGTTTCCCATCCTCCTACACCTTTTTCTAGTAATTTTTTTACTGTATTTTTTCCATACCATACTCCTATCTATCCTATTACTACTCAACCACAGTTATCTTCAGATCCCTTTCTACTCCTACTACTCCTTATGCATTATCAGTTACAGTACCTTTTCCACAGTTTTTTTATACTTCCTACTCTTTTTCCATACTTTTTCATTGTATTAAATGCATTTTTGGAATTTTCCACTTTTTTCCAGACTTTACTTCTTCCACCCTACTAATCTGCTTCCACAGTTAGTTTTAGTATATTTTACTGCCTTTTTTTAAATCTCCTTCCTCACATTACTGTTTCTCATCCTCCTACACCTTTTTCTAGTAATTTTTTCACTGTATTTTTTCCATACCACACTCTTATCCTATTACTACTCATCCACAGTTATCCTCAGATCCCTTTCTACTCCTACTACTCCTTTTGCATTATCAGTTACAGTGCCCTTCCATAGTTTTTTTCATACTTCCTACTATTTTTCCAGACATTATTACCACTTTTTTCCAGACTTAACTTCTCCGTATCCTACTAATCTTTTTCCACAGTTAGTTTGAGTACTTTTTATTGCCTATTTATAAATTTTTTCCCATCCTACTTCTCCTTTCCTAGCAACTTTTTTTCCTGTATTTTTTACAAACCATACTCCTGTTTATCCTACTACTTCTCATCCACAGTTAACTTCAGAACCCTTTCTACTGCTTTTTTTTGAAATTTCTCAATCCTTCTCCAGACCACACTCCTTCCCATCCTACTTCTCATCTTCCAAAGTTAGCTTCAGTAATTTTTTCACTGCATTTTTGAAATTTCCCACTTCTTCCTATCCTACTCCTTTCTACTTCCCACTTTCCTCTGTCCTACTTCTCCTTTCTACTTCCCATTTTCCTCTGTCCTACTTCTACTCATCCAACTGCTCGTCTCCATTATTATATTTTCTCCATTTCTTTTTTGGACTTACGCTCTGCATGTATTGTTTGTTTAGTGATCCTAATTCTATTTTGAGTGGTGTTAGATTACCGCCAGATACTGAGATTATTAAATACACTTCCTCTATCGTCGGTCCAAAAATTCCCGGTACAACCAACAGAGGCAGAAAGAAAACAATCAGTTTAGATCCACCGTTCGTCAGTCTACACCCATCACCGATATGCGGATTCATGGAAGGCATGCACAAAAGAAGTAGTTCAAATGTAAGTTTATTTACGATTAAATACTGTTAATACGGTGGCTACTCTTATACTTAGTGGATTATTTTCGGATTTTATGATTTTATTTAGGGTCAAGACATAACACCACCAACCACTCCTCCAGGTGATAAATTGGAAGGTTCAAAACAAGGTACAAACGGTAATACATCCGATCTTACTTCTAATTATGAAGGTTCCGAATCGACTGGTGAATGTCCTTTAAATTTATCCGTCAAACCAACTGCAGATATTCTAAACGCCAGTTTTCCTTTAGCGTCTTTGAGTAACATTTCTTCTAACGTGGGATCCGACAGGATTTGTAAGTATAGAAAATAATTAACAACAAAATATTCAAAAAATTTATTTTAGCTCGTAGAAAACCCGGTCCGAAACCGAGACGTATAATATCATCATCAGGAAGCCAGTTATCACCATCACCTTCCAGCAATCTTTTTTCCCACATTTTCTCACCGGTAGATTCACCAAGACCGCCGAGTCGAAACGAAGGTTCTGACGGTGGGAGTTCTACTTCCTCTACGTGTACTACCACAGCTGCCACTACCGTTACCAACACTCCAGTGTCTCCCGTTTTAAATTACAGCCACAAGGAAGGGAGACCGAGAAATTTGGGTAGAGGTATTAGTAAACCTAAGAAGAACACAGTGGCTTCTTTGTTGGCGCAAAGTAGAGCTTTAGGTGAGTTGATGCTACTCCTTCCCAGCTTATTTCTTCTCTTCCTGTTATAAATATGTTACTCCTTCCCAGCTTACTTCTTCTCTTGCTGTTACAAATATGTTACTCCTTCCCAGCTTACTTCTTTTCCTGTTATAAATATGTTACTCCTTCCCAGCTTACTTCTTCTCTTCCTGTTATAAATATGTTACTCCTTCCCAGCTTAATTCTTCTCTTCCTGTTATAAATATGTTACTCCTTCCCAGCTTACTTCTTTTCCTGTTATAAATATGTTTATCCTTCCCAGCTTACTTCCTCTCTTCCTGTTATAAATATGTTACTCCTTCCAGGCTTAATTCTTCTCTTCCTGTTATAAATATGTTACTCCTTCCCAGCTTACTTCTTTTCCTGTTATAAATATGTTACTCCTTCCCAGCTTACTTCTCTTCCTGTTATAAATATGTTACTCCTTCCCAGCTTACTTCTTCTCTTCCTGTTATAAATATGTTACTCCTTCCCAGCTTACTTCTTTTCTTCCTGTTATAAATATGTTACTCCTTCCCAGCTTACTTCTTTTCCTGTTATAAATATGTTACTCCTTCCCAGCTTACTTCCTCTCTTCCTGTTATAAATATGTTACTCCTTCCCAGCTTAATTCTTCTCTTCCTGTTATAAATATGTTACTCCTTCCCAGCTTACTTCTTTTCCTGTTATAAATATGTTACTCCTTCCCAGCTTACTTCCTCTCTTCCTGTTATAAATATGTTACTCCTTCCCAGCTTAATTCTTCTCTTCCTGTTATAAATATGTTACTCCTTCCCAGCTTACTTCCTCTCTTTCTGTTATAAATATGTTACTCCTTCATAGCTTAATTCTTCTCTTCCTCTTATAAATATGTTACTTCTTCCCAGTTTACTTCTTTTCCTGTTATAAATATGTTACTCCTTCCCAGCTTACTTCTCTTCCTGTTATAAATATGTTACTCCTTCCCAGCTTACTTCTTCTCTTCCTGTTATAAATATGTTACTCCTTCCCAGCTTACTTCTTCTCTTCCTCTTATAAATATGTTACTCCTTCCCAGCTTACTTCTTCTCTTCCTGTTATAAATATGTTACTCTTTCCTAGCTTACTTCTTCTCTTCCTGTTTAACTGAACTTCTCTATTCCCATTGTCTTTAGGGATAAAACCAGTGCCGATGCTGGATCCAAATACTTCCATCAATCAACAAATGAATATATTGAAGTCTAATATAATGGCGGCCCAACAGTATCTTTCAGAAACTGGTGGAGATGAACAAGCTTTGAATAGATTGTTGCAGGAAAAAATCAAAGGCACCCTCAGCGATTCCAGTACGGTGGAAGCAACTTCGGATTCGGATAATTTAACTGATTCCAATCACACGGACTCTGAAATGGAAGTGGAGGTGGTTGCGAAAAAGCAAAAACATTACGACGAACGTCTGTTGAGGATTCCTTTGGAAAAAGGTAACTATTTGTTAATATTTGAACTTTGTTTACCTGTAACTCGAAAATTTTTGTATTTTAGGATGGAAAAGGGAGACTGTAATCAGAGGTTTGTCGAAAAATGGTTTTTTAAAGGGAGACGTGACTTATGTTGCGCCGGAATCTTCTAATAAGTTCAAACAAATGTCTGATGTTACTCAGTATTTGGAATATCAAAAGTGTCCGGATTTATCGAAAGAAAATTTCACTTTTAGCTGTAAAGTTATAATAGGCGATTATCTGCAACCCGTGCCCACTGAACTTCAAGTCGACGGAACTGAATTTATATATTTATCCGAAGAAGACATGAACAGAAGGTAAAATCCTTACAATTACATCTTTTTTGTTCTCCTATTTTAAATATATGTTTTTGTTTATTTCAGATTGGATGAATTTAGTTTTTCATTGAGACCGAGTATACCAGTCGAACAAAGAATCGAAATGGCTAGAAAGCAACAAGCTGCAAGAGAAGCCGCTAGACAAGATAAACAAGAAAAAGAACAGAGCAAAATGATACAAGAAAACGAAATAATGGAAAAACAAGAATATGTGAAAATCGAAAAAGAGCAGAAATATCCGCAAATATTGGAGGTATGTATGTATTTTTTTGGGGTAACATTCACTGAAACCTGAAAGATCTATTGTGCCTCCTTACTTCTACTTAGTTTCTGAGGAAAGTCTCTGAAACTAGTAGCTCTTTTAGTCCTATTTCCTGGAGAAATTTCAGGATATCTGCAGGCTTTAACTTAATCTCCTAGGTACTGTGCTCTAGAATTCCGAAGTGCTGTGCAATTGGAAAGTATGTGGATGGAGGTTTCCTTCTTTCTCCAATATTTTGAGCTTTTCCAGGTGCCCATTCAGTCGACAATGTCCCGTTAGGATCCCTGTTAAAACTCTAAGCGCATTTTACTTTGACTTATGCATTCATTTGATCTCAACAGGTTGTAGTCACCCAGAAGAATCTTTGATTGTATAAGCCCTACAAGATCTTTTCATTGGTCAGATCTTCTCTTTCTTTCGGCTTCACCTATTTTTTCCAATATTACATTAGGGCTGATTCCGCAAAAGGGTTCAGGCCCCCAGAAAGCTGTTTTAGTCACCCTCTTTGCTAGTTCATCTGCTATTTCATTTTCTTCTATTACAGTGCGTCCTGGAATCCATAGTAAGGTATATTGGAGGTATGACAATATATTTCTTTCTTTTCCCATAAAAAATTGATAAAATGTACTGAATTACTATATATTTTGAATGTATGAGGCATGGGGACTATATAAGTAGATCGACTTCGATGTATTTCAATTTCTGCTCATGGTAGAGGGCGCTAGTTTGAACCGCGTACCATAACAGCCAATCATAAAACTCGAGTTGCTGTTTTATTGGCCCCTTTGACAGTTCGCAGCTCACGTGTAAGGTTAGGAAAGAGAAATGAAACATTTTCTGGATAAGGGATCCTTTTCTAAAGCATTTATGTGGAGTTTCTGGGAGTAACAGTAACTGGGATTAACAAGTTCCTGGTAGTCTAACAGTTCCTAGGAGAAACAGTTTCTGGGATAACAGTTCCTGGGATTAATAAGTTCCTGGAAGACAAATTGTCTCTATAAGTCCTGGGAGTAACAGTAACTGGGATTAACAAGTTCCTGGTAATCTAACAGTTCCTGGGAGTAATAGTTCCTAGGAGTAACAGTTCCTAGGAGAAAAAGTTTCTGGGAATAACAGTTCCTGGGATTAATAAGTTCCTGGAAGACAAATTGTCTCTATAAGTCCTGGGAGTAACAGTAACTGGGATTAACAAGTTCCTGGTAGAATAACAGTTCCTGGGAGTAATAGTTCCTAGGATTAATAAGTTCCTGGAAGACAAATTGTCTCTATAAGTCCTGGGAGTAACAGTAACTGGGATTAACAAGTTCCTGGTAGAATAACAGTTCCTGGGAGTAATAGTTCCTAGGAGTAACAGTTCCTGGGAGAAAAAGTTTCTGGGAATAACAGTTCCTGGGATTAATCAGTTCCTGGAAGACAAATTGTCTCTATAAGTCCTGGGAGTAACAGTAACTGGGATTAACAAGTTCCTGGTAGAATAACAGTTCCTGGGAGTAATAAATCCTAGGAGTAACAGTTCCTGGGAGAAAAAGTTTCTGGGAATAACAGTTCCTGGGATTAATAAGTTCCTGGAAGACAAATTGTCTCTATAAGTCCTGGGAGTAACAGTAACTGGGATTAACAAGTTCCTGGTAGAATAACAGTTCCTGGGAGTAATAGTTCCTAGGAGTAACAGTTCCTGGGAGAAAAAGTTTCTGGGAATAACAGTTCCTGGGATTAATAAGTTCCTGGAAGACAAATTGTCTCTATAAGTCCTGGGAGTAACAGTAACTGGGATTAACAAGTTCCTGGTAGAATAACAGTTCCTGGGAGTAATAAATCCTAGGAGTAACAGTTCCTGGGAGAAAAAGTTTCTGGGAATAACAGTTCCTGGTATTGATAAGTTCCTGGAAGACAAATTGTCTCTATAAGTCCTGGGAGTAACAGTAACTGGGATTAACAAGTTCCTGGTAGAATAACAGTTCCTGGGAGTAATAGTTCCTGGTAGAATAACAGTTCCTGGGAGTAATAGTTCCTAGGAGTAACAGTTCCTGGGAGAAAAAGTTTCTGGGAATAACAGTTCCTGGGATTAATCAGTTCCTGGAAGACAAATTGTCTCTATAAGTCCTGGGAGTAACAGTAACTGGGATTAACAAGTTCCTGGTAGAATAACAGTTCCTGGGAGTAATAGTTCCTGGTAGAATAACAGTTCCTGGGAGTAATAGTTCCTAGGAGTAACAGTTCCTGGGAGAAAAAGTTTCTGGGAATAACAGTTCCTGGGATTAATCAGTTCCTGGAAGACAAATTGTCTCTATAAGTCCTGGGAGTAACAGTAACTGGGATTAACAAGTTCCTGGTAGAATAACAGTTCCTGGGAGTAATAGTTCCTAGGAGTAACAGTTCCTGGGAGAAAAAGTTTCTGGGAATAACAGTTCCTGGGATTAATCAGTTCCTGGAAGACAAATTGTCTCTATAAGTCCTGGGAGTAACAGTAACTGGGATTAACAAGTTCCTGGTAGAATAACAGTTCCTGGGAGTAATAGTTCCTGGTAGAATAACAGTTCCTGGGAGTAATAGTTCCTAGGAGTAACAGTTCCTGGGAGAAAAAGTTTCTGGGAATAAGAGTTCCTGGAAGACAAATTGTCTCTATAAGTCCTGGGAGTAACAGTAACTGGGATTAACAAGTTCCTGGTAGAATAACAGTTCCTGGGAGTAATAGTTCCTAGGAGTAACAGTTCCTGGGAGAAAAAGTTTCTGGGAATAACAGTTCCTGGGATTAATAAGTTCCTGGAAGACAAATTGTCTCTATAAGTCCTGGGAGTAACAGTAACTGGGATTAACAAGTTCCTGGTATAATAACAGTTCCTGGGAGTAATAGTTCCTAGGATTAATAAGTTCCTGGAAAACAAATTGTCTCTATAAGACTCTGGGAGACATAAAAATTTTCTTCTTCTTCTTCTTCTTCTCAATTATGTATGGAATTAATCATTCAGCGGATATGTCAAATTGATCTCATAGAACGTTATTGTTATTAATTAAAATTCTTTTATTTTAGGATAAAGAGTTGAAAAGGCAACACGCAGCTCTACTGAGAGAGCAGGTAATATTTGAATTATATGTCCACTACCACTAACTACTTATTTATCTTTTTTTTTGAAGGAAAGAGAAAGAAAAAGACAACACATGATCCTGGTGAAATGCCTGGAAAGTCGACGCAAACTAGAAGTGCGCGAACGTAAGAAACAACAACTTTTAGCGGAAAAACAAGCGAACAAAGAAAAAAAACTCGAACAACGTAAACAAGATTTGGAAATTTTAACGGAAATACGAAAACCTTGCGAAGATTTGGAATTAGACCAAGCCTATTTACCGGATTACGATCGAATACCCGGACTAAAGTTGTGCGGAAAAGCCTTTGCCGACATTTTGATGGTGTTCGAATTTCTACACAATTTCGGCGAAACTCTAGGATTCGACATGGAATCTTTACCGACCCTCAATTCCCTTCAACAAGCTCTTCTTCCGAATAAAAACTCCGTAGAAGCCGAAGAAGAATTATTTTCTGTAATGACTCATCTGCTCGTGTGCGCCGTAGAAGACCCGGGGATTCCCAATCCGGCTCGCTATACCACGATGCTCGGACAAACTTTACGACAAGCGGATATTACTCCTTTGAACATTTCCGAAATCCTTCGATTGTATTTGTACGCCAACGCCACTGCCGAAATCAAAGCGCTGACTGGAATCCACTTCGAAAGGGAGAGGGAAAAGCGAATAGCGGACCATCATCAAAACGACGACGAAATGTCGATTACGCAGTCCGGCAAGAACGCCTCCTATTACGAATTGCTGCACAATACGCAGACCTACAAGTTGTCGGATCTGTTGAAAAATCGACCGTTTACTAGTTTGACGCCGGCGACTAAAGCCGAAATTTTGGCTTATCTTTGTAACGAGTTGTTGCAAAATAAAGCTGTCATTCGACAGATCGAAAATTCTTTGGAAACCGTCGCGCAACAGAAGAAGGAAAAATGGTTGTTGGATATGAAGATCAGGAAGTAAGTTATTACAGAAAAATAGTGTCCAGTTCCGAAAACCTGCTTTTTGTTATCATCCCATCTCTATTTTGGTTTTCCCCTTAAAAGCTTCTCTTTAGTTCCCATCTACTTATCATTTTCCATTCACTTCCTTCGATCTACCAAAATTAAATCCCTCCTTTGATCCCTCACTACTTTTCAAACTCCAGAATTTTTTCCCACTTCCAAAAACCTGATTCTTCCAAGTTATCATATCTTCAATTTAACTTTTCCTTTTCTCCCTTTTTATTCTGAATCTTCCGCGATTTTCTTTGACCAAGATTATCGGTATTTTATCCCACTTCTGATAAATAGCTTCCTTTATGTCATCCCATCTTTATTTTGGTTTTCCATTCACTTCTTTTGATCTACCAGAACTAAATCCTTCTATATTTTACTCCTTTGATCCTCACTACTTTGCAAATTCCAGAATTTTTTCCCACTTCCAAAAACCTGCTTCTCCCAGGTTATCATATCTTCAATAAAACTTTTCCTTTGCTCCCTTTTTATTCTGAATCTTCCTCGATTTTCTTTGTTCAAGATTATCGGTATTTTATCCCACTTCTGATAAATAGCTTCCTTTATGTTATCCCATCTTTATTTTGGTTTTATATTTCGACTTTCCATTCACTTCTTTTGATCTACTAGAACTAAATCCCTCTATATTTTACTCCTTTGATCCCTCACTACTTTGCAAACCCTAGAATTTTTTCCACTTCCAAAAACCTGCTTCTCCCAAATTATCATATCTTCAATTAAACTTTTCTTTTGCTCCCTTTTTATTCTGAATCTCCCGCGATTTTCTTTGTTCAAGATTATCGGTACTTTGTCCCACTTCTGATAGATAGCTTTCTTTTTTGTCTTTTCATCTATAATTTTCCGTTAACTATTTCCTTTTGTCTCTCTTTAGTTTTCTTCGAGCACTTTATTATCAATTTATCATCCCTCTCTATTCTGCTTCTTCCACAATTTATTTTGTCCTAGATTTTACATATTTTGGTCCCACTTCTTCCATGCCATCACATCATTATTTTGGGTTTCTCCTCTCGCTTCCTTCCTTTTCTTTTGATCTCTCTATATTTCTTCCAACATTCTTTTCATCATCTTTTTTAACTATTTCCTTTTGTCTCTCATTAGTTTTCTTCGAGCACTTTATTATCAATTTATCATCCCTCTCTATTCTGCTTCTCCCACAATTTATTTTGTCCTAGATTTTACATATTTTGGTCTCACTTCTTCCATGCCATCACATAATTATTTTGGGTTTCTCCTCTCGCTTCCTTCCTTTTCTTTTGATCTCTCTCTATATTTCTTCCAACATTCTTTTCATCATCTTTTTTCCTTAAATTTCTCTATATTTCACTTCTTTGATCCCTCTCCACTATGAATCTTCTGGAAATTGTTTTTGTTCAATTTTTATATTTTCTTGCCACTTTCCGTATTTTCCTTTGGTATGTCCACAATTTTCTATGACCAAACTTTTCCATTTCTATAAATTAGACTCTTCTATACCATCCCATCTTCATTTTGGATATTTTCCTTTGAAGCTACACTCTAGTTTCTATCCATCACTTTCCATTTACAATGTCCTCCCTTTCCTTTTGATTTCTCTCTCTTTATCATCGATTTTTTCCACTACATTCCTCTATATTTTGTTCCTAAACTATTAGTAAGTTAATTTCTTCGTCTCCTCCTTCCTATATTTGTTTAATCACTTTCCATCAATATCTTACAGCCCTTTCTCCATTCTTATCTATATTTTCTCCACTAGTTCCTGCACAAGATTCAATACATCTACTTCTTCCCAATATTCTTCAAGCAGTTCCTCTCACATATCCATTTTTCCCTGCCCTAGTTAATACTGTCTAAATTTTAGACCAGTTAGTAGACTCTCCATCTAATTTTTGATTTTTTTCAGACTTACTTTGCTACATAACAAAAAAGTTCGAATCGAAAATATTGAAAAGCACTTGAAATTCGATGAAGAGGCCTTAGCAGATTCTCCTTCTTTGAATAAAGACGAATTATTGGACGAAGAAGAAAATGAGTTAAGTGAAAATGAAAGTGTTGGTACCCAACCAGAGGAGGAAGAAGATAACAAACTATCCCAAGAGGAATTGGGGAAGAAATTGGAAAAATTCATCAAGACTTCCGAAATTCATTTCAACACTTTAAAAACTGCGAGTCTACAGCTCCGAGCGATTTGTTTCGGTCAAGATCGATACTACCGAAGATACTGGTCTTTGCCAAAAGCAGGAGGAATATTCGTCGAGTCCATGGAAAGCGCCGACCCGGATCGAGCCAAAGAACAACTTTGCGTCGACAACTCGGAATTGAGCAGTGACGGCGTTCAAGGTTTGAGCGACTTCGAAAACTTGAGCCAGAAAGAAGAGGAAGACGATATGGGCATAGACGAAGAAATAAATCGAATAATGGAAGGTAGCGAAGGAGAAGACAACGATTCTAGATTGAAGGATAGCGAGGACGAATTTAGAAAATGCGAAAATCGAATATTCGAAAACGGAGAACAAAAAGAGAATCAGAAAAATATAAGCGAGCCGGAAAAAGGGGATGCTGAAACTGCGGAAAGTATCGAGGAGTTTAACAATACCGAAGATTACGAAAATTTCGGAAGTAAAACTTTCAGTTTATTCGAAAGATTGGGACAGTGCGTCGAAAGAGAAAATAAGACTGAAGAAGATCTGAAAACGGAAGTAAAAGCCGAAGTTAAGGAAGAATTAAAAAACGAAATCCTCAACGAGCTAAAAATCGAAATGAAACACGAAATGGTAATAGAAAACAACAACGAGCACGACGAAGACCAAGAACCGAAGTGGTTCAGTATTTTAAGCTCGGACACTACGACTTGCGACGAAATCAATCTCAGTTCCGGTACGAGATGGGAAAATGGAGTCGGGCCGTGCACCAAGGATATAATGGAGCTTAAAATACCGGTTTTCCCACCACCAGATTCAAGTTCGAATATGTACGCAAATTGCGACAGTCCTTCGCCTTTACAACTTACGCCGGAAGAAAGTTTCCAATTGGAGTACATCAGGAAGCACGGGGCTATTAAAACTAACCAGAAACAAAATATTCCTTCCAAAATGAGGTAAGTTAGGTCTTCTATTCGTTGTTAGTTACTTTTTGGACAGTGTTCACCTAGTGGTCTTCTTGTGAGGTAACCTGGTGCTCACTCACACATTCTTTTCTATCTTCTTTTAATTTTTTCAAAATTCATCTCTTGATCTCTATTTATTCCACCACCTGTTCTTGTTCCTGTTCCTACTACTACTAAGTGTGCAGGCACTGGCATCCGGCACTGAGGCCATTGGCGGGCCCATTGTGCCATTCCAGCTACCTAGACATCCATGAAGCCGAGCCCTTCAATAAAGGCCACAACCTTTTTCAATGGATGCCTGCTTGTGTCTCCAGGTGCCATAACAGGAACTCCGAAGATTCGCCTGCGTAGTACAGCCCTGTGTGGACACTCTAAGAAAACATGGTCTGACGTTTCGTCAGTCATGCCACAACCCCTACATAGGGAACTTTCCTCTACTCCTAAGTTGTGGAGGTGTTTCCTCATACAGCAGTGCCCTGTTAGGAGTCCTGCTATCTTCCTCAGCCTACTCCTTGGTAGTTCAGTAGCTGCCCTAGCGTGTCCATCCCTTCAGTAGAAGTTTGGATTGTCTAGGACCCTGCAGAGCATTCCAATGAGCGAGGTGCTGATTCCTTAGCCACTTCTTCGTTTCGTATTTTTTGTTTTGTTAGGCCCAGGGTCGGGCCCGGGCCGCAGAAAGGAGCTGTCGCCTCTTCCGCAGCCAATGCATCCGCCATCTCGTTGCCTTCAAAACCAGAGTGGACTGGAATCCATTCTAGCCGCACCACGTTCCGCCTTGCAAGATTAGCACCTGTTCTTCTTGTTCCTGTTCCTTACTAATACTTCTTTTTGTAATGCATCTATACTTTTTCAATTTCTGAAAATCCATCGCTTATCACTTAATATCCGCTTCTTTCTCTCCAACTATACCAACTTCTAGTCTTTGTCAACTACTTTTTGGACAGTGTCTACCTAGTAGTCTTGTGAGGTAACCTGGTGCTCACTCACACATTCTTTTCTATCTTCTTTTAATTTTTGCAAAATTCATAGCTCATCTCTTGATCTCTATTTATTCCACCATCTGTTCTTCTTGTTCCTGTTCCTACTACTAAGTCTTCAGACGAACCTTATCCTGGACAAACTCAAGCCAAGGTTCCGGCACTGAGGCCACTGGCGGACCCATTGTGTCATTCTTGCTACCTAGACATCCATGAAGCCGAGCCCTTCAATAAAGGCCACAACCTTTTTCAATGGATGCCTGCTTGTGTCTCCAGGTGCCATAACAGGGACTCCGAAGATTCGCCTGCGTAGTACAGCACAGTGTGGACACTCTAAGAAAACATGGACAGACATTTCGTCAGTCATGCCGCAGCACCTACATAGGGAACTTTCCTCTACTCCTAAGTTGTGGAGGTGTTTCCTCATACAGCAGTGCCCTGTTAGGAGTCCTGCTATCTTCCTCAGCCTACACCTTGGTAGTACAGCAGCTGCCCTAGCGTGTCCATCAGTCCATCTCTTCAGTAGAAGTTTGGATTGTCTAGGACCCTGCAGAGCATTCCAAGGAGCGAGGTGCTGATTCCTTAGCCACTTCCTCGTTTCGTATTTTTTGTTTTGTTAGGCACAGGGTCGGGCCCGGGCCGCAGAAAGGAGCTGTCGCCTCTTCCGCAGCCAATGCATCCGCCTTCTCGTTGCCTTCAAAACCAGAGTGTGCTGGAATCCATTCTAGCCGCACCACGTCCCGCCTTGCAAGATTAGCACCTGTTCTTCTTGTTCCTGTTCCTTACTAATACTTCTTTTTGTAATGCATCTATACTTTTTCAATTTCTTTCTTTTTCTCCAACTATAACAACTTCTAGTCTTTGTTAACTACTTTTTGGACAGTGTCTACCTAGTGGTCTTCTTGTGAGGTAACCTGGTGCGCACTGACACCTGTTCTTCTTGGGAAAGGATCTGTTCCTTATTGATACATCTATACCTATTGAATTTTTGCTAAATCTTTGACCTCTACTTCTTTTTCTTCAACTTCACCAACTTCTAGTCGTTGTCAGTTACTTTTTGGGAAATGTCTACCTAGTGGTCTTTTTGTGAGGTAACCTGGTGCTTCTTCTAATTTTTGCAAAATCCATAGCTCATCTCTTGAGCTCTATTTATTCTCCTTCAATTATATCACCTTCTAGACACTGTCCACCACCTGTTCTTCTTAGGAAAGGATCTGTTCCTTACTGATACTTCTATACTTTTTGAATTTTTGCAAAATCTTTCACTTCCAATTCTTTTTCTTCAACTTCACCAACTTTATTGTCAAATACTTGTCATCCCTGTCCATACTGCTACTATTTAAGCATAACTCTTCGATCATCTCTTATAATTCTCTAGTTTTCCCCAACTTCAACAATGTTTCTTCGTTATCAACCTCTTGGAAATGATCTGGATCTTTCTGACACTTTTTTTTGTTGTAGATACGGTTGGTGGCGAATTCTCGACGTAACCCAACTCCGTGAAATTCTCGATAGCCTCCAAATGAGAGGAATACGCGAGAGGGAACTCAAAAGAAGCTTCGTCAGCATAATGCAGGCTATGTACGATAAAAAAGGTCGATTGGTAGTCGAAGAAGGCAACAAAGATCTAACGGTTCTCAACGAGGAACCGATCGATTACGTTAAATTCATCGAAGAAGGAGCCCCCGAACCGGACGTACCTTTGACGTGGAGCAGCGAATTGGAACAGAAGATCGATTTTATTTTATTGGAACAGTTGGAAAATCTCGAAGATAAAGTTGCCAATGCCAGTATGCAATCGAAAGGTTGGAAAATTCAGCAGAAAGATTTCGATGACTTGTCACACGATGACATCATCTCCATCATCAAACAACGATTGTCTTCGCTAGAAATGAACATCGAAAGGCGGTACTTAAAACCACCCTTAGGAGTTAGGTAAGAGCATTAAATTTTCTTTCTTCCTATGGGACTTGATTTTTTTTTTATTTTCAGCATCGGTGATTCTCATCTTGCAACTTTGAACCAAGAATCGTCCACGAGCAGTTCCATGACGTCGCAAACTCTTTCTGATGAGATTCCGAAAGGTCTAGTCACCTGGAGAGAAGCTGTTAATCGTAGCTTAGCCGCAGCTCAGTTATCGATGTGCGTTTATTCTTTGGAGTCTTCTATAGCTTGGGATAGGAGTATTATGAAAGCGGTAAGAATCATTTTACATTGTTTATATTTGGTAGGGATCCAAGATAGTCTCCACTAGGTCCAGATACAGTCTATTGTGACTCGCGATACTTTAGAGAGAGTGTACATTTTTGTTTTTTCCAAAAGGTCCAAAAAAAAACGAAAGAATTAAGAAAATTGGTAATCAATTCAATATTAGAACTAGCTTTAAATCTATTAATACGTTGAGATCTATACTAACAAAAACAAAACCAAAAAATGAAGAACAATCTTTAAAAAACTGTCAAATATCTTGTGAATGCGACAAATTTTATTTAGGTGAAACATCTAGACCATTGAAAGTTTGAATAAATGAGCACAAAAAGTATATCAAAGATAGGGAATTCTTTAAGTCAGCTATTTGCAAACATGTTTGGGAAGAGGGTCATCAAATTCAATGGGATTCAACAAAAATAATATTGAAAGAACCCAATAATAAAAGAGGAAAAAGCAAAGAAAGTGGTTTAATACAACTAAATGCAGATAAATGTGTAGCTAGTATTTTAGCTGAATGTAGTTAAATTTGGTTACCAGTGGTAGAAAGAGAAATTTCCAATAATCAAATACCTGCGTTATCAGGATAGCATCATAAGTTTTTATCCAGGTTTTCTTATGATTTATAATTTGAATAGTTGTTAACCGATACACATTTCAATACACAAAATCACAAAACTGAGTACCTATACATATTTTGAAAACAAAAATAATCATACACAAAAAAAGTAACAAGAAACGCGTTTTATTAACAACATTTCCAATATAAGCGCTATCCCAATAAAAACCGTTCCTGGAACATGCACTTCACTGGAATCCATGTCTAGTAGACTATCATATCGTTGGAATGCCATAAAATGAAATATTTTATTTCAAATTTTGCCAAAGATATGATCTACTATGAATGGACCTTAATAAAAATTTGATAAGAAAGTTTTTTAGTCTTAAACTTCAAAATATTTTTGATTGTCTAGTTGTCACATTTTTTCCGTTGTGTTAAATTGGGATAAAAAATTATTTAATATTTAGTTCATCTTGACGATGGTAGCTGGAACGCTACCGAAACGTTGAAATAAAAAATCATTATTGTAATTTGATTCTCAAAAAATGAGAGAAAAAAGAATACTGTCATCTATCATGCATTGTTTAAGACATTTATTCATTGGACTATAACCTAACATTTTTTTAAATATCCCACAGAACTGTCAATTCTGTCAAAGTGGAGATAACGAAGATAAATTATTACTTTGCGATGGTTGCGACAAAGGATATCACACGTATTGTTTTAAACCGAAAATGGACAACATACCGGACGGAGATTGGTAAGTAAAAAATTTCAAAATTTTCAAAAAATAATTTTACAAATAAGATAATATAAAATTATTCATTTCCGGACACCCTGTATAGTAAAAACTTGATTTTTTTAAATTATTGTAGCTTCATTTTAATTATTTACCAATTTTTACCATAAACCACTCGTAATTATTCAACGTCCCATTTTTATTTGAACACTTTGTACAATATATAATATAGTTTATATAAATTATTCAATAATTTAGCAATTTCTATTGTTAACAATGTTGAACATTCTTAAGCTTACAAGGGAAGTTCAGAAAGTTATAAAATCCAATTACCAAATTTTAAATGGGACACCCTGTATTTATATACTAAATAAACTTATTTTAAAGCTAATTAAATACAAGTGGATTACGAAAAGTAGTTGATATAAATTACTGAATCAAATGACTCACACTGTATATATCCTTTTTGATTGTAAATGCCGCAAGTTATTTTTACTTCTATCAATTTTATATATTGTTTTTTATAAATGAACGTTTTTTTATACAAGGGGAGTATAAAAAAGTAGTCAATTTTCAAGAAAAAGTTGTTTTTTTATTATAGGTACTGTACGGAATGTCTCAATAAAGCAACAGGCGAACGAAATTGCATCGTTTGTAGCAAGAAGGTAGCCGCAACGGGTACGAAATTGATATTGTGCGAATTGTGTCCTCGAGCATACCATACAGATTGCATCCAACCGAACTTACCGAAAATGCCACGCGGAAAATGGTACTGTTCGAATTGCGCTTCGAAGAAGCCCCCAAAAAAACCGGTTAAGAAGCCAGTAAAAACGGCTAAAGAACTCGAAACCACCGAGCCACCTCCATCAAGGTAAATATACAGGGTTACTACAAAAGAATTGTATGTATGTATGCATTTTTGGGGTAACATTCACTGAGACCTAAAAGATCTATTGTGCCCCCTTACTTCTACTTAGTATCTGAGGAGAGTCTCTGAAACTAGTAGCTCCTTTAGTCCTGTTTCCTGGAGGAATTTTAGGACATCTGCAGGCTTCATAGTCCAGGGTAGAAGCCTTTAAAAATAATGAAAAGTGAAAAAAAATTATAATAGAATGAAACCCATTAGAAAAGGAGGGGAATATGATAAAAATGAAAGGAAAAATAATTTACGGGCGATCTGAGGTTGGGAAGGGGATGGGGGTGAGTTTTTAAGGGTAAAAAACGGTTTTTCTCGATTTCCAGCAAAACTAAAAGTCCTATCGAAAAAAGTCAAATGGAAAAGTTGTAGATAATAAAAAGATCTAAAACTTTTGTATTTACACTTTTTTCACATAACCTCAAAATTTATGTGAAAAATTCAAAAAACCAAGTTTTTGGTTTTTTATTTTTATCTTTTACAAAAAAAATTTTTTTTTAACGAAATTTTGTGAAAACTTACCTTTTCATGTCCCAAATACGCTGTAATTTATTTAATTAAAAATATATATTTTTTCACCTTATTTTGAATTAATATCGAAAAAACACCCTAATTTTCAATCGAAAATTCACCCGTCAAAATATCAGCTTTTTTCAAAAAGTTGGTGTGGTTTCTGTTCGTTGAAATCTCTACTTTCCGATGGTGAAAAAAAAAAATATATGTTACTATGGTAAATCTTCTCAGAAAACGCAAAAATTAAAAAAACTCGAATCCGTTTTTTGAATCATTATGTATAATTTTGAGCAATTTATTAAAATTTTCACATTAATTACTAGGAAAACGTAAGATTTCATGTTATAATCTAGGAAAATGTAAGATTTCATGTTATAATCTTACGCTTTTCTAGTAAGTAATTAAAGTGTAAATTTTAATAAATTGCTCAAAATTTTACATAATGATTCAAAAAACGGATTCGAGTTTTTTTTTATTATTTGCATTTTCTGAGAATATTTACCATAGTAATGTATATTTTTTTTCATACCATCAGAGAGTAGAGATTTCAACGAACAGAAACCACACCAACTTTTTGAAAAAAGCTGATATTTTGACGGGTGAATTTTCGATTGAAAATTAGGGTGTTTTTTCGATATTAATTCAAAATAAGGTGAAAAAATAAATATTTTTAATTCAATAAATTACAGCGCATTTGGGACATAAAAAGGTAAGTTTTCACAAAATTTCGTTAAAAAAAAAATTTTTTTGTAAAAGATAAAAATAAAAAACCAAAAACTTGGTTTTTTGAATTTTTCACATAAATTTTGAGGTTATGTGAAAAAAGTGTAAATACAAAAGTTTTAGATCTTTTTATTATCTACAACTTTGCTGCTTGACAAGCTTTCGAAGTGTTTGGTTCCAATTGAATGGTTTCTTTTATATATAAAAATGTATTTTTTTCCAGTCCCACACCGTCTCACAGTTCAGTGACTACAAACGAGGATCTGTCAGTATTGAACAGTTCCCAAAGTGATACGTCCACTTCTAATGTTTTATATACCGAATCTCCATCAGTAACGAACGCAGCCAATAAGAAAGAACGAGCGAATAAAAAATTGCTCAAAGAATTAGCATCGTGCAAGTCGATTTTGGAGGATTTGGAATGCCATGATGATGCTTGGCCTTTTCTTCTACCAGTTAATACTAAACAGTTTCCTACTTATAAAAAAATCATTAAAGTCCCCATGGATTTATCAACTATTAAGAAAAGACTGCAGGATCAACAGTGAGTTGATTTTTTTTGTTATAAAAATACATTGAAATAGAAATTTTTTTAGGTACAAATCAAAGGATGAATTTGGTTTGGACGTGAGACAAATTTTTAATAATTGCGAGACTTTTAACGAAGACGACAGTCCGGTGGGTAAAGCGGGACATTCCATGAGACAATTTTTCGAATCGAGATGGAACGAATTGAATTTATCGCACAGTTGAAATTTATCGAATACCAAAAGGCACTCGTAATATGGTTTTACGAAACAAAAAACAGCGACGAACTCAAAATATTTGGTTATGGGTTGGAATTAGAAAAGAGGCAGTTTTTGGGGCAACTTTAACGCGCTATAGCTCATGAAAATCAGATGCAAAAGATTACAGGTCGATACGGTAAACGTTTTTGGAGTTTTGGATAAAAATATGGATTAGTGTCATACGGGGGGAAAGTTAAAAGTTGGCTAGAATAGGGTACACGCATATTTCATATTTTGCTTATAGATATTAATTTGTAATAGTAAAGTTGATATTAAAAATAACTGATAATAGGAAATAAACCAGTTTCCATTTTTCAAATTACTTCCAAATTTTAAAATAAAATTCAAATTTTAATGCACTTTCCGACCAACACCCGATGATTTCCGAGCGCTACCGATGATACGTGTGATGTCATACCTTGTTATTACTTTTGTCAATAGCAATATTTATGCCTGTACCCTATTTTTTGGGAATTTTGGGTAATTTCGTGTTTTGTGGGGGGGCTTTTTAATTCAATGTAGATGAAATTTAAAAAAAATTTGAATATACCAAGAACTAATAGTAAAAATTAAAAATAGTTATAAAATTTGTAACTGTACAATTTTCAAAAATGTGGGCTCAATAAGAAAAAAAAATCTGCAACAAAAAAATTGAGAAATTCCAAAAAATAAAAAGGTTTTGCTAAATTTTTAACCAACTTTCCTCTCTCCAACAATAAAAAAATATGCCATATTTTTGATAATAAGCAAAAAAAATAATCTTTGTGTGATACAAAAAAAAACTGATAATAATAAAAAATTAGTGGCTAGTTTTATATATTATTAGGTAAATTATTGATTCGCTTAGTCATGGCGACTTGTGTTCAACACAATATTAAAAAAAATTTAATTTTCATTTAAAAAACCACAAAAATGGATAACATGCTATTCTTACCGGTCCAATTTTACATTTTTTGAGGGTTTAAACATATTTTTTTCAGTCGAGAACAAAAATTTCTCAACCGCTCAATTTTGAATCGTATTATTTTAATAAAAAAAAAACAAAAATTCGATGTAATTAGCAAAGTAGGATGATTGAAAGTATTAAATTCAGCCAATGTAATTAATGTATATTTATTATATTTGCTTATAGAATATTTTGACTTTTATTTCAAACCTTCCCATCGACCCTCGTAAATACAAATAAACACATGATTAAAAATAAAAAATGAAACATACTCCCATAATAGATGGAAATTTTTGGAAATAAAATAACCCCTTTTAAAAATATTTATCAACCTCCCATGGTAAATCGAAATTTTGACAAATTTATAAACTTGGAAAATTTTAATGGCACGTCTTTGAAAATTTTTTCACAAATAAATAATAGTATATTATTAAACGAGCAATGTATGATAGCCATTATTCACCCGAGTGAAAATTGGCCATAAATTCCGAGTAGAATATTATACTTTATCCACGACACTTTATTAAATAAAAGTCAGTAACGATTTGGTATTACTAACCTCAAAATGTTATGACAGCTACATAAAATAATTTGACATATATAGAGATGGGTGATACTATGTAAAGTATCAATACAACGTACCGTTATAAATACTATATTTCAGAATAGTATATTCTTCAACGAGTGAAAAATGATGGCTATTATTCACGAGGATGAAGTTTCGAAGATGAAAATGAAAACGAAGATGAAAACGAGCGAGCGCAGCGAGTGAGTTTTGAAATCATCCAAGTGAATATTAACCATTCTACACAAGTAAAAGACTACACTTTCTCCACGACTAAAAAAAGAAAGCTTCCAGTGAGGATCGAACCCCAATCGTCCGCGCCAGAATCAACTATATCTACCACTAGGCTATAGGTTTATTTCATATTGTACCTCCATCTCTAGTCGTATATTATGAACCATAATACACTCCAGTGTATTATGAACCATAATTCACTCTATAAGTAGATGTATGGGTACCATATACCATATTTATTAGGAGATAAAATATTGACTTATTATTAGGACAAATAAATTTTAACCATTTGAGTGGCAAAATTTTTATTAAATATTTTTGGGTATTTGATATGGGCATATGTTTATAAACCTAATCTACATGGTGTACCATAAATTAGAGACATGATAGATCGTTGGGAAATATTTAAAATACCCAAATGCAACTGTTCTCTAACCTTCTCAGTTTGTGAGATACAGGCTGTTAAAAAGTACAGAAGAAATGCACATTTTATTTAATATCTTCTCGGGGAATGGAAGTACAAATTTAAATATTTTTGTAGGTTATTGTCTCTTCCAAACACATCATCAGTATTTATTATGTCAAGTTCTAATAAGCCAGTGGCGTGTTACTAGGGGTTCGTAAACTTATATTGTAAAATCTAAGCATAGCAGTTTGTTTTTGAATGTAGAACTGTCAAAAAATTAACAAAATTCGTCGTATTTACAAATATTTTCCAAAAAAAAAGTCGTTTTTCAAATCAAATACTTATCGAGTGTATAAAATATTTTAATTTAAAACGGATTATACATACCGAAATAATGCCCACAAGTCGGACAACTATGATACGTATAACTACACGATTTCATATAATACGGTAAGAAACAACAAGGCCAACACATACAAAGACACAATATAAGAGCTATCCAATGAGAAACGTTCGTCCTCTCTCGTTCTATTTCAGTCATTACGATTATCCTACATACAGGGCATATCAAATACAACGGATCCGGTCCGAAAACTATTGAATCGGCAGATATACCAGACGGTGTATCATCATCTAAACCTTTTACTTGGGCATAAGAAGGTGGCGGTATTCTCTGTATAAACGATTCCGTTGATAATACACCAGATTGTGGACCTAAAACACATTATTATACAGGATGATCATTTTTTCTCCAAGAAGTAATGATTCTTAGATTATTATTAAGAGCTTAACCACCCTCCTTCCTTTTTTCTTGAACCAACTGTCAGAGGGACAGTAGAAAAAGAGGTAAAGACACATTGTCAATACGAAAGGTGCGACTGCATCCTATTTTTATGCCTAATTAAAACATCAACCGCTCTAACTGATCTAACTGTGCTAAGTGAAAGGTGGTTGGTTGGAGTGCTAATTCAAGAAAAAACCATTCCCACTTCGAGTTTGCGCACTAAACGTTCAAAAACTCTTAGGGAAGCGGATGTGGCTTACCTTGGCGCATAACTGAAGAATAGGAAGGGAGTATACGAGTTGGAGGTACCATGGAATCTTCGTCATCTAAAATATTACATGCGCAAAGCATAGGTTCGTAGGTCCTGTATAGCTGAAAGGATTTCGGTATGTCGAGCTCAGGTACTGTTAGAACTAGAGGTTGATGATTGGCTGTGGAAGTGCTCGGTTCACTGTTTTGTTGGTTATCGTCCACTGTACGTGGTTTGTTATAAACATTATATTCCAAGATGTCTCCTAGGATTTCTTTTACGGTTACCAACTTGGTACTGCCCAAGTTTTCTTCGTTTTGCTCTTGGTGGGGTATTTTTACTACAGTGCAATTCAAGACTTCGTCTAATATTTGTTTCATCGATCGGAACTCTTGTTGGATGTTGTTGGTGGAGGAAGTACTAGGTCCGGAGTTGTCTTCGGTTGATTCTTTTTTGGTTTCATTACCGTTTTCCATGTTGGTTTGACGTTTATAGAAATTTTGACATTTTCAAAACGGTTTATCGATGAATTAGGAAAGTTTTTTTTCACTCTATATAGTAAGTTGGAACTTGGAACCATCTTGGAACCAACTTAAAACACATTAAGTTGGAAGAAATGGAAAAATGACAGGTCTGTGACTAATCCTAATCAAAATATCACTATAATGAACTGTTCAAGCGTGTTACAAACGTTAATCATATTCTTTGACTTGAAAAAATCTTATTAGTTGATACGACCTATCAATCGGGAGGAATTATAGCATTCAAAATAGGATGCAGACGTACCTTTCGTAGCGGCAATGTGGCTTACGTCTTTTTCTAATGTTCCACTGACAGTTCGCGTCAGGTTTGTAGTTTTTGTTGCTAACACCGTTCAATTATTATTTATGAACGGACACAGACTCTTTCCACACCAAAATGAGTGTGGAAAAGTGAACTTACTGCACGCTAGTAGAAAAAATAAAATAAAACAAATATCTACAAGATAAAAATTTTTATTTATATACAGAGTACCTATTAAAACAGTCTCAAGTCTACCTACGACTAGAAAAGCTGAATACCAAACAAATTTTTTTTGAATACTAAGTTCTTGAAAACGGTGATTCTGGATTAGTCCTTAAATAATAACTCCCTCTAGCCCTACAATATTTCAAAACAAAATTTTGCAACAGGTGTAATTATGTAAAGAAAAACTCACTCTTGGTCGACGTATAGACCCATGCTTGTCGGAGGTCCGAATTCAAAATTATTACATTCTCCTTCAGTGTAATTTTTCCAGGATATACAAGGAACTGCATCTCTAAATGCTCCTGGATTTATTACGGATTCCGCGAAAAATTGGTAAGATCTCCAATGACTGCAGAACACTAGAATGTATAATATAAGAAAAAATAAAGTTTAGTATATTATTCAACGAGTGCAGAATGATGGCTATTATTCACGAGGATGAAGTTTCCAAAACGAGCGAGCGCAGCGAGTGAGTTTTGGAATCATCCAAGTGAATATTAGCCATTCTACACAAGTAAAAGACTATACTTTCTCCACGACTAAAAAAAGAAAGCTTCAAGTGAGGATCGAACCCCAATCGTCCGACCCAGAGTCAACTATTTCTACCACCAGGCTATTTATAGAGCATGTTATTTTGGAGTTATAACTAAATATAACTACTGTTGTCCATTTTTTCTCTAAATAATACGTAAAATTATGATTCCATCATTATTTTGACGTTTCAAACGACGCGCTGTCAGAATCGTTTTGCATTATTTGGTGTTTGACGTTTTAAAAGAGACGATTTTGTGCGTTATTATTTAGTCGTGGAGAAAATAATAAAACTTACGAGGTTCTACAATAGAACCTGGATTTCTGGTCTCAACTTCTGATATAGTACAACCAGGTTGTGGGGATATCCCTTGATTCGGCCAAAAATCTACATGTCCTATAGATTTTGGATAACCAAAAATACCAGCATCTGTATGTATGACGTCGACGAATTCAGCATCTCCACTGTCTAATCTTAAACTTTTCGGCCATTTTTTAAATAAAGGACCAGCAGGATCCATTCCTGAAATAAACTCATGTCACTCTGGAAGTTTGAATAAAAATACACACACCTGTAATTCTTTGTATTCTTCCGCTCTTGACGTTTTGTCCGCAAACTCCTGCCATTTGGGCGCCCAGACTAAGACCTGTTAAATGTAAACTTGGAAGGTACATACCTCTGGATACCAAATAATCTATGAACTTCGCTGTGTATTGCCCTACTACCATCGTATTTTTCGACGCTGTCAGATACCAAGGACCAGCCTCTAATCTTTGAGCGTTTACAAACAAAACGTTGTAGTCCTTCCTTTGGAGAAAAGCTAAAAATCATCAACATCTTACTTTTCACGCGACCCTCGTAAATATTTATGAACAAACCCAACAAGTCTTCCAGTTTACGAAAAAAAAATTGCAACCAATTATACATAGGAGAAGGAGAAGAAGGAGCAGGAGGAGGAGGAGGAAGAGGAAGAGGAAGAGGAAGAGGAAGAGGAAGAGGAAGAGGAAGAGGAAGAGGAAGAGGAAGAGGAAGAGGAAGAGGAAGAGGAAGAGGAAGAGGAAGAGGGAGAGGAAGAGGAAGAGGAAGAGGAGGAGGAGAAAGAGGAAGAGGAGGAGGAGACGGAGAAAGAGAAGGAAATGGAAAGAAGGAAAAGGAAAGAAGGACAAGGAATAGGGAAAGGGAGAGGGAGAGGGAGAGGGAGAGGAAGAGGAAGAGGAAGAGGAAGAGGAAGAGGAAGAGGAAGAGGAAGAGGAAGAGGAAGAGGAAGAGGAAGAGGAGAAGAAAGAGGAAGAGGAGGAGGAGAAAGAGGAGGAGACGGAGAAAGAGAAGGAAAGGGAAAGAAGGAAAAGGAAAGAAGGACAAGGAATAGGAAAAGGGAGAGGGAGAGGGAGAGGGAGAGGGAGAGGGAGAGGGAGAGGGAGAGGGAGAGGGAGAGGGAGAGGAAAAGGAAGAGGAAGAGGAGGAGAAAGAGGAGGAGACGGAGAAAGAGAAGGAAAAAGAAAGAAGGAAAAGGAAAGAAGAAAAAGGAAAGAAGGACAAGGAATAGGGAGAAGGGGAAAGAGAGGGAGTGGGAGAGGGAGAGGGAGAGGGGGAGGGGGAGGGAGAGGGAGAGGGAGAGGGAGAGGGAGAGGGAGAGGGAGAGGGAGAGGGGGAGGGAGAGGGAGAGGGGGAGGGAGAGGGAGAGGGAGGAGAGAGAAAGCGTTCGACTTTCAGAAGTGATCAAAATTTACTGGGTGTTTTTTTGAAATACGTAAATTTGAAAAAGACTTTTTTAATCCAAATAAGTCACTCGTTTTTCAATTCATATTTAATCAATTACACATTTTCGGGAAGAGAAAGATTTCGGTTATCAGATGGGATCAAAATATACTGGGTGTGTCTTCGAAGAATTTGCAAAATTCTAAATTGAAAGTCAAATAAGTTACCCATTATTCAATAAATTACACATTTTTGGGAAGAGGAAGATTTCGTTTATAAGATATCAAAATATACAGGATGTTTTTTCAAAAATAAAATGAAATTTCTCTTGAAAATCCGAATAAGTCACAATTTTCCATTTCAACTTCATCTATATATACATTTTCGGAAAGAGGAAATTTTTAATTTTCCTATGGGAACCAATATACAGGGTGCTTCCCCAAAAAAAACCGACAAAATTTGAGGTAAAAGACTATTTTTTCTATTAAACACATTTTTTATACAAACTCCATCCAAATATACATTTTTAGAATGACGAGAAGAACCACTTTCACAATTATACAGGATGTTTCAAAAAAAATATCGACACATTCGTTCAAATCAAAAGACCACTCGACCCTGCGCTGTAAAACACCCTGTATTGTGATCGAAATTTACAAGACTTGAAGTTCAATCGAAAACACTTTCACCAACAATATCTGTATCAAGGTAAATAGTATGTAGTTAAAGCAAAAACTTTTACCAAGTATTAGTTTATAAATTAATATAATTTCTTTAAACAAAAAACCTGTTGGGGTAGAGAGGGGTAACAAACAATAATTATAAACAAACTGTATAGAAATGGACTTTTAGATACAAAAGATTTTTTTTCATAAATGTATCAAAATAAAAGAATATACAGGGTGTTTTCAAATGACACTTACAACGTTTGCATGTAGATACCTCTGGTAAAATTAAGGAATACAAAATTAATTGAAAATAGCCATAAATGCCAGTGGCGTGGAAAATGGGAGGAGAAAAGTGACATATTTTTCCAAATGTACACCACTGGATCAAGAATTGACATGTATTTTTTTATCAAAATATGCCTTTTAACATTTAAAAACAACCTGCCAAATATCAAATCAATTTATTCATATATTTCAAAGTTATCAAATAAAAACATTTAAATTTTTCTAACTTCAACACCCCGTATTTCGAAAAGTAAATGAGCTGGACCCCTCAATCCTTATATCATTTTGTCCAATTTTACGAGAGGCAACTACATGCAAACGTTGTAAGTGTCATTAGAAAACACCCTGTATAAGACTGAGTGATAAAGTTTTGTCAAATTTTCCAAAAAATAAAGAAAAAGACAACTAATTGAAAAATTTATATTTCAAATTAGGGATTTTTTATTGTTTTTGTGGGAAGGAAGAAGAAATTTTTCAACACCAAGAGGTAATATACACCAGATTTAAAAATAAAAATATTACTAATATGTAGAAAATAAAATTATAGAACTAAAAACAAAATTCTAAATGTTAAAATTTGAATTGTGATTATAGGAAGAAAAGTGAGGACTTGCCTTACTTTTCGTTTTTTTAAATAAAAGAAAAATTGAAAATTATCATTCTCTTGAACAAATTTATATTTTTTAAATTAATAATAATATTTTGGACCTTTTTGAAAATTTAAACTGATATAAAAACGATGGGGGGATTATTATCATAATTATAATATTAAATTAATAATAATAAATAAAGAAATTTGAATAAAAAATATGTTTATATAAAGTACTAAAATAATTTTAAAAAAATTATTAACAACTTTAAAATTAAAGATAATGGATTTTAATGAATAACAACAAGGGAAAAATTTTTGCTGGGGAGACCCTATAGGAGAGCTACATTGCCTTGTGTCTATTTCAATTTTTAATTAAAATTTCCTCTTCAAATTAAACCTGATTAAAGCGCCACCTACCGGTTCTAAAACACAAACTTAGGAATAATTGTAGCGCCATCTAACGAAACTAATTGTTAATATAAATCATCTAGTTATTCACTCAAACACATACACAAACTTTCATCAAAATCGAACACATAAGTTTAGGAATTGTTCAGTATAAATCCGATTGCAGTGCCACCTAACGGGACCAATTTTAAATCTAAACCATTGGCTCACACATACAAATAAATGTAATACGTTACCAGTTCTAATTAATCTGCCTGGTGTAGACTGATACGATTCAAAGAAAGCATGGAAAAATATCACAGTAGGATCGGAAAAATTAAAATAAGATTTTCTCAGACTTTCATCATCGTTTAGTAGTAGAGTAGACGGTTGCAATGGATTATGTCTACAAAGAAAATTATTTAGTATACTGCTAAGAGTAATAAATAAACGAGAGGTTTTAAAATATATGGAAGGAACTGGTACAAAGTTTGTGCGCAGCCAGTTGAGTATGGCGCATCACAGCGACTACCTGAACTAACAAACCCCGCCTCTAACCACACGAAAATTGAATATCTTTAACATTGGCACCCATTATTATCATAGTATTTAGTATAACTCATCATAGGTAAGTTAAAAAAGTAAAATAATGGAAAGAATATTTTTCATTTTATCGATTTTTTTGCAGACAATAAGTAAGATTTGCTACTAGTTCTAGTTATGAGAAAAAGTGTTATTTTGAACATTGTTCCTGTGATATTGGTGTGTGCTTCAAGATGTCTCCTGGACGCCTATTCTTGAAATAACGAGAAGGGAGTGCTCCCAGGGAGAGCTCCCTCATTTCAACTCCCCAATGAAAAAACGTTATATTCTTGAAAAATGAAAAGTACCGGAGAGCAGCGATGAGGGAGCAAGATCGGGGAACAGCGTTGCCAGTTGCCTTGACCAATGAACTTGTAGAAATTTTGACAGACATTTAATTCATCGATAACCTCACTATTTACTATATTTGTTTGGTTGATATAATTGAACAAAATATGGATGTTAAAAGTAAACAGTTGAGTCCTAAACAAAAAGAAACTTTGTTTACGCGCGGTTTGTATGTATAGAACAGAGGTTCTTGTGGGTTGAAATAGAAAAGGGGTGACAATGTCTATTATGTTATGACAGAGGTCTTTATCGACTCTAAATAACTGCACAAATTTTTTGTCTCAAAACATCCCTACCAATACCCACTTCTTCTAACGCCTCCTCAACATTCTCGTTAATTATTTCATTCCACAGCATTAAATTGAAATCTTCAACATTCATTTTGAACCACAGTCAATCAAAACAAAACAATTATATAGAGGTTAGGTCAAATACTCCCTTTTGCAATTCTCTCACTACCTAGTAGGGGAACTTCGAGTTCTCTTGGGAGATGCTCCCTCCCTCAAATTTATTTCAAGAATACACATTTAATCTTTTTAAGAGAACCACACCTACTTCTCTCGCAAAGTTCTACTCCCTGAAATTCAAGAATAGGCACCCTGGTAGATTGTGTGGATTATTTGTTTGTCTGTTCTTATTTTATTTTTATTGACTATTTTTGTCTTATTTTCGATATTTTATTGTATAAAAATAGTTATTTATGTAACTAGTGTGTAAAGTAGCCTTTTTTTTGACGAATGTGAATGTTGTCGCATGAGCCGCAGGCGAATGCGACAATCACATGAGTCGAAAAAAAGGTCTTTACACACGAATTACATACAAAATTTTTTCTACTATCGAAAACTTTATCAAAATACAGAAGTTTAGGTAATATGCCACTAGAACATTTTCGAAATTTATCATTTTATTTTTTCCACACTATTTGCGAAGTAATCTTCTGATAGATCCATCTTATAATTATAATAATATAAAATAACATCATAGTTTCCTAAAAATATTCAATACTTACATCAAAATACAATTGATTACCCTAGGTATAGTCGGAAGATCTCAATTTAAACTTTAATTGTCAGATTCAATTCACAATTAAAGAAATGTCAGTCACTCACCGCCAACTTATACCTATTCAGATACACATAACTACATACATAATAATATTGGAACTTTTACTTTACGCACTAGTGCGTAAAGAAAAACTCTTTACGCACTAGTGCGTAAAATCAAATTTTACGCACTCGAAAGTGTGTCTAAAGTACCTACTTTACACACGGTAGTAGAAAAATGTTGTTTTAATACTAATACAATATATTACGCCTATGTTGAAAACAAATTCAAAAAGCGCGCGTCTTGAATGCTAGTTCATACCAGTAGCCAAGGTAGGCGCTAGTGCCACAAAACGCTACACGCTCAACATCTCTCCTCTATTTATTACTCTATGGTATACTGATAATAAAATCTTTTTTTTTACCTTGTGAATAGTTGAAATGATATATCCCTGACAGGATCAATTTCCGGGCACTTTTCTTTATCAATCGGATAAAGTTGAATGTAAGCATCTTCAATACTAACACCTGGAGGTCCTGTATTTTATAAAAAAAAATTAAAACAAACAATTCCTATACACCCCGTATATTTAAATCAATTTAATATTCCATATAAGGAAATAAGGAAATCGATTTAAAAAAATTCTCACTTTCACTCATCTTATTTAAATAAAAATTATATGTTGTTATGTAATAAATAAAAGTTTTGTTTATTTTCTTACCTGGTAAAGAGCCGACAACACAAAACAACGTGAGATGCGATAATATACCCATGGTACTATCAGTGTGGTAATGCTATCTTCAAAATAGAAATGTTTTGCTACACCCAATTTTACGCGGTAAGCTTTTTAAATGGTAATAGGCATATAGGCAGGGGTATCTACCTATATAGAAGATAATTTCTACTATAACGCAGATATTTCACAATTTTTGTGGTTTGGAATAAAAAATCAAGGAGAACAAGGACCTTTTAATTATATTAATGACACCAAATCAGTTTACTGGAACAGGTTAGAGTTCGAGTTATAATAAAAATATTAAAAGAATTTTCTTTGTTAAATACCAGGGTTGGGCTGAAATTAATTCGAATAAATCAAATTTTTTTGAAAATTACTTATACAGAATGTACCGAAAATTGACAAGGACACTTTTTTTTTGGAAAATACCGTATAAGTATTTTAACAGTTCCCTATAATATTGTTTTATTCACCAATAATTGATATGGTATAATAATAATTATTCTAACGCTTCATGAATTTTGAAAAATATTTTTTCAAAAACAGTGACCGTTCCACTAAGAAGCAACATCTACTTCCCGGGCTATAATAGACCCCGACGGCTATTGAATTACACTTCAAGGTCAAATGTGGTTGGTATATGTGCAAGATATTTAGGATAAAAGTAAATTGGATTAGATGGACATAAAATCACATCTATATCTGTAGTTTACCTTTGGTAAAACAGTTTTTGTACACTCTGTATAGGGTCAAATGAAAAATAATAGAAAAAACAAATTCATTTTATTTTATTAAACAGTAATGTAATTATTTAAAAAAAATAATAAAATTATTTCAAGGTTTAACAGTAGCATGCAACCATTCAACAAAATTGGAAAGTTTGGTATAAATTCCTGGATATTTTCCACATTCGACACCGCCAAACGATACGATACCAACCTGGAACCACCGAGGTTCACTCTTCTCTTTTATCATCAAAGGACCTCCACTATCACCTACGAAAACATTCAAAAAAATCAAATCTTCACTGAAAAAAAAGGATAACTAATTTTACCTGCGCAAGTATCTTTACCAGGATCTCCCCCAGCACAGATTTGCGTATTTATAAGTTTAAGCCCAGCTGGAGAAAAAGCATCTTCACAGTGTTTGTTAGGCATAAAATCCAAATCAACTGTTCGCTTTGCGGAAGAGCGTTGATAATTTTCCATCAAACCCCACCCAGCTGTCCACAGATCTCGTATACCTTCTTCGAGCTGGTGTTCAGGTTCCGGAAGACAAATCGGTTGTATAAACGCTATAAATTTTATTTAAAATATGGGACAAACCAAACAAAGCGTACAAATAAGATAATAACGAACATTTATAGTTTGGCAAGTTTATCTGAACCTACACAAGGCATCTAAGAGGCGAGGAAACGTGGCGCTTATCTGTCATAAACGTACAAATGGCGTATCGAATGTTTTCGACTGCATTCCTTTCACAGGTTCAGATAAACTTGCCAAGCTAGAATTTTAATATAAAAACTCACTAGAAAATTGCAATTCTTCTTTTAATCTTATTAAAGCTATATCGTTAGGAGTATATTCTTCTTCTTTATTATACATGGGATGTACAATAATTTCCTCAATCACAGCATTGGTGGGTTTGATGTTACATATTTCCCCCCCGAACTTTCCTTTAGCGCAATCAACTTCTTCATGCGTATTGTGTTCACCCAAAACAACAGACGTACTGAAAATTATTTATTTAAAAAAATATACAGGGTGTCTGGTAAATAAGTACCGTAAATTAGAGGTATGATACATCGTGAAGAAATATTTAAAATACCCAAATGCAACTTTTCTCTAACCCTCTTAGTTTGTGAGATACAGGCCTCTAACTGACGGTAATTTACGGGACACCCTGTATATATTATACTGAATGTAAACTTACAGATTTCCGTAAACTTTTGGTATTCTAGCTACGCAATGGGCGGCGGTTAAAACATATTTAGAGTTGATTATGGACCCACCGCAACCCCATTTTTTGGTCCCTTTTGAATTTGTATAACCCAAAAGGGCCATCCAAGGGTATTCGTTCACGTAAGCTTCTCTTCCTCCGAAAACTACAAAGGATAGATGATTTTATTTGAAATATTTTCGAACTTATAGACTAAGATCCAATTCATTTTAGATTTATTGTTATAAAAAATTAAAAATAAATTCTCCTACCTCTTCGGTAAAAAGTGTTCTTTCCAGTTGCTACTGTTGTACAAGAATTACATTCCATATCAGCCTCCTAAAATGGAATATCACATGTAAAAAATCCAAGTTTCAATTACTTCCTAGAAAAAGCGGCAACGCCGCATTTTGGAAAATAATCTACTCGTAGACTACGATAAGAAAATGTGAATTTAATGATCTCAAAGTGCGCCAGCGCGTAACCAAATTCAGTTCTATCCCCGATTACCAGTGGCGTATCACAAGTAGAAACCTCTCTACCCTATTTTTTAAGACATCTCTTTTAGTTCACGAATCTAGTCCATTATTGGTTTTAAAATTAATACACACTGTATGGGGCATGTAACTAAATTTTCAAACACACTGTATATATTTTTGAATTAACTTACCTGGAGTCCACAAGTACTGTTACTTGGAAAAGCAGGGTTTCTCTTGAAAGTAGCAGTGACATTTACTGAAAAAATTATGATGTACAATAAACATTATCGACATGAATTTCAATAATTTAATATTATTATTATTAATGATAATAAGAAAAATGTTTCAACTTACCTGAGCAATATGTGAAAATAACGAATGTTAAAAAATAACCTCGCAACATTTCGCGACAGATCGAGTTTAATAAAAGCCGTATAACTCAAGAAAATTCTGTTTTATATCACAACACTGGGTATTTACATTCATAAATGACATATAAGTAGAAATTACTGTTAAAAGTCATGATTCTGATGAATAATAAAGTTTATAGAAGAATAATAATGAAGCAAAAATCAGCTATTAAGTCAATCTGTTTATACAGGGTGATGTCACCAGTGAGTTTCATTAAAAAAAACAATTTAAAATAAATAGAAATACCGTACAAAATTTATAAAATAAAAGTAACTAAATTAATTTATGTTAAACGAGTTATTTACTAAAATTATTTAAACAGTATTTAGGGATGGCTATTAAATTTTTTGTGTGGGCTTTTTTTTGTTGTAGCACTCTGTATAATAAATATGCATTTTGTTATTAATTATTTGCTTGGAAATACCACACGATTTTATTAATCTGAGGAGATATATAATTGTTTTCTACAAAACATGTTCTTTAATATTCATTAATAAATATAATTTGCGTATTATTTTGTTATAAAGAGAATTATCAATTATTTCCATAATTGTATAAAATTTCCAAAAAAAAATGTATAAAGAGAAACACTGAAAATTTGTTAAATAATAACTCAACCTTGTTCCTCAATCCGGTCCTGCCCTCAAATTTTAACAGGCCAACTTTTTATTATCAAAACAAACCCTGTAAAATAAAGTGGATGAATTGTCCGTTAGAATAGAACCAAAAAACTAGACAGAAGAAGAGTATTCATCTTAAACGTAAAAGAAGAAGAATCAAACCAAAAAGTGACAGTTATTATGGTAGGTTACTTGAAAATGAAAATACCAATTCAAATTTTAAATTAAAAAATAATCCAATCAAAGTACGTAGCAAAATGAAAACTGTGAATAATGTTAACGTGGAAAATTACAGAAAATTGGTACAAACTTATATTGATATGGTGAGTTTTATACAAATTTATTCAAGTCAAGAATAAAATCGTTTTAAAAATTTTTAGCACGTCTATAGCACCGCCTTATTTTGGGCTGATAAAGTAGCAGCTATAACTGGTAATCCTAAAGATATCTATTGTTTGGCACAATGTATGTATCTTTTAAAACAATACCACAGAGCCACTCATCTATTAAAATCAAAAAATCTAGTTAAGGTAAGTAAATTTATAAGTTTTAAATTACTATTTCTAATAATATTATTTTCAGACTAATCTACAATGTACATATTTAACTGCTCGATGTTTATTTGAAGCCAATGAATTTGTAGAAGCTTTAAAAGTAGCCAATCATTTCGATAATGTTAATTTAATTGCTAAGGATACATTTTCTTCGCTTTTCACTAGTTCTAGTACATTATTATTTGAAAATACGCCAAAAAATGTAAGTGAAAATTAATTTTAACCTTTAAATTTCCAACTGTATAATTTCTAGCAAGCATATTCTGCGTTTTTACTTCTAAAGGGTAAAATATTGGAAGGTATGGATAACAGAGGATTAGCTGCGGATTGTTATAAACAAGCATTACATATTGATGTTTATTGTTTTGAAGCTTTCGATTCTTTGATAAAATATCAAATGCTGTCACATTTTGAAGGTAATTTAATAAAAAAAATTTATAAATATGGGTTAATTTTCATTTCTTTTAGAGGACGAATTATTAAAATCTCTACCAATATCCGAACAATGTACTCAAGAAGGAGCTGAAATTTTATATACTTTATACGAATCCAAATTGAAAAAATACCATACACATACTTCACCAAAATTGAACGAAAATAGAATAATATACGGCAGTACACCAGCTCCAAGCGATAAATCTCTCAATATAATGAACCTCCCTTCAAATACCCCAATTTTAATGTCACCAGCTTTGGTCGTTACACCTAATGTAGTTAGAAATAACGACAAGAATTTAAAAAAAACCGAACTAGATAAGTTGAAAATTGATGAAAGCGAACATATGCATATAGATAGTTTGGAAAATACAGCATTGGTGAAGTTGAAAAACAGTTTAGATTTACAAGTAGCTGAAGCTGAAAGATTATATTACAACTGTGACTATCAAAACTGCAGTTCTCTAACCGAAACTATACTTAAAATAGATCCTTATCACGATGCCTGTTTACCTATCCACATATCTTGTCAAGTCGAATTAAAACAAAGTAACAGTGAGTAGAAAGAAATTATATAATTAAAAAAATTTTATATTTTTCAATTTTTTTCAGAATTATTTTCATTGGCACATAGTTTAGTGGATTTGTATCCAAATTTGGCAATTTCTTGGTTCGCTGTTGGATGTTATTATTACATAATAGGAAAAAGTGATTTCGCACGAAGATACTTAGCAAAAGCTACCTGCTTGGATAGATTATTCGGCCCAGCTTGGTTAGCTTACGGACATTCTTTTGCAATTGAAAACGAGCACGATCAAGCAATGGCTGCTTATTTTAAAGCTTCGCAACTAATGAAAGGGTGCCATCTTCCTTTACTATATATTGGATTAGAATGTGGGTTGACAAATAATGTTCGGTTAGCTGATAAATTTTTCCATCAAGCTCAAAATATAGCACCGGATGATCCGTTTATTATGCACGAAAAAGGAGTTATAGCGTTTCAAAATTTAGAGTAAGTTATATACAGTGTGTGTCAATTGGTTTAAACGTTTATTTTTTCAGTTACGAAACAGCAGAAATACAGTTTAGAAAAGCGTTAGATAGAGTGAGACGTATTAGGAAAGGAATAATACCTCAAAGGTGGAGTCCTTTATTGAACAATTTAGGACATACTTGTAGGAAATTGCAAAAGTATGAAGAATCTCTAGATTTTCACAACCAGGTAGATTTTATTGAAAAATATATAGATAGAAATATTGATTTTCTTTGATTAAAATAGCAGTTTTCATGAATTTTTTTGTTCAAAATAGGATTTTTCATGAACTTGTTTTGTCCAAAATAAGTTTTCATGAATTTTTCTTAATAAAATATTGGTTTTCTTGAATTTTCTTTGATTAAAAGAGCAGTTTTCATGAATTTTTTGTTCAAAATAGCATTTTTGAGATTTTGTTTTGTTCAAAATAGCACTTTTTGTGAACTTGTTTTGTCCAAAATAAGTTTTCATGAATTTTTCTTAATAAAATATTGGTTTTCTTGAATTTTCTTTGATTAAAAGAGCAGTTTTCATGAATTTTTTGTTCAAAATAGCATTTTTGAGATTTTGTTTTGTTCAAAATAGCACTTTTTGTGAATTTGTTTTGTCCAAAATAAGTTTCCATGAATTTTTCTTAATAAAATATTGGTTTTCTTGAATTTTCTTTGATTAAAAGAGCAGTTTTCATGAATTTTTTGTTCAAAATAGCATTTTTGAGATTTTGTTTTGTTCAAAATAGCACTTTTTGTGAATTTGTTTTGTCCAAAATAAGTTTCCATGAATTTTTCTTAATAAAATATTGGTTTTCTTGAATTTTCTTTGATTAAAAGAGCAGTTTTCATGAATTTTTTGTTCAAAATAGCATTTTTGAGATTTTGTTTTGTTCAAAATAGCACTTTTTGTGAATTTGTTTTGTCCAAAATAAGTTTCCATGAATTTTTCTTAATAAAATATTGGTTTTCTTGAATTTTCTTTGATTAAAAGAGCAGTTTTCATGAATTTTTTGTTCAAAATAGCATTTTTGAGATTTTGTTTTGTTCAAAATAGCACTTTTTGTGAATTTGTTTTGTCCAAAATAAGTTTCCATCAATTTTTCTTTATAAAATATTGGTTTTCTTAAATTTTTTGTTGAAAAATTGCAGTTTTCATGAATTTTTTTGTTCAAAATAGCACTTTTTGTGAATTTGTTTTGTCCAAAATAAGTTTTCATGAATTTTTCTTTAGAAAATATGGTTTTCTTAAATTTTATTATTGAAAAATTGCAGTTTTCATGAATTTTTTTGTTCAAAATGGCACTTTCCATGAACTTATTTTGTCCAAAATAAGTTTCCATTAATTTTTCTTCATAAAAAATTGGTTTTCTTAAATTTTGTTGTTGAAAAATTGCAGTTCTCATATATTTTTGTGTTAAAAATAGCACTTTTTGTGAACTTGTCTTATCCAAAATAAGTTTCCATGAATTTTCCTGTAGAAAATATTGGTAAATGGCAGTTTTCATTCATTTTTGTGTTAAAAATAGCACTTTTTGTGAACTTGTTTTGTCCAAAATAAGTTTCCATGAATTTTTCTTTATAAAATATTGGTTTTCTTAAATTTTTTGTTGAAAAATTGCAGTTTTCATGAATTTTTTTGTTCAAAATAGCACTTTTTGAGAACTTGTCTTATCCAAAATAAGTTTCCATGAATTTTCCTGTATAAAATATTGGTAAATGGCAGTTTTCATATATTTTTGTGTTCAAAATAGCACTTTTTGTGAACTTGCTTTGTCCAAAATAAGTTTCCATGAATTTTTTTGTTGAAAAATTGCAGTTTTCATGAATTTTTTTGTTCAAAATAGCACTTTTTGAGAACTTGTCTTACACAAAATAAGTTTCAATGAATTTTCCTGTAGAAAATATTGGTAAATGCAGTTTTCATATATTTTTGTGTTCAAAATATAGCACTTTTTGTGAACTTGCTTTGTCCAAAATAAGTTTCCATGTATTGTTGTGTAGAAAATACTGATTTTTTTCAAATTCTTTTGTTAAAAAATGGCAGTTTTCATATATTTTTGTGTTCAAAATAGGACTTTTTGTGAACTTGTTTTGTCCAAAATAAGTTTCCATGAATGTTTGTGTAGATAATATTGGTTTTTTAAAAAAAAAATTTTTTAAATGGCAATTTTCATTTATTTTTCTGTTCAAAAAAGCACTTGTTTTGTCCAAAAAAAATTTCACAACCAGGTAGATACTATTGAAAAAAAAAATATATACATATTAATATTATTATTTATTATCTTTCAGGCTTTATTATTAACACCTCAATCCGCAAGCACCTACTCAGCAATAGCGTATGTGAATGTTTTAATGGAAAACTACGAAGAAGCAGTAGAATGGTTTCATAAAGCTCTAGGATTAAAACGGGATGATGCTTTCAGTACCACAATGTTGAATTACGTTATAGATAAGTTAACTGAAGAGAAACCTCCATATCCAGGTGAATTTCTTTATATTATATTGTTCAATATTATATTATAAAATATAAAATTTTCTTTTTTAGATTGTCCGGTTGAAATACCGAAATTTAACATAGAACCGAAAATATCAGAGTCGACAGCTAGTGAAAGTATGACAGAAGCATCGAATTCAGCGTTGCCGAGTGTTAATAATGAAATGTCTGATATGAGTATGAGTATTGAAGTGGATATGGTTGATGCTAGCGATATTGTAAAAGAATGATTGTTAATTTTGATTTCATATAATCCATAAAATATTGTAAAATAAATTAAGTCTTTCGAAGGATTTATTGGTGTTTTTTTTCTCTCTAAATTTTCCTTGATTAAATGAGAAGTTTTCTTGAATTTTTTTGTTCAAAATAGGACTTTTCGTGAACTTGTTTTGTTTAAAATAAGTTTTCATGAATTTTTCTTTAGAAAATATTGGTTTTCCTGAATTTTTTTTGTTGAAAAATTGCAGTTTTCATGAATTTTTTGTTCAAAATAGCACTTTTTGTGAACTTATTTTGTTCAAAATAAGTTTCCATGGGTTTTTCTTTATAAAATATTGGTTTTCTTGAATTTTCTTTGATTAAGAGCAGTTTTCATGAATTTTTTTGTTAAAAATAGCATTTTTCATGGACTTGTTTTGTCCAAAATAAGTTTCCATGAATTTTTCTTTATAAAATATTGGTTTTCTTAAATTTTTCTGTTAAAAAATAGCAGTTTTCATAAATTTTTTTGTTCAAAATAGAACTTTTCTTGAAATTGTTTTGTCCAAAAGAAGTTTCCATGGATTTTTCTTCAGAAAATATTGGTTTTCTTAAAGTTTTCTGTTAAAAAATTACAGTTTTCATGAATTTTTTTGTTCAAACTAACACTTTTCGTGAACTTGTTTTGTCCAAAATAAGTATCCATTAATTTTTCTTTATAAAATATTGGTTTTCTTAAATTTTTCTATTAAAAATAGAACTTTTCTTGAAATTGTTTTGTCCAAAAGAAGTTTCCATGAATTTTTCTTCAGAAAATATTGGTTTTCTTAAAGTTATCTGTTAAAAAATTACAGTTTTCATGAATTTTTTTGTTCAAAATAACACTTCGTGAACTTGTTTTGTCCTAAATAAGTTTCCATTAATTTTTCTTTATAAAATATTGGTTTTCTTAAATTTTTCTGTTAAAAAATAGCAGTTTTCTTGAAATTGTTTTGTCCAAGAGAAGTTTCCATGAATTTTTCTTCAGAAAATATTGGTTTTCTTAAAGTTTTCTGTTAAAAAATTACAGTTTTCATGAATTTTTTTGTTCAAAATAACACTTCGTGAACTTGTTTTGTCCAAAATAAGTTTCCATTAATTTTTCTTAATAAAATATTGGTTTTCTTAAATTTTTCTATTAAAAATAGAACTTTTCTTGAAATTGTTTTGTCCAAGAGAAGTTTCCATGAATTTTTCTTCAGAAAATATTGGTTTTCTTAAAGTTTTCTGTTAAAAAATTACAGTTTTCATGAATTTTTTTGTTCAAAATAACACTTTTCGTGAACTTGTTTTGTCCAAAATAAGTTTCCATGAATTTTTCTTCAGAAAATATTGGTTTTCTTAAATTTTTCTGTTAAAAAATAGCAGTTTTCATAAATTTTTTTTTTCAAAATAGAACTTTTCTTGAAATTGTTTTGTCCAAAAGAAGTTTCCATGAATTTTTCTTCAGAAAATATTGGTTTTCTTGAAGTTTTCTGTTAAAAAATTATAGTTTTCATGAATTTTTGTGTTCAAAATAACACTTCGTGAACTTGTTTTGTCCAAAATAAGTTTCCATTAATTTTTCTTTATAAAATATTGGTTTTCTTAAATTTTCTTTGATTAAAAGAGCAGTTTTCATGCATTTTTTTGTTCAAAATAGCATTTTTCATGGACTTGTTTTGTCCAAAATAAGTTTCCATGAATTTTTCTTTATAAAATATTGGTTTTCTTAAATTTTTCTGTTAAAAAATAGCAGTTTTCATAAATTTTTTTTTTCAAAATAGAACTTTTCTTGTAATTGTTTTGTCCAAAAGAAGTTTCCATGAATTTTTCTTCAGAAAATATTGGTTTTCTTGAAGTTTTCTGTTAAAAAATTACAGTTTTCATGAATTTTTTTGTTCAAAATAACACTTTTCGTGAACTTGTTTTGTCCAAAATAAGTTTCCATTAATTTTTCTTTATAAAATATTGGTTTTGTTAAATTTTTCTATTAAAAATAGAACTTTTCTTGAAATTGTTTTGTCCAAAAGAAGTTTCCATGAATTTTTCTTCAGAAAATATTGGTTTTCTTAAAGTTTTCTGTTAAAAAATTACAGTTTTCATGAATTTTTTTGTTCAAAATAACACTTTTCGTGAACTTGTTTTGTCCAAAATAAGTTTCCATTAATTTTTCTTCAGAAAATATTGGTTTTCTTAAAGTTTTCTGTTAAAAAATTATAGTTTTCATGAATTTTTTTGTTCAAAATAACACTTCGTGAACTTGTTTTGTCCAAAATAAGTTTCCATTAATTTTTCTTCAGAAAATATTGGTTTTCTTAAGTTTTCTGTTAAAAAATTATAGTTTTCATGAATTTTTTTGTTCAAAATAACACTTTTCGTGAACTTGTTTTGTCCAAAATAAGTTTCCATTAATTTTTCTTTATAAAATATTGGTTTTCTTAAATTTTTCTGTTAAAAAATAGCAGTTTTCATAAATTTTTTTGTTCAAAATAGAACTTTTCTTGAAATTGTTTTGTCCAAAAGAAGTTTCCATGAATTTTTCTTCAGAAAATATTGGTTTTCTTGAAGTTTTCTGTTAAAAAATTATAGTTTTCATGAATTTTTTTGTTCAAAATAACACTTCGTGAACTTGTTTTGTCCAAAATAAGTTTCCATTAATTTTTCTTTCTAAAATATTGGTTTTCTTAAATTTTCTTTGATTAAAAGAGCAGTTTTCATGCATTTTTTTGTTCAAAATAGCATTTTTCATGGACTTGTTTTGTCCTAAATAAGTTTCCATTAATTTTTCTTTATAAAATATTGGTTTTCTTAAATTTTTCTGTTAAAAAATAGCAGTTTTCTTGAAATTGTTTTGTCCAAAAGAAGTTTCCATGAATTTTTCTTCAGAAAATATTGGTTTTCTCAAAGTTTTCTGTTAAAAAATTACAGTTTTCATGAATTTTTTTGTTCAAAATAACACTTTTCGTGAACTTGTTTTGTCCAAAATAAGTTTCCATTAATTTTTCTTTATAAAATATTTGTTTTCTTAAATTTTTCTATTAAAAATAGAACTTTTCTAGAAATTGTTTTGTCCAAAAGAAGTTTCCATGAATTTTTCTTCAGAAAATATTGGTTTTCTTAAAGTTTTCTGTTAAAAAATTACAGTTTTCATGAATTTTTTTGTTCAAAATAACACTTTTTTGAACTTGTTTTGTCCAAAATAAGTTTCCATTAATTTTTCTTTATAAAATATTTGTTTTCTTAAATTTTTCTATTAAAAATAGAACTTTTCTAGAAATTGTTTTGTCCAAAAGAAGTTTCCATGAATTTTTCTTCAGAAAATATTGGTTTTCTTAAAGTTTTCTGTTAAAAAATTACAGTTTTCATGAATTTTTTTGTTCAAAATAACACTTTTCGTGAACTTGTTTTGTCCAAAATAAGTTTCCATTAATTTTTCTTTATAAAATATTGGTTTTCTTAAATTTTTCTATTAAAAATAGAACTTTTCTTGAAATTGTTTTGTCCAAAAGAAGTTTCCATGAATTTTTCTTCAGAAAATATTGGTTTTCTTAAAGTTTTCTGTTAAAAAATTATAGTTTTCATGAATTTTTTTGTTCAAAATAACACTTCGTGAACTTGTTTTGTCCAAAATAAGTTTCCATTAATTTTTCTTTATAAAATATTGGTTTTCTTAAATTTTTCTGTTAAAAAATAGCAGTTTTCATAAATTTTTTTGTTCAAAATAGAACTTTTCTTGAAATTGTTTTGTCCAAAAGAAGTTTCCATGAATTTTTCTTCAGAAAATATTGGTTTTCTTAAAGTTTTCTGTTAAAAAATTAGTTTTCATGAATTTTTTTGTTCAAAATAACACTTTTCGTGAACTTCTTGTCCAAAATAAGTTTCCATTAATATTCCTGTAGAGAATATTGGTTTTCCTAAATTTTCTTTGATTAAAATAGCAGTTTTCATATATTTTTGTGTTCAAAATGGCATTTTTCATGAACTTATTTTGTCCAAAATAAGTTTCCATAGATTTTTCTTCAGAAAATATTGGTTTTCTCAAATTTTTCTGTTGAAAAATTGCAGTTTTCATGAATTTTTTTGTTCAAAATAGCACTTTTTGTGAACTTGTCTTAAACAAAATAAGTTTCCATGAATTTTCCTGTAGAAAATATTGATTTTCTTAAATTTTTTGTTCAAAATAACCTTAATAATAAATTTTCCATTCAAAATAGCAGTTTTTTGAAATTTTTTTATCCAAAATCTCGATTTTTATAAGTCTTTTGATCAAAATATCAATTTTCATAAATACCATCCTTTTCCTACTTACTAAATAGTATACCAAATGACTTATTTGGTCCTTAAAATATACAGAACATTAAATAAAAAGAATAGGGTCGTGTTGCCACTATTTATTTTTCATTTTCATAGATTAAGGTTTTCAAAATTAAATTTTTAACAAAATAACTCCATTCCGCCCTGTGCATGTTATTTATTGTAAGAATAAGCTAACTTAGGTACCTAATATCCCTGGCAGCATAAACATACAGTATAATATATTGTTCTATGCATACAGTTTCTATAAAAATAATAATAGTATCAGTCCGAACGTTTTTATCCGTTTTTTTGTACGCATTGTTCACCACGATTCACTACAAAAGAAATACACGTGCGTTTCCCTCCCCCCGGATTCGATCTAACCAATAAAATCTTCCGATTCCCTTCTTTTTCCGGACGATTCAAAGATTTCTTTTGGAGTTTTCTTGTTTTTAGTAGAAATTTCTGCTACTATGTAATGTATTTATATTATTGTGTTGTGCCGAATGATTGTTATCAGTAGATTTATATGTATATGGACTAAGTGTTTTAAATTCATCTTTTCAATATGCCATCTTTACAAAAGGTAAGACACCCACACACATTAATACTAAAATAGCATTTTTTTTATGACATGAATGCTTCAAATCAAAATTTATCCTATAATCAAATCCGCCACTCATTATTTCAAGAAATTACTTCTAAAATAGATCTAAATCCCAATGGGTTACTCTCAATTTCAAATATCCCCAACATTTTGAGAAATATATACCTCTAAAGTTAAAGTTTTATTTAAAATCCTTCTAATTTTCAATTTCTTTGGAAATAGAGTATTAACTAATACTTATAAAGCTAGAACAGTCCCCAATAAATAAAATATATTGTGCAAGGTCTATCTGGATAAAATTTATAGGCTTATATATCACAATGTGTAGAAATAAAAGGGTTCATATGAAAAATAATACAGTAGAAATATATTTCTATACTGCAGTCAACAACCGTAATTGTTTCTATATAGTGTGGATCGGCCAACACAAATCATAGCGGTTTTTTTTCAACAATATCACGGTCCAAATAATTCTATTAAAAATACACTAGCCAACTATACATAACATATGAGATTTTCTGTAATGGATGATTAAAAAAATGTACAAAGAAAACGAAAAATATTTACCAGCATTTGCCTTCAAATCAATAATTAAATCATAGGGGATGAAAAAGAAGCAAGGGGTTGTAACGATTGGAAATTTATTTCAGATTTACAGCCCCCATCAACAAAATGATTGTCCAAATCATGGATACGCCGACATCCTTCAAAAGCACTCGATAAATTCTTTGTTAGAAAAACCAAACGTTTTAACAGAAGCCAAAGGTAAGTAAAAGACAAGACGTCAAAAGTTCAACAAAAACTAATTTTTTTCTTTAAATTAAAAAATGTAGTACTCCACTGTTAATGACCCCTTTATTAACTGGGTTATCTTAACAATAATTTTTTAATACCTGTATCATTTCAACCGAATCGTGCCATCTTCTTCAACTAGAATTTCTAAATATCTCCAATTGATTAACAATTTGCGTAATTACTGTTGTTATTTTTATGAAGTAATGTTGATTATCGGTATTTTTTTAAGTAATCCGTTGTTACATTATTATTATTATGCTTTCACGAAAATTAACGCTTTAAAAAATTACCAAGTAGGTACTTTCATATAAAATAATTTTTCTTTCCTAATTTTCCGTTACATCCTGTATATATATCAAATATACATTATTTATTTCAAACTAGGACATCCTGTATATCGAATACGTATAAAATTCCATTTCTACTGAACAATGTATAAAAAGTTCACCTACATGTTTTTTTTGATCATAGAAATATCAACAATAAGTTAAAAACTAAGTTGGCTTCTGCTTTTTACTACGATACCTACCTGTCAAAGATATTCTAACAAGCGGTGTAAGAATTACCGATCATTATTGTTCTTATCGATTGGAATTGAATGTGCAAAGCAGTTTTGACTCAACTTTTTAAACGTTTAACCCGGAGTTTTAAGAAGTTTTAATTAATAATTGTTTTCATATGGCAGGCGATACGATGTCTTCTATTTCGGATTTATTGGGACTGAATTCTCCGAGAGGTTTATTGAATTTCGGTAACAATAATTCTAATGAAATATGTTCCTGTACACCAACGAATACTTCACCTAGTTTTTCGGTGAGTATAAAAAATAATTATTTTGTAACAATGTAATTCTTATTGTATAAAATCTAACAAAGAAAACATATTTAGAATACTTTAAAATGTCAGTCAAATAATTTTTATTCCGTTGTTGAATTTTCGCGAGTGTCGTGTGTTACATTCTGTTGCCAACATAAATGACATAACTCAAAGCATTTCGGATTAATTTCCCTATTTCAAATTTTATTTATCTTGATTCTGTTCAAGTTTCGCCCATATTTACTAAACATATTAGGACTTTTGCCAAATATAGAAGCTCAGTTTTTGTGACATTAATATAATCGTTTAAAGAAATTTACTGTGCATTTTAGTTCGATATTGTACCAAATTAGATTGAAACTAAATAAAAAAATCTACGCAGCAACAAAATTCTAGAATCAGCTGATCGAACGAAATCATTTTTATATTTTAATTAATTATCAAAACTTCATATACACGTCAGACATTTTTGTTGAGACAGACTATCCCCTATACTTGGGGCATGGTGACGTCACTTATAGAATTATTCAAAGCCCAATTTACTGCAATACCTACATATTTTGACTCTTTTTTCTTATTCAACAGGTTATTAGCATGCATGGTAATAAATTTTAACACACTATTCTTACCTTATTATAATTTCTTTGAAGATATGTTGTTGGGCGTCACTATAGGTACAGTTTCAGTTGCATTTTTTGCATTTATGTACTTATAGATAACACATCGGTCAATAAAAATCTTTAAAATTGGTATACCGACACCAAATGTTCACCGTTGTATCATTTTTAATAGCATAAATCTCACTAATTAATATTATTTCACAATTTATCACACACGAATAAAAGGTATGACCACGGAAACGCCATTTTGCCGTACTACTGGATAGAGCACATTCATTTGTTTTCACTGCGGTAGTAAAGTGAATACAATTTGAGGTTATGTTATGTCTAGTCCCCCTGTACAGCAGGTGTCAAAATAAAACTTTTAATGTATTATACATTTTTGGAACAATCAAAAAATAATTATTTACAGCTGGACTTGGACGATTCGAAATTTTCATCAAGCCCAATGAATTATGCAGCTGTAATATCGACTCCAAAAACTTATCAAAGAAATTTGTCGTTGGGAAGTGCTGGTACTTCTCCTTGTACGCCACCTGCTAATTTTATAGCTGCTAGAAGCTTAAGAAGCGCTTCATTGAGGTAAATAAGATCGTATTTTTATATAAATAAATATTTCTACTATCTATAAATCGTCTTTAGCGACAGTTGTGGCAGCAACAGCCCTAATGTATTGGAACATTTGAACTACTCTAGGAGTAATTCGCCGGAATCTGATTTAAGCGGAATTTCTAGTCCTGATGCTGCTTTTAACGAACTATTCGTAAGTATATTACAAGATAATAACTGCTTTATGTGTATTTCCATTAATTATGATCTATATTTAAGAAATTGAAGGTTAGTTTAACTTATATTATGATAATCAGCTGGATTTCAATATTAGCATTAGTGGTAGGGGAATTTGTACTGTGGCGACCTCTATTAACGAAGTACCAAAGTTTCTAACTAACTAATTATAGATTTCTTGTTATATTTATATATTTTTTTTTACTGTAGAATTCTTTAAATATAAACGAAAATATATCGAGAAACTTATTTTGCAATGGATCAAACGATTTGGACATCACGAATCTTCAGCAACTTCAAGCCATTCAAACTCTTAAATATTTACAACAGCCAAACAGCTCGACGTTACTCAACTCCTTGTTACCACCCGCCTGTTCACATAATAATATGCAGGTGAGTTTTATTGTAATAAAAAATCAAATGGTGATAAATCCGGTTAACATTGAGGCCACTTAGAGGGTAGATAGTACTTTTTGAACGGAAAAATTTATAAAATAGTATTTTTTACAGCAAATAATGGATAAATGGAATAGCAGTACTTCTCCATTGTTGAATTTTATCCCTGAAAATATGCAGCTTGATAGAGCGGCACGTTTTCATCGATCTGCGGCATGTAAGATAAAAAAATTCGGTGTTTTGTGAAATTTTTCACTTATTGTTGTTTTTTTCTAGCTTTATACGACGCTACGTGTACTTGGAGCGGGGTTTTGCCGCCCCGTTCGAACGTTAAACCGATCGGTTATTCGAGCAAAGTATTTTTGGGGGGCGTACCGTGGGACATAACCGAACAAATGTTGATCCAAACGTTCAAACCGTTCGGACCGATTCGCGTGGAATGGCCGGGTAAGGATAAGGCGGCTTCGCAGCCGAAAGGATACGTTTACATCATTTTCGAGTCGGAGAAGAACGTTAAGACTTTGTTGCAGACGTGCACCAATGACTACGCCAACGGTGGAAATTGGTATTACACCATCAGCTCTAAAAGGATGAAGGCAAAAGAGGTTAGTTTGATTGATACGATTTTTTTTTTGAAATATTTTCTTTTATGTTGTTTGAATTTTGTTTTATGTTAGATTTTGTATTAAATACTGATTCAAAAATGTTAGAATGTGTTGGAAAATGCTAAAATTTCATTGAGACTTTTAAAAATTGATTTAAATTGGTTGAAAACGTTGAGAAATGGGTTGAAAGGATTGAAAATCGGCGAAAAATTGGTTCAAAGTATTGAAAAGTGTTAAAATGTGTTGAAAACGTTAAAATTTCATTGAAAGATGTTAAACTTACTTTTAAAATTAATTTAAATTGGTTGAAAAATGATTTAAATGGGTTGAAAAATGATTTAAATGGGTTGAAAACGTTGAAAAATGGGTTCAAAGTATTGAAAATTGGTTCAAAGGATTGAAATTTTATTGAAAGATGTTGAACTAACTTTTAAAGTTGAATTAAATTGGTTGAAAAATGATTTAAATGGGCTGAAAATGTTGAAAAATGATTTAAATGGGCTGAAAATGTTGAAAAATGATTTAAATGGGTTCAAAGTATTGAGAATTGGTTGAAAGGATAGAGAAAATTGGTTGAAAGGATTGAAAAGCGTTAAAATTTTATTGAAAGATGTTGAACTAACTTTTAAAATTAATTTAAACGGGTTGAAAAATGATTTAAATGGGTTGAAAAATGATTTAAATGGGTTGAAAACGTTGAGAAATGGGTTCAAAGTATTGAAAATTGGTTGAAAGGATTGAAAAACGTTAAAATTTTATTGAAAGATGTTGAACTAACTTTTAAAATTGATTTAAATTGGTTGAAAAATGATTTAAATTGGTTGAAAATTGATTTAAATTGGTTGAAAACGTTGAGAAATGGGTTCAAAGGATTGAAAACGGCGAAAAATTGGTTTCAAAGTATTGAAAAATGTTAAAATGTGTTGAAAAACGTTAAAATTTCATTGAAAGATGTTGAACTTACTTTTAAAGTTGATTTAAATTGGTTGAAAATTGATTTAAATTGGTTGAAAACGTTGAGAAATGGGTTGAAAGGATTGAAAACGGCGAAAAATTGGTTTCAAAGTATTGAAAAATGTTAAAATGTGTTGAAAAACGTTAAAATTTCATTGAAAGATGTTGAACTAACTTTTAAAATTAATTTAAATTGGTTGAAAAATGATTTAAATGGGTTGAAAAATGATTTAAATGGGTTGAAAACGTTGAGAAATGGGTTCAAAGTATTGAAAATTGGTTGAAAGGATTGAAAAACGTTAAAATTTCATTGAAAGATGTTGAACTAACTTTTAAAGTTGATTTAAATTGGTTGAAAACGTTGAAAAATGGGTTGAAAGGATTGAAAAACGGCGAAAAGTTGGTTTCAAATATTGAAAAATGTTAAAATGTGTTGAAAAACGTTAAAATTTCATTGAAAGATGTTAAACTAACTTTTAAAGTTGATTTAAATTGGTTGAAAAATGATTTAAATGGGTTGAAAATGTTGAAAAATTATTCAAATGGGTTCAAAGTATTGGAAATTGGTTGAAAGGATAGAGAAAATTGGTTGAAAGGATTGAAAAACGTTGAAATTTTATTGAAAGATGTTGAACTAACTTTTAAAATTAATTTAAATTGGTTGATAAATTATTTAAATGGGTTAAAAATATTGAAAAATGAATTAAATGGGTTGAAAACGTTGAGAAATGGGTTCATAGTATTGAAAATTGGTTGAAAGGATTGAAAAACGTTAAAATTTCATTGAAAGATGTTGAACTAACTTTTAAAGTTGATTTAAATTGGTTGAAAAATGATTTAAATGGGTTGAAAATGTTGAAAAATGATTCAAATGGGTTCAAAGTATTGGAAATTGGTTGAAAGGATAGAGAAAATTGGTTGAAAGGATTGAAAAACGTTGAAATTTTATTGAAAGATGTTGAACTAACTTTTAAAGTTGATTTAAATTGGTTGATAAATTATTTAAATGGGTTGAAAATGTTGAAAAATGATTCAAATGGGTTCAAAGTATTGGAAATTGGTTGAAAGGATAGAGAAAATTGGTTGAAAGGATTGAAAAACGTTGAAATTTTATTGAAAGATGTTGAACTAACTTTTAAAATTAATTTAAATTGGTTGATAAATTATTTAAATGGGTTAAAAATATTGAAAAATGAATTAAATGGGTTGAAAACGTTGAGAAATGGGTACAAAGTATTGAAAATTGGTTCAAAGTATTGAAAAACATTAAAATTTTATTGAAAGATGTTGAACTAACTTTTAAAATTAATTTAAATTGGTTCAAAAATGATTTAAATGGGTTGAAAAATGATTTAAATGATTAAACGTTGAGAAATGGGTTCAAAGTATTGAAAATTGGTTGAAAGGATTGGAAAACATTAAACTTCCATTGAAAGATGTTGAAAAAACTTTTAAAATTGGTTTAAATTCGTTGAAAGAGTTGAGAAATGGGTTGAAAACGTTGAGAAATGGGTTCAAAAGGTTGAAAAACGTTGAAATTGGGTTGATAAGATTGGAAAACCTTGGAATTTTATTGAAGGAGGTTGAAAATTTTTGGAAATTGGTTAAAAACTTCGAGAAAAAAGTTCAAAGTGTTGAAAAACGTTAAAACTTAATTGAAATGGGCTGGAAAATTCGAGAAATGGGTTCAAAGTGTTGAAAATTGATTGAAATGGGCAGGAAACTTCAAGAAAATGGTTTAAAGTATTGAAAAACGTTAAAAATTGGTTGATTGGATTGGAAAACGTCGAAATTTTGCTTAGAGAGGTTGAAAAATGATTGAAATGAGCTGAAAACTTCGAGAAATTGGTTTAAAGGCATGAAAAACATAGTGAAATTGATTCAAAGGCTTGAAAATTGATGAAAGTTGATTAAAATGGATTGAACAAGATAAGCACCGAGTGAAAATTCATTTTTCTGGACTGGAAACGTCGAGAATTGTTTGAAATGTAATGAAAAACGTCGATCGAAAGTCGATTACAAAATTTGTCTAGTTGAAAAAATAGTTATTCATGTACCAAGTACGAAAGGTCGACGAAAAAAAAATGTTTCAACGTAAATATTCGAATAGAAAACGGTCAATATTGAATATGATTAAATTCCAGGTACAAGTGATCCCATGGATTATCAACGATTCAAATTACACGAAATCGACATCGCAAAAATTGGATCCCAGCAAAACGGTTTTCGTTGGCGCCTTGCACGGTATGCTGAACGCCGAAGGTTTGGCCAAAATTATGAACGATCTTTTCGACGGGGTCGTTTATGCTGGTAAGGAAAAAAATCTCGTCCATTTCAATATCTACTTTATCGATTCTCCCCCTTATTCTATTCAGGTATCGATACGGACAAATACAAATACCCCATTGGATCCGGTCGTGTCACTTTCAACAATCAAATATCGTACACGAAAGCCGTCGCAGCAGCCTTCATCGAAATTAAAACCGCCAAGTTCACCAAAAAGGTGAGTAACTGAATATTTTTAAATTTGCGCCCTCTTTAAATTAATTTCAACTACTGCACTGGAATTTTTTATCAATTTCTTGCAAAATTTGTTTAATATTTTAAGGAATTTTTATATTTTCTTGGGGGTTGTTTTAATAGTATATATAGGGTGTCCCATTTAAGATTTTTTTCTAAAAATATATTTTTTTTTATCCATTATTGGTCAAATTAATTCGTCTTATAGTTTGGCAAGTTTATCTGAACCTACGGGGCATCGCTAAGAGGCGAGGAAACTTAGCGCATATCTGTCATAAACGTACCAATGGCGTACTGTAAATATTTTATAAAGTAAAACTGAAAATACAATACAAAGGTCACTGATAATAGCAACGCCACTGGATAAATCAATATCAGTCAACTGACAAAGTGAGAGGGAAGAACACGCGCATGCGCTTGCCAATAAGAAGTCAGCTGTCAATAAAAATAACCAATTATGTAATTCGGAGGGTGTGGTTATTATGGTTGTCGCACAACGTTGTCAGATCTTAAAAAAGTTCATAACAAATTTGGAAAAGTGTTTATATATTGAAAAAATAATGTTAATAAACAAAATCCAAGTAATCAAGCACATTAAAGAGTTAACGTTTAATTATATTGTTAGTATTGTTGATAATAAAAAGTCTATTTTCTTATTATTATCAATACATACTTAGTACTCTACTTTTCCACAGAAAACGTGGCAATATCGAATGTTTTCGACTGCATTCCTTTCACAGGTTTAGATAAACTTGCCAAGCTTTATGTAGTGATAATAATAAGAAAATGGACTTTTTATTATCAACAATATTAACAATATAATTAAACGTTAACTCTTTAATGTGCTTGATTACTTGGATTTTGTCTATTAACATTATTTTTTCAATATATAAACACTTTTTCCAAATTTCTTATGAACTTTTTCAAGCTCTGGCAACGTTGTGCGACAACCATAATAACCACACCCTCCGAATTACATAATTGGTTATTTTTATTGACAGCTGACTTCTTATTGGCAAGCGCATGTGTGTGTTCTCCCCTCTCACTTCGTCAGTCGACTAGATTTATCCAGTGGCGTTGGTATTGTCAGTGACCTTTGTTTTTTCAGTCATTTCAGTCATTTGTTTCCTCGCCTCTTAGCGATGCCCCGTAGGTTCAGATAAACTTGCCAAACTATACTTAGTACTTTACTTTTTCATAGTTAAACGTGGCAACATCGAATGTTTTCGACTGCATTCCTTTCACAGGTTCAGATAAACTTGCCAAGCTATACTTTTCTTCATATTTTGGCGCATCTTTTTCTACAGAGTGTTTTTTTTTTCAATTTACTTCAAGGTTCAAGTGGATCCTTACCTGGAAGATTCTCTATGTTCGATCTGTCAAGTCCAGCAAGGTCCTTACTTTTGTCGCGACATGAATTGCTTCCGATATTTTTGCCGTACGTGTTGGCAATGGCAGCACAACAGCGATTTACGTCATCACAAACCGTTGATGAGAAATTCGAAGAATAATCAAGTAGTCGGACTGGGCACTTCGCCGACAGCTGGAGCTGGTGGTGGTGGCGCATCGCCGACTACTTCGGCAGCTGCTTGCGCTTCAGCAGCCGCAAATCTTTTTGCCATACAAAAAGTCTAGATTTTCTTATTTCTAGATTTTGAAGATAGAAAATGTTTTCGGTGTGTATAAATAATATTAATGTTTACGCTAAACTTAGCGTATATTACCCACTCTTTGATATTCTATTTCTTGTTGTTTAATAATTTAGGTTAAGATGAGTTTATTTTAAGAAAACGCGATCCGTTCTAATTCTTCTCTTCCACCCCTCGTAGGTGGAAAAAAAAGTAACGTCGTTGACTCCGTTATTATTATTATTAATCTTATTATTATTATTATTCTTATTGTATCTTCTGACTAATTCTAATAAAGTGTGATGCGAAATTTTTGAAAAGTGGTGACGTAGTTTCGAGTTTAACTTACGGGGGGAGTACGAAATGACGATTGGAAATAAGCGGCGTAAGTGGAAAAAGTTTGGAAAAAAATTCAAAGAATCGAGAAAAGTATACCTGCTGGGAGATATATAGGAGAATAGGAAATAGAATTTTTTCATTTTAATCTACGGGGGGAGTCGAAATTTTGAAACTAAATTAATTATACAGTGTGATTGGAAAGAAAATCGTTTGGTATTTTTTATTTACCGAAAAAGAAGAAGTTGGGATGGAAAAAATCTTGATTACCTCGTATGTAGTTATACCTAGTGATCCGAAAAGTTTTGTATGAAAAAACTTGACAAATATTTTGCTCCTCCTTTTCTCTACAATTTTATCGACCTCCTTCTCTGTCTTAAGTCATCGAAAAATGTTGTTTTCGTATAGAGGGAGCCAAAAATCTTACCAATATTTTGCCCCCACCCCTTCTCTACACTTTTATCGACCTCCAACTTTGTCGTCATTAAAAAATGTTGTTTTCGTAAAAAATCTTGACCAATATTTTGCCCCCCCTTTTTCTCTACAATTTTATCCACCTCCACCTTTGTCAAGTCATTAAAAAATGTTGTTTTCGTAAAAAATCTTGACCAATATTTTGTCCCCCCCCCCTTTCTCTACACTTTTATCGACCTCCAACTTTGTCGTCATTAAAAAATGTTGTTTTTGTAAAAAATCTTGACCAATATTTTGCCCCCCCTTTTTCTCTACAATTTTATCCACCTCCATCTTTGTCAAGTCATTAAAAAATGTTGTTTTCGTAAAAAATCTTGACCAATATTTTGTCCCCCCCCCTTTCTCTACACTTTTATCGACCTCCAACTTTGTCGTCATTAAAAAATGTTGTTTTTGTAAAAAATCTTGACCAATATTTTGCCCCCCCTTTTTCTCTACAATTTTATCCACCTCCATCTTTGTCAAGTCATTAAAAAATGTTGTTTTTGTAAAAAATCTTGACCAATATTTTGCCCCCCCTTTTCTCTACAATTTTATCCACCTCCATCTTAGTCAAGTCATTAAAAAATGTTGTTTTCGTAAAAAATCTTGACCAATATTTTGCCCCCCCTTTTTCTCTACAATTTTATCCACCTCCATCTTTGTCAAGTCATTAAAAAATGTTGTTTTCGTAAAAAATCTTGACCAATATTTTGCCCCCCCTTTTCTCTACAATTTCATCGACCTCCAACTTTGCGCACTGACCCGAATCAACTCGATTTTTTGGAATTTTTTACTAGAAAAAAAATTTCGTACTCCTCCGATCGGTTTTATTTAAATTTTCGTTGAAAATACGTCACTCGAAGGGATTTTTATTGATTAATTAGAATTAGTCGGAGGATTTGTGTGTCATACAAAAAAACACACCCAAAAATTTGCGGGAAAGCAAAAAAAAATTTTACAAGAGTATAAATATGCTTCTTAAAGGATACAGGATAATAAGGACAATAAGTCTTCCTTATTGGAGGACGATTCAAAGGACTAGGAAGTTAGGTTAGGTTCCATTTTTTTCGTCTTCCCAATTTGGAACTCTAACCATGTTCAATTTCTTCCTTAATGTCGTCCTTCGTCTTCAATTCGCAATATAATTTATTATCCTTTTTCACTGATATGTTGAATTTACAGCTATTTCCCATTGTTCGTCTATTTTTATTATCCTTTCTTCCATTTTTGTCATCCTTCCTTCCATTTTTGTCATCCTTCCTTCCATTTTAGTCATTCTCCGTCCTTTTCATTCGGCAAATCCCATTTCTTCATTTTCTTTTCGCCCCTCGTATTTTGTTCATCTATTTTTATTATCCTTTCTTCCATTTTTGTCATCCTTCCTTCCATTTTTGTTATCCTTTCTTCCATTTTTGTCATCCTTCGTCCTTTTCTTTCAGCAAATCCCATTTCTTTATTTTCTTTTCGCCCCTCGTATTTTGTTCATCTATTTTCATTATCCTTTCTTCCATTTTTTTGATCCTTTCTCCCATTTTTTTGATCCTTTCTTCCATTTTTGTCATCCTTCCTTCCATTTTTGTCATCCATGGTCCTTTTCTTTCGGCAAATCCCATTTCTTTATTTCCTTTTCGCCCCTCGTATTTATTTCGTCTATTTTAATTATCCTTTCTTCCATTTTTGTCAGCCTTCCTTCCATTTTTGTCATCCATGGTCCTTTTCTTTCGGCAAATCCCATTTCTTTATTTCCTTTTCGCCCCTCGTATTTTTTTCCTTTAGGGCATCCTACCTCGTAATTTTACAATATTTTCAGCTGCAAAATGTTCACGTTCAATTTTCTTCGTCCCCTTTATTTCTTATCATTTTGTAATTCGCAAGTATAAGTTCAATTTCTATTTTTTTTTTCGTCCTTTTTTTATCATCCTTTTGAGGTGACTATTTAAGGATCTTCTTCTAGACGACAAATAAAGGGAAATGTGTTTATTGGTTAGAAGAAAAAAATATGTATACTCTTCGTATTCCCCTCGTATTTCAACGAATAGTTTTAAAATATTGTAACAAGTCCAAAAAAATTGAAAAAAAAAGGATATTTTATAGATTATAAAATGTTTCGACTAAAATACCCTTAACATCGGGACGCCCCACCCTAGTTGGTTGTTCGTCCCAAAAAAAATCAAAATTTTATCGTTTAAATTTGGAAAGAAAAAAGTTTAAAATTCAAAAAAAAAAAATAATTAATATTTTAGGCGTTTTATAAAACATTTGGATTTGTTAGTGTTTAATAACATTTATATATAAATAAGTGTAGTTTTAAGTGTTGATATTTAAACAAAAAGAAAAAAAAAACTTTTAATTGTTAAAAAAAAATTTCGGGTTTCTTAATAGTTTTATAAATTTTAAGATATTTTCCATTTTACAGTTACTAACTGTATTTAAATAAATAAATAAATATATATATATATATTGATGAGACTGGCTCTATCGGTGATAATTCGGCTATGAACAAAGGTCCTTACGATTTTGGTTAACGGTTTTTTTTTAAACGAAAAAAAAACACTTTTCTTATATTTTTGTTGTAAAATATTATGTTAAACAAAAATTGTTACTGTTTCGATAAAGTTTATTAATTAAATGTGATTTTCCAATCACTAAAATATCGATTATTCTTTTATTGCAGTTCGGTGAAGGTGCAGTCTTATTAAGCATGCAGCATGTCCCGTTTTGTTTTAATTTTATTTTTATTTTTTTTTAATTTTATGTTTTCTTTGTTGTGTTGGTAAAATGTTCGACTGTAGACCGCCAAAAACAAAACTAACTCCAAGCGGCTACACTTTCCAACATTTTATCGAAGATGTTTGCAAATAATTATCATACAGTGTGCTCCATCAGTGCACAAATCAATTATGAGCACAAATACACACTTATTGGTTCTCCTGAAATCTTTAACCTCGAATAACTTTGAAAAAAAGCAAAAATATGAAAAAATAATGGTAGTCCTTTTTTTTAGAACGTCAAATTTCCTACAAGAATTTACCTCAATCAATTCGAAGTATTGCTTTGTAAGTGAGTTATAGAATTCCAAATGTTTAACCTCAAAAATTTTTTATTTTCATCATGTCCAACAATATTTTCAGTATATTTTAAGAAAAACAGTCTAATCTATATTAATTTGCAAATATCTTCAATTTAGTTTAATATGAAAATTGTTCTTATTTTATTTTTTTGTTTTTTAACCGATTTTAAAAAAGTTTTAATATTTGGATACTAATTTACCTACTAAAACGGGAATTGGCACAATAATTTTATAAATTCCAGCTACAACTTAAAAAAAATCCAATACAATCACTACTACCCTCTATTCTAAATGGACCCTATACATAAAAAACATACAAGGTTCAACATCTATCTTGAAATTTCAATAATGTTCATAGTTTTCTATAAATTTTCAACCCCTATAGTTAAATTATTGTGCAAATTCTTGTAGGACTAATTTTTAACGAAAAATTTTATGCCATATTTCAAGATACGATTTTAAAAATGCTTTACGTTAATTAATAAAAACAGTTTCAAATTTACAAATCTATAAAGTACCTTTAAATATGACATATGAGTGATATAATATTTAATATGCATAGCTTAACATTAGAACTGATACTTTTAATATTTAATTAATTAATAAAAGCTTTTCCAAGTTCCTCGTACTTTGAAATTTGTTTATCCACCTGATCTTGAATCCAATTCTTTTAAAAATTTAAGAAGAAACGAGTTTTTAACAATTTCCAACGATATATTACAATAAAAACAATTTGGAACAAGTAAAAATAATTTATCACATTTTTTCAAGCTTACTGTTATAATTTTCGTTTGTATAACATTTGGTATATTCCTAAAATTGATGAAAATGTTGCTATAAGTCCAATATGCCATACTTTCAGTTTAGATGACCACAAAAATCCTGGAGGTAAAGTATTTACTGCGTGAATCAAGTCCAAACACAATCTGATTACAGAAAGAACTTCGTTCCTTTGAGTTAGGAGGATTTTTTCAATCGGAAGACTAAAAAAACTATGTAGAGTTTGTTTTAAAGTGTTTAAACATTCAACAAATTTACCTGCCAGAATCTACAACACAATTCTTGTTTCTTTCTAAAATTAAAATATACCGCAACGTTCTAAAATGACAAAAAATAAACACAGATACTAAAGAAATTTAATATTAAAGCCACTTACTTAATAAGAGTCAAATATGTAGATACCACCCAACATACAGAACTGGCAGTATCCCATTTATTATTATCTATTCCAGAAATAAGTTTATGTTGAGCAAACCACGACATTTTTTCAATGGGGTAATACACTTGGTCAATAATATTCGTGAGGATTCCCAATTGTGCCATAAATTTATCAGGTTCCTGGAATATTTTTTAAATTTATACTCAAGATTGAGATAAACTAGACATTTCTTGTAATAATTAAATTAAATCTGATTACTTGGAACAATAATAATTGTTGCATTCCAAACTTGTTTTGGGAAAACTTAATTCTAACCATTCCGCCTACCACAATTTGTGTTGTGAACTTACTTGTTTTCCACAGCCATACTGAAGATTGTATTGGATCATAGGTAAGTCGTCGAGCAATCGAAGAGTAGCTCTAGCTGCAGACATTTGTGAGCTGAATATTAAAAACTTCTTGGATAATTCCTCATTGTTTTGAATACCACCCAAAAATCTAGTGATACTGCTTAAAGTTCTTAAAATCTACAGATAGGTGAATCAATTATTATATTCAACACATTACACTGATTTCATACATTACCTTATCTCTACCTCTATAAGTTTCTAAAAGAGCACAGGTTTCATTTAATATATTAGACCACATGACTCTCGTTGCAAACTTCTATCTATAACATTATTTCTTGGCTTATAGTGAAAGGCAACCAAGTTAAATAATACATGAGGTGATTTGGAATGTAAATAAAACCTTATCCCTACCTCTAATTAACGTATGTTAACCCATTGTATTAAAACAAAATATAAATAATCCTACGAACTTGAACTATGAACTAAGTAGGTCAGGTTGTCTACTGTCTACGAGCCATTTGAACTAATACGATAGATCAAATGTAAATATGACATAATTAATTATTAAATATTTCGTCTGGCTAATTGGTTATTACCAGCATCATCCTAGTAATAGATAGCTGAATTTAATATTCAACAATAATATAGATTATTTAATAAATTGTTTATAAAGCCAAAAAATATACATTCTTAACAGTTATGCAGTCACTCGCAAATAATGTTGGTATGACAGTTCTTGTCTGTCAATGTCAAGATGAACTTTCCTTCCCTTATGTCATAAAAGTGTGGTTACGTACATTTTCATTTAAATCTAATATTAAATGGATAAAATAAATAAAATGTAAATAAAAAACTGTGAATTTCAGAAAAGATATAAAAAAAATTCCACCTCCATACCTAACTAAAATGTTTAAGCTAACAAATGTATTTCAAAGAAGTAGTCGAAATAATGGTTTGGTATCTTTCATGAGACTCAATTTATTATCTTCATCGTCAATACCTCAATTGGAAAAACCAAATACAAGCGAAGTGTTTTCAGAAAATGAAGATTCAATAAAACAACCTAATGTAGCAAACAAACCTGTGAAAACTCAATCACATAGATCAATGGTGGCAGCAGCATTTGCCTCTTTGAACTCCATGGAGATGAGTTCGGGTATTAAAACACCACAGACAGACGGAAAACTTTCGAACGCTAAAGATATTGAAGAACTACTTTCAATATCAGAAGGAACTGGGATATCTAGAAGATATGCATTAAAAGTAAGTACATTGTACAATAAGAATCCAATAAATATCAAGTGTTTCATTTTAGGTTGTATCAATATTATCTGACTGGTCAGCCGCAGGTAAAGTAAATATATCAGATTTTGAAACTGATCCGAGATTCATAAAACTATGTCGAGTCTTGATGAAAACAAATTCATCACAAAAGATAATAAAAAATGGATCACGCAGTGAGGACCTATCAACTGTGCTGAGTATCACAGCTGATGATGAAGCTGCTAAAATGGTGGCTAACATAACTTTGGGACAAATGGTTAAAGTAAGTACCAGACAAAATATTTAAATATTATTTCTACCAGAATCCTTTAAGGTTATGTCAACTTTATCACAAAAGAAAAGAAGGTCCACATTACTCCTACGATCCTTGTCTTACAATATAACAAGAAGCACGGATCAATTAAATTTAAAGCAATGCAGCGATCTACTGTATTCAATGGCTACATTGAATTTTCTCGATGATAATTTACTATCTAGAATTGCTGGCGATGTTGCAGTAGAGCTAGAAAGAAGCATCAAAAAAAGCTCTTTGATAGGATCAATTTTAACTAGTATAGGACTTTTGAAGTACAAAAATCCCGCATTGTTAGATACACTCAGCGAATGGATACTCAACAATCAATCAGTAACTCGTCCTCAGGACATATTTGGTCTTTTGATGACGTTAGCAGTCATAAATTACACACCAAGTAACTCGGAAAAGTTGTTTCAAGTAAGAAAATTCCTTATTTTCGTTTGAACGAGTTTGTGAAGGAAAATTTTTAGGTTCTATTGCCGCAGTTGACAATTTCAGAGGCGGGAAAACCGTTAGTTTGGTTGGATATCGTATGGTCTTTGGTTTTGTTAGAACAAGCTTCTAACGATCAGATTTCCAGCGTATTAAATCAATCTTTTTTGAAACAGTTAGGTACGTTCATTAAATTTCTTTATATCTATTAATAATAATTAATTTTTCTCGTTCAATTAGAACCAATTAACTTATCCACTAAATTGAAATTATTAAATATCGATGGTGCTGCAAAATATCTCTTGAAAAATTACAAAGGTCCAAGGTTACCTTCTGACTCTGACATTAGAGAGATAACATTAGCTCAAGCTAGAGATAAAGCGGAAATGATTACAGCTGTATTAGATACTTTAAAGAATTTGATACAATCGGAAAACCTTGTAAGAACTCGTATAGATAGTGGATGTGGGTTTTATATTGATGCGGAATGTGTATTGGACAAAAAATGCAGTCCACTACCATTCGAAGAAGCTAAAAATAACAAAGATGCAACAAGGTAAGCGATTGATACAACTAATGGTGGTACAGGATTAACTTATTGATTTTTTAGGGTCGCAATTTTAACTTTAGATTACCATGATATGTGTAGAGGTAAAGTGGTACCTACTGGGTTGAACAACTTTGCATGTAAATTACTTGAAAAGGAAGGATACAAAATATTGACGATACCTTTTACGGATTTTAAGCCTAGAGATAAACTAGTGCATCGAGTTCAGTATTTAGAAACAAAACTTAAAGAAATGGTCAAATAGAATTGAATTTATCATGTGAATTTGAAACTTAGTTATTTATATGCTAAAATAAAAGTTATAAAACGTTGTTTGCTAATAAATGTTTTATTATCCTCAAGTAGTTCAATTGCTTACTCGCTAAAAATGGCCTTTTTGAGGTTAGATTGATAAAGCTTAGTTCAGTCACTTAAAATTGCCTATGTAAAGTCAACTTTGATAGTTTCATTTAAAAATGGAAAAAGATTTAAATTTGTCTGTTCATCATCAAATTTATTTCAATAATGTAAATAAATCTGACGATAATAGTAGATAAAATTTATAGTTTGCTAATAAATATTTTATTATCCTCAAGTAGTTCAATTGCTTACTCGCTAAAAATGGTCTTTTTGAGGTTAGATTGATCAAGCTTAGTTTAGTCACTAAAAATTGCCTTTTTAAAGTCAACTTTGAGTTTGACAGTTGTCAGTTTGATTTAAAAATGGAAAAAGATTTAAATTTGTCTGTTCACCATCAAATTTATTTTAATAATGGGAATAAATCTGACGATATTAGTACTCAAAGAAAATGTCTAGCACATTTGTTAAAAGCAGGTTCTCAAACGTGAGTTAAAACCCTGCCATTTAGTAATAAAGTTGAACTATCTTTTACTTTTTCAGCTTAACCGACGAAAATACTTGTTTTTTACTAAATGACAAACTTGATACATATTCAGACAAAGCTCAAGAAACGTTTTATGATGAAAAATTGAAAGAAATTCTTTCAAATTCGAATAACGTGGTTGGAAATAATTTTAAATCAAATCTCTCCACAATCAATCCCAAACAATATATTAAGCATTTACCTTGTACTTCCGAATTTAATTATTGTCCTACATCTGAAAACTTTAGTGAATTAGAACTTGAAGACTTTTTAAAAGCTTTTATAAACAAAAAAGGATCTGTAAACTCACAAACAACTTATAACCGATCTACTACTAAACAAATTTTGTACCCTGAAAGAAAACAAACTAATAATACATCTGAAATACAAATAAAGAAAGAACAAGGTTTTAATAACTGTTTTAAAACGGCCAGAGAAGAATTAGATGTTCAAAATTTACAAAAATATGGAACTGCACCTACTGCCCCACCACCTAAAAGAAAACTTGGTAAACTGGGAAATAGAAGAAACGTTAACAGCAGGTTTATTTCTCCCTTATTATCAAATAGTGAAAGTAATGAAGATATAAAATCACAAGAAATTCCCACAGAGGTAGATGAACGTTTAAAACATATAGAACCAAAAATGATAGAACTTATTATGTCGGAAATAATGGATTCTAACACTACTTTACATTGGAGCGATATAGCTGGATTATCTTTTGCCAAAACCGCTATTCAAGAAGCAGTTGTTTGGCCAATGCTTCGACCAGATATATTTACTGGATTAAGAAAACCCCCGAAAGGAATTTTACTATTCGGCCCTCCTGGCACAGGAAAAACTCTAATAGGAAAATGCGTAGCTTCACAAAGTAAATCGACTTTCTTCAGTATAAGCGCATCGTCTTTAACTTCCAAGTGGGTAGGCGATGGAGAAAAAATGGTGAGAGCTTTATTTACAGTAGCTCGAGTACATCAACCTTCTGTAATATTCATAGATGAAGTCGATTCTCTTCTATCCCAAAGATCTGATTCAGAACATGAAAGTTCTCGTAGAATAAAAACAGAATTTCTCGTACAATTAGATGGAGCAACAACAGATAACGATGAAAGAATTTTGGTAATCGGTGCTACTAACAGACCTCAAGAATTGGATGAAGCTGCGCGTAGAAGATTCGTTAAAAGATTGTACATACCACTGCCAGAATATGAGGCGAGATTGCAGTTGATTCAAAAACTTATTATCAAAGAAAACCACCAGCTGAACGATGGAAATTTTGATATGATTGCTTTACGTTCTGAAGGATATTCAGGGGCTGATATAAAAAATCTCTGTTCTGAAGCGTCACTTGGCCCCATTCGTTCGATTGATATGAGTATGATTGAACATATTAAAGCGAGTGAAGTGAGACCTTTGTTGGTACAAGATTTCGAAAATGCTTTGAATAGGGTCAAGTCCAGCGTGTCTCCTAGTGATTTGGAGCAATATGTTAGTTGGGATAAAGTTTACGGGTCGGGATTTTAGTTGTTCAAATTTTAATTAACTTATTGTTTAATGAAAGTGTTGTTTTAATTATGAAAGGAAGAGGTTGAATTAAAGAGTGTTTTGTGTAATAATTTTTATTAATATTAATTAATAACAAGTATTCTTATAAATAAAAATGTGTATGATACTTGAAAAGACTTGTTTTTATTTGAGGTTAGGTTAGATGAAAAAAGAAAAAGCTGAACTTGGCATGTCACCATTTCATTTCTGTTATTCAGTCACTAGTTCTGTCAAATTTCAGTGAAAAAAGTAATTAGAAGAATAGAGATACAGCTAATTAGTAATGCTACAAAAATCTAATCGAAAATGAACATAAGTGATTAAACGAATATCAACAAAAATAAATATAACTGACATTTGACACAGACACAACTAGTGACTGAATAACAGAAATGAAATGGTGACATGTCAAGAGTTTCTAGAATTATTGGCCACTTATATGTTGAGTATTCAGCTAAAAAGTCATATTAAATTTCAAGATATACGCTTCGGGGGTGTATTCATTATTTTAATAAAGCAATATAGATGTTCACAATGATGAAAAACATGCAAAATCTGATGTTTTAAACAGTAGACCTTAACTGTCATTCTTGTGAGAAAAACCCACTTTTTGTTGGCTACACTGACCTTAGAGAATAACAAATATTCTTATATCAAATATAAATAAAAATGTGTATGATACTTGAAGAGACTTGTTTTTATTTGAATTCGGATAAAAATACAAACAAGTTTATAAACTGCAGAGTTTCAATCAATTTAAATAAGTTAATCCTCATTTAAAAACCAAGGAGGAGTAATTTGAAAAGCTTTATTCACATCACTAAAAGTTAAAAGATTAGTTACTAAATGGCGTGTTCCGAAAAAGTAGTCAACAGTCGTGTTCCAAATCTATTAAATATGCCTTGATTGATGAAAAAATCAGCCACGCATAGTCATAAGTCGACTTCTAGTCTGTCTAGTGAATTATTTTATACCCAAGCAATAATCAGACAGATATTCTGTCACATGTAAAACTTTATCCTGTTTCGTATTCACATTACTCTAATATGGCTGTTTTCAAGTGGCAAATAACTGATTGCCAGTGAATGAAATAAAAAAGAAGAACCAATTGTTTTAAATCTTCGATAGCTTGTAACCTCCATATAGACAGATGCTGTCATGTTCAGTTTAAAAGTTTAAACGAAACTGAGTGAAAATAATAAAATAACGAGAGTGGATGCGATGACAAAATTAAATATCTGTCAGAACTATCAAAAATGGAAATTATCAGCTGATCTCAATGCTAAAAAGTGTTGTGTGAAACTGGGTGGAATCTGACCAATCCATATACATAAAAATAATATTTTTATGTATATGGACCAATCATAGGTCTACAGAATTGCCAACTTAAATTCAAATCACTCCTCCTGGTTTTTAAATGAGGTTATAGGTTAGGTGAAAAAACTGAACTGAAAAAAATTGGAAACTGCAGTTTTTGTCAATAAATTGGTCATTTCAAATGAACTGAGAGTGGAAAAGAAGAGCTGTGATATCTTATAAAAAATACACAGGGTGCACCAGTAAATATAAGTCAAAAAATATCCAGGATAAACGTTAAGACCATTATTGTTTAAAAAAAAATATACAGGATTGCCAAAAAGGTGGAGTATGATAAAATAACAAGTATAAAGTAAGATTTAACACTTTTTTAATATTGTCAAAAATTATTTCCAGTGGTGGCACCTTAGAAGAAAAAAAATAAGATATTCTAGCAGTTTTATTGTTTTTTTCATTTGGCACAATAAATACCAACAAAAGTATTCAATCCCATTCTTCTTCATCCCAATCTGCATTAGTTTCAGTATCAATAACATCAAGAGAAAGTTTATCACTTTTTAAATGTTCATTTTTTTCAACTAAAAAGGCATTTGTATTATTTATAACCGGCTCCATGTCTTGGAAAAAATTAAAATCATTATCATCACTAAAAGCTTGGTTTTTTATGTCCAACTGTAGAATATCCGGTATAATATTTGGTTTTGTTTTATGATCAACAAATTCAATTGCATTGATTTCCAAATCGGGAATTTCAACTTCATTATTCACACTTTGATGAGCCTCGTTTACATCCCAATCTTCCCAATTATCCAAATCCTCATTTACCGAAGGTTCCAATTCTTCTGTAGATGTTTCTCCTTCTTCACCATCTGGTCTTGGTCTTTCAGGTAATTCGCTGTTATTCAAACTACTAATACTAGTTCGATCAGTTTCTTCAATAACCGAGGGTTTAATATTCTTTGATATTCTGCGAATTGAAATTGTTGGGCGACCATCTGTAAATAATTTCGCTCTTTTTCCACCTATAACTGTTGCAGAACCCAATATGGGTACAAGAATAGCCAACGTTTGAAGAGTCAATGATACTAGGTGATCGTCTGTGTCTTTTATCCCAACTAAAAGCTCTGGTAAAATTTTATTTTGAAGTTCCTCTTTACTAAACGTATCGATATACTTTGGAAAGAAAGATAATAAAAACCATCGAATTTCACGATCTCTTACTTTGAAAATTTCTATTAGCTTAGGAGAAAGGTATTTTTTAAACATTTCCATTGAAAATAAATGAGTCGTTTTATCCTGAACTTCTAAAATAAAATTATTTAATAATTGGAAATGTTAATTTAAAATAATTACCTGTCTGGGGAGTTAATAAAAATGGAAGTAAACTAGCTTGAGCTGTTTTATTTAAAAAAACCATTCTTGATAACAACAATCCACTTAGTTGAGATGCCACTATTTCCTCGTCAAACTCAAATAATTGCGAGACTAGTTCTTGAAAAAATTTCGATTTTTCGTTATCACTTTTTAATGGAAGTTCCAAAAGGAAAGAGTGAATTGCGATGAATTGATGGTTGAAAAAATCATGTTCTAATATTGATTTGAAAGTTGGCCTTTTTGAAACGTCTGGATTTAACATATCATTCTTACAAAAATCCAAAAAAGCTGTATAACTATCACCTACAGTAATAAAATCATGATACAAATAAAAAAAATTCAATATTTTCAACATACCTTCACATTTTACTGATTTCAATACATCAGCAGCGAATATTCCAAATGCATATACATCTATACAGTATTTTCTACTTAAATTACTTTGAAACAGTTTATCTTCATTTGGATCCAACGATTTACTATACCTAATACTCCTAGTTTTATTTAAATAATCACAGGTTAAGTCTTTATATTTACAAAGATACTCCATTCCACCCAATTTCCAATTACCCTCTTTTGACAGGTAAATTGAAGATGCGCATACATTATTATGTGATACACCAGCATTCGTATGTAAAAAATCCAAAGCTTTTAATATTGAATGCAGTCCAATAGATATTTGTAAAAAGTTGAGTTTAGAAAGTTCTTGAGATAACGGAGATATTTCTTCCACGGCTAAATGAAATTTGGAATTTCTTTGCCAAGAAGATATATATTTTATAATACAGGGGTGACGATAAATCATCATATGCTGTAAAGAAATATTTTCAAATTATATATTTTGTGTGAAAAAAACATTTTACCTTTGCATTTTTTTCTAGGGGAGTTTGAGAAGTCCATAAAATACCATTTACAAACAGTTCGCCGATAAAAACTGTTAAATACGAAGCATGTTCACCATCATAAATAGCAGCTGAATGCTGCGTCCAAAAGTCACATACTTCTATAGCCTTTTCAACCAAGTCAATATCAGGTATATTTGATTGATCATTGCCCATTTTATTATTTATGTATTTAGCGTTAATAAAAATATTAATTCAATATTTTTCATTATTTATTTTGACGTGACATTCTAATGAACTAACATCTGACACTAGTACTCTTCTTCTTTTTTAAATAGTACTTGTTTTCTCATCCAGTATTCTATAAAACGTTTTCCTGGCCGAAGAAGAAGACGAAGAAGACCTGTCCGAGGATGACAACAGATATGCTAATAACATAACCTTGAAATCGACCTGTTATGACATTGATTATTTACAATAAATTATAATTTTCATTTTTATAATTTACGATGTCTTCGTTATACCATAATGCTATGTCTGCGTTAGATAAAGTAGTTCCAGCAAAACTACAGCCTTTATGGACACACCCTGCTGGTAATTATTTGAAATAAAACATATATTTAATAATATCCTTAAATTTTTTAACTAGGACCTAAAACGGTATTTTTTTGGGCCCCACTTTTTAAATGGGTAAGTTTTATTATATAGTTTAGGTATTGTTTCTATTAAATATGACTATAGTATTATGAAGCATAGGATAATAGTTTTTAACATACATCATTTTTAAGATATAAATTAATTTTAGGGTTTGGTATTAGCTGGAATAGCAGATTTACAAAGACCCGCTGATAGCATCAGTCCATCTCAATGTGGCGCTTTGCTTGCCACTGGGCTTATATGGTCAAGATATTCATTAGTGATTATACCCAAGAACTACTCCTTATTTAGTGTTAATCTGTTTGTAGCTCTAACCCAAGGTTATCAAATGTATAGAGCAGTTAGGTAAGATTAAGTATTTTATATTCAACTTAAGATTATGTTTAATTATTAATTTCAATTTTGTAGCTATCAACGACAGATTAAAAATAAAGGATCATCAGAAAATTGAAGAAAAGTTTATATATATATTTATATCCATAATATGTAAATAAGTTTTGTTTGTTGTTATGTTTAAATGTTACAAAAACAATTTTAATTTCATTTCCTTTAGTAATAGGTATCTTTATGCGCTAAAATTACTCATTTTGAATTTTACAACTGTCTTTTTTAAATTATTAGTTAAGTACTCTAAACTTGTCATTGTGCTTCCGGAGATGCGATATTATACACAATGAGAAATATTTAGAGGATGTGGTTATATGATAAATATGTGAAAAGATATCGTTTTATGATTTTGTTATGGTTGATTTTCATTTACGATGGGTGATTGTAATGTGTTTTCACTGAAACATCAAGAACTGGCGTCTTTTTTACAAAAGGTAAAAATTGTTTCATTTTAAGAATCTAGTTTATATATATACAATATTTTTTTCCGGTAAAATGATTCATCTGACTTTTGGTAGATATTTGTTTATTTATGTGTACAGTTTAAATAAAATAGTATTACTAGTTTTATTACAGTATACAGGCTGTCCATGAAAAATTTCAAAATCTATATATATAGAATTGGTTTTTGAATAATTTTATTTAGAAATGCTTCCTAATGATGATAGAGTTTATTAAAGATGGCGTTGTAATAGTATCTGTGACGGATATCCATATCCACACTCGTAGTCATAATTTTTTTGTGCACAATCCAATGAATAATTCAAGCAGCCATCCAGAAAAAGACCCAAAAGTTAACATAAAGGAACATTTATTATTAAATACATATCAACAACTTAATTATATAGTATTATTTAATATCCATTTGATGATAAGGCTTTTACCAGGGCCATAAAATAGTTATTTATGCAACAAGTGCAAAAAGTGAGTGTTTTTTGCACGCGACGTGAAATTGTCCAACGAGGTCTTTAGGCAGAGTTGGACAACACGTTGAGTGCAAAAAACACGTTTTGCAAGAGTTGCATACAATATTTTTTGTACATTCATGCAAAAACTGGAAAATTAGAATATAATATGTTGGGAGCCTAACCTATAATCAAACTCAAACCGCTCTTCTTCTTTTTTGTATCTTTATGGCCTCCACCAGCCACCTTGTCAGTACTCAATCATAGCTGGTTTTCGCTTTGACCATTTAAATTTTAAATAATTAAAGATTTTTGCAATACTTGTAACTCGTTGAGACTAAGTAGTGAGATATTCATATATTATTGTTGTATTAAAGCAGGATCAGACACTTGCTCTGGATTTTTATGTCATTTAAATGTTTGTGTTTGTCATAAATCATCACAAAACTGACACAAGAATGACAGATGAGTGCAACAAAAATTTACCACTTTTTCCATTAAATGTGGTGCACAAAAGTGTTGTTTTTTGCATGAATGTAGAAAAAATTATTTAAAAAAATGTTCCTTTTTATGAAAAAATTATAGCAGAATTCTAATATATTTATTGATTTTTCTACATGCATGCAAAAAACAACAATTTACTTTCTGCACGCTAGTAGAAAAAAATATTCAAATTAAATTAATAGTATGGGCGCTTGTCCACTGTTAAGCAGTTTTGTGGAGTCTGTAATTAAAAATTTACAATTTATTTGTTCAGATTATTAATATATCTACATATTATATCCTGATTTCAATTATTTATGATTTTCTTAAAATCTTTAGGTATATTATATCGACCGTGACAAATTAAGTACATTTTTTTTATAGACAGGTCAGTACGACGCACTCAAGGTCGTTCGAAAATACGAATTTGATGGAGAAAAATTATCGGTAAGTACAATAATTACATTGGAATAATTGACATCATGATATAGTTTTTTCCATTAGCTGAGAAACTGACTTTATACTTTATCCAATGTCAGTTTGAGGACCATAAAATAAAGCAATGTTGTCAGATATATTTTCTGAAATTGTTGGGCTCACTATACATATGTTTCCCATTACTTTAGTATACTGTTAGCTCGTGATGTTATTAGAAAGCCAGTTTGGAAATATTAAATAAAAAATACATAATATAAATTTATTTGTAAGCATTAAAAAGTCGCTCGAAATTGTTATAAGAAGAAAAATTAATTAGAACAACTTCATGTATACCCGCTATATTTAAGAAAATTTTGACTATATGGCAACGCAGCTGCAGGTGGCCAATATCGCCAATCATCGAGTAAAATATTGCTTATAATATCGAAGAGTTCGGTTCACTTTTAAGGCGGTCCACTATAACATAAAAAAAATTTATGGGATAGGGTGGATGCATTCTTCAAACCCTTTTAAACGATTTGTTTACTCTCATAGGCGTGCGCCAATTCTGTTTGTATATTTATATGTATATTTAAAATAATATAGTAGTATCCATTTCTTGGTTTAGTGAGTTTAATGAATTAATAATATAATATTTATTGAGTGAATTGATATCAATATAATATGTATTTGTTCGTAAACGTTAGGGTAAGTTTTGTGAATATAATTCATTTGTAATTAATTAGAATGGCATTTTGGAGACCATTTGAAACGACAGTCTAAGATGATGGCCGGGAATCTAATAATTTGGCGCCACCAGCAAATGACTTAGCACTTACTGAATTGACGAAAATCGGGCTTACAAGGATTTATAATGTAATTAAACTAGGCACTGTTACGGATCATTCTTTAAAGCGAAAACGAACAGAAACATTATTTCACAATATTCGAATTTATAAAAAAAATTAATGCACGCCATTGGGCGGCTCTTTTTTCAATGGGTTTAATAATATGGGTCATCAAATTAACAATAGAAAGACTTTTTACCCGAAATGGCTTAATGACATGCAATAAAGCCATAAAAGTGTTATCCGTGACAGGGTCGTATAATAAATTACCAACTAAAAACGGAGTATAATATACCTGTACTGATGAGGCACAAATACGCCGAAACCAATCAACAAGTTATGTTATTATTATTATTATTATTTTTATTGCTTCTGAAACAATGTTACAGCAAAGAACAATATAATTCTATATATTATATATATAAAAAAAATATTTAAAAGCGTAAAGGTTAAGAGAGTCTTAAATACTACACACAAAACATTATTCATTTAAGACAAATTGGCGTAATTTCAATAAAGTTATGCAATCCCTTCCTTATACAAACCAGAATAATTTGTGTTAAATATCTTGTAGATATACCAACCCTGTTTGACTTTGAAGTGTAATTCAATATCCGTCGGGGCCTATATCCCGAGAAGTAGTTGTTGCTTCCTAGTTGAACGGTCATCGTTTTTGAAAAATATGTTTTTAATGCCCCGATAAGGCAGTAGTCGATGGAACGTACTGTCTAAGAATTCTAATACGTTCAATATCCACTTCTAATGACTTCTTTTTCAAAATAATCTCCCTTTCCAAACAATTTCTAGTCTGAATCAACCTCAATTCGGAATGTTCGGCTTGTTTCAACTCTGCACGCAGAACGGAAGTAGCTTCTTCTACAGATTTAACTTCCTCGACTAATCCTTGGTGAACGTCGTCTCTACAATTTTCAACTCTCGGTCTTACCAATCTGTTATCCAAACGAGTTTGCGCTACCTTCATTGGTAAATCCATTTTTCCAATACCGGATTTCAAAGAATCTTTCAAAATTTCCACGTCTACTACTTGCCTTAAAACAACCCTAAGCTCGTTCTCCAACTTCCTGGTAACAATTTGAGTACACCCTATTCTGCGGGTTAGAGCATCTTCAATTTTATCACTTTGACATCTTAAATCTCTAGCTGCGTTTATTAATATAGAATTTAAAGTACCTCTTAACGCACCCGATCTTTGCCTAGTAGATTCTGCTTCTAAAAGGGTTTCTTTGGTGAAATTTTCCCAAAATTCCGGCGTACTTTGATCGCGGGGGTAATAAACAGAACCAGATTTAAACATTGGAAGTCTAGATTTGTTTCTGAGTTCCATATTAATAGTATCTATAACATGAGCTTCTTTTTTATCCGACCAATCGTATTCGAGTCGTTGTTTAGCGTTTTTATTTTCCTCCAATTGCTTTTCAACGTTTTTTAGTGTATCTGAAAAAATACTTCTTATTTGCGAGCATAAAGCTGCTTCTTTTATAATTTCTTCTTCTACTTCGTCTCTCACTAGTTCTACATCCATGCGACTGGTTCTTCTTTCCAAGCATTCGCTCGATATTAGCTCGGGTATGGTTAGAATCTTACTAGCTTCTTTTAATCTTCTTCTTTCTTCTTCTATGAAATTAATTTCTTCTGTCATCGCAGTTACGGCTCGTTCTAATTCGGATTTCCACCGATGTATCTCGAGTTCTTTTTGATTTAATCTTTTCGTGTTGTCTTCTTGGGATTTGTCAACGTACGCGAAGGCTTGTTGAAGACGTTGTCTTCCGTTCCAATCTGTTAAACTAGCATGTTCTTTCTCTTTATTTACCATATCTAATAATTCTTTGTTGTGGTATTTCCAATCAACTTCACTGTATCTATGTATAGAGTATTTATCAACGATGGGTCTGATACCGGTAAGGCCTGATAAAGGTCCCCAATTAACTCTACCAGTAGCCCACGGTCCTATTGGTCCCATATGTAATTCTGGTGGAGGCGGTAAAGAATCTCGTGGTTGAGGTAGATAACCAGGCAACTCTTCTTTTGGCACTGGTCTTGAGTCGTTTGGAACTTTTGCTGCTGGTTCCTCGACTGCTGGATGTGATCTACCTACTGTGGAATACATTTTGACAATATTTTTTTGAATATAACTGATTATTTTTTCAAGTTTTAGATTTTTCTTTCAGACTTTAACAAAGATTATTTTGAAGTGGTGGTGATGAATTCAATTGATTCAACTAAAATGTGTTAAATCGATAACTGGAAGAATTGGGAGACCTCTGGCGTAAAAAATTGTAATTGTCGCAACGAGTAAAACAATTCTCGTTTTGCATTGTTTTTGTATTATATGCAAGTCAACGTAATTACAGTAAATTCGTACTTTATTTGTTTAATTTTGTGTCAGTGACAAGCTTAAGACTGTGTTTTTCTATTCAACTCAATTTTTATCATTTCTGAGGTTTTCTTCTTATATAATCAGAGATATTATGGAAGAGGTTATGTTATTCTATTTTTTGTTTTCATTGCACTTTTATGAAAGTGTCACTTATTTCCTCTATATGTACCATGCAATAATATATGACCGCATTTAAAACTGCCTGTCCCTCATTTATACACCTAGAAGAAGGCTCAGTATTTACAAATTCAAATAAACTTTGAATAGTCAGTGTATACCTAATCCATAGTTACAAAAACAAAATGAAAATAAGTCGGTATTTAAGATTTAAAATATTACTCAATACAAACGTACCTTCCCTGTAACTTTTATAGATATGACTATATCAAAAATAAAATAAAAACACGAAATCAGACCTAAACTTGTTTTATATCAAATATCCATACCAATTACTCCAAAAATAAAAGTATTGGGGGTCAAAATTTAGTTTAACAACACAAAATACTAAAGCACAATCAAAGAAAAAGCAAAAGTTTCACAAAACACACACTGAAAATAACTAAAATGTCCAAAATAGCAAAATAAAACCACTTAAATATCAAAAAGCTTACCAGCTGATTTGTTTTACTCGTTGCTAAGATGACATATGACATTTCGGAGCGCCATCTATCAAATAATGCGCTAGAATCGACGCAGAAGCCGAAAATAGGATAAAAACAATAATGGCGTCATGTGTCCTTATTTTTTGTCGTTTTCGACAATTAATTCTTTATTTAGGAAAGCCAAAACCTTAGCAAAACTGCAAATCTCATAACCAATTTACATCTCGTACTTTTTTCGATTTTCAAGAATATTTTATTTTCAGGAACTTTTCAACAATGATACCAACATGAAATTAACAGACCAAGAAAAGAGTATTTTACTAGGAGTTATAAAACGAACAATAATTTGCAACGGGTTAGCGTCAGTACCAGATTGTCCAAGAAGTCTTTTAAAACAATCAACAAATTCCAGTGAATCAGATCCACACGAAAAATTAAAAACTGACGATGTCACTTCTAAAGCAGACGGAATCTACGTCAAATTCATCAATTCCGAACAACGCCAAAGCTCATCGACAACATATTTTAAATTCTGCAACGATACAAGCGTAAAGGATATCTCGACACACAATTACATCATACGATCATCTTCTATCTCCAATGATTACATAGTACCTTTGTCGCCTTCACCGACTAGATACGAACAAGTTACCACAGAACGAATCAAACAACAATTCGGAGATTTGAACCAAATCACAGCAATCAACAAAACAGTGTCTTATTTGGAAGTTATTCAACCAGTTACAGAAGATTCAGATGAATCGGAAATCAATTCGCACAGTCTTTGTGATTTTATATTCTCCATTTGCGGCGTAGTTTGCTTATTGGGTTGTCTTAACAAAAGAAAACACAAGAAAAATAAGTAAATTCATTTATTTATTGTTAAAAATTAAATAAAACCGTACAAATACTTTCAATGTCTTCGCTCATACCTACCGTAAGGTTGTCTTCGATCTCCCCTACTTCTTTTACCGTATTCCCTTCTTTCCCTACTTCTCCTTTCGGATCTTCTTTTAAATTCCTTATCTCTACTTCTAGGTCGTCTATCTTTTTCTCTGGAATACATTGTAGCACTCGATTTGTACTTGTGACTATCTTTATCTTTTTTTTCGCTTTGATTTTGTTCTTGATCATTTTTCGATTCCAGGCAATCGTTTTCTATTTTAAGTGGGACATCGGCTTGGTAATCGTAGCTTACGTTATAACCGTTACAGGTAGTGTCTAAATCTGATGTTTCGAACGGATCGATTCCATAATCGTAAACCACTTTTGTATCTATATGAGGAAACTGTTCGTAAGCCTGAGCTTTTGCTAACTGCTCTTGTTCCCGTTTAAGCTTCGCTTCTTCGTCTACTTTTCGTTTTTCTATTAAATAATCTTTATACATGTCCATTTGGTTATGTATAACCTCTCTCATCACTTCTGTATGACTTTTGTTTCGACCTGTATGTACAGATTTATATTTAACTGGTCGTCTTTTAGCGTTTCGTTCTTTAGCCAATTTTTCCTCGTGAGTAAGTTCATTTTCTTCCTTTTTATTATACTCATTTATGGTTCTGGAATAAAAATTGTTCGTTATATCAATTGAAAATCGAATAAAAACACTTACAAAGTAAATTCTTCGGGAACTGGGGGCCCTTGAGTATTACATTGACAATAATTATACAAAGCTAGCCGTTCATCGGTAGAAAATGTTGAAAAAAGCCTATCGCTGGTCATTGGATCAGTATCCACTCCATTCCATGCTGAAGATACAAAATAACGTGTAGAGTTATATTACAAGTAACCATATCGAGTCTTATTAGCTTAAAGTGATATTTATTTAAATTTTTACTATTAAATCAGTGTATATTAGAAATATATTTAAACTAATAAGACCACTGGAAGTGAATTTTAATTTTGGTACAAATTTCTACCTTCAAATTTTGTAGTAAAAGGATATCTAAAAAAGGATATCAATATATTTTCATTTCAGTATAATAAGTAAGTAACTATTATAATATGGTGATACATTATTTCTGAAAAAAATATTTTGTTATCATTATGATAACTAAATGCACTATATTTAAACAAACCTGCTTTAAATTTGGGATTGAGCTGTCTAACTTCATTTAAAACTTCTATTTTTTTGGAATTATCTGTAATAAAGCCAAAAGTTAGTTGTTTTGTATAATATAACATACAATTTATCTTACCTAGGGAAATTGAACTTGTGGAAGCCAGTTGGGGTTCTGACAAGAACTTATCATCAAGTGAATATCCAGCTGAAACTACACTACATGTTTCCACATGTTGTTTTAGTTTATCCACTAGTATACTGTGTTTATTATTTACGGGACAGTTAACTTTTTCCGGTGTCTAAAAATTCAAAAGTTAAAGCGAATAATATAAAAAGTTAACGTAAAAGCATTACTTCTAAAACTGCTTTCGCTGTCCATCCCAAATAATTCAATATTGAATCCACTTTTTCTTTCGTTGAATTTATATATTGCTGTAAACTTTGCAGTTGCTTTTTTCTCACTTCTATATTAAAACTCATTATAATCTATCATACCCTTTTTAATTAGTAATTTTTAAGTTAAGTATCACCTCTACCATAGCGAACATGTAAAATTGAGAAACTTCAAACTCTTCTTCTTTTATTAAGTGTTGCTTTATAAAATTTGAACTAAACGTCCATCTTTCTAATTTATAAAAAAGAAGTTTTATTCAGAAGTTCAATTTCCAGTTAAAAAAGAAGAAGAATATACATTCAAAATAAATAAGGTTATCTTTTTATGTAAATAAGATGAACTCATTAAGTCGTATTTTTCTAAAGTTAAATCTATTAGACGCGACAAATATTTCAGTTAGAACATGTAGTGTTAGACATAAAGCCAAGATTGTAGAAAAACCTATAATTGGTCATGGGAAATGTTTTCGTCGTATTGTACACTATCCAGAAGAATATACAGTACAGCCTTTAAATGTTACCAATCTAGCAGGAAGAGATCCAAAAACAGGTAGAATGGTCGTTAAAGGAATCGGAGGAGGAATTAAACATAAGTATCATTGGATAGATTGGAAAAGAGTAGGACCGACTGAAGAAGGGAAAGTTCAAACCGAAAAAGTCATTAAAATAATTAAAGATGGCTGTAGAACTGCAAATATTGCTTTGGTAGCACATGGAGACAAATTAAAATATATTTTAGCCACTGTTAATATGAAACCTGGTGATATATTGAAAACGTCTTGCTTTATACCAAGAATACCTGGTTAGTATTACATAAACACGTATATCAATTTAATATTTCATTATTACTTTTAGTTAGACCCAATGAAGGTGACGCGTATCCACTAGGAGCCCTCCCAATGGGAACTCAAATTCACTGTGTTGAAAAATATCCAGGCTTAGGAGGATTCCTTGTACATTCTGCTGGTACATATGCAACTATTTTAAGAAAAGCCCCAAACAATCATATCGTAATAATGACACCTTCAAAAAAAGAATTCAGTTTACCTGCAATTTGCATGTGTACAGTTGGAAGACTTAGTAACATCGAACACGGTAGTACTCCAATCGGCTCTGCACAAAGAAATAGAGAGTTGGGCAATCGACCAAGGTCTGGATTGTGGCAAAGAAAGAGGGGCATTCATGGTAGGAAGATTAGAAAACCTCCTCCAGTTAAAACAATTGTAGCGAAGCCAATAGATGATAGACATGTTATTGTTTTGAGCTGTGACCGACCGTTTGTGAAAACCCCTAGGTTCCAATTTCATTATTGAAAAATATACAGCGAAATATTGTTGAATAAATTATTATTTTGATTTTATATTGAAGTTTATGTTATTAACTTGAAAATTTGTGTCTTTGGAGTTGAAAATGAAACAAGGTGTACCACAGGGAAGATCTATAGTATATTTTCAACTAGCACAAATACAAAAACAATTTTATTTAATTCAAATGTTAATTATAATTACAAGGTAAAAGGCAGTCAAGGGAGGGTAAGTCTAAATGTAAAAGAGTGAACTGGGTTATTAATATTTCGGAATCAATGAAAATTATTTACTTATAGGATTCCACAGGTCAGATATGCCTATCTATTTGTAGATATGTTGTAGGTGAAGATTTAAAAAGGTAAGTTAAATATTTCTTATGATTTTATACATTTTTATCTATAGTTTGTTTAATATTGATTTAATGACTATTAAATTAAATAAAGGGTTTAATAAATATGATAATCTAGTTGCGGTCCTGTCTAAAAGTTGAAAGGGAATAGTGGGAAAATCGATCGGAGGTGAAAAACGTACCACGACTTCGATTTGATCTGAAAAACCGGGCAAGTGTAGCGACGCAGAGCGCATCTAATACACATACAGTGGTACGGTGAGATTTTCAGTTGGGAGCATGTGTAATCTAAAATCTGTGTCAGATGTTGGCGATGTAAACAAAATGGTATTTACACAATTATTAGCGTAATAGAAAAATATAATAAAAAGTGAGGTGTGTGTTTTATAATAGTTGGAAAGAATGGCCGAATTACATTTGGATTTGGGTAATTCGTTGGATATGAGGATAGCGGAATTTAAAAACGATCCGGAAAAAATGAAAATCGTTAATGAATTTTTGCACGAGATATTCGAAAAGGCACAGAAAGAAGCCGAAAAGAAACGAAGTAAGCAAAAAGGAAAATTGGTAGGTTAATATATAAAATTTTTGTTAGGTTCTAAAAAACTGTTTTTTATTTTATTTAAAGGATGCGTTAGGATTGCAAAGTAAGTATAAAAAGTCATTTAGTCCGTATATAATCAATAAAGCATTTGGCGCATGCCTCATCGACAGGTGGTATAGACACAGACATTTTTTTTTAAATATTTATACAGGGTGATGATATTTGAAAACATATTATCTCTTTGTGCAGTCAGTGTCAAAAAATTGTCTACCCCATCTAGAAAATTATACGACCGAATAGATTTTATCCGGGTAAAAAGATAAACGGAATCGAATATAGAGACATGTAAGTACAGGGTAGTTCATTATGACGGAATGTATATAACCCGCTTCAGTTCGCAATTCCTCATGTAACATGAAATATATCTTGATAGAAACATTTAGACGACACACTATAACCCAACCTTATAAAATAAACTTTAATTTTTTTGTTGGTGTCCACTGAAAATTGCATATATATTGTGAAGAAGTGTTGCTGCAAGAAGAATTGCGACCTGTAAAGCGGGCTTAAGACATATACAAGGTGTTCCAAACGTTTATAATCTAAACTGATACATTTTATTTGAAACACCATGTATTAAGTTTAGTAAAACGGGTTAAATTTGTCAATAAATTAGGCTAGAGCTAGTTTGGAGTAGTTAATAAATTTTTACAGTTAGTCAGAGGAAAATTATAGTCAATATTTTAGACATTGAGCTGAAAAAAATTATGTTTATATGTGCATAACCTACAAATTTTCAAGAGATCAGTTTGAGGTCAGTGTGGCCAACAAAAAGTGGTTTTTTCTGACAAGAATGACAGTTTAAGGTCTATTATTCAAAACATGAGATTTTGTATGTTTTTTTTAACATCGCGAACATCTATTTTGCTTTATTAAAATAATGAATACACCCCCGAAGAGTATATCTTGAAATTTAACATGACTTTTTAGCTGAATACTCTACATATCAGTGGCCAATAATTCTAGGAACTCTTGGCATGTCACCATTTCATTTCTGTTATTCAGTCACAAGTTCTGTCAAATGTCAGTGGCAAAAAGTAATTAGAAGAATAAAGATACAGCTAATTAGAAATGCTACAAAAATCTAATTGAAAATAGACATACGCAATTAAACGAATATCAACAAAAATAAATATAACTGACATTTGACATAACTAGTGACTGAATAACAGAAATGAAACAGTGACTTGACAGAAGTTCCTAGAATTATTGGCCACCGTTATGTTGAGTATTCAGCTAAAAAGTAATTTTAATTTTCAAGATATACTCTATCGTCTAAAATACTGACTTATTTTCTCTGGCGACCCTGTATAGTGGTTGTGCATCAAATTTAGCTTGTATTGAGAGCATTTTGCTTTTATTTCGAACTTTCCTAAAATAACACAACATAAATCCCATCGTTTCAAAAAATATTTATTAGATATACCGTTCTTATATTATGGATAGTCTACCTATAACGGTTCATGTTTATGTTTAATTAATATCAGACGTTTGAATTTTCAGATGGATCTAAAAAATTGGGAGTTTGGTCGAACAGAGCTAGAACTTCGGCAAGGACATTCGCGTCAAGGATATTCACTACTATATGTAATTGCACCAATTCCGTTAAAACTACGCTGATTACTCGAAATAATGGGAATAACTAAAAGAAATTTAAATGGAAATAAAATTACTTATTCATAAGTATTTCTTTTAGAAAAATCGTATATTGTATCTTTCGTTGACCGCCATAAAGTAGCATCAAATCAAATTTTAGTTATAATGTAAGAAATTTTAGTTTTTTTCATCCCCTCGTAATCATAGAAACCAAATTTTAAGTTACCATCAAAAAGGAACAAAAAAATAAGAAAACCCTGTAGTTTTCCACTAAAAAATAAACCACTTCATCACCTGTCTGTATTTCATCTTCAAAATTTTGTATATTTTGTAATTTTTGGACTCATTTTATTTTAAATTTGAAAATATGTAACATAAAATTTAAAAAATGTATATTATTATATGTTTCCACAGTTTATGTGCCTCCTGTATACAAAAATTAAATTATATAACACTTTGCAATCCTAATTTGATTCATATTAGAGATTTAGTTGAAACTGTGGGAATTTATTGGGGCTCGAGTAACAATGGTAATAAAACATTACGACAATTTACACTATCTGTAAAAATCCAATAAGATTCTCTTCCAGTAAAATTAGTCACAATAAAAAGCAAATAAAAGTATTAATTATTGAAGCAATACATTTATATATACAAGTTATGTTTTCCTGTACAATAATTATCAGCAATTCATTCAAAGTTAAATAAAGGTAAATGGGGTAGAAAAATTTCAATATGAAATATAAACTTACTTTATCAGACCAATTTCAACACAGCACAAATTGTATAAACTATGATCTGAAACCTCTCGATGAAAAATCAAATTCTTCAATCATTTACCATTAGAAAATCATAGATAAATGTTCATGTTAAAAAAAATTAGAATTAAATTAATCTAACCTTCTAATTACTTTATAAATTCTAGTTTTTGTTAACCTTACACCCCATTTCAGATACTTTCTTTGAAAGTAAACATGGGACATTCCCAAATTAAAATTTAATGTTAATGTGACAATCAAAAAATAAACTATTTAAAACTTTTCATAAAATTTACATCTGAAAAATATGAATTTGATTTTTGTCCAATTTTGTTAGATTTTAGAAAAATCTGTATGTGATTAGAACAAATATATATTTTGGTTTGATTTGTATTTTACTTGATTATTTGTTTAACAATCCTAGTAACGTTAAAATGACAAGTAATCTCCTGAGATTTATAAGCAACAATTTTTGATTCATATGGTGGATACATTTTATACATCGTTTCTTTAATTACATCAATGTTTTCACTTTTACTGATCAATATCAATATCAAATTTGATCGTTTCTCACTTTCGTTTGTATAAATTTCATTACATTCAAGAAAAATACTTCCATATTCTTTTCGTATATCCAGCACTTCAAAATTAATAACTCCCTGTACAGTATCCGATGATTTTTTCATGTAAAGTTCATGTTTCCAAATAGAAAGTCTGTTTTTTTGTAAATTTAATGTTTTTTGAAGCAAAGAAGCTAATCCTTTCTTTTTTAAACGTTTTCTTTTAGTTGTAGGTTGATGATATAGCGAGTCAGAATTTGTACTACTATCGTTTTGAACTATTCCACTACAATGTTGACTTGAAGAACTATACACTGCACTATCAGATTCTATAGTTAAAAAATCAGGTGATTCACTATCTATAATTTGTGTATACTGTGTACCAACAAGATCTGGTGAACAATCGATTATTTCAATTTTCTTGGCTTTTTTAAATTTGGATCTTATTTGTTTAAGTTTACGCCTCTTTCCTATAACCGGTGAAGATTCTTCACACTCACTGTTGGTATTTTCAGTTAATATTGGTGACAAGTCTTCGATACAAACACTATTTATAATAGGAGATTGATCAGGGCTGCTAAAAAGATCGTCCTCACTGTTTTCTATAGATTTTATCCAACGTAGAGATATTGCTTTGTTTTTTTTAGGGTCCTTTATAAGTAGTTGTTCATTTTCAGTTTCTGAACTACTCCAAGATATGTCCAATTGACTAGATTTAGGTTCTTCTTCGTGTATTTCGTTTAACCAACGATTTTTATCAACCATTTTAAATTAATAACATAACCTCAAAGTTACATTCGTTTTAATAACATAACCTCAAAGTTACATTCGTTTTTTCTTCTTTTTTTTGAGTGGTGATTGGATCTACCTTTTTATTAGACAATGGATCTACTATATTGAACTATACGAGGTGCGAAGAAAAAGACAAATAGAATTTTGTTTGTTAAATCTATTTGTATTTACGGATATAAAGAAACATTAATTAAGTAAAACGAGAGTGTTTAGTTTCTTGTTGTAGATAAGGATGTAAATGTTGATAAGAATGTGTAATGCCGCAGTTATAAAAGTTGAACATTTCCGTATAAGCGAGATGATGTTGAGTTTCTGATTTAATATTCGCATTTTCAGTTTTAACGTTAGATTGAAATTTTAAAGCGGCTTCTGTATGTCCCCCGTAAGCCATGTTAAACAGAGCCTCAGGGTCACAAACGAACTTGTAAACGTACCTTTCACCTGAAACAATGAAAAATTTAAAAAGAATTTAGATTATCGAAAAATAAACTCACCAGCTACTTTTTGCATTATGCCTTTTTCATAATAATATCTCAGAGATCTACTTAATTTGTCGTAGTTCATTGCTGGGCGGTTTTTTTGAGCCCCCCATCGCCTCGCTACCTGTAATATAGAATAATCTTACCGGAGATATATGTACCGGGTGATCCAATAACCCGATTTGTCTCGAGTATATACAAGGTGTTTTCAAATGAGACTTACAACGTTTGCATGTAGATACCTCTCGTAAAATTGGACTAAATGATTTATAGGGATTGAGGGGTCCAGCTCATTTACTTTTCGAAATACGGGGTGTTGAAGTTATAAAAATTTAAATGTTTTTATTTGATAACTTTAAAATGGATGAATAAATTGATTTGATATTTGGCAGGTTGTTTTTAAATGTAAAAAGGCATATTTTAATGGAAAAACATTTTTCAATACTTGATCCAGTGGTGTACATTTGGAAAAATTTAAATTTACTATTATTGAAAATATTACCTCTTCCGGTTCGATGAGTTTAAATTCCATACCCCTACCGGTCCACGCTATACATCCAGCACTAGCATCAGGGGCGTCTAAAAGGGCGACTAAAAATTGCCATAATTGTAAAGAACCCCTTCTTCCAGTCGAGTTGGAAACATTATTTTTCGTTTCTGTCGTATCTTTTTGTTTTTCTGTAGATTTTTCTGTAAAATCTGTGAAATAAAAAATATTAATGGATCGCCTTGAGATACGGTGGATCTTATCTTATTAAACAAAAACATTTGCTGCCAATTTGTATTCTAGAAACGTAACCGAACCTCATTTCAAAATTCACTCCCAGTACGAACATACAAATTTACACGGTATGGAAATCGGGATTTTATTGAAAATCAAAAATTCATTCTTTAGCTATTAAAAATCTACATAGAGTGTGCCACCCTGGGATATACGCGTTGATTTGAAACCGCGTTTTGTTATGGTATATACGACGTTATTTTTTCTTCTTTTTCTACACCCGCGCCGTCTTCACGTATTCAGCTGCAGGGTATTGAATTTGATTATGGGATAAATCCGATTTCGAGTTCTTTTCTATATGTTTACGCTTTTTCCCACTGTACCTTATAAATTGCTTTCTAATGTGACAAATTGGAAGGTTTTGTGAAAAATCGTGAGGGTATTTAAAATTTTTAATTAGTAAATTTAAGAAATAAAATAATTTTAATTTGTTAAAATCTACATAACACAGTAGCTTTATCAAACGAATGGAGGTATAATGAGACATAAATATGGGATTAACTAAAGTATTTAACAAGTTTACCTGGAAACTCATTCACAACAATCCTACAGGAACCTTTCTAGGTAAAAAGCTTTAATAAGGGAGAATTGTTGATATCTATTTGGTCGTTAAGAAGATTATTTGAATATTTGTTTTTATTTATGTCAAGGACTTCTAAAAGATTTAATTTGAAGGATTTAGGTTCTATATGCAAAACTTCTAAATTAGTGGACTGAAAAAGGAGCAAAAAGGTTTCAACTTTTTTTTGAAGGTACAACCAAATGTGGTCTTTACAAAATGATAGAGTAGGTCCCTGGCCATCTGAAATCGGAAATTACAACATTTTTTAATAGGGAAAACACTTTTTATTGCAAAATTTGTCAAAAATCTGTCAAAATTATGTTTTATTACTTTTTCACACATACCTCGCGATATCTCCGGAACTAAACAAGATATTTTCAAAAATTTTTTTTTAATCGACAGACGAAACATGAGCGAAGATTACTGTGTTAGTTTTATTTGTATAAAAAACCTAGTTTTTTTGTAAAATTGGAGAAAACTGTAATCTCTACTTTTTTTGTAGCACTATTTTCAGTAATCGAGAAACTTTTTTATTTTTCAAAATTTTACCAAACTATCTACGTACCAAATAAAGCTAAAGCTTCAAGGAAGTTTTCAAAACAAGAATCACTGTTCCAAGTATCATAGTTTTTGAGCAATAAATACGCAAACTTGAAAGTTTCTGCAGCCGCGCTTAATTATTGTGCTTTCTAACAAGCAGGCATCTCTCGCATACGCATAATGCGGTCTATTCCTGACAAATTTGGCAGATAACTTGATTCAGTTGCTAACGTCTTTGTTTTAACTGCGATTAGGTAGATATTATTTTGGATGTGTGTATGTCTATTGAGATTTTTTGGAGATTGAAAGGATTAAATACAATTATATGTGCTGCAGAAAACAAGAAAGACACTTGTGCTCAAGAGATTTTGCAGTAAAAGGAAGACATTCTAGGATGGAAGGTTGAAGTAAAATGTCATAAAACTTGCAGACAAACATTTATTACTTCACAAAATACAAGGTGTCCCAAATAAGAGTGACTGATTTTAAACATAAATGCCCAGCTTATTAATTGCTCCAAAGAGATGGGATTTTCACTTGTTTTACTAGTTTATCAAAGAGATTTTTTTAGGCTTGACTGGCATTTCATCTCATCAACACTGGGTGTTTTACTAATGTTGGTCAAATTCGGTTCATTTTCACTTTTAAATGTATATAATGACTGGACTAAAAGGTTCCTGTAGGATTGTTGTGAATGAGTTTCAGGTAAACTTGTTAAATACTTTAGTTAATCCCATATTTAGACACATTTTTTCCTTTTTTAATTATTTCTATGTAAATAGATCATAATTTTATTGTTAATATCCTTAAAATTTAGTATTAAGGCACTGTATAAATTAAGAATTTCTTATTATACCTTCATTCCTTTGATAACTTTAAGTTGAAATATTATGTAGATTTAAACAAATTAAAATTGTTTAATTTCATAATTTAGTATGGATCTACATCTAGTAAAAGCCTCATCTATTCTATTAGTAAATTATTAGAGGTAGTAGTAGTAGTAGGTATACAGGGTTGGGAGAAAGTATGGAACCAAGTAAATATCTTTTAAACGAATAAAACGATATTCAAGAAAAATTGCAGGTAAGTGCAATGGAAAAAAATGCATCTGATGTACATTTTTTTGTTAATAATATAATTTCGGTTTAACCGGAAATAATAAAAGTCTTAGAAGGTTGAGGAAATGTGTGGATGTAAGATGTAATTTTTCTCATTTTTCCTTTCCAACTTTAGAGCCCTATAGTTCGTTAACGAAGGGAGTAAAGAAAAAATTTTATATGAAATACCCTAATTATTTTTAGTCATTCTATCACCTCCCAAGTTTTTGGTACCAACTCCTGGGACACCCTGTATACATATGTATACATTATGGAGAAGTGTAATGGATTAAGGGTGCATTTGATAGCCGTATTAATATTGATTAGTTTCAATTAAAATCTTCGACCCTGGGTGCGTGTATACGATAAAATATATCTACACCCGAGGGTTTCATTAAATCCAAACTCACGGGTATAATGCTTAGTTTACATTGGTAAACAACTCGCGATTATTATTATTAAACCCCTTATATATATTGTAAGCGAATCTCTGGATCGTCGGCGATTATTTCAGTTTTATAACTTTTTGTGTATCTTTACCAAGAAATATGTTTTTTAAATATTAGACAAGTACACGAAAATTTTTGGCTTCTCATTTATCTTTTAAAAAAATGAAAAAAAGCGATCTTAATAATCTCAATGTTGGATTTGTACTTCTCTCTAAGCTCTCTCTCAATTCTTTATTTATGCTTTCGCTCATTTCTCTCTATCAGCTTTTTTTCCTCCTCCCTCTTTCACTCTAAACTCTATTTCTCTCTTTAATTTCCTTTTCTTATTTATATTTCCCCATACACTCAATCTCTCTTCATCCTTCCTCTCTTACTTCTAATTCTCTTCCTCTCTCTCAATCCCACATTTATTCTGTCGTTCTTCCATTTCCCACAATCTCCATTCTCCCTTAATTTCACTTTCTCTTCCATATCTCACCATTTATTTCCTATTTTTATATTTTAATCTCGTTTATGTCCAGCTCAATATCCTCTCACCCCCAGATAACTCTTTCTCTCCAACACTCTTCCAATCTCGTTTTTCTCTCTCAATTTCTCGTTTTTTTTTTGTGTTCCACATCTACCCTTATCTCCCAAACTCCATTTTTACCCCTATCCTTTACTACTCTCCCATTTTTTCTCTTCCATACCAATTTAACACTTCTACACTCTTTATATCCCTCTTTTTCAACTACACTCTATTTTCCCATTCTTCATTTCTCTGCTGCCTTCTATTTTTATCTCGCTCACTCTATCTCGATCCAATTTTTTCATCCAAATTACATTTTTCTCACCTACATGATCCCCCTGTTTTTCATACACTCTTCTATACATTCGTTTCACCTTTCCCACTTTCGGTTTTTATCTTCTTTTCTCCCTTGATCACCCATACTCTCCTAGATTGCAGTTTCCTTCTCATTTTTGCTCCATTAAAATCACATTTCCTTTCTCAAGTCCCCTTTGCTCCCTCCTGATATTTTTCTATGTCCCAGGTTACATTTTTCTCTCCCTCATTCTCTCTTGCTCTTCCTCAATCACATTTTCTTCTCAAGATTAAATTTTTCTCCCCTACATGATCCCTTTGATTCCCATACACTCCTTTTTCCTCTTCTACAAACGTTTCTCCTTTTCCACTTTCGTTTTTTCCCTTCCACATTCACTTCTGCTCACCCTCGATCACCCATACTCTCCCAAATTACAATTTCCATTCTCATTTTTGCTCCATTACACTTACAACCCTTCTCCCGTCCTCTTTTGATCTCTCCTAATATTTTCTTCTGTCCAGGTTACATTTTCTCTCCCTCAATCTCTCTTGCTCTTCCTCAATCACATTTTCTCCTCCAGATTACAGTTTTCTCTTCTACATGATCTCTTGTTTCCCATACACTCCTTATTTCTTTTCTACAATCGTTTCTCCTTTTCTATTTTCGTTTTTTCTCTTCTGCTCTTCCTCTATCACCCATATTCTCCTAGATTACAGTTTCCTTCTCATTTTGCTCCATTACACTCACATTTCCTTTCTCAAGTCCTCTTTTACTCTCTCCTGATCTTTTCTTCTGTCCCAGGTTACTTTTTCTCTCCCTCAATCTCTCTTGCTCTTCCTCAATCACATTTTCTCCTCCAGATTACAGTTTTCTCTTCTACATGATCTCTTGTTTCCCATACACTCCTTATTTCTTTTCTACAATCGTTTCTCCTTTTCTATTTTCGTTTTTTCTCTTCTGCTCTTCCTCTATCACCCATATTCTCCTAGATTACAGTTTCCTTCTCATTTTTGCTCCATTACACTCACATTTCCTTTCTCAAGTCCTCTTTTACTCTCTCCTGATCTTTTCTTCTGTCCCAGGTTACTTTTTCTCTCCCTCAATCTCTCTTGCTCTTCCTCAATCACATTTTCTCCTCCAGATTACAGTTTTCTCTTCTACATGATCTCTTGATTCCCATACACTCCTCATTTCTTTTCTACAATCGTTTCTCTCCTTTTCCACTTTCGTTTTTTCTCTTCTGCTCTTCCTCTATCACCCATATTCTCCTAGATTACAGTTTCCTTTTCATTTTTGCTCCATTACACTCTCATTTCCTTTCTCAAGTCCTCTTTTACTCTCTCCTGATCTTTTCTTCTGTTCCAGGTTACATTTTTCTCTTCGTCTATCACATTTTCTCCTTCAGATTACATTTTTCTCTCCTACAAGATCCCTCTGTTTTCCATACACTTCTTTTTCCTCTTCTACAATCGTTTCTCCTTTTCCACTTTCGTTTTTTCCCTCCCTCTTCTGCTCTCCTACGCAACATTCATCTCTTTAACACGATCTTTCCTTCTTTTCGCACTACTCTTTCTTTCTCCACACACCATTTTTTTCTCTTCCAAACCAATCTTTTCCTATCCACATCCTCTCTTTTTCTACTCTACCTATCTAGAGTCCTATTATCTATCTTTTCATCAACTTACCTTTATATTCTCTATCGGTGGGTTCTTGTTTGATGAGTAAGCTACCATCAGTAACATTTTGATTTAGGCTTAGATCGTTTTCAATCGAATCAACTCGAATGGCTGACGAAGAGGAAATTTTACTATATAAGTGATGATGATGATTCGAATAAATACATCCAGAATTATGGTACCCGTTGGAATATATCCCATCTAAATTGTTAGGGGTATTATACGATGTAGTTGAATTTATTTCGGATTTCAAGCCTAAAATTAATAATAATAATAATAATAGTTGAGTTCAAAAACCGCGATGGCATAAAATGTAGCATCGTCATTGTCGGTTAAATGGGGTGGTATCCCGTAGGGTAGCGACGTATACAAAACTAAATGAATACTGGGATCTGCAAAAGAACTACTGACAGGTTGATCTCTGTGCGCAGCATGTCTCCAAATTACTACCTTCTACTTATCCACCACTGTGTGTGAGTGTGCTAGAGTAAATATTAATATTACGTACGAAAATATTTTACCTTTGACATCGTTTTCTCGAGAAAGTTCAAACCGTGCGTATAATGTATTGAGAAAAATAGGGTACAGGTATAAATTTTGCTATTGGTGGGAATTGAAGCTTTATCAGGTCTCTTAGCACCTTGCATGCTTATTTTTTTCAAAAAAATATTTACTTTACTTTTAAAACGACTTTAAAAATCATAAAATTTGAAAGTCCGTCAAAACGCGTTTCACGTCATAAAGATGGCTGCCCCAACCGTTGACGTCACTCCTTGTTTACGTTCTTATTCGTGTATCGAGTATAACGCACTGAGTTTTTGTGAGCTAATTTGTTTCTGAAAGCTTTAAAAATGGATAAAGCCAAAGTTATTTTTGATATCAATACCCTATTAAAAAAAAATCTTACCATTTTGTGTGGCTGTTTGAAATTCGGTTTCTGTGTTAAATGATTCGCTGTCATCGGTGCCACAACTACTGCCTAAAAATAATCTTATTATTAAGAAGATTACATTGATACACACTGTGCAAAAAGGGTAATACTTTTTTTATAAAAACAACAACAACAACAGGGTATCACGTATCAAAATTTTTTTCCACTACTACTCCTGTATTTACCCGTTCCCCATGGACTACGGGTCCATTATTTAACCAGTTACATTATTGATAAGCAACAACAGGTGAAAAGCTTTCTGAACAGAAACCATTTCATTGTTATTAGTCGTCATTCTCGCTCTGTTTGCGTTGGATAGACGAGGATGGGAAAGTGTAGCGTTCCCACTGGTACTGAGGGGTTAAATGCGAGCATTTAGTCTATTAATTATGGACAAGTAGGTATTACTTACCTTCTTGATGCCAGGGCTCTCTCCAATCCGTTGGGAATGATGCTGCTGAATAATACGAAATTTTACGTTAGATTCCTTTTACTTGTTCGAATGTAAAACTTTTGTTTAATTCGTGTGGATTACAGTTTTATTTATGATATACGGGGTTTTCGTTTGTACGTGTATAATTCAATGAAAATATATTTTTCGTTAAGATTTTTACAGTTCAAGAGAATATAGAGGAATTTTTTTATCAGAAAATGGTGTTTTTTGACGGAAAATCTTCCAAAGTGGAAGCTGACTTCTTCCTCTTATCGAAAATGTAGAAATGTTGAAGATTTAACTGGAAAATGAGATTTTTTGGAGAACAGCCTTTTTCAAATTAATATTTCTTCAATTTTTTTCAGTACACTCTGTATATTTTGATCCTATCTGAAAGCTGAGCCCTTCTCCCATTCAAAAATATGTCATTTGTTGGGGTTTTACTGGAAAATGAATTGGTTTTTCGTTTGAAAAAAAATAATTTCGTCAATTTTTTAAAGTAACACCCTATATATTTTGATCACATCTGAAAGCTGAACTCTTTCTCTTTCCGAAAATGTGAAAATTTTCAAGATTTAACTGGAAAATGAGATTTTTTGGAGAACAGCCTTTTTCAAATTAATATTTCTTCAATTTTTTTTCAGTACACCCTGTATATTTTAATCCTATCTGAAAGCTGAGCCCTTCTCCCATTCAAAAATATGTTATTTGTTGGGGTTTTACTGGAAAATGAATTGGTTTTTCGGTTGAAAAAAAAATAATTTTTTTCAAATTGGAATTTCGTCAATTTTTTAAAGTAACACCCTATATATTTTGATCCTTTCTGAAAGCTGAACTGTTCCTCTTTCCGAAAATGTAAAAATTATCAAGATTTAACTAGAAAATGAGAGTTTTTGAAAAACAACCTTTTTCAAATTGGAATTTCGTCAATTTTTCCAAGTAACACCCTGTATATTTTGATCCTATCTGGAAGCTGAGCCCTTCTCCTTCACGAACATGTATGGTCTGTTCAGGTTTTATTGAAAAATGAATTAGTATATTGGTTAAAAAATAAATAAAATTTCAAATTGGAATTTCGTCAATTTTTCCAAGTAACACCCTGTATATTTTGATCCTATCTGGAAGCTGAGTCCTTCTCCTATGCAAAAATGTATAATTGGTTGAGGTTTTATTGGAAAAAGAATTATTTTTTGGGTTTAAAAAAAATATTTTTTTCAAATTGCAAATTTTTAAAGTAACACCCTGTTTATTTTGATACTACCTGTAATTTAGCACCTCTCTTTTTCAAAAAAAAAACCAAATTATTTATCAAGATTCAATAGAAATATTATTGAATTATTTGCGTTATAAAAAATATTTATATAGTTTTACAAAATTTATATTAAAAATATTTTTTTAAATTAATTTAAATATATTTTAAATGAAATTCGCTTACCATGAGATTGTACAGATTTATAATGTTCCGTATGCTGGTTATAGCAAGAACCAAAAGGCGATCCAAAAAAACAACCCTGGAATATCAAAAAATATTTAAAAAAATCCAAAATCCAAATCTCTACATCTTTTGGAGACGAGAACGTTACCTCTTGGCAAAGCGATATATAGAAAGCATAACAATTTTTTTTTGTCAAAATCTTCGCCCCTATTTTTGAGATTTAAGTTGAATTTTAAGAATCTCACTGTAGGTACGTCAAAAAAATCAAAAAAAAAGGTAAATATATTTAAATGCTAAATTTTTTATATTAAAAACATTGAGATTTACTAGATATGAAGAGCTGCACCTTTTTTTCATTCAAAAAATATTATCTCGATATCTTAATTCGTTTTTGAGATAATATGGCGCTTAATGTACAAAATAAATCACTTAAAATTATGATTTTTATTTTCATATGTAAAATGGAGTATCTAATAGTTCTGATTGGGTCTAATAAGGATATAAGATAATCAAAAAACAACTCAATATCAAGTATCAAGCTAGAAACCACGTTTAAGTACTGCTGACATTTCCGACGAACACCTTATCGCTATAACTTCCTAATCCAAGTATTATTACAGTTTCTGATGATGCACAAATAGGCCAAAACCCCTTCTAAATGCACTCTAGAATGGTTGGTGTTGAATATCTTGTAGATGTACCAACCCTGTATGACTTTGAAGTGTAATTCAATAGCCGCCGGGGTCTATTATCCCGTGAAGTAGTTGTTTCTTCTAAGTTGGAAGGTAATTGTTATTGAAAAATATTATTCTGTTATGTCTTGTATTTTCCAGCTTGACGTTTTATGAAATTAATTAAAGTGAGATGAATATAGCGCTTATTAATTAAATGATATTGACCCAAGCAAGGAGATCATACAATTTAATTATTTATGTCAATAAGGGCAAGCCTGCCGGCAACAAACTTAATATATTGGATTTCATTAAACGATTCCACCTCACTAAATTAATAGAAGGATGGAATTTTCAGTTTGATACACTTCACATGAAAAATTTCATTCATTTCAAACATATTCTTTTTTTCGAAATAGTAGTTTATATAACTTGTGCGGAAAGTGATACTTTTCCGCACAGTACCAATTATGTTAAATTCTAATAAGCCAGTGGCGTGGTACGAGGGGTTCGTGAACTATTATGGTAACATTTTTGAAATACCTCGACTAATATGATAGATATCCATACCTACCCCTTGCTTCAAAATTTTCGACAAAAAAAATAATTTTTGACATAAAAATTGTTCAAAATTTGTCTGGAGAGGTTTTTTGATGCGAAAAATCGACTGCCACAGTCTGTTTTTGTATAAAATCATTTTTTCTCCTTCAAATGAAGTCTTGAAATTTTCGAAAATCCACTTTTTAAAACTAAATGTGCTCATAACTCGACTAATATGATAGATAGAACGTTCTAGTCTTCTGCAATTGATTCAGCGGAAAATTTTACATATTCCAGTGTAATTTGAGTTCATAATTCCGACCAGGAAAGAAGTTAGCACAATGCAGTTTACATTAAATATTTCCATACCTACCCCTTGCTTCAAAATTTTCGACAAAAAAATCATTTTTGATATAAAAATCGCTCAAAATTTGTCTGGAGGGGTTTTTTGGTGCGGAAAATCGACTGCCACAGTCTGTTTTTGTATAAAATCATTTTTTCTCCTCCTAATGAAGTCTTGAAATTTTCGAAAATCCACTTTTTGAAAACTAAATGTGCTCATAACTCGACTAATATGATAGATAGAACGTTCTAGTCTTCGGCAATCGATTCTGCGAAAAATTTTACATAATCCAGTGTATTTTGAGTCCATAATTCCGACCAGGAAAGAAGTTAGCACAACGCAGTTTACATTAAATATTTCCATACCTACCCCTTGCTTCAAAATTTCCGACAAAAAAATCATTTTTGACATAAAAATTGCTCAAAATTCGTCTGGAGAGGTTTTTTGATGCGAAAAATCGACTGACACAGTCTGTTTTTGTAAAAAATCATTTTTTCTCCTCCAAATGAAGTCTTGAAATTTTCGAAAATCCACTTTTCAAAACTAAATGTGCTCATAACTCGACTAATATGATAGATAGAACGTTCTAGTCTTCGGCAATCGATTCTGCGGAAAATTTTACATATTCCAGTGTATTTTGAGTCCATTATTCCAACCAGGAAAGAAGTTGGCACGTAGCAGTTTACATTAAATATTTCCATACCTACCCCTTGCTTCAAAATTTTCTACAAAAAATACGTTTTTGACATAAAAATTGCTCAAAATTTGTCTGGAGGGGTTTTTTGGTGCGAAAAATCGACTAGAACAGTCTGTTTTTGTATAAAATTATATTTTCTCCTCCAAATGAAGTCTTGAAATTTTCGAAAATCCACTTTTCAAAACTAAATGTGCTCATAACTCGACTAATATGATAGATAGAACGTTCTAGTCTTCGGCAATTGATTCAGCGGAAAATTTTACATATTCCAGTGTAATTTGAGTTCATAATTCCGACCAGGAAAGAAGTTAGCACAATGCAGTTTTCCATACCTCCTCCTTGCTTCAAAATTTCCGACAAAAAAATCATTTTTGATATAAAAATCGCTCAAAATTTGTCTGGAGGGGTTTTTTGATGCGAAAAATTGACTGGCACAGTCTGTTTTTGTATAAAATCAGTTTTTCTCCTCCAAATGAAGTAATGAAATTTTCGAAAATCCACTTTTCAAAACAAAATATGCTCATAACTCGACTAGTATGATAGATAGAACGTTCTAGTCTTCGGCAATCGATTCAGTGTTTTTTGAGTCCATAATTCCGTTCAGGAAAGAAGTTAGCACAATGCAGTTCATTTATTTACACCTAAAGACTTTTGAATGCAATTAAATACGGGACACTCTGTATATTTTCCTATCCTGTGTCTTTTTTCTCAATTAATTTATTTCCATTTTTTCTAGATATCTTTCTATTTGACCCATCCATTTATAATTTAGTATCTTTTTTTTCTCAAACCTGTTAATTAGAAAAAAAAACAGTTTTGTGAATTAACCTTATTTATAAATTAATCTTTCACCAAGCTAAAAGTATTGTTTGGAAAACTATAGAATATATCCACACAAAAAGAAAACATACACACACTTTCTGTTGTTCCCTCTAACATTCAGCGCGAGATCAAAGTGACAATGAAGGTGTTGTATTACTATTGTTTACCTTCGACATTTTTGTTTCTTTTGTCACAGTACGGCTTGATGGCCAATTTCATTACCTAAATTGATGGATATGTGGGAATCGATAAAACGACAAAACGATTAGAAAAATCAACTTTGTTGTAAATACTGCGGGATATATTTTAGATCGCCAGATTTTGGTTCAATTTTTTTACGTTTTGACCAAAATTTTTGTAGACTTTATGAAAACATTAAAAATCTTGAAAACTACCAATGATTTTATATACAGAGTTCGGCAAAAAATCAGGACCAGACCTCTCGTAAAATTGAACAAAATGATATGGGGTCATTTACTTTTCGAAATACAGGGTGTTGAAGTACCTATTTAAATGTTTTCATTTGATAACCTAACCTAACCAAAATGGATGAATAAATTGATTTGGCATTTGACAGGATAATAAAACATTTGTCAATTCTTGATCCAGTGGTGTACATTTTGAAAAATATGTCAGTTTTCTCCTCCCATTTTCCAAGCCACCGGCATTTGTGGCTATTTTCAATTAATTTTGTATTCCTTAATGTTTTTCACGTAAAAAATACATAACCTTTACATACCAAAAAATTTGTAGTTTTCAAGATATTTCGAAAAGTAAATGAGCTGGACCCCTCAATCCTTATATCATTTTGTCCAATGTTCCATTTGAAAACACCCTGTATATAGATAACTAAAAATCATTTCAAACATGATTAATTTTATGAAAACGAGGTTATAAGAAGAGATACGTCAATTTGGAAAACGACATCCACGAGATTGTCTTATTTCCTTATTAGACGCTCGCGAAAAGCAGTCAAAAGACAATTTTAAATAATTTAAAAATATATATATTCGTATTTGGAACTCGATCAATACTTTTTTTACTGAGCTAACTTGTTTCATGGATTTTTTTGTATAAAAAAACATAATGTGGCTTCTATTGGTACTGCCACTACGACCTTTGCAGATCCTCTTAGTTTACCTATTCTGGTTTAGTGTTAACTCCATGGATTTTGCTTGATGAACTCTTTGGCTTGCCTCATTTTTGGCTCTTTACCCTCCTGGTATTCTAGAGTTCCTTGACTAGACCCCTCCTTATACTAGGCTTTTAATGGCAAACCTCAGATCCTCTATATACCGGAAGGGTTGTGGTTTTTCTATTCCTTATAATTGAAAACCACAGCCTAGTCAAAACTTTGCAGAAACACAGTATATGTACTGAGAATTCTTCATCTTCTTGACAAAAACTGCATACATGGTTGCTGTTGTTTATGTTTGTTAAGTCCAACCAGGATCCTCATAGTTTTCCTATTCTGGTTTAGTGTTAACTCCATGGATTTTGCTTGATAAACTCTTTGGCTTGCCTCATTTTTGGCTCTTCACCCTCCTGGTATTCTAGAGTTCCTTGACTAGACCCCTCCTTATACTAGACTTTTAATGGCAAACCTCAGGTCCTCTATATACCGGAAGGGTTGTGGTTTTTCTATTACTTATAATTGAAAACCACAGCCTAGTCAAATCTTGCAGAAACACAGTATATGTACTGAGAATTCCTCATATTCTTGGCAAAATCTGCATATATGGTTGCTGTTGTTTATGTTTGTTAAGTCCAACCAGGATCCTCATAGTTTTCCTATTCTGGTTTAGTGTTAACTCCATGGATTTTGCTTAATAAACTCTTTGGCTTGCTTCATTTTTGGCTCTTTACCCTTCTGGTATTCTAGAGTTCCTTGACTAGACCCCTCCTTATACTAGACTTTTAATGGCAAACCTCAGGTCCTCTATATACCGGAAGGGTTGTGGTTTTTCTATTACTTATAATCGAAAACCACAGCCTAGTCAAATCTTGCAGAAACACAGTATATGTACTGAGAATTCCTCATCTTCTGGGCAAAATCTGCATATATGGTTGCTGTTGTTTATGTTTGTTAAGTCCAACCAGGATCCTCATAGTTTTCCTATTCTGGTTGAGTGGTAACTCCATGGGTTTTGGCAGGAGTTGCTTGATAAACTCTTTGGCTTGCCTCGTTTTTGGCTCTTCACCCTCCTGGTATTCTAGAGTTCCTTGACTAGACCCCTCCTTATACTAGACTTTTAATGGCAAACCTCAGGTCCTCTATATACCGGAAGGGTTGTGGTTTTGCTATTCCTTATAATTGAAAACCACAGTATATGTACTGAGAATTCTTCATCTTCTTGACAAAATCTGCATATATGGTTGCTGTTGTTTATGTTTGTTAAGTCCAACCAGGATCCTCATAGTTTTCCTATTCTGGTTGAGTGGTAACTCCATGGGTTTTGGCAGGAGTTGCTGGATGAACTCTTTGGCCTGCTTCATTTTTAGCTCTTTAAAACCTTTTTGCTGTCTTCCAGTTTCAATTTTAACTCTGTATCTCAAAGCAAATATGCATGCGAAAAAAGTTACAACCATTCGAAGTTACCAAATGAGCATCATGAAAAAAATAAGGAATTATTGTACTCCGTTAAAAATTTATGGGAGTTGAGATCCCCTAAACCCCACCATAATTTTTGTGTACGTTATAATTTAATGTTCATTGTGGCACCATTATTCAAACACATTATTTTTGAAACTTTTTTGCCCACTAGTACTTTTTAGAATTATCAGTTTTTATCGAGATACAGCCTATTTTTCATTATGCTTCAAAAATTTCGAGTAACAAAAATTAAAGGCAATGAATTTTCAAGTTTTTCGAGGGTCCCAAAATTTTGATTGAATCTTATAAAAAATAACAACTTAGCGATTATATTAAAAGTAAAACAACTTACCAATCTTCCTAGATCGCTGAAACAAGCTGAAACTTCTTGTTCTTGACTCATTTTTAATTAAAAATGAAAAAAACAATCACAATCACTTTACTATAAATCACTGAATTGAAAATAAAAGGAATCTTAATTGATTGGTAAATTCCACGACTGAAAACTGTGATAACAGGAAATATGATGTGCCTGAAAAGTGAAGAACTCACCGAGCACCTGAAGCTCGAAAATTATGTAGTGGTGGGAGTGGTGGAGACACGCCTTTGGGGTGCTAAAACGCCCCTGTGAGCAAAATCTCGAAATCTAACTATGTTAAGTCTAATAGTTTACATTAGAAAAAAAATTTTCTGATAAGTTAGCACAATTTGTACTTTTTGTATAAATTTTTGCATAGGTCACCCTGTAAATGAAAGTTAAGCTCATCCACTTCTCGAAAAAGTACAATTTGTTGGAATTTAATTGTTTTTGGTCGAATAGTATTTTTAAAATTTATTTTTTTGTAGTAACACCCTATATATTTTGATCCAAAGTGGTGGCTGAAGGCTTCCTCTTTCCGAGAATATAAAATCTGTTGAGATTCAACGGGAAAATAAGTTACAGTGTTACAGAAAGAATAGTATTTTATAAGTAATTGGATTTCGTCTATTTGAAAAAAAAACACTCTGTATATGTTGATCGTAGTAGTGAGTTGAATCCTTCTTTTTTCCGAAAATGTGTAATTGATTGAAAATTTAGTTAGTTAATTGGTTTTTTAATAAATTTTCATTTAAAATTAATTTCGTCAATTTTTCAAGAGAACACCGTGTATATTTTGATCACGATTGAAAATTGGGCTTTTCCTTTTTTTCAAAAATGTTTAATTTATTGAAATTTATATGAAAATAGATTTAGTTTAGAGCGATTTTGTTTAAAAATCTTTTTGAAATTAAAAATTCGCGATTTTTTCAAAGAAACGCCTTGTATATTTTGAAATTGTTCAATTTTGAGAGCTGAACTCTTTCTTTTTCCGAAAATGCGAAATTTATATGAAACTAGATTGATTTTAGAGAAATTTTCAAGAAAATAGTCTTTTTGAGATTAAAAGTTCGCGAATTTTTCAAAGAAACGCCCTGTATATTTAGAAATTGGTTAATTGTGAAAGCTGAACTCTCTCTATTTCTGAAAATACATAAGATATTGAAATTTATATGAAAATAGATTGATTTTAGAGAGATTTTCAAGAAAATAGTCTTTTTGCAATTAAAAGTTCGCGATTTTTTCAAAGAAACGCCCTGTATATTTTGAAATCGGTTAATTTTGAGAGCTGAACTCTTTCTTTTTCCGAAAATGCGAAATTTATTGAAATTTATATGAAAATAGATTGATTTTAGAGAGATTTTTAAGAAAATAGTCTTTTTGAAATTAAAAGTTCGCGAATTTTTCAAAGAAGCGCCCTGTATATTTTGAAATTGGTTAATTTTGAGAGCTGAACTCTTTCTTTTTCCGAAAATGTGAAATTTATTGAAATTTATATGAAAATAGATTGATTTTAGAGAGATTTTAAAAAAAATAGTCTTTTTGAAATTAAGTTCGCGAATTTTTCAAAGAATCGCCCTGTATATTTTGAAATCGGTTAATTTTGAGAGCTCAACTCTTTCTTTTTCCGAAAATGCGAAATTTATTGAAATTTATATGAAAATAGATTGATTTTAGAAGGATTTTCAAGAAAATAGTCTTTTTGAAATTAAAAGTTCGCGAATTTTTCAAAAAAACGCCCTGTATATTGTGAAATCGGTTAATTTTGAGAGCTGAACTCTTTCTTTTTCCGAAAATGCGAAATTTATGGAAATTTATATGAAAATATATTGAGTTTAGAGCAGTTTAAAGAAAATAGTCTTTTTGAAATTAAAAGTTCGCGAATTTTTATAAGAAACGCCCTGTATATTTTGAAATCGGTTAATTTTGAGAGCTGAACTCTTTCTTTTTCCGAAAATGCGAAATTTATGGAAATTTATATGAAAATATATTGAGTTTAGAGCAGTTTAAAAAAAATAGTCCTTTTGAAATTAAAAATTCGCGAATTTTTCAAAGAAACGCCCTGTATATTTTGAAATCGGTTAATTTTGAGAGCTGAACTCTTTCTTTTTCCGAAAATGCGAAATTTATGGAAATTTATATGAAAATATATTGAGTTTAGAGCAGTTTAAAAAAAATAGTCCTTTTGAAATTAAAAATTCGCTAATTTTTCAAAGAAACGCCCTGTATATTTTGAAATTGGTCCATTTTGAGAGCTGAACTCTTTCTTTTTCCGAAAATGCGAAATTTATTGAAATTTATATGAAAATAGACTGATTTTAGAGCGATTTTTAAAAAAAAATGTCTTTTTGAAATTAAAAGCTCGCGAATTTTTCAAAGAAACGCCCTGTATATTTTGAAATTGGTCTATTTTGAGAGCTGAATCCTTACTCTTGCCGAAAATACATAATTTGTCAAAATTTATTTGAAAATACAGCGTGTTATTTGGTTTTTTGAAAAAAATAGTCATTTACAAATTTGACTTTCATCAATCTTTCAAAAGACTACCCTGTATTTTGATCCCATATGATAACCGAACTCTTCCTCTTCCCGAAAATGTATTGTAGTGAGTTTTGATTGGAAAATGAGTGAGCTATAGGATAGGTAGACTATAGTTTTTAAAGAAGCACCCTGTATATTATGATGCAATATATATCTATATATTAAAAATTTGACATACGTACTATTTGAAAAAATACACCCTTTACACCCATACAAAGCAAACAATGAAAAAACAGGGTAAAAAAATTAATGCAGAAATCTGCTTATTTTGATTGAATCTACTGGAAAAATGACTAATCTGGAAATTTCCTAACAGAGATAGAAGCAAACCTAGAAATCTGACGAATTTTCATTAATTTTAAATTTCAAGTGTATGACATTGAAAAAATAAAAAATGACCGATTTTTTCCGCTTTAAAATATTCCCATCAACTGAATTAAGAGTCCTGAGATCCTGGAAACAAAAAGGATCATAAACAAACATGTAAACTAGATAAATATTGAAAACCGGAAGGCGGGGTCAGAGCGTTATTGGCGGTAATAGACCCCCCGTAGGCCAATCGTACTTCCAGTGCTCTTCAACAATCCGCGCAGCGTTCCCAGCCACCAAAAAGGATTGAATTGAATAGATGAGTTCAGTCTAAGGTCAGTGTGAGTGTGGCCAACAAAAAGTGGTTTTTTTTTTGACAAGAATGACAGTTAAGGTCTACCGTTCAAAACATTAGATTTTGCATGTTTTTTATCATTGCGAACATCTATTTTGCTTTATTAAAATAATGAATACACCCCCAAAGCGTATATTTTGAAATTTAAAATGACTTTTTAGCTGAATACTCAACATATCAGTGGCCAATAATCCTAGGAAGTGACATTTGACATTACTATAGTGACTGAATAACAGAAATGAAATGATGTTCCAAGAGCTCATCCAATGTGGTTTATGAAATCCAAACAAAAGAGGTTCAATTAAAACTCAAAGTCCAAACCGCAATAATTTAATTATGTCCAACAACGGACAATCATTCAGCAACTAGTTTCGGTACAATTTACCATCATCAGGCTATAATAGAAACAGCATACTTAATATAAAGATCTCATGAAGTTAAGTTAAATTTTTTTTTGAAATACTATCCAAATTAAAAATACAAATAGACTTAGGTAAACAAATTTGAAATATTTAAAAAAATGTTTAAGAAAAGCAATACTTGATAATTAAATTGGTAATATAATAAATAAAATTAATTACATTATAGACCAGGGTCGATAATTTTTGGTACCAAAAAAAATTATAGTAGGATGAAACCCATTGGAAGAGGTAGAGAATATAACAAAAACGGAAGGGAAAATAAATTACGGGCGATCTGAGGTCGGGAAGGGGGAGGGGGTGAGTTTTTAAGGGTAATAAACAGTTAATCTCGATTTCCGGTAAAACTGCAAGTCTTATGAAAAAAAGTTGAATGGCAAAGTTGTAGGTAATAAAAAGATCGACAACTTTTGTATAGACACTTTTTTTACATAACCTCAAAATTTATGTGAAAAATTCGAATAATTGAGTTTTTGGTTTTTTATTTTTAGCTTTTGCAAAAAAAATTATTTTTTCACGAAATTTGGTGAAAACTCGCCTTTGTATGTCCCAAACATGCAGTAATTTTTTTGATTTAAAATATTAATTTTTTCACCTTATTTTGACTTAATATCGAAAAAGAACCCTAATTTTCGATCGAAAATTCTCACGTCAAAATATGTGCTTTTTTAAAAAAGTTGAAGTGTTTCTTATTCGTTGAAATCTCTACTTTCTGATGGTATAAAAAAAAATAGATTACTATGGTAAATGTTCTCAGAAAATGCAAATAATGAAAAAAACATCATAGACAAAATAAAAAAGAGACGGATTGAAGCATAGGTGGTATACGGCATAACGTTTCTGCGCAACCACCCGCGCATCGAGTCGCTGCGGTCGCGAGAACTACAAGACTTTTTACATAAGGGAAATGGAATGAAATAGTTTAAAATATAATAAATTACATTAAACTGATCCTAGTATATCAACTCTTAAGTGATTAAAAATGAAAAATATACAAAATCAATCATAAATTGGCTGGTGTGAATCTAGCTTTTGCTTGTCAAAGTCAAAGTGTCAACAAAATGGTGAGTAGGATTATTTTACTTATAGATTTATTTAGGATTTTAGTTCTAATGAAGGAAATAAAAGTAAGTGAACCAACAAAATATCATCACCAGATGTGACTAGTCATAAATGTATTGCAAAAAATTGTAATACTCAATACTTTTGGCCCCTTCGTAGTAAAAATAAAACATTTTTCAAACTTCCATTTGATATTAATCAAAGTAAACAGTGGTTCATAACTTTAGGATTTCCTTTTAAATCCAAGGATCAAAAGTTGTGTAAAGATCATTTTGATAATAATGCATTTACAGATTCATTATGCAAAATACTTGTTAGATTTGTTTTACTTTTCCAAGAGAACTAATAAACAAAAATAATTCTTTTTTATTTGTAACTTATGGTACTGCATTTTATTTATTTTGTTTCAGACCTGTTCCTGTCTTGAGAATCTACTTTCTAACTCCTTTTTGTTGAAATTTTTTCAGTTTTTGTGAATAATTTTCAAAATAATGTGCAATTTGATGTGATATATTGGATTAACTTTCCTAAATATAATGTAAGTAGTAAAAATATGCTCATTTGAGATTAATAATATATAAATGTTTCATAAATTGATAATATAGATGTAGATTATTTGTCATGCTATTATGTGCAGTTTAATAAAAAATTTAAATTTGTGTTGATTTCTTATTTATTCATTTCAATCATTTAACATTTGAAAGAGAAGATTTTTCGCGATCTGTATGATTTAGCAAATGTCTGTTTAAACTACTTTCGTATATGAAATGTTTCGAGCAAATGCTGCATTCGTATGGTGTTTTTCCTGTGTGGTGACATAAATAATGTAGGTTAACATACCTCTTGCTTGTATACGACTTTAAGCAAATATCACATTTGAAAGGTTTTTCTCCTGTGTGGCTCAGTATATGCCTTTTTAGACTACCTTTCTGTGCAAAAGATTTCGAACAAATTTCACATTTAAAAGAAGGTTTTTCATGGTCTGTATTATGATTTAGCAAATGTTTGTTTAAACTACTTTTGAATCTGAAATGTTTCGAGCAAATGCTGCATTCGTATGGTTTTTCTCCTGTGTGACTAAGCATATGCGCTTTCAAATCTCGTATCTGAGGAAAGGATTTCGAACAACTTTCACATTTGTATGGTTTTTCTCCTGGTGTGTGACTACGTATATGTGCTTTTAAGCTTTGCATATAAGAAAAAGATTTTGAACAAAATTCACATAAGAAAGGTTTTTCGCCCGTATGATTACGCATATGTTCCTCTAAATTACTTTTGACTATGAAATGTTTTGAGCAAATGCCGCATTTGTATGGTTTATCGCCTCTATGATTACGCAAATGTTTGTTTAAACTACTTTTGTATAGGAAATGTCTCGAGCAAATGCTGCATTTGTATGGTGTTTCTCCTGCGTGAATACGCAAATGTTCATTTAAACAACTTTTGTATCTGAAATGTCTTGAGCAGATGCTGCATTCGTATGGTTTTTCTCCTGTATGGACACGCGAATGTTCATCTAATTTACTTTTGTATCTGAAATGTCTTGAGCATATGCTGCATTTGTATGGTTTTTTAATTAAATGATCCATACGATTAGAACAAATGTTACATTCACTTTCACTTGGCTTTTTGTCAGATATAGAACACTCACAAATATTGCTACTTAAACCAACTTCACCTCCGAGTGGTGAATTGAAATTATCAATTAAATTTGGCTGATGTTGAAGATTTATTGTGTCCTGTAATTCTTGTTTAATTTCTTTATCAGGAGCTTCAGTTTTGATATTGTTGATTCCTATTTTGTTGGATTTAGTTGTATACATCTTCTTCCGTTTCAAGCCATGATTAGTAAAGAAATGGTAAAAATATTCAAGTTGCATTTTGTAAAGATTTCCACAAACTCCACATGTAATAATTCCATTTAAGGACTTCCATTTTATATAACTTCCATTTAATAATTTTCCTGTAAGGAATAAATAATATATTGGAATAAAAAGTAAACCAACTACCTTCATACTTCAGACCTTGAAATTTCTTCTAGCTTTACATGCAATTTCTAAGAAACATTGACATTTATAAAGGTTAAGCCATATTTCCACAAAAAATCTCAAGTCTAGTACCTATTTGTAGAAGGTTATTATATTCAGATAAAGCGTTGCAATGAGTAGCTTAGAAATATGGTTTTCATTATCAAGTTGATACAGATTACTCATTAACTTTTACTCACCTCTTGATTTAAATAGCTTCCTTTGTTTCCTTTTTAAGCATTTCAGTTTAGTTTCAATTTTGTGTGGATTTACTTCAGTTATAGCATCAATATTTGAATCTTCAATTTTCTCTTGTTTAATTGAATGTACAGTAATATTATTTGCAAGCAAATTACTTTCAAAATTGATGGTATGCATGTCTCCATCAAATTCTTGTTTGATATCGATCATTTCCTCCATATATTCTTTGGAATTATTTTTAATGCCTTGCGTTTTTTCCATAATTATTATGCTCGAGGAAACCATGAAGAAACCGTTATGTATTTTATAAATTTTCTTCTTTTTCGTTTTGGAACGTAACTCACACTCACGTTCTGAACTGAACCATCTGAACCTGAACCACAGAGTACACTATCTAGATGGTGTACTCTGTGCCTGAACCAAAAACAACATTTTGACGTTTAAGATCTTGAAACCATAGATAAAAAAATCATGAAACTCCTTGAAAACGATAGGTGTATCAGGGGTGAGGGACGAAGTAGCCTAGAGTGGTCCGAGAGCGCCATACTTTGAACCCGAACGTGCAAGAGTAGAACCGAAGTGCTACGGAGTAGCTCCGGAGTGCTCTACATGATGCGCCCGATAGCGGCTCTTTATTTACGTTCATCCTTTATTACCAAGGATATTAATCTAATATCCTTGCTTTATTACACCTAGGTAATCTGTGAATCAAGGCTAAAGACCATAAAGAAATATATAAATCTATATAACTTAAAAATTGTTTTAACCACCGTTATAAACAAATAAAAAGCTTAATTAATTTAATTGATGATGATAAATGATATCCAGTTGAATCAATAATAAACGATATTTTAATAGTGTAGTTCCTGATAAAAATAAATCCAAATAGTGGCTTTATAATAGGAGAGTTGAGGACATATCGATAAAAAAGAAGAACGGTGACGTTGAAATACATTGACATTTACTGTAGGTAGGGTAGGAGAAGGAGAAAATCACAGAGAAAAGAAAATGCAACTAACCAAAATCAAATAATAATTTTACTTACAAATTAAAATATTTGCTGTGAAAATTAAATAAGTTATGGTAAGTTTTTTATACTATTAATTGTTATATATACAAGATAATTTGTTGTAGATGCAATTTATGCTACTCTTTAGCCGACAAGGCAAACTCAGGTTACAGAAATGGTATGTGGCACATCCCGATAAGCTAAAGAAAAAAATTACCAGAGAATTAATCACGACTATATTGGCTAGAAAACCTAAAATGTGTAGTTTTCTGGAATGGAGAGATTTAAAAGTTGTATATAAGAGGTAGGCCATTTTCAACATTAACATATTCATATGTAAATTTGACAAATATTACTTCTTTTTAGATATGCCAGCTTATACTTTTGCTGTGCAATAGAACAATGTGACAACGAACTGCTAACATTGGAAATAATACACCGTTATGTAGAACTTCTCGATAAATATTTTGGAAGTGTGAGTATTAACAAAAAATACATACCATATAAGCAGAAAGTAATTTATCAGTGTCACTTGTTCTTGATTCACTATCACTTGTGTTAGATTCACTTACACACAATAACACTGTACTTGTTGAAATTTAAATTACCTTCTCTTACAAGAGAATTTTTGTGTAGGTGTGCGAATTGGACATAATTTTTAACTTTGAAAAAGCCTATTTTATATTGGACGAACTGATGCTTGGTGGAGAAGTGCAAGAGACAAGCAAGAAGAATGTATTGAAAGCTATTGCAGCCCAGGATCTTTTACAAGAGGTTAGTCATGGAAATATTGAAATATAAATTACTTATATGCTAATTTGAATTCGGTAAAGTAAAACAGCTAATACTAAGGCAGCATGTATTACTAACAAAGTAAAAAATAGAGAGTTTGGGGTAAATTTGACATAATAGGAATTATTTTTTATCCTGATTTATAACTAGGAGTGGTTTTATTTAATAGTTGGATATAAAAAGCCAATGGCTGTATTTTTAGTTATTTTAAGATGAAATATTAAGGTATCTGTAAAATGGGATCACTTTATATTACGAGCCAACATTAGCTGTTTTTCAATTTGAAATTTTCTGCACTTGTCAGTGTATTTCTTTCTAATTCTATTGCTTTTTGAAATGTATGTTATTTATCCTTTCCATTTTGTGCACACACAGGATATAAACGACAGTTAAGAGTCCGTTTCTCTTATATTGGTTATGTTAAGCATTTACCGTAGGCAAAATATTTGCCATAATGTTTTCTTTTTCTTAAACGAAGCTTAAACAAATAATGTTACTCGTTTTAATAAATCATTTCAATTAGTGTAAAATCTTTAAATATTTTTCATCATATTTCTATTATTTCGAGTAGACATTATATTAGAATCATTGTAGGGATTAAGAATTTATATACTTACAGCATGTGTGCAGTTTGAATTGCTTAAAGTTGCTCGTTTTAATAGCATGTCTTATGTGTCTATGTGCATGAAGAATCGTAAAAACATACCTGCAACCAAAAATATTTTTAATTAATCATACATACAATATAGTTATAATAATTTTACAATGATATAAAGCTACTTGTATGAAATATTGATGGGTGCAATTTGTGTCTCGAATATTTTAATCAACCACAAAGTATTATTGAAATATTATTTCAACAGTTACTTGTATTATATGCCAAGAACTTCTAGTCGAAAAATTGGAAATATTTGATATACGAGATAAAAAGGTGCTATGAGTATAAATATTGTGTTTGGGGGTTGGTTTCATTTCACTTTTATTGGCAAAGATTACTTCATGATATTTTATTTAGTAGTAAAGTGGATTTTTCAACTCGTAGCCTCTATTAGAACTGACACAATATAAAAATTTTAAGACTGTTATAAATATTAAATAATTTAATATAAAAATGTTCTTTTTGTATAGTTACATTGATTAACATTGAAAACCTTTACGAAATGTATAAAATTTGATAATCTTTTTGCTTTATTGTAACGTATTCAAATTTTAAAATAATCAGTCTGAGTTTGAGCATGTTGTAAATGTTCAAGTTGAAGCTAGTCTCGATAGAAACATGAAAATTGCCATTTTTATTCAACTATATAATTATTTATAACAATTATTTTATATCTATTATGTATATTAGTTATTAATAAATACATTTGTTTCAATCTATTTGTTTGAATTGCAGATTTATCTAAACAATAAACCTCAACGTTTTCGAAGGCCTTTTGTATATACCATACAGCCAAATAAAAACATTTTTGACATAACTGACGTGAAAATGACATCTGTCTAAAATGTTTTTCATTTCATTATCATTTGGTCATCTTCAATTTTAATAAGCTAGCATCTTATCAAGGTTTTAATTATACAGAGTGTTTTATAAGTGCAATTTTCAAAACTGCATATACCGGGTGTCCCAAATTATCGTATACATACAATATCTTGCTTATTTGACAAGATAATTTGAAAATTAAAAAACTGTTTTGAATGGTATTAAAGTCCCTTCATAATGACATGAAAAAAATTGATTGCATTTGACAGGCTTGTGCACCCACCTATCACATTTTATTTTGAAATGGTACCCACTGTATATTGTCATTAAAAATTGTATGTATACGATAATTTGGGACACCCGGTATACAGGTTGTTGTATGTTTTATAAGTTGACGTATTCTATGACTCTATTTATAACTAGCTCCATCTATGAGACTCAAAACATACAATCTTGCCAGTAGTTATCATATTGTAGCAACGAAGCCACTTTTGTTTGAAACACACTGTATAAAAGAATATTTAGGGAAGGCTTTATGTGACCACTTCTGTGTAAATACGTTCTGGATACTTTTAAATACTGCGCGCTGGGGATAACTGTTGCCCGTTTGCTAAAAAAAATCAATGGAGTTAGATCTGGAGACCTACTAGGCCACTCAGAGGTGTAAATTTACTCCAGCGCGCGGTTTGGTCGTTTTGTATATACTTTCTAGTTGGGAAACTGCATAAGAAGCAGTTTTATCATTTTTTTAAAATTTGTTTTATAATTTGTTAAGGATGAAGCCATAGAAGGTGCTTTAAGAGATATTGGTTTGCTGTAAAGTGCCATTCCTACACAACTTGCCCTTTGTGAATATTGGACCGGTTATTTATTCCAACATTCCTTTTTTTTTTTTCAAATAAATTTATTTTTTATACAAATGAATATTTACATATATATTTAATGCCATAGTAGATGGTTGTAGTTTAGGTTTAGGGTTTTATAATAGTTCTTCATGTAGTTATTGTGTTTCTAATGTAAAACATATCTGATAAGTTCAAAAATCAATGGGGTTCAGGTATGGAGTAACAGTTGGCCACTCTTAAACAGGATACCGGTGAATTGGGGGATTTAAATAGTATAAAACTACTAATAACTAACAAATAATTGGGGTTTTGTAAGACTGAAGTGTTCTAATAAAGGCGATTTTTGCACTTAACAGAAAAAAAAGGATGAGTTGACAGTTGATGTCTGATGGTTTGTTCTTTTTTTTTAATTTTTACCCATTCTATACACTTTTTTATCTCTTTGAATTTAGAGAAGGAAAAAATCAGTTTGGACTAAATCTGCCTTATACGGTGCTTGTTGTGATAATGAATTTTCATCAGATATCGAATAATTGACTCATTCTTTTTGTATGCACCAGTTTTTTTCAACTAATAATTGTAGTTTGTTATTCTAACCTTTTATATTTGGTAAAATTGTCTTCCTTTAGTTATTTTTTTTTTTAATTTTTTAGCGGTTTGTGTTTGTCTTTAATAGATATTCATATATTATTTGTCTTGTGTCTTTTATTAACCAAGAAAAAATTCCAGAACTTCATCATTTAATACGAAAAAAAAAAGCTATATGCGTACTAATAAACCTACCGGGTGTCCCATTTTAACTGCAAAAATCTCCGAACTCTGAAAATGATAGAAAAGTGTACAATTTTTTCTTACATAATGTTTTTCTTCAAGTCTAACTATTTCCTTTTCGAAATTGAACTGATTTTTTAAAGGAACACCCTGTATATTCCGATAAATATGCATTTTAGTAAAGAAGAAGAATTCAGCTGTCACATTTTAGAGGGTGATACAGTCCAATATCTATAAAATTTTGGGACACCCTGTTTTTCACTCAAAATTTTCTTTATTTCAATGATTAAGGGTTGTAATATACAGGGCGTTGTACTCAATATATGATTTGCTAGAACAAGTGGTTAAAACTTTTTAAATGCACTGTATAACCTACCACAGCCCTATATTATTGCAATAGAAAAATTTGAAGTGAAATACAGGGTGTCCCATTAATAAAAAATGTAACTTTGATTTGGCACGAGGATCTGGAACACGCTAAATGGACAAAAAAATGTTTTTGGAGGATTTACAAGGTATCGAACTGATGAATCACCCTGTATATAGGGTGCTCCATTAAAAAACCTAGGATATTTTCTATCTTTTCTCAATTCAGAGATATTTCGAGGTACACCCGGTATAATAGAAAATTTGGTGATTTGTAAATAATTTCAATATGAAAGTGGATGGAGTGGATTGCCCGAGGTATGTAAATAATTTTATCCACGTTCATATTGGGGATAGTTTAACAAGAAAAACCTATAAAAACCTTTTTGTTTTTTCTTTTGTTCTAGGAGGAGACGCCTCAAGGGTTTTTCGACGATCACGGACTTGGTTAAAACAAAAAAATAATTTAAGTTCAAGATATTCCTTAAAATTTAATTTGTTAATAGCTTTTTAATAGACCTACATTGAATTGCATTTCTACGGATATACAGGGAGAAGCGATAGTTTATTTTTTTTATAAATATATCGCTCACTCTGTATATATTATTTTATTAGAACAATATTTATTGTATAATTTTGAACTTTGTTGTGCTATACTTCGTAAAAAATTGAAGATAATGTAAACATCCTTAACTATATTGAATGTTGAGAAAAAATTGACAATATTGACAAGAGTATACCTTTAAATTCGAAAATTTTTATTAAAAAAAGTTGATAAGGGGTTAAAAATTCGAACAAATATGTACCAACTAGCACTGAGGCTATATTTGGTCCATATGGTCCATATTAAACAAGTATAACAAAACGAAGTTTGATAAAAAAAAATTTAGGTTGAAAACAATTGTACTTAAATCATATTCAGTATTTCTAATTTTTGAGTAGCTCAAAATGTGCAATAAATGTATTGAAATATCACAATCTCACTAATTATTATTAATTTATTTATCCCCTTAGAAGTGTTAGTTTAAAAAAGCTAAGAAGTTAGTTATATACAATATGTCTCAGTAAGTTGGGACTCTATGGGAAACTTTTTTATTATTAATTTTAGGGAAAAAATGTATTCTTCATAAAAAGTTCTGCATGTTCTAAAATCTAAAATACAATCAACAGATATCAATTTTTTTCAGTCGTGTACGAGGTATGTCAAAAAATATGAATTTTACTCAAGAGTAAAGTACCTTTATTTTTCAGAATATTGACAATTGTTATTATAAAAAGTTGATTATAATTGAAAGCTATTGTCAGATATCTAATATTATCCATCTGCCATGAAAAAATAATTTCTGTTATTTTTGCTCTCTTCTCTGTATTAGCAATGATAATTCTGTATATTTGCAATTTGCGTACGTAACGATTTTTAATCTAGGATGCACTGACTGCAAACATCAAATCGGTAGTTGGTTTTAATAAAATACAAGAAATGGCGGTTCTGTTAAATAGCGAAGAAAAAATAGAAACAATAGTAAACAAGCACAAAACTTATTTTTTCAAAATAAATGAATGTAATTGCATATTTGAACATAGTTTTTGGAACTGATAACTTTTTTTCAATAACATTTTTCGATATTGTCAAATTTAAAGGTACTTTACTCTTGAGCAAAATTCATATTTTTTGACATATCTCGTACACCACTGAGAAAAAGTGATATCTGTAGATTGTATTTTAGATTTTAGAACATGCAGAACTTTTTATGAAGAATACATTTTTTTCCTAAAATCAATAATAAAAAAGTTTCCCATATGGTTCCAATTTACTGAGACATATTGTATATAAAGTTCACTTTATGGCCCGCGCGGGCATAAAGAGAAATACTTTTTACAAATGAATCAACATCTACTTAGTTTTCTTGCATCCAATATCCAATTTTTCGTATTCCATGTCGTAAGCTTCCTTAGACTTTTTTGGCAACAAATTTTCAGTTGCTTTCTTTGCTTTTTCGATAATTTCGTCAGGAATTCCAAAATTTTTGTTCATTTTTGACGTCTAACTTTGACACATAAAAATTTTAGTGATTTTATGACATTTACGTTTGACAACATTCACCTAACAACAAATTACTATCATAAAATGATCATGTTATTGATTCAAACCGGATTTTTTTAAATTCTGATTTATATTGAGATTGGATTGCAATAACGAACTAGCATAACATAAAACTTTGTATGTACCAAGGGCATAAACATCTTTTTATACCCTTGGTACATAAATAACTATTAAAATTTATACTATATTTTGGTATAAACTATCTATCCTATTTAAATCACTATTTTTTACATTCACCTGTATATTATTAAAAAACACATTGAAAAATTATTGGTTGTTTTTCATTTTTAACCCTTATTACTTGAAAATAGCGTTCTTCTAACCAAGTTACGCCATCTAGAGTATAGCTTTGAACTAATCGACAATTTTGTTGAGTGTGTCCAAATTTCAAATAAAAACATGTACCCCAAATTTTGTTCAATTTGGACAAGCAATTTACGAGATAATTAGCAGTTTCCAGACTTTTGGCTATTTCCTGGAGGAATTTTAGGATATCTGCAGGCTTCAGCTTCAAGTAAATGTTCTATCCACTAATCTCCCAGATGATGATTTGGAAGTCCTAAGCTCATATTGAATTAGTATTTTTAAATATGGCCATCTAGGTGGCCTTGTTTTTAAAAGTTTTTAAATGGTAGTGGCATCTAGAATCAAATTTCTCAACCAATTGACATTGATTAATGCATTTTTATTTAAAAATTGTCCCTCCACGATAACTATCTAAGCGTCGGTGTCTAAATACAGATTTCAATTTCGTCTAGAGAAGACGCTACCGACATTTATCTATAGATAGCGCTTCGATAGGCAATCGGCGTGTAGTATGGGCGGGGTGGAGAGATACGACGGCAGTCAGGGCCGTCGCTTGCGTCGAGACGTCTTCTAGATGCGCACTCGTCGTTCGTCAGTAATGGTCAGCTGTGTTCGGATGTCGAAGTCGAGAAATGCGCTTTAGGCATGTAAGTGTGGCTGCTGTCGGAGACACTCAAAGACGGCAACATGTACGTTTACGGTTTCGACATTACATAGAACTCTAATATGCGTGCGAGTGCTTGTTCACGGTGAAGTTCTGGCGAGAGCGGTGGCTCGGAGGAATCATGGCGTCGGTGGCGGGCTCGCAAGATCAGCCGCCCGCCGCGCACGGCCATAGCTTCTGCAAGAAGACCTTCCACAAGCCCACCTACTGCCACCACTGCAGCGATATGTTATGGGGCCTTATACAACAAGGCTTCATCTGCGAAGGTAAACTTTATTAACATCTACAAAATATTTTTTTCAATTTTTCTCTCTATCTTTCCCAATACCCCCTCTCTTTCACTCCTACTACTCTAACGAATGCTGCCTGCCATCCTGACTCCCTCGCCACTTCCAAATAGGTCACTACTTTTAGAAAATTCTGTATATTGGACAACCTTTTCTTATATTTTAAATAAAAATATCTACTTTCAACTCTCTTCCATAAAAATTCTAAATCTAATAAATATTTTTTTGGACTAAATTTTTTTGAAAATTTATTTTATAATTAACTTTTATTTACGTATACAGGGTGGTTTCAAATGACACTTACAACGTTTGCATGTAGGTAGATACCTCTCGTAAAATTGGACAAAATGATATAAGGATTGAGGGAAGTCCAGTTCATTTACTTTTCGAAATACGGGGTGTTATAAAAATTTGAATGTTTTTATTCGATAACTTTAAAATGGATTAATAAATTGATTTGATATTGGACAGGTTGTTTTGAAATGTGAAAAGGCATATTTTTTATGAAAAAACATTTGTCAATTGTTGATCCAGTGGTGTAGATTTGGAAAAATATGTAACTTTTCCCCTCCCATTTTTCACGCCACTGGCATTTGTGGCTACTTTCAATTAATTTTATGTTTCTTAATGTATTTCACGTAAAAAACACATAACCTTCATATATCAAAAAATTTGTAGTTTTCAAGATATTTATTGTTTTCATGAAGTTTGCAACATCATTTTCAATAATAAAAGTACAAGTATAGCCACAAATGACAGTGGCGTGGAAAATGGGAGGAGAAAAGTGACATATTTTTCCAAAAGTACATCACTGGATCAGGAATTGACAAATGTTTATTTATCAAAATATGTCTTTTTGCATTTAAAAACAACCTGCCAAATGTCATATCAATTTATTCATCCATTTAAAAGTTATCAAATAAAAACATTTAAAGTTTTATAACTTCAACACCTCGTATTTCGAAAAGTAAATGAGCTGGACACCCCAATCCTTATATTATTTTGTCCAATTTTACGAGAGGTATCTACATGCAAACGTTGTGTCATTTGAAAACACCCTGTATAATGAATCTATTCATTAAATTGAAAAAGACTTAAATGTTCTTTAAGACTGTGTTAGGTAGTTTACTTATTTGGTGCTACCATCTGCCTCGATTAAGTAGGTCACTGTATATACTAATGTTTTTATTTTTCATTGATATTATTGACGAAGTATTTTTTTTATTTTTATTCAAAATGTCAATCCACTCAAAGAAAAAACATTTTGGAAATATTTTTGTCGATTTTTTTTTCTTCAAAATGTTCCAATCCTACCGAAACGTGAACCAAAAGCAATTATATTATCTCAAAAAGTATACTCTTAATATTTTGTTAAACCCTTGTTAAACTCAATACTCAATAGAATTCTCTATTTCAAGATTTTTTAGTTTTAATAAAGTAAAACGCCTTTTTAAGTTTTTTTTCTTAAATAAAATTGCAGTACCTACTAGAAGATCACTTACAAATTAATAATCTAAACACAAACGTTTCTTATGGGTTTGTAAGAGGAGATAATGAAAATATTTACGACTACTTACTACAAATTTATTGTTTAAAAACATTCAAACATAAAAAATTGCAATAAAAAGTTGAAGATATTAAAACTGGAGTGTTCTGTCGAGTTTATGAGAGAGTACGTTACAAAAGTAGTTTTAGCACTCAATATACAGAGTGTTTCAAAAGTATGGGGTAGAATAAAAATTTACAAAATCCTCGTACCACGCCACTGGCTTTTTAGAATTTGACATAATTAAGACTGTATATGTGTTTTGAGACAACAATAACCTACAAAAATTTTTAAAGCAGCCTGTATCTCACAAACTAAGAAGGTTAGAGAAAAGTTACATTTGGGTATTTTGAATATTTCTCAAAGATCTATATTTCCATACCTACCCATTGCTTCAAAATTTTTGACAAAAAAATCATTTTTGATATGAAAATTACTCAAAATTCGTCTGGAGGGGTTTTTTGATGCGAAAAATCGACTGCCACAGTCTGTTTTTGTATAAAATCATTTTTTCTCCTTCAAATCGAGTCATGAAATTTTCGAAAATTCACTTTTTGAAACTAACTATGCTCATAACTCGACTAATGTGATAGATAGAACGTTCTAGTCTTCGGCAATCGATTCAGCGGAAAATTTTACATTTCCCAGTGTATTTTGAGTCCATAATTCCGACCAGGAAAGAAGTTGGCACGAGAGTTGGCACAATGCAGTTTACATTAAATATTTCCCTTGCTTCAAAATTTTCGACAAAAAATCATTTTTGGCATAAAAATTGCTCAAAATTTGTCTGGGGGGGTTTTTTGATGCGAAAAAAAACGACTGCCACAGTCTGTTTTTGTGAAAAATCATTTTTTCTCCTCCAAATGAAGTCTTGAAATTTTCGAAAATCCACTTTTCAAAACTAAATGTGCTCATAACTCGACTAATATAATAGATAGAACGTTCTAGTCTTCGGCAATCGATTCAGCGGAAAATTTTACATATTACAGTGTATTTTGAGTCCATAATTCCGACCAGGAAAGAAGTTAGCACAATGCAGTTTACATTAAATATTTCCATACCTACCCCTTGCTTCAAAATTTTCGACAAAAAAATCATTTTTGATATAAAAATTGCTCAAAATTTGTCTGGAGGGGTTTTTTTGATAATTTACGGTACTTATTCATGGGACACTCTGTATAATATAAAGACTAATTGTAAAATTGTCATGTAAATGGAAATTTTTTTAGGCGCATTTCCCTTAAACGTAATAACCGCGATAAGTCCGATAAAACCAACTTCAATTTCCCGTGATATTCTTAATCTTGGGACAATAATTAAAACGGTTATTATGTTAATTCGTAAACAGTGGCGTATCGTAAGAATATTTTGAAAAAAAAAAATAATCACCATCACACGGTTGTCGAAAAAATATTGTACGCAACACGCCTGAAAATGTCTAATCGTCCAAAAAAAAATCCCTTGTTAGTGGGTCTGTTATTAATTATTGAAGACATAAAATAGGATGCGGACGTACCTTTTTCTTCCCTCAAACCGCCCTCGTCTATTTTAGGGTAGCGGGGGAGGTTTGGGATATTGTTTGTATGTGTGTAAATGTGAATGTGTATGTTTGTTAGATAAAGCTGGTTTTCAATGGACTCTATGTGTTAAAATAGAAACAATAGTTGCTCTAGAAAGGCATGAGAAGTGTTCAATGGAAGATGGAGAATTATTGTTAGACGGATTTCGATTACGGAGACGGAGAAGGCAGTATAAGAACAGGGTGTTCGTTTTTAAATTCTTTTTTGGATGTCTCAACACTAATAATTATTATAATTTTGTAGAATAATAAAATAAAACGATAGGTAAATCAAAAACTAGAAGTATTTTATACTAGTAATCATTTTTGAAGACGTTATTGTATGTTTGGTTGCCTACACCACAGGTAACTGTCAATATAAATATAATATAGAAAATGTGCGTTGGGTTGCCTATAGAAAAATATGTTGATTAATTTAAATCATGCATTAATGGGAGTCATTTTGTCTAATTTTGAAAACGTTAATATTATATGTTAATACCCGGTCGACGGAAATAAAATAATTAATTTATATTATTTCAATATAGAATAATTTTTTTTTTTTCTACGTTTTTGGCACTGGCAGAGCCAACAGGCCAGTTACAATATAGAATAAATAGACTGTGTTGAATCTAACAGAAGCTGTAGTCTCTTGAAACATATATATATATATATAAACATTGTATATACAAAAGTATATTATGAATGACGTCAACGCTCACCTCGATCTCGATATTCGTTGCGATATTTTGCTGCGTTTCGTTGGAAAAATTCACTTGAAAACTTTGAAAGTGTCAAAGACGTTAAATTGTTCCCACTACGTTTAAACCATTGAAAATTAATAGTGCGGGTTCTTGATGGAAGTTACAGTCTATTTTTATCTTAGAGAGAGTATAATAAAATAATAAATAGGATATTCAATTTGGGTATAGCGAATACTCAATAAATTTTGAAGTATAGTTAAGTAACTTTCATTTACCGATATAAAATACAGGGTGATTCATTTAAAAAAAAAAATTGTGAAACCAATGTATTCAAGTTTGGGCTCGCCCTGTATAGGTCTCTTTGATATCGAATCAATTCGATTGAATTGTAAAACTAGACGACTATCACAGTCGTGTGGCTATAAAAGATTAATTTTAAATTGTGCAGTTTATAATATACAGGGCGTTGAAGTTATTACGATTTATAGAAAGAAGTGGTCAGAACTTTTTAAATATGCTGTATAACCAATTACAATATCATATTATTGTAATAGCGAAGGCAAGCAGAATTCAAATTTGAAGTAAAATACAGGGTGTCCCATTTAAATAAATATAACTTTGATTTGGCACGACGTTCTGGAACACGCTGTACAATTGCGACTAATTTTAAAATATGAGCCTCTAATCTAGCTACCATCTATCGAAATTTCATTCAAATAACTTTAACCATTCACAAGATATTGGGCGGAGTAGAATTCAATGAGACCTCTGGCGGAAAAAATTTTAATTGTCGCAACGAGTCGCAATTCGTTTTGCATTGTTTTTGTATTATATGCAAGTCAACGTAATTACCGTAAATTTGTACTTTATTTGTTTAATTTTGTGACAAGTGACAAGCTTAATACTGTGTTTTTTTATTCAACTCAACTGTCATCAGCCATCTATCGAATTCTACTTTTCCCAATAGGACTTAATCGCACTAATTAACCACCCTGTATTATTTTTGACGTTTTTTTTTTCATAAAAGTAAGTGCATATATTATTTTGTATCATGCAACTAAAAATAAACCCATAAAGAGTACAAATAAAAATATTTAGAGACGCTTGGTTTGTATTGTGTAGATTTTTTGGGGGCTCAAAAAAATTTTATTTTTCCAAAATTTAAAACTAAATTGAGCAGCTCGAACAGGATCCTATTATATACCGTTGCGGTTAGAGGCAACAGAGTTCCAACCAAAAACGACTACGATGTATTAAAGCGCGGTAGTGGTATTTGGTATTGATCCAGAAGAGGCTGTGTATGAATAAGCCAACCCTACTACCCCGTCACGCAACGCTATGCCACATTCAACACAGTTTCATTCTATTCAATTCCCTCTTCGGTCTCTCATAGACATACCAGAATACTAGATTTTTTTTAGATGTTTCTACTACAATATATAAGTTTTTTATACGAGGTTCAGTCGAAAAATCCTAAACGTTAGATAATTATGTAAAACATGACCTTGATTATGTAATCAATTTGCTTTGTAAGCACCTTCGTGCTGGATATCTAAGATTTATAGCGAAATAATGGCATTTGTTTCAACAAAAATTATTCCATGCGGAAAATACACCAAGAAAAAAAATTGAAAATTAAATAGGTTATGTATTCATTATACTAATCAATGATATACAGGGTTAAGTCAAAATGAAGTGATTCCAATTCTGGCAAATATGTCCCCCTAAAGTTGGAAGCATATGGAAAACTTTTTTATTATTAATTTTAGAAAAAAAAGTTATTCTTCATAAAAAGTTCTGCATTATCTAAAACCTAGAATACAGTCATCAAATATCAAATTTTTCAAGTCGTATACGAGGTTTGTCAAAAAATATGAGTTATAACAGAATACGACTTTTTATGCGCCACTGTATATGTCCACTAGGATGAGCAATTTTTATACAGTTTCGGTGTTTTTTTTTCTCTTGTTGACCCCTCTCCAGATGAATATATTCATCTCCGACTTTATATAGAAAGCCATCAAGGATATTTTAAAAATACATTCCAGAAATAGAGCAAGGAAAATCAAAAATAGAATATTGTATAGTATAATTGTAATATAAAACAATAAACTTATCCGTATTTAAATCGCGATTTCGAAATGTGTACAACATCAAAATTTTTGAATCAAGTATATAATTATGTAAATCATTTGAATTTTATTTGGCGCCGTATGAACATATGGCCGCTAGATCGAGAATACGTTTTATGGAGGGGAGAAAAAAAAAAAAAAAAAAAAAAAAAAAAAAAAAAAAAGCGGAAAGACAGACAATTGAAATGGGCTAGTTTCATGGGTATGATATATGGCAGAAGTCGTTGTCAGATTCAATCCAAGTTGATTAAGACAAAGTGAAAGTCGACTAGAAGAATTTGACAGTTGTCAATTTACATCATCCACGTTCAGTTTTTTTAGTTGTTTGTGTTATTTTTTAGTAGAAAGTGTGCTTCTGTTTATTTACCTTTTAAAAGACATATTTAAAATGAATCAATTAACGCAAAACACAATGACATAAACAAAACATTTGTAGGTTATGAATTTTTTAAATTTTCAGTTATCTGGAGGAGAATGTGCACTTCTTTTAGCATATTAATTGTATATTTTCAATTTGACAGCTGTCAAGTACCAAAATTGGAAATTGTGCATCATATTTCAAATAAGCAACATAAGTACAGAAGAAAATCCACTTTTTTCAGCATATCAATTTCATATTTTTTATTTGACAACTAGTTGACGGCTGTCAAGTGTAAGGATTATACTTTTGGAATCAAATTTGAACTAAATCGTCATAAAATACATGAGAATATGTACTTCTTTTAGCATATTTTTTTCAAGTAGAAACATATTTTTCGTAAAATTAAAAGAATCGCTTTAAAATGAGGATTTTTTTGGGTAAAATTCGAAATTTTTTGTGCCCATAATCTCCGATGGAGAACTGAAAACTTTCTGTTTCAAAAAAACCGACAATATTCCCAAAATAGGTAGCTTAATTTCGGTTCCTCACTAAGGGTGCTTCCCACCCCACACTTCCAAAAACATATTATCGGATTTGATAACCCCCCCTCAACAAAACTCAATCTACTTCAATTACTTTATCTCCTTGACTGATTTAAGGGTATTCCAAATAAAAATATTATACAGGGTATGTTTTAACTGATCCAAATTAAATCCAAAAATGATCATATTTATTTTTTTTCAGTTTGCAACTTCGTGGTTCATGATCGCTGCTTGAAAACTGTGGTATCCCCGTGTTCTAGCGTCGCCGCCAGTCAAATTAGGGTAAGTAATGACAAACTTTTGAAAAAACAAAAAAAAATCTATTTTATCTCAATTTTTTCCAGAATCCCGTGGCTCACTGTTGGTCCGAGTCGTTTCATCATAAGAGAAAATTTTGTAACGTTTGTAGAAAAAGGTTAGACGACAGCGAATCCATACATTGTGAAAGTAAGTTGAATTCAACATACAAAAAAAATCCGCTAAACACAACTACATAAAAATTAATCACACAGTATCTAAGTATTAATTATTAATTCTTTTAGTTTGCGAGTATTTCGTACATGTGGAATGTCAGGATTTTGCAGTGGCTGATTGTAAAGAAAATGCAACTTATCTACCGGGTAAACAGCTGGTTTTTGTACGACATCAACACCATTGGAGAGAAGGAAATCTACCGAGCAATTCAAAATGCGCCCTGTGCAAAAAAACCTGCTGGACAACAGAATGCTTGTCCGGGTACAGATGCGAATGGTGTGGAATGACGGTAAGAACAAAATATATGCAAAAAATACATGCATGTAAGAAAAGAGTTCATATAATATCCTTTTTGGTGTGCCTCATGATTAATCCTAATCAAAATATGACAATAATGATCCACTCACAAATATTTCGTTACATATGTGACTAGAGATGGGAGTACAATATGAAATAAACTATTAAATCTGTGTATTTTGTTAAGGAAATTTGTTTCTGACATATATCGTATCGATAAAATATTGTAATTTTTAGTATTGATACTTTTTATAACCATATTTTCTAATATTAAGTATTTTAAAACAATATATTTATAACGGTACGTTGTATTGATACTTCAGACAGCATCGCCCATCTCTATATATGTCAAAGGATTATGCGCAAGCGCGACCTTAAACGATGATACACACCAAGAAGGCTGTTGAATGTACTTCACTTATTCCCATCATAATACCAATATTAATAAAAATCTCCAATTTATGAAACTCATTTAACAGTGTCATGCTACATGCCACACTAGTATCAACAATGAATGTACGTTCGGTATTTTGGAACCGATTTATCTGCCACCACACGCTGTTAGTATACCGAGAACTGAAGTACCAATGGAGGCTATCATAGGGGTGCAAGTTAGAAGAAAAGACACCTTGTCACGTGAGTATCGATCAAATTATAACCCGCCGTTAAATTATTTTAAACGCTGCTATAAATTCACTTTGGTTTATTTTTATTTTGCAATAGTTTGTTTCAACATTTTTTTTACTGCTTAATTTTGTTTTAATTTTTTATTTTAAGATATAAAAGGAATGATTTTGCAGTCGTCAGTTTGGATAATGTAAGGCGGAGCCCTTCTTTGACGAGTATGTTGAAACGTCTTTCTGTTGTTGTATTACCGAGTTCTTGTCAAGGCAAATACCAGCCAAATTTGTCGTCTCCTCATAATAGAGGTACCTTTTGTTTTGGAACGCTGGTTTTCTTTTTCATGGTTTATCTAATAACCAAAATTTGCTTTTTTTTTCTTTCACTAACCGTCAACAAACGTGTTACTTTCCAAAAAATGGTTACCAACTACCAGATATAAGTAAAAATAATAACATTTTGTAGTGAGTTTTTTTGCAGTGTTTTGAAAACCTTTTATATTATTAATTACTAATAGAGTTTTTTCGAATAGATATAATATCTACTTGTTCAAAACTTGAATAATCTAATTTCAGCAAGGAGTACATCTGAAGAATTTAACAGCGATACTAGCAGACATAAGGATTCCGAAGATTATGCACAAGCAACCCACGTCTCAACCAGACAAGATAAGCAAAATAAGAATCAGGAAGAAAGAGACGAAGGTTTGTATAAAAAAATATCCTATACATACATACCAATCATTATAAAATCAATATTTCATGAAACAAAATGTTTAATGGCGCCTTTTTGAATCGAAGACGCCATTAAATATGGCGGCAATATTGAATATTTGAAAAGTTTCGAAGACGATATTATTAAAAAATACTCACCTTTAATCTAGTCGAGATGGATTTTTTTATTCTTCTCGTCAAGCACTTTAATTTAAGTAACGATTAGAGTAATTATTTTTACAAAAACCATTGATTCCATCACTATCACTATACACACTCAAATACACAATTTAACATTCACTACAAGTGTTAATTCTTTGTATGTACGACCGAACTGAAGTTATTACTTCTTATCACCGATTTTAAAGTATATCCCGACCAATGTAATTATTAATTAAGTAATTTGCAAAATATTTAACCCGTTCAACGTAGATGCTCCTACCCCGGCGGTTGGAAAGCAACTATCTATAGTATCTATTGTTTCATGTCAGTACTACCAACGAAAACAAAGCAAGCCAACTAGATTTCGTCACTTCCTTTTTCCGGCGTAGTCTAGTACCGCTACTCTCCGCCACGTGACGTTACAACGACATTATATACTTTATATAATATAGTTATATAATTAGAGTATTTCTTTAAAATATTTAGGAAATATGAATATATAATTGAAATAATTTTATCTCCAAACGATTAATAATAGAAAATGGTAGCTATAAAAGATTTGGGGTGGGAATTCAATAAAATCAATACTCTATCCTGACTCTATCTGGTGGCAGAAAACGAACTATGTTATGTAAAACGTATTTGAGGTTTGAGGTTATACACAATGTACAAAGAAATGGCCAGAGACATTAATTTGAGTCGTCTATATTTTGAAAATTCCATATTTCAGAGGCAATAAAAGTGTACGACGGTAACAACTCGCTGCGTAGAAGAATATTCAGAATAATCGTTGTACCAAGGCAGGCGCCTCTAAAGCAAGTGTTGACGCAGGCTCTTCGAGCATTCCACATTACAAAAGATCCAAATTCATTCCATCTCACCGATTTATATTCTCCAGATGAAGCTGTATTGCAGGATCCAACGCCCGTTCTTAATTTGCATAGAAAAGAAGGAAAAAGACCAGCTGTTTTTCTACGATTCAAGTTAGTGCTTTCATTCTAATCACTGTTTTATTTATTAATAACACAATTTCAGAGATCGAGATAATGATTCTGGTGAAGTTCGGGTGTACCCAGGCAAATTACAAGTTTCCCAGGCATGCTGCACCGTGCCTGTGGATTCTAATACAACTGTTGGTGATCTTATAGCAGATGCTCTCAAACGTTTTTCACTCGAAGACATCAACGCGGAAAGTTATAGATGCAGTGAGGTTCTACTGGATAGAGGGGGTAAGTGTCAATTTTTTTTTATATAATATAGTGTGTTCGGTATAATATTAATTGTTTTTTTTTAAATAATTTCTAAGTTACTGAGAGAGTGCTTTCGTGGAACGAACGACCTTGGGAAATAATGAAACAGCTCGGTAAAGATAGTATCCGCCAGATGGAGCTGATGCGTTTTTATTTACAACTAAAGCAAGATCCACACGGTCCGAATTTAGCTTTGTTCGTCGGTAATCTACCGCCGAATCTATCGGAACGCAATTACGAAAATATTTTGACGGATTTTTTAGGAAAAGGTAAAAAAAAAATATTGGGAAAAGTGGAATTCGATAGATGGCGCTCCGAAATGTCAATGTCATATTAGCAACGAGTAAAACAAATCAGCTGCAGTATATAAGCTCTTTGATATTTAAGTGGTTTTATTTTGCTGTTTTAGTTATTTTCAGTGTGTGTTTTGTGAAAATTTTGCTTTTTCTTTTATTGTTTTTTAGTATTTTGTGTTGTTAAACTAAATTTTGACTCCCAATATTTTTATTTTTGGAGTAAAAGGTATGGTTGATATTTGTCAAAAATAAAACAAGTTTAGGTCTGATTTTGTGTTTTTATTTTATTTTTTCATATCTACAAAAGTTACAGGGAAGGTACGTTTGTATTGAGTAATATTTTAAATCTTTAATACCAACTTATTGTCTCTTTGTTTTTGTAACTATGGATTAGGTATACACTGACTATTCAAAGTTTATTTGGATTTGTAAATGCCGAGCCTTCTTCTTGGTGCATAAATGAGGGACAGGCAGTTTTAAATGCTGGCCATATATTTTTGCATGGTACCTATAGAGGAAATAAGTGACACTTTCATAAAAGTGCAATGAAAACAAAAAATAGAATAACATAACCTCTTCCATAATATCTCTGATTATATAAGAATATAACCTCAGAAATGATGACAGTTGAGTTGAATAGAAAAACACAGTATTAAGCTTGTCACTTGTCACAAAATTAAACAAATAAAGTACGAATTTACGGTAATTAAGTTTACTTGCATATAATACAAAAACAAAGCAAAACGAATTGTTTTACTCATTGCGACAATTACAATTTTCTCCGCCAGAGGTCTCATTGAATTCTACTCCGCCCAATTACGAATATTATACGTTGTTTTATTTTGATTTATTTTTAGAAAATAAATTCTCGAACATCGGTCCTATTTACTACGAATACGGTTCTATGGTTATTACTTACGAAGACTCGGAGAAGGCCGTAAGAGCTCTTTATATTTTGAGAGAGTCAAAGTACGAAGACAAACAACCGTTACTTGGTGAGTATAAAAGCTCGCTGTTTACCATTCGAAATTGAACTTACATTTTTAATGAGACTTATGTAGGTCATTTCATCATAAAAGACAAAATATTTTTTCTTTTAACTGTTTTATACCACAAATCGTACAGTTATGTAAAATTAGTTGCCTATATTTCGGTGCAATAAACTGTTTTATACTACAAGTCGTACAGATATGTAAAATTAATTGCCTATATTTAGGTGCAATAAGCTGTTTTATACCACAAGTCGTACAGCTATGTAAAATTAGTTGCCTATATTTCGGTGCAATAAGCTGTTTTATACCACAAGTCTTACAGATATGTAAAATTAATTGCCTATATTTCGGTGCAATAAGCTGTTTTATACCACAAGTCGTACATTTATGTAAAATAAGTTGCCTATATTCCGGGGCGATAAAAATATTTTATTTTCAGTTATGCTGTTGCCAAATATAGAACCATCGATGATACCTCAAGGTGTACAGCCTTTGTTAGTTTTCGTTAACGTAAAATCCGGCGGGTGTCAAGGTTTAGAATTAATATCCAGTTTTCGAAAACTGTTGAATCCTTATCAAGTTTTCGATCTCGACAATGGAGGACCTCTGCCGGGCTTATACGTATTTCGGAACATTCAAAATTATAAAATACTAGTTTGCGGGGGAGATGGTACAATAGGATGGGTACTACAATGTTTAGATAACGTCGGTCAGGATTCGCAATGTTCTAACCCTGCTTGCGCCATTGTACCGTTAGGAACAGGTGAATATATTTAATAATTGAAAAAAATTTAGATGCTGGAGGTTGCGATTATTTTTCAGGAAACGATTTAGCGCGCGTTTTAAGATGGGGCCCAGGGTATACAGGTGGAGAAGATCCGTTGAATCTTTTAAGAGACGTCATAGATGCCGAGGAAATACGCTTAGATCGATGGACGGTCGTTTTTCATCCGGAGGATAAGCCGGACGACAACGTCAAGCAAGGCAATTCCACTGGTAAGAGGAGGAAAAAACTGTCCAAAATCAAAGTGACCAATGAACAAATTAGAAAAGCAGGTCAATCTAAATGTGTAACTTGATGTTGTTTTGCTGTAACGAAACTAACCAAAAATATATTTAGTTATTTTTTTTTTATTTTTTTTAAAAGCAAGATTTAATGGGAATTAATAAAAAATTATCAGGGATTGTTTCTTACTTTATACAGATTGCGAAAATCCTTATGGAACCCTGCCTCGAATTGCACAAGTACGACAAGGATATATATGAAAGAGGGAGAAAGAATAATAGGCATGATGACAGTCACTAAGAATCACTAAAATATTGATTTGATATAATTATTAAAGATACAGAAATCACTTATTTTTCATTTTCATGTGTGATTACATTTATTTTAGTAAAAATATAAGCACAAAATTTAACCCTTCGCCATCATATCTAAAACACCAATCAGAAGAGATTGACGTCATATTTTCGCAAATATCTATGATCCGATCCGAACCAAATCCGAACATCTGTTTTGTCGTCTTTATATTATCTATGGTTTTGTATTTCCTTTGTTGCTGTTGGCTTTGATTGGTTCATGTGATATTTTCTCGTTACAAACTATTAAGTATCACTGTTTTTTATTACCACAAAAAACCGTTTTTGAAATTATGTTTATGTATCAAAATAAACTTTTAACCTGCAAGCTGTCAAGTGTTTGAAGTTTGACTTTGACGATTCTACTACATGACACAGATCATAGATAACCTATCGACAGTTGACACTGTTACGAATTGATGATGTCATAGACAGACGCCATTACTATTCTAGCGTTTTGGCGCATAATTTAAAATGTGTTTTTTAAAGTTGAATTTTTCCTTTGAAAACATTTTTTCTTACAGAAATAACATTTATTGTAGATAAAGAATGTACGTGAAAACATCGTGGAGCAGTTTTTCAAAATCAGTCATCATGCCTATTGTGCGCGGTCATCACTGTACACTGGGGTGTATACTTATTACCCGTGGCTGGCGGAATTTTCAGACAATGTTGCCGGATGAAAGTGTTTAGTTTCACCTAATAGTGCATGGCTTCGAAAAAAAGTCAACGAAAACGAGAGAAAAATATCATTTGTACAAATTAATATGCGCTTCTGGAAACAGCGGTTAAAATGGGGGGCATCTGGAATTAAGTACACGCCTTGATGACTGCGCACAATTATTCTTTCTCTCTCTTTCAGATGTTTTTCTGTCGTACTTGTATAACCCGGCATACTACCATAAGGATGTTCGCAATCTGTATATACAGGGTGTACCAATCTTACGACGGTATATATCAAAAATTTTTATCAACAAAAATAGTAGATGTCTTTAAGGTGCATATTTTGAAATTATCTTAGACTATACAGAGTGTTGCATAGCTCCGTTACAAACCAAACATGATTTTTCAAATGTTTGGTTTGTAACGTAGTTATGCAACACTTTGTATAGTCTAAGATAATTTCAAAATATGCACATCTATTTTTTATTTATATACCAAAGTTTGTCGTAAAATTGGTACATCCTGTATTATATACACCGTGACAGTAAAAAAACTCCATAGCTTCGATTATATTTTGTTTTCGTGGTCACTGTGTATAAAAATATAAATATTGTCACTGTGTACATTTTTCTTTTGTTTTTAAAAAAAAATTTAAAACAATTTTAAATCAACAAATTTAATCATTCACATTTAAAAATTATTAATTTAAAACCTCATTGATCAAAATTTTAATTGAAAAAATACTGTTTTATTCGGATAAAATATTTTCGTACGCCTATGCAAAAGCACAGGCAGTAACCCCCTAAAATAATTTCTTATTTTTTATCCGTATAGTACTGATACTATCTTTCAGGTCTTCCCTGTATATTGGATAAGTTTTCTTTTGAAAGAAAATCGTTTATAGTATTATGAACATGCTGTGGAATAGAGGAGTTTAGTCTAAGGTCAGTGTGGCCAACAAAAAGCGTTTTTTTCTGACAAGCATGACAGTTAAGGTCTACTATTCAAAACATAAGATTTGGTATGTTTTTTATCATTGCGAACATCTATATTGCTTTATTAAAATAATGAATACGTCCCCGAAGCGTATATTTTGAAATTTAAAATGACTTTTTAGCTGAATATTCAACATAACAGAGACCAATAGTTCTATGATCTCTTGGCATGTCACCATTTCATTTCTGTTATTCAGTCACTAGTTCTGTCAAATGTCAGTGAAAAAAGTAATTAGAAGAATAAAGATACAGCTAATTAGAAATGCTACGAAAATCTAATTGAAAATAGACATACACGATTAAACGAATATCAACATAAATAAATATAACTGACATTTGACATAACTAGTGACTGAATAACAGAAATGAAACAGTGACTTGACAGAAGTTCCTAGAATTATTGGCCACCTATATGTTGAGTATTCAGGTAAAAAGTCATTTTAAATTTCAAGATATACACTTCTGGGGTGTATTCATTATTTTAATAAAGCAATATAGATGTTTGCAATGATAAAAACCATACAAAAATCTTATGTTTTGAACAGTATACCTTAACTGTCATTCTTGTCAGAAAAAAATACTTTTTGTTGGCCCCACTGACCTTAGACTGAACTCCTCTATTTAATCAATTTGGGAGACATTTTTTACCATAATATAATGATGCTTTTACACTGTCATGTAGGACTGTTCCACAACAGAACGAGACAGAAGAAGAGGAATTAATAACTAAATACAACATACAGAGTGAGTTTTGTATATGAAACGCCACTAAATCTCTCAAAAACTTAAAAACTCACTCTGTATATTTCTTATTTTTTTTTGTTTGCTAAAACAAAAACTAAACATAAAAAAATTAAATGTTGAAAAACCCTATAATAATGTTGGTAGACGCTTCTAGTTCGATGTAGTGACCAGCACTTTCCTATGTTGGCAATATTGATTATGCATGGCTTTTATATTAAGTAGATTATAGAATTTTTTACGGCAAAACAACATTGGTGATAATATACTTGGGGAAGTCGTTTAATCTAATAATACGTTGATTGGTAGAAGTCAAATTACGTCACCCAGTTACCTTTTTTTAGTTTCCTATAACGTTTTGTAGGTGTCGTACGTATACCTCGCCATTTTTAGTCCAATTTATTCCAAACCTTACCACTTTTACCAAAAATTCTCTTCTGTCATTTCATTTATCGTTTTTTACCAACGAATCTTCTTCTTTTCCTAGTTAGTCTTCCAATAACTCTTTAAACCCCGCGTTTTACTTCGTATCATAAATTTTCGCGACGCTAAAAATAACTTGAAAATAAAATTGTAGTTGTAGCAAGTTCGACTAGCGAGGACAAGGCGCAAATTTTCGTAATGAACAACTATTTCGGAATCGGCATCGATGCGGATCTTTGTTTGGATTTTCACAACGCTCGCGAGGAAAATCCTGGAAAATTCATTAGTAGATTGCACAATAAAAGCGTGTACGTTCGAATGGGACTGCGGAAAATGGTAGGGCCGAAAATGTGCAAGGATCTTCACAAGGAAGTTAGACTGGAAGTGGATGGAAAGTTGGTTGAGCTGCCGCAAGTCGAAGGCATCATCATTCTTAATATATTGAGGTAAATTCCTTTGTTTTTATTATTAAAATAACATTTCCGTCCACCGTGTATTAATATATCATAGTAACGTTTTCAAAATTAGACAAAATCATAATTAATCAACGATTTTATGCAGGCAACCCAACGTACATCTTATATATTACATTTATATTGACAGTTACCTGTGGTGTAGGCAACCAAACATACAATAATGGAAATGGAATACTTCTAGTTTTTGACTTACCAATCGTTTTATTTTATTATTTTACAAAATTATAATGATTATTAGTGTTAAGACATCCAAAAAAGAATTTAAGAAAAACGAAAACAGTGACATTTGAACCAGCGACCATCTATGTGACATTTCAATGTCATTATTAATTGTTGACAGTACTTACTTATGAAACACGTAATCAACGATTTTCTATAGGCAACCCAACGCTCATCTTTTACATCATGTTTATATTGACACTTACTTGTAGTGTAGGCAACCAAACATACAATAGCGTCTTCAAAAAACAAATCCTGGTATAGAATTCTTCTACTTTTTGACTTACCTATCGTTTCATTTTATTATTCTACAAAATTATAATAATTATATGGGTTTAGACATTCAAAAAATAATTTAAGAAAAACGAAAACAGTGACATTTGAACCAGCGATTATCTCTTTGACATTTCATTTTCATTATTTATTTTTGACAGTACTTACCTATGAAACACGTAATCAACGATTTTCTATAGGCAACCCAACGCACATCTTTTACATTATATTTATATTGACACTTACTTGTAGTGTAGGCAACCAAACATACAATAGCGTCATAGCGTCTTCAAAAAACAAATCCTGGTATAGAATTCTTCTACTTTTTGACTCACCAATCGCTTTATTTTATTATTTTACAAAATTATAATAACTATTAGTGTTAAGACATCCAAAAAAGAATTTAAGATAAACGAAAACAGTGACATTTGAACCAGCGACCCTCTCTGTGACATTTCAATGTCATTATTAATTTTTGACAGTACTTACCTATGAAACACGTAATCAACGATTTTCTATAGGCAATCCAACGCACATCGTTTACATTACATTTATAATGACAGTTACTTGTGGTGCAGGCAACCAAACATACAATAACGTATTCAAAAAATATACTTCTAGTTTTTGACTCTCACGAATAATTTTGGTGCTGGGTCAATAATAAGATCTTTCACCACCTTGGTGTGTAATATCCTATTGTGAATTTCAGTTGGGGATCTGGAGCAAATCCTTGGGGACCCGAGAAGGATGATCAATTTTCAAAACCGAATCATTGGGATGGAATGCTGGAGGTGGTTGGTGTAACAGGAGTAGTGCATTTAGGGCAAATTCAATCGGGATTACGCTCTGCTATGAGAATCGCACAGGTAAGGGGAATAACCGACTGATAAGAAATGTTTAAGGTTTTGATGTATGTGATATTATTACAGGGTGGACATATAAAAATACATTTGAGTTCTGATATACCGGTTCAAGTTGACGGTGAACCATGGGTGCAAAGTCCGTGCGATGTGGTGGTTTTGAAATCTGCTCTAAAGGTATGTTAATATAATTATTTGTATTTTTAATTATCGCCATATTTATTATATTACTTCGAATTTATATTCTTGGATGCTTTTTATTCGCTTTGTAGATAGTAATTTTATATTTTTACTAAAATTGTTCAATAATTTTGTAAATATTTTAGTTTTATTCACAATAAATCTCACTATTCCCGCTATTTACACTAAAAAACACAATTTCATAAAGAAAAAATATGCTTGGTAATGATGCTTTTTCTGTTTTGTGCTGTATTACCCCTTCCCCACAAAAAAGCTAATAGCAAACGTTTTAATTTTTGTACAAAACATGTGCTAATTTTAGGTGATATTTTATTTTTACGAAAAAAATTGTATACAGGTATTCTTTTTCAAAACAACTGCTTTTCGACGAGGTAAACACAATGTCAGCATTGGAAACTTCACAATGTTTCCATTAAACCAAATTATATACCTACAACCCATTTAATATCCTATTCGAAGCACATTTTAGCACATTCCTTTCCATTATTACTATACACCTACACCTCTAAATCAACAACAAGCTATCCTCCACAAAATAATTAATTCCTCTCCAAGATCCCGATTTACTCGTCAGCATATCCATTGTCTCAACAGCTTATCAAAGTCCTCGTCAATATCCCCATGGAATATTGAACATATTCAAAGCCTCTTCAAGCTCTGTAAAACATCTAAGACATCCCCATAGCCTCTAACATTATTTAACACTTTCTTTAACAGTCTCCATAACCTCAAAGATATTAACAGCCTCTTAAAGATCCCCAAAACCTTTTCAACATCCTTTTTAACATTTCTCCAGACTGATCAACTTCTCTAAATCCTATTCAATATCCCCATAGATTATTGAACATATTTAAAGCCTCTTCAAGCTCCGTAAACCTCTATAACATTCTCTAAAGCCTCTTTCACACACTAACATCCCTTTCAAGGTACCCAAACGCTTTTCAACATTATATCATTTTTTGACATTTCCCTAGACTCATCATATTCTCTAAATCTTCTTCAGTATCCCATATAAATTATTGAACATATTTAAAGCCTCTTCAAACTTCGTAAAACCCCTACAACATTCTCTAAAGCCTCCCTAACACACTAACATCCCCTTCTAGGTACCCGAAAGCTTTTCAACATTCTTGTAGTATTTTTAACGTTACGTTATAGCTTCCACAATATAATTAAAGCCTCTTCAAGCACCGTAAAACCTCTAAAACATTGTCTATAGCCTCTTTCACACACTAACATCCCTTTCAAGGTACCCAAACGCTTTTCAACATTCTTATATCATTTTTTGACATTTCCCTAGACTTATCAACTTCTCTAAATCCTCTTCAGTATCCCATATAGATTATTGAACGTATTTAAAGCCTCTTCAAGCTCCGTAAAACCTCTACAACATTCTCTAAAGCCTCCCTCACACACTAACATCCCCTTCTAGGTACCCGAAAGCTTCTCAACATTCTTGTAGCATTTTTAACGCTACTTTATAGCATCTAAAATATATATAAAGCCTCCTCAAGCTCCGTAAAACCTCTACAACATTCTCTAAAGCCTCTTTCACACAGTAACAGCCCCTACTAGGTACCCGAAAGCTTCTCAACATTCTTGTAGCATTTTTAACGCTACTTTATAGCGTCTACAATATATTTAAAGCCTCTTCAAGCTCCGTAAAACCTCTACAACATTGTCTATAGCCTCTTTCACACACTAACATCCCTTTCAAGGTACCCAAACGCTTTTCAACATTCTTATAGCGTTTTTTTTGACATTTCCCCAGACTTATCAAATGCTCTAAATCTTCTTCAGTATCCCATATAGATTATTGAACATATTTAAAGCCTCTTCAAACTTCGTAAAACCCCCAGAACATTCTCTAAAGCCTTCCTAACACACTAACATCCCCTTCTAGGTCCCCGAAAGCTTCTCAACATTCTTGTAGCATTTTTAACACTACTTTATAGCATCTACAATATATTTAAAGCCTCTTCAAGCTCCGTAAAACCTCTACAACATTCTCTAAAGCCTCTTTCACACAGTAACAGCCTCTTCTAGGTACCCGAGAGCTTTTCAACATTCTTGTAGCATTTTTAACGCTACTTTATAGCGTCTACAATATATTTAAAGCCTCTTCAAGCTCCGTAAAACCTCTACAACATTGTCTATAGCCTCTTTCACACAGTAACAGCCCCTTCTAGGTACCCAAACGCTTTTCAACATTCTTATATCATTTTTTGACATTTCCCCAGACTTATCAAATTCTCTAAATCCTCTTCAGTATCCCATATAGATTATTGAACATATTTAAAGCCTCTTCAAACTTCGTAAAACCCCTACAATATTCTCTAAAGCCTCCCTAACACACTAACAGACCCTTCTAGGTACCCGAAAGCTTTTCAACATTCTTGTAGCATTTTTAACGCATCTACAATATATTTAAAGCCTCTTCAAGCTCCGTAGAACCTCTAAAACATTGTCTATAGCCTCTTTCACACACTAACATCCCTTTCAAGGTACCCAAACGCTTTTCAACATTCTTATAGCGTTTTTTTGACATTTCCCTAGACTTATCAACTTCTCTAAATCCTCTTCAGTATCCCATATAGATTATTGAACATATTTAAAGCCTCTTCAAACTTCGTAAAACCCCTACAACATTCTCTAAAGCCTCCCTAACACACTAACATCCCCTTCTAGGTACCCGAGAGCTTTTCAACATTCTTGTAGCATTTTTAACGTTACGTTATAGCATCCACAATATATTTAAAGCCTCTTCAAGCTACGTAAAACCTCTACAACATTCTCTAAAGCCTCTTTCACACAGTAACAGCCCCTTCTAGGTACCCGAAAGCTTTTCAACATTCTTGAAGCATTTTTAACGCTACTTTATAGCATCTACAAAATATTTAAAGCCTCTTCAAGCTCCGTAAAACCTCAACATTGTCTATAGCCTCTTTCACACACTAACATCCCTTTCAAGGTACCCAAACGCTATTCAACATTCTTATATCATTTTTTGACATTTCCCTAGACTTGTCAAATTCTCTAAATCCTCTTCAGTATCCCATATAGATTATTGAACATATTTAAAGCCTCTTCAAACTTCGTAAAACACCTACAACATTCTCTAAAGCCTTCCTCACACACTAACAGCCCTTTTCTAGGTACCCGAAAGCTTTTCAACATTCTTGTAGCATTTTTAACGCTACTTTATAGCATCTACAATATATTTAAAGCCTCTTCAAGCTCCGTAAAACCTCTAAAACATTGTCTATAGCCTCTTTCACACACTAACATCCCTTTCAAGGTACCCAAACGCTTTTCAACATTCTTATATCATTTTTTGACATTTCCCTAGACTCATCATGTTCTCTAAATCTTCTTCAGTATCCCATATAGATTATTGAACATATTTAAAGCCTCTTCAAACTTCGTAAAACCCCTACAACATTCTCTAAAGCCTCCCTAACACACCAACATCCCCTTCTAAAACATTGCCTATAGCCTCTATCACACACTAACATCCCTTTCTACGTACCCAAAAACTTTTCAACATTCATGTAGCATTTTTAACGTTACGTTAAAGTATCTACAACATATTTTAAGCCTCTACAAGCTCCGTAAAACCTCTACAACATCCCTATAGCCCCTAAGAATCAATAACTACTTTCCAGACTACTTAACATCCTCATACATAGCTGTTACCCTTTCACCATCCTTATTTCCTAGTCCCTTCAAAACTATGGTCTCTTACAGCCTATTCACTGCCTCTTTAATGTGTCTCAATCCTTTTAGCCTCTTCAATCAATATTTTAAAACAAATACTTAACAAAGTGTATTGTTAGTGTTGTTTTTTTTCAGTAAAATGAAAGAAAAATGGTATTGAGCTAAATATACACACACTCCCTCTTATATGGTTAATTGTAGTGTCTTTTTTCATTTATAAAAGCGCCAATTTTTTGTTATTCAGGCTACGATGCTGAAGAAAAATAAGTTTAAGCGTCGCCCAACCGAACCGAATATACTACCGGCCAACGGGGAGGGGGGAAAGAGCACAGACGATTAATTTCATAAAACACAACATTCTCAATCACGAATCTTTTTATTTTATTTTTATATTAACTTCGTTCGTTTCTTTCATAAGCATGAGTATTTATTTTTGCTTGATTTACTTTGTAGTTTTTTCGAATTTTTGATTATAACGAGTTTGCGTTTGTGTCCTTCCCCCTTCTCAGGCCACCATGTTGAAGAAGATGAAGGGAAAAATGAAACGTCGTAACACGGAACCAACGATGTTGGTGTCGCCAGGCGTTCAATTGGTGCCTTCACCTTCCAACGACGGTGAATCACCCACGGATCCAAACAATACCAATTTTTAGTCGAACCCTTTGTTGTTTGTGTTGTTAGAACTTTTGCTCTTATTAAGAGCTATTTATTTTTTAAAGTTATTGACTCTGGTAAATGTATTTGAGAAAAAAAAACAGTTAAAAAGTAATAATGATTACGTTTGAGTATGGTATTTTTACCAAAAATATTTGGTGAAAAACAAAAAGGCATTATAAGCCTGGTTATTAAATTTCTTTTTAAGTACAAGTTATGTACTACCTTGATTATTTTTAAAACGTCTTAAATAAAACGAAAGTTTCACTACCAACTTTTAAAAATGAAAAAAGTATTGCCAAATAGATTATTTTAAAAAAAAATGTTTCATCTTATTTAAGACGATTAATATGAAAAATATATATATTAAAAAAAAGTACTTTCGTACGTCAATACCAAAAAAAAATCAGTGAAAAAACTTGTATAACAAAAATTTACCAACGATCATGAACCAGTTAGGTAGGCAACCACCAAAACACTGTTAATAGTGGGCTGAAAGTGATAAATTTGAACTACAACTTTTATATAAACGTGTAGAGAAGTGCTTCGCGAGTGTATCGAGGTCTGTAACAAGGTTATGGTGGGATATTTCAGAATTACGTCATTGACAAGTCTGTCATATTATGCTGGAGGACTCGTATGAGTTTTCATTGTATACTTGTTAACGAAAAGAAGAAGAAACTAACTTATTTTTAGAGCAGTTCAGTTCAAGGTCAGTGTGAGTGTGGCTAACATAAAGTGAATTTTTCTGACAAGAATGACAGTTAAGGTCTACTGTTTAAGATTTTGCATGTTCTTCATCTATATTGCTTTATTAAAATAATGAATACACCCCCGGAGCGTATATCTTGAAATTTAAAATGACTTTTTAGCTGAATACTCAACATATCAGTGGCCAATTATTCTAGGAACTTTTCATTTCTGTTATTCAGTCACTAGTTAAGTATGTCAAATGTCAGTGGAAAAAGTAATTAGAAGAATATAGATACGCCGAATTGGGCATGCTATAAAAATCTGATCGAAAATGGACATCACAATTAAACGAATATCAACAAAAATAAATATAACTGACATTTGACATAACTAGTGGCTGAATAACAGAAATGAAATGGTGACATTCCAAGAGTTCATAGAACTATTGGCCACTGATATGTTGAGTATTCAGCTAAAAAGTAATTTAAAATTTCAAGATATACTCTTCGGGGGTGTATTCATTATTTTAATAAAGCAATATAGATGAAAAACATGCAAAATCTTAAACAGTAGACCTTAACTGTCATTCTTGTCAGAAAAAACCACTTTTTGTTGGCCACACTCACACTGACCTTGAACTGAACTTCTCATTGATCCGTTGTCCTCCAGAACAGTATGGCTGCCCTGTCAAAGTCTCTTGTTCTGGAACGGTCTATAAGTTTATGATCGAAAGTAGCTTATATGCAGTTTTAGTCACCCCCTTCCGAAAATTTGTAACCACTACAAAGACGTGGCGAGCGAGTATTATTTCCCTTGTTTGCTCCTTACTTTATACTGTATCAATTCGCTTCAAGAAATTTTTATTTTATAGATAAAAGTTTCTAAAATCGATAAGATACGCGTGGAAAGATAAACTATGTGTTTTTCAAGATGGAAACGTTCGTTTTCTCTATCCAGGAAGCGACAACGAACGTTGTTGTTTAATCTGTCAAGGGTATGTAGGGCTCAATTCTTCGAAGATGCTGCCTGGCGCTTAATCTAAGAAGAAAGTACCCGCGACAGATTTTTCACGTGATTGTTCCGTAATTTTAATTGATGTGCTATATTATTATTTGTATTTCTCAGTAAATTAGATGATTGCCAAAGAAAAAAATTTATAAAATGAATAAATAAAAAATCGGTCACTTTTGTGTTTCATCAATTAGAAACAATTTAATAATTTACTTATAAATAATGGTTAAAGTGTTTCTCTGAATATGAGATGTATGTATATGTGATTAAATAGATTATATTACTACAGATTGTGAAATAATATAGATATGATACATCAATATATTGTGTTTTATTAACCAACAAGTGTATTAATGAGGGCCATTAACAATCGATATGATTAAACCATTATTTAACGCACGAGCAGAGCGAGAACAGATTCGAGGTGTTATTGTATGCTTTGTTGCCTACACCACAGGTAACTGTCAATGACAGATGCTTTACATCGTTGCCACGTTGTAATTTTTTCCAGCTGTTGGCATGAAATTTATGTCTGTGTATAAGATTACATTCAACTCAAAAAAAGGAGCAAAAATTATGAAATCTTGATTATTATGATATTCAGTGGCTCGGCCACTCCCTAAAATTAGGTAATAAACAATATAACCTGACATTTTGTATAAGTTATATACTAAATTCAGTTGCTAATGCTAAAATATAATGAGGTAATAATGTATATATTGAAAACTTACATCTCTCACAAAAGTTATATGAATTAGCGTCCACCATTATCTCGTTCTATCTCAAAATATGATATAAGGGATGCTACCATCTTGCAACCATTTGATAAAGACTTAGACATTGCGACGCAGTGTTCGATACTCTCTTTTAAATAGTTATGAAAATAACAGATTATATCTTACACAGTAAATAACAAACTATAAAATGCCAATGAAAACGACAAACCAACAAAAGAAATTCTGATAAAATTGTCTGATTTTGACAACATATAAGTCTGGCAACCCCGGGCATGGCAGCCAAATTTTGGACGGTAACTTCCCACGTTATATGATTAATTATTCCATTTACACTTTGGGCATTTAGATTTTGTTCAGTGGCAAGAATTGTTTACTTATACAAATGTCAAAATTACAAACTTATCGTAAATGAACTTTATGTGCGTTGGGTTGCCTGTAGATACATGATTGTGAGTGAAATAATATTAAAAAATGCAATAATAATCAATATTTGCAAATTGTTTATTAATAATCATTGTGCTTTGTGAATCTCAGCGATTTTTATTAATTTAATTTCCAAAATTCATTTTGTTTTTCTTGTATACCAATATTTCTAGACAGAAAATAGATATAGCGATAGCTGATCCTACTCCAAAAATCAGAAAAGCTGCATAACTGTCCAAAATACCGACGCTCACAAAATTACTTGATTTGGTACTGCAAATCGGTTTTTTGGTGAAAATCCGATTGGAATGTCTCTTTTGAATTCCCGTTTCTATAGTCCTCATCAATCTAAAACATACTAAGTGAAATATACACATACGCAACAATGATACATTATAAAATTATTGTATAAAAAAAATGGAAACAAACATTCACTGAAATTATGCAACTTATATTGCAGATCCGTCACTAGTATAAATATGAAGTTGTTCTATGCTTCATGATTATTCATGACAAATAAATAAACAAATGACAGATCTTACCCGACTCTAACCAATTCCTTGTAAACAGATCCTTTTTTCACCGAAACCCAAGGTTCCGTGTGTTTGTTATATACCAATTCCTTCAAACTACATTTTTCGTGCTCTTGAAAGACATTACTGATTACGTTGTATCCAGAAAAAATTTCAACGTGAAACGCGAAAAATCCTTTTTGAACTCTGCTTATACCCTCTTGCATCGTCATAAAATTCGGCTTTTGCCCCTTGGGCGCCACCTTGCGTTCGTAAATTGCTTTTCTAATAGGCTCCTGAGCTTTCTACGACATGAATAATCAGTGCAAAGGGGAATTCATGCATTATCAACGGAATTAAATTTAAACTAAAACTATTCATATTATAGTTTCTTTTATTAATGTCTCGTGGTTGACAACAACTGCCTTGTGCATTGTTCATCACTATTGCCAACCATCTCTGTACAATTGGTTGCCTACCATGTAGTATAGTCAACATTGGTTGCCTACTATGTAGTAAACATTGGTTGCCTACTATGTAGTAGTCAACATTGGTTGCCTATGTAGTAGTCAACCTATTAACACAGTGCGGGATTACGCAGGTTTAAACCATGGGCGTACCAAATAAAAATAAAATAAATACTTATTACAAATATATGAATTATTTGTGATTACCTCAAAGAATTGGTACCCGTACGGGATATCTTCGACGCCGCAAGACATCCTAGAGTTCAACAAATCCTCCAAAGTCTTAATGCTATCCGTGGTACTTTGAAGAATGGCTACAATATTAGCGGCATACGAAGTAAACAAAAACATAAAAGCTACAAAAAGGAATATAGTCGCTATACGACCGGCATTACTCTTTGGCTCCGATTCGGTACCTTGTTGGGTAACGGCACCCAATTCCATAACCAGCACGTTGAAAAACCCCGGTCGTAACGGGGTGACGGAATTCTCTTCTAGCTTTTCTTTAAAAACAACATCCTGCCATTCCCATTTCACTATTACGTAAACCACGATTAATATTATGGTTATTAAGCCGAAGCATGCGTACCAAACCGATAAACTGAACGGTAAGGCGAAAACGTTGGATACTGATGTCAGTGGCGGGGCTCTAAAGATAAATTTAATATAAGTAGTAGCGCTAGGAGCTACGAAATCCACTATGTACAGTCTGTCTTCGGTTACAAACGATGCAGATCCACCAATATCAGCTTTGTTCGTTTGCAGATCGCCGATCATACCTGTATAACGAGTACTGTTTTTTTCGCGGTATCCCCAAGTATTTTGAAATATATTTGTTGAAGTTGTATTGAAGATGCTCGTTAAAACCTTCATGGTGAACCAATTGTGTTTAGTTAAGGCGTCCATATAAGTATTTCTAGAAAAAAGAAGTAGAAAGAACATAAATATGATATCCCAGTCTCTGTACTGCCCAGATCTGGTTCCCAGTGACGAAAAAAAAGTAGAAGATGATTTCCCAGTCTCTGTATTGCCCAGATTTAGATCCCAGTGACTGATAGTTATTAGAAAGTTTAGATACATTGACTTTCTATAAAAAATAATCAATAATATTACAATGAATATACCTGTAATCGTCGAGATGTTTATACGTTTCAGGGTTGGTAACAACGAATGAAATATTCAAATTTAATCCCGTTAGATCCTTTCTATTTTTATATAAGGATAATTCCTTGTACGTCAGAAATCCTTGTGAAACTTCCCATTCTGCCAAATCATTTTTCAAAAATCCTAATGACTTTTTGGACAATTTATGAGGTGATTTAACTCGGTAAATTTGATCACCAAAAGTATTTTCTTTATTTATAACAAATATTTGACTGTCTAGTCTAAAATAAATATCCTTAAAATCATTTTCATTGGTTCTGTCCAATATAATCCATTTAAAAGGATGTCGAAACATATTTAGTTCATCACCCTGTGAAAGTAAATCAATATTCGAAATTAAACAACGTCCAAGAGAATGAGCGACGTGTCATAGTTTTCAGAGACAACCATTACTACAGAAAATCACTACAGTTAAACTGGTTGCCTATATAGAAGGAATTGAAGTTGATAAGATGGACAAAGATTCAGTTCAAGCATTGGTTAAAAATTGAATGGTTCAAGTAAGCTTAAAAATTTAATATTCAAACACATTTTTTCCACTATTAGCTGTGAAGTTGCTTCTTTTAGCCAACTGGGATGCTTTATACATCAGGGAATTTCTTAATATTGGACTAGTCCATTTCACGCGACTTACTTTTTTTAAAACATCTATAGAATTATTACAGCTGGCGTCTAGTAAAAATAATTGATGTTCCAATGGATGAGAAAAGGTTGTAGTCATTTCAACTTTACCAATTTTAGAAGAAATACCGTGATTAGATAAATATTTCCAGAGTAACAGTTTTTCAGCTGAAATATTTTAGTGGATATGTTTTTATTGTAAAAATGTCATTTCTTACCTTTGGGCCAACAAATGAAAGCTGTTACTTTTACTGGTACATTCATTTTATCTATGAAATCACCAATTAACTTGATAATAATATCATAATGCTCAGCACCTACATAAAAATTAAACAGTAAGAAAATTATCATTGTCCTCATATTTCTTTTTTGATATCGCAACTTCTTTTCATTTATATATAAGTGGAATATAACAATGAAACCAGCAGAAAAAAACGTTTTGTTAATAATTATCGAATAAATAAGTTATTATTTTCTTTCAAACGATTTTTTTCCTTTATTGAATGAAAAACTAGTTAAAAATTAACACAAAATGACAGAGAGATGGTACGGAAAATCTCTAATTTCAAACAGCGACTACTGCATGATTTAACGATTTGTCTACAGGCAACCCAACGCACATCTTTTATACATCATATTTATATTGACAGTTACTTGTGGTGTAGGCAACAAAACATACAACAACACGTTCTGCTCGTGTGTTAAATTATCTCAATTGTTAACGGCCCTCATTAAGGCACTTGTTGTTTAAATAATTATTGCTTCCACGGTAAAATTGATGGTTTTACACAACCATAAAAGGTCCCTATAAAGTACGTAGGATGACCATAGATTGTTAGGTTAGGTTTCCATTGTTCAATGTTGTTTTCGCTTTGTTTTTAGTGCTTAAAGTTTCGTATAAAGAAAGAAAATTGATGGTGGGTATTAATTATTTCAATATTAGAATTAGTAGGCAACTTATCTACATTAGAGCCTTTGTTACATACCTCCATCAGTGGGGATCGTATTGTGGTGCTATCTAACGGCGCGTGTCCAAAACAGGTATGAGCTTAAACAGTAGAAATGTAGGTAGCAATCTAGCTAACGCCTCGGCAGATAACAATATTATCCTGAGGTGGGTTAAAGGGCACGACAGGAGTAAAGGAAATCGCATTGCCGATTCTTTAGCTAGGGAAGCCGCTGGACTAAAAATTCTTGGACCCACTGACACCTACGGCCTGACGACTTCGACAATTGCGGAACTAGCCAAACGTTACACCCATGCTCAATCCCTTGAGAGATGGGAGGGAATCAAAGGACCAGGAAAGAAGTTAGCACAATGCAGTTTACATTAAATATTTCCATACCTACCCCTTGCTTCAAAATTTACGACAAAAAAATCATTTTTGATATAAAAATCGCTCAAAATTTGTCTGGAGGGGTTTTTGATGCGAAAAATCGACTGGCACAGTCTGAAGAAAAAATGTTACCTCCATACCTCCCTCGTAGCATCATCATCATGATGGCGTATAGGGTAAAAAAGGGTTGGTATCATTTGTGAAATAAAAAATATATCTTAATTACAAATTTTAATCAAATATAAATAGTTGCACACAATATAAAATATTTCCAAATATATTACTCTTCAATAACAACAAAAAAAAAAATACTACAAATACTTTTTATTCAAAAGCAGTCTACAAACAACACCGCTTTCAACTTAAAATTTAGGCACAAAATAAACTGATCGACTTGTATAATTATCGAGTGATTCGTCTATTGGTTCATCACAATTGAATTGAAAAAGGTAACCATGTTCGTTGAACAAACACCACAATGTTATTTCGTTGTATGAGGCAATGAACGGTTAGTTACTTAAGAGGAGAATAGAGGAGTTCAGTTTAAGGTCAGTATGGCCAACAAAAAGTGTTTTTTTTTTTCTGACAAGAATGACAGTTAAGGTCTACCGCTCAAAACATAAGATTTAGCATGTTTTTTATCAATATCTTCTGTAAATATTTTTGATTGTCTAGTTGTCAAATTTTTTCCGTTGTGTCAGTTAGGAATAAAAATCAATTTTTACTCATTTTTTCTTGAAAACGGTAGCTGGAACGCTACCGAAACGTTGAAATAAAGAATTTAAAAATATTGTGGTTTAATTTCCCAAGAAATTAAAAAAAAAGAAAAAAAAAAAGAAAAAAAAATGTTTTTTATCATTGCAAACATCTACATTGCTTTATTAAAATAATGAATACACCCCTGAAGAGTATATCTTGAAATTTAAAATGACTTTTTAGCTGAATACTTAACATATCGGTGGCCAACAATTCTAGGAACTCTTGGGATGTTACCATTTCATTTCTGTCATTCATTCATTCAGTCGCTAGTTATGTCAAATGTCAGTTATATTTATTATTGTTGATATTCGTTTAATTACGTATGTCTATTTTCGATTAGATTTTTGTAGCATTTATAGTAAGCTGTATCTCTATTATTCTAATTACTTTTTCCACTGACATTTCACCAGTGGAAAAGTAATTAGAAGAATAGAGTTACAGCTAATTAAAAATGCTACAAAAATCTAATCAAAAATGGACATACACAATTAAACGAAAATCAATAAAAATAAATATAATTGACATTTGACATAACTAGTGACTGAATGACAGAAATGAGATGGTGACATGACAAGAGTTTCTAGAATTGTTGGCCACCGATATGTTGAGTATTCAGCTAAATTTCAAGATATATACGCTTCAGGGGTGTATTTATTATTTTAATAAAGCAATAGATGTTCGCAATGATAAAAAACATGCAAAATCTTATGTTTTGAATAGTGGACCTTAACTGTCATTCTTGTCAGAAAAAAGCCTTTTTTGTTGGCTACACTGACCTTAGACTGAACTCCTCTAATAAAGAAGCCTTGGGTCTTAGATAATTGTCATGGTGGACGAATAATAGGACGGAGATAATTTTTCTATCACCGAAAACGTTTCTATTCGGTAAATCGTCAAAGTGGGGGGTTTATTATTAGAAAAAATTATAATAAAAGGAATTTTTTAATTAGAAATAGATTAGAGGAAGATAAGTTTAGAATTTTATTCCAAAATATTCGAAAAAAAACACTTTTAATTAAAAAATAACCGTAAGAAAAGCAAATTTTTTAATATTTATCTGTAAATTTGGAATTTTTTCAATAAAAAATCAACTAATACTCAGATTTTTTATAAATTTTGGAATTTCACCGTAAAATAGTTATGAAATTTTCAAAAAATCATTATACAGTGTGTTATTTATACGATTCAACATAGGGACTCCTGTAAGAACAAAGTTTCACAATTTTTGTCAAAAATTTTTTAGACAAAAATTGTGAAAAAAGAACTGAAAACTGAAAAAGAAAAAAAATTTACCACAGCAGCGAATCGAACCGCCATACTTCAGGTTTAACTTAAAATTTCCCGTGTCCTTACCGTGCTGACAATCTCCTAAGCGGTCAAAAGTGAACCAGAGAAAATTAAAAGTGCATTTGAAGTTATTTTTTAATGACCTTTCCAAATCTGTTATTATTTCCCATGAAAGCTATTTGGTTAAGAAGTTATCTCGTGTTTGACAGTTTTTTAAAGGAATACCTTTGTCGCATCTTATAAATAACACTGTGTATACATAAACATTCGCCAAAAAAAACAGAAAACCGTTAATATTGAGTTGACATTTTCACTTAAAAGACCAATCTACTAGAAAAAAAAATCGGCAACAGTGTCACACTTCGTGTTTTTCTCAACAAAAACCGGACAGTGTGACAGCACCTTAACTTTTTTTCCATTCAAATGTGAGTCGATGGAAATTTCAATAAGTAAAATCGTTTAAAATAGTCATTTGGTAACTTATAAGTCAAAATTTTGGAAAAAATCTTGTGCCGTTTTGGTAAACAATTAAAAAAAAATCGTATATATATATTCAAAAAAATATATATATAAATTAAGTCAGTTTTGGATTCGGTCAAAACTATACAGATTGCGAAATAACCTATCGAACCATGCAATTTACACAAGTACGACAAGGAATATATGAAAAAAATTGCTTGAAAGAGAGAGAAAAAGAATAATTGGGCGTGGTCAGCGAGGGTGTATGCCTATTTCCCGAAGCTTAGAATAATTTGTACACTGTTGCCGGATGAAAGTGTTTAGGTTTATCTAATAGTGCGATAGGTAAAGCTATTAGGTAAAACTAAACACTTTCATCCGGCAACAGTGTACAAATTAACCTACGCTTCTGGCAGCAGCGGTTAATTTCTACACTGTTGCCGGATGAAAGTGTTTAGTTTTACCTAATAGTGAGATAGGTAAAACTAAACACTTTCATCCGGCAACAGTGTAGAAACTAACCGCTGCTGCCAGAAGCCTAGATTAATTTGCACACTTTCATCCGGCAACAGTGTAAAAACTAATCGCTGCTGCTAGAAGCCTAGATTAATTTGCACACTGTTGCCGGATGAAAGTGTTTAGTTTTACCTAATAGTGCGATAGGTAAAACTATTAGGTAAAACTAAACACTTTCATCCGGCAACAGTGTACAAATTAATATAGGCTTCTGGCAGCAGCGGTTAAAAATAAGGCGGGCAATGAATATTCGGCCAGCCTTGAGAAATAAGTATACGCCCTCTCTGACCACGCCCAATTATTCTTTCTCTCTCTCTCTTTCAAGCAATTTTTTTCATACTTTCCTTGTCGTACTTGTGTAAATTGCATGGTTCGATAAAGTTTTTCGCAATCTGTATACGCAAATCCAACTTTAGGCCAAACTTTGGTCAAATACGTTCCTATAAAAGAAAATTTAAACCTGAAAAATACCGTCTTCGTCATGAATATCAGTAGTACCGGAAACTACCACCGCTTTACCCCCGATTTTCTCATAACCCGGTAATTCGGAATCGATATCGTTATTCAACTGTTCATAAGGCGGATCCGTTTTGTCGGAAGACGACTTACCTAAGCTACTCGAACTACCCGACGTATCGGTTTTTTCAAACTCTTTTTTCTTGTATCTACCGGAACCGGATCGATCCGAATTCGTCCGACTGGAATCCTCGTCGAGTTTTTCGTACGGCGGATCCTCCAAATCTTTGACGGTCTCGTAATTCGGATCGGATTCGCTGCTATTCGATTTGGAACCTTCTTCGCTGCGCATACTCTCGTAATTCGGTTCGTCCGTTGCATTCGATACGGAGAGAAGTTTACTTTTTCTCACTATCGAATAACCGTCGTTTAAATCTTTGATTTTAGTGTAAGCGGAAGAATCGCTGGCGTTGGACGCGCGATGTCGCAGCTCTTCGTAATTCGGATCCGAATCTGACGGCGGCCTGTGAAAAATTGAGATATAACCACAAAAATTATTAAAAAAAGAAGAAAATCAGTACAAGGTCAGTGTGGCCAACAAAAAGTGGGTTTTTCTGACAAGAATGACAGTTTAGTTGAGATTTTTTCATGTGTTTTATCATTGTCTTATTAAAATAATAAATACACCCCTTAAAATGACTTTTTAGCTGAATACTCAACATAACAGAGACCAATAGTTCTATGATCTCTTGACATGTCACCATTTCATTGCTGTTATTCTGTCACTAGTAATGTCAAATGTCAGTGGAAAAAGTAATAAGAAGAATAAATATAACTGACATTTGACATAACTAGTAACTGAATAGCAGCAATGAAAAGGTGACATGTCAAGAGATCATAGAACTATTGGCCTCTGTTATATTGAGTATTCAGCTAAAAAGTCATTTTAAGGGGTGTATTTATTATTTTAATAAAACAATGATAAAAAAAACATAAAAAAATCTCAACTTAACTGTCATTCTTGTCAGAAAAAACCATTTTTCGTTGGACTGAGCTCCTCTATTACCTGTCTTTGAGTACTTCGTACCCAGCATCTGAATTAGGTATGCTTTCAGGTCCGTTAATACTGGCATATCCCGGTTCTTCGTTACTGCGTATTTTTTCGTATCCCGGATCGCTTGTTCGTCTCGGGGATTTTTTTAAAGTTTCATAATTATGATCTTTGTATCTTCTTTCTTGCATTTTACTTTCCAACGATGATCTTAGGTTGTTAATATTTGTACTTTCTAAAATAATACTAGGTATTTCGGATTTTAGGTTAGTTGTATCTTCTTTTCTATTTTTGTGTACTTTGGCGTATAAATCGTCTAAATTTCGCGCGGTTTGTATTTTATCGTCTTGAAAGTCGAGATTAGATGCGGTCGGCGGAGGCGGTAGCGGCGAGTTCGCCTGGCGTTTTTCGGGTTTTGGTGAACCCAAATTTGCTATCGAGCTCGACGATGATCCTAAAATAATCCCGGACTTATTATTTTGAAAATAGCTTGAGAATATAGACAGAAACATGATTAACTTATCAATTTTTACACAAATAGGGAACAAAAGTGGTCTAGCCCCCCTATTATTTTCAAAAATATATCAATTAATTGAAGCATGCAACTTTCCTAAAATCCACTTTAGCTACCAATTTTTAAGCAAAAATTACATAAATAGAAAAAAGACTGGCCTTGAAACAGATCCCTGCAATACCCCCCTTATATTTTCAAAAATATTTTCATCAATTATTGTCAATTAAAGCATGTAACTCCCTAAAATTCTATTATCATTAAAGCTACCAATTTTTTTCTTAAATATCCCGAAACATTACCCTGCAATGCCCCCCCTTATATTTTCAAAAATACCTCAATTAACTGTTAATTATAGCATCACCCAAAATCCACTTTGACCACTTTAGATTCTTTTATCATTAAAACTACCAATTTTTTAACAAAAATTACATAAATAGAAAAAAGAGTGGCCCTGAAATAGAACCCACCAATACCCCCCTTATATTTTCAAAAATATCTCAATTAATTATTAATTAAAGAATCTAACTCTTCTAAAATCCACTTTAGCTACCAATTTTTAAGCAAAAATTACATAAATAGAAAAAAGACTGGCCTTGAAACAGATCCCTGCAATACCCCCCTTATATTTTCAAAAATATTTTCATCAATTGTCAATTAAAGCATGTAACTCCCTAAAATTCTATTATCATTAAAGCTACCAATTTTTTTCTTAAATGCCCCGAAACATTACCCTGCAATGCCCCTCCTTATATCTTCAAAAATACCTCAATTAATTGTTAATTATAGCATCACCCAAAATCCACTTTGACCACTTTAGATTCTTTTATCATTAAAACTACCAATTTTTGAACAAAAATTACATAAATAGAAAAAAGAGTGGCCCTGAAATAGAACCCACCAATACCCCCCTTATATTTTCAAAAATATCTTGACTTATTGTCAATTACAGCATCAAACAAAATCCACTATAGCTATCAATTTTCAAGCAAAAATTACATAAATCGAAAAAAGACTGGCCCTGAAGCAGAACCCTTCAATACCCCCCCTTATATTTTCAAAAATATGTCAATTAATTGTTAATTAAAGCATCTAACTCTTCTAAAATCCCCTTTAGCTACCAATTTTCAAGCAAAAATTACATAAATAGGAAAAAGAGTGGCCCTGAAATAGAACCCACCAATACCCCCCTTATATTTTCAAAAATATCTCAATTAATTATTAATTAAATTACATAAATAGAAAAAAGAGTGGCCCTGAAACAGAACCCTGCAATACCCCCTCTTATATTTTCAAAAATATCTTAATTAATTGTCAATTAAAGCATATAACTCCCCTAAAATCCACTTTAGATTCTTTTATCATTAAAGCTACCAATTATTAAGCAAAAATTTCATAAATAGAAAAAATAGTGACCCTGTAACTGTAACAGAACCCTTCAATACCCCCTCTTATATTTTCAAAAATATCTCAATTAATTTTCAATTAAATCATGTAACTAACCACTTTATATCCTTTTATCATTAAAGCTACCAATTTTTGTTTAAAAATACTCCAAAAAATAACCCTGCAATACCCCCCCTTATATTTTCAAGAATATCTCAATTAATTTTCAATTAAATCATGTAACTAACCACTTTATATCCTTTTATCATTAAAGCTACCAATTTTTGTTTAAAAATACTCCAAAAAATAACCCTGCAATACCCCCCCTTATATTTTCAAGAATATCTCAATTAATTTTCAATTAAATCATGTAACTCTCCTAAAATCCACTTTAGATTCTTTTATCATTAAAGCTACCAATTTTTTTCTTAAAAGCCCCGAAACATCACCCTGCAATGCCCCCCTTTATATTTTCAAAAATACCTCAATTAATTCTTTTTTTTTTTTTTTTTTTTTTTTTTTTTAATTTCTTGGGAAATTAAACAAAAGAATGAATAATATACCACAAGGAACATACAGAAGATACCTCAATTAATTGTTAATTAAAGTATCACCCAAAATCCACTTTAGGTACCAATTTTTAAACAAAGATTACATAAATAGAAAAAATAGTGGCCCTGAAACAGAACCCTGCAAACCCTAAAATCCACTTTATATACGAATTTTCAAGCAAAAATTACATAAATAAAAAAAAGAGTGGCCCTGAAATAGAACCCTGCAATACCCCCCTTATATTTTCAAAAATATGTCAATTAATTTTCAATTAAATTATCACTCAAAATCCAATATAGCTACCATTTTTTAATCAAAAGTTACATAAATAGAAAAAAGAGTGGCCCTGAAATAGAACCCACCAATACCCCCCTCATATTTTCAAAAATATCTCAATTAATTATTAATTAAAGCATTTAACTCTTGTAAAATCCACTTTAGATACGAATTTTCAAGCAAAAATGACATAAGTAGAAAAAAGAGTAGCCCTGAAATAGAACCCACCAATACCCCCCTTATATTTTCAAAAATATCTCAATTAATTATTAATTAAAGCATGTAACTCCCCTAAAATCCACTTTACATTCTTTAATAATTAAAACTACTCATTTTTAACCAAAAATTACATAAATAGAAAAAAGAGTGGCCCTGAAATAGAACCCACCAATACCCCCCTTATATTTTCAAAAATATTCCAATTAATTATTAATTAAAGAATCTAACTCTTCTAAAATCCACTTTAGCTACCAATTTTTGAAGCAAAAATTACATAAATAGAAAAAAAATGGCCCTGAAACAGAACCCTGCAATACCCCCTCTTATATTTTCAAAAATATCTTAATTAATTGTCAATTAAAGCATGTAACTCCCCTAAAATCCACTTTACATTCTTTTATCATTAAAACTACTCATTTTTAACCAAAAATTACATAAATAGAAAAAAGAGTAGCCCTGAAATAGAACCCACCAATACCCCCCTTATATTTTCAAAAATATCTCAATTAATTATTAATTAAAGAAATTAACTCTTCTAAAATCCACTTAAGCTACCAATTTTCAAGCAAAAATGACATAAGTAGAAAAAATAGTGGCCCTGAAATAGAACCCTGCAATACCCCCCTTATATTTTCAAAAATATCTCAATTAATTATTAATTAAAGCATTTAACTCTTGTAAAGTCCACTTTAGATACGAATTTTCAAGCAAAAATTACATAAATAGAAAAAAGAGTGGACCTGAAACAGAACCCTGCAATACCCCCCTTATATTTTCAAAAATATCTCAATTAAATGACAATTAAAGCCTGTAACTTTTCTAAAATCCACTTTAGCTACCAATTTTCAAGCAAAAATGACATAAGTAAAAAAAATAGTGGCCCTGAAATAGAACCCTGCAATACCCCCCTTATATTTTCAAAAATATCTCAATTAATTTTCAATTAAATCATGTAACTAACCACTTTATAATCCTTTTATCATTAAAGCTACCAATTTTTGTTTAAAAATACCCCAAAACAACCCTTCAATCCCCCCCCCCTATATTTTCAAAAATATTCAAATTAATTGTCAATCAAAGCATTAAATTTTTATTCATTCAAAATACACATACCTTGTCTTGAGTGCGAATAGGTTTTAGTTTGATTATGCCCCATAACTTGCTGCTTCAAACTATCTACAGGGGGTGGTTGAGGTGGAGGTTCGTAAAATTCATCTTCAGTAACAACGACTGGTTGTTGTTGTATTTGTAAATGAGCTGGCGGTGGTGGATTAACTTCCACTTCCACAGTAATCGGTAATGGAGGTATTCGAGCATAAGTCTCACTCTCACTCTGATAGATAGGATTATTTGGATCTGGTATTGTCGTATAAACATCATCTACAAAAAAAATTAATATTTAAACATACAAAATTAACAGTGTTAAGAAAATGAACTAACCGGAATCATCCGATACTGTAGAGTAATGAGGATAAACAAAATCTCCTTTTGTTTTCTTCATCTCTTTTGTTTGGGCGATTATATTTGCTAATGGTTCTCTAACGCTGATGCTCGTATAACCTTCTAAAATTTTAAATGTTGCTTTGATAGTATTGGGATACGTAAACATTACTTACTTGAGGAATCTTGTGAATCTCCACTAAAATTAGCTTGTGTCACTGGTGGAGTCATATAAGGAAGCTCTGGACTAGCTGCAACGACACCTGCAACAGCTGATGCTGCAGGTATGTCTAATCCTCCTGTACTGTGAGAGGAGGATCTTCGTGATGTGACTGGTGAAGAAGGTTCATCTATTTGATTCGTATCCGATCTGAAAAAGAATGTTTTCATATCTAAACGTAAAAAAAATTGCCTTAATACCTTAATAAATTAATTCTTTCTTCAGCTGTAGCACGATTTTCCTCTGGTTCTGTAGGTCTGGATACATTTGGTTGAAGTTGTGCGTAAGGATGTTCTGTTGAATTAATTTTGTCATATTTAACTTTCTCATAGGGGGAGAAATTTTCATCGTTTTGACTAATTGAACTGTGTTGGGAGATACTTGGTTTTTGGTCCACTCCATTGGCTATTGTATGTCTTTTTCCACCGTTTGGATATTGTCCTACAGTGGCATAATGTTCTGATGAATTATCAGTTGGATCCCAATTTACGTTTGTAGCTTGGTCAGATGGAATGTCCGGTAAACTTCTTCTAGAATTTGTAAGGTTCCTGAAAATTTATTAGTTTTTTATTGTAAATATTTTACGAGGTGTAAGTTGAGAAACCTTTTACTTAAATTTGACAAGTCCCCACTTGAGTTGATACCATCAACTGTACAAGTAGTTGCAGAAGGTAGATGATTCACATTTTCATCTGGATTTTTTCTAGTTACCATTCCATCAGGACCGTGCCAATCTTCCCTTTAAGAAAAAATAAAATTCAATTACATCTACAATAAATAGATAAGATAATTTATTGCAGTGAGAAAAAATAAGTTGTATTACAGTTTAAATAGAAATAAAATCACAAAATATGAATTTATTATACAAGTACTGAACTACAAATGATAAAATGTAATCTTCAACTTACTTCACAGTTTTCTTTCTCCAGCATATACAAAACACCAAAGTCATAACAAATGTAATACCAGCACACCAAGAAAAAACGATTATCCACATATTAGGTACAATTATCTAGATCACATAATTGTGAATATTTTAAAGTTTTTTTTGTGAATTTGTTTAAAATATACTGTTATGAATACAACCACATAACTGTAAACACTTCCATAGTTCTGAAAGTGTACTATTATAATATTATCACCGGTGAAGTATTGATAAAATCTGGATTATATTTATTGCAGTTATGTTAAATCGGATTCACACTTCAATTATTTCATCACCACAATTTTATTATGTACACAAGCACTAGTTTTCAAGTACCTAGATATTGCACAAATTAATGCATAACCAAACTTAAGTAAATACATCAAAGTTACGTTTATTAAATTAAAACGACGTGGATATTATTAAAAACCGTGAAAATTCTGATCAAAACAAAACGAAAAGGAAATGTTTTGTCCGTTTGTTAACTGTCACCATACCTATGTATGTCGCTGATAGCTTTTATAACACTTTTATAAAAACGAGGCTATTGAATACCGACAGAAAGAAACTACCAAATTAATAATTATCGAAGTTATTATTCAATTATTCGCTTAAAAAGCCATTATAAAGATAATTAACTTTACTGAAAAACTAACATCAACATCAAACGAACGACTTCAATGTCAGTCAGCTGTCACCTGTCAGCTAGCCGACAGCCGTCAACAAATGTCAAAATAAAGTGAAACGTAGAATCGACTAAACATGGACTAAACTTTTTAAATAAAAACGGAAGAAATATAAATATGAATAAACCCCTAGTTATAACTGGCGAGGCTTCAGAAACTGATAGCGAAGATGATTTAGCTATAGCTGTGGTATTTATAAACTGAATATAGAAAAATATTTAGGAATTGTAATATTCTGTAATTTTTAGGTCGACTCTTCAACACAATCTGTTCAAGGGAAAGTAATAACCGGAGAAGATTCGGAATCAGATAATGGTAACTATACATTTATACTTTATCATTAGTGGTACAGGAAAATCAATAATAAAGAAATATTTCAACTTTTACAGAAGTCAACAGTCGTGTCACTTCTGCTTTGCGTCCAAAGGAGCACTTGAATACTAGCGAAATTAAATACGATTCATTATTTCATCAAAAATTGAGTAAGTGAATCACTTACTTGAATAAGAATTTAGACATTTTATTTCGATAATGGTATTTTAGGAGAACAAAACGAACAGTTACAAAATGGATTTGAAAACGTATGCCAGTCTACAGTGAATGATGCTAGTAAAACTTTAAATCTAATAGATCAGAATTTACTTCGTTCTCAAATCACCTTACAAAATGCAGTCACTTCATTAAAAACCCTAAGTATAAATTCATTAACGATTAAAAGTAAACTACATTCTCTCCTTTCATCAAGTTTCCTATCAAATGTTACTTAACAATTGTAACCAAGACAGTATTTGACTGTTGTTATTAAATACTTTCAATATGTCATCTAGCTGTCAATAATTTTTCCCAAAATTCCGATGTGGGGGGTAATTTAAGATGAAAAACGAAAGTAATAAATGTGTTGTGAAGAAAAAAGTGTTTAAACCATCAAAAAACTTTCGATATCTACCTGGATCTGTTCCGAAAGAGATGAATTTAAATGATCTTTATAACTATAATTGCCATCGTCTTAGAGTAAGTATTATAAAAAAAATATCTTAGATCGATACCCTTTTTTTCCTTTAGGTTTTTGATATAAGTAATGTAGTCGACACGACTCCTTTAAGAATAAATCCTCAACGTTTATTGCCAATACGCAAAATGGCAGATGATCTTCAACAATCTGAAATGATTGATAAAGAAAACAAACACTTGTTGTACAAAATAAATTTAATCAATAGAAACGGGGTAAGTAAATTCACCTTATTAATTTCCAATTCTATTAATTGTTTTATCAGGGATGGGTAGACAGCTACAACCCTTATGCGTATTGGAGGAAAAACGACTGGAGAAGCTACGAAAAGAAAATGAAAGCAAATGAAAAAGAAAACAAAATGCTCTATCAGACTTTAGTGAATTCGGAATCGTACTATCCTAAAAAAGAAATGGACAAGCGATGGAAAAAGATAATGCAAAATATGTCGCACAGTTGTAAATTTCCCTTAACTATCACAACAGCAGTGGATCACGATGCAGTTTTAAGGGCGCAACCATCTTTAAGTACCGGATTGTGTGTACCTGTAGATATCAATCTAATACGACCCAAGTAAGTTAAATTTTGTCCCATAATGACCGACCCAGATCCAACCGTAAATTTCAGGTGCTTTTTGGAATTCAAAGTTAGAGACGGTGAATATTTGGGAAAAATAATTATACAGCTTTATTTTGATTTTGTGCCGGTTACTGTACAAAATTTCCTCGAGTTATGTCGAGGAACAGGGACTTTGACGTACAAAAATTGTTTGGTGCATCGAATAGTTCGAGGGCAGTTCATAGAAACTGGAGATATTACGCTAGGAACTGGTAGAGGCGGTGCCTCTATATATGGGAAAACTTTTCCAGAAGAAAATCACGTGTTGAAACATTCTAAAGCTGGTTAAGTTTCAAGATTCTAATTAATTATGTTGTACTAATTTTGATTTGTTTTAGGGGTTGTTTCTATGAAACGACTTGCTCCAAATGACAATAACTCACAATTCATAATAACTTTATCGAAAACAGAACAACTTGACCATAAAAATGTTGTTTTTGGTAAAGTTACCAAAGGTTTTGGAAATTTGTTGAAAATACAAGACTATGGTAGGACGATTGGTAAACCATATGTTGATGTCATCATTTGCAATTGTGGTTATATAGAATAAATAAATACAATTATAACAAAAAGTAGTTTTATTCATTTTATCTTAAAATGTTCTAACAAAAATACAACACTATCACTAATAAATAAATGGACATTAGACTAACCTTATGTTATTATTTCACTTTTGAGGTTCAGATTGTTCATGTGAAATTGGTATGCATTTCTCTTCTTGTGGGGTTTTAGGTGTAGTAATTACCAAAATTCCGTCAGAAGAAAAAGCTGAATAAGCTTTCTGTAAATCATGACCTTTGGGAACAGCAAATCTTCTCACAATGTGTTTTAATAGAAAGCTATTCTCGTCGTGTTTTTCTTCCTGCTTTGCTTCTACTTGTATTGTATTGTTATTTAAAGTTTTAATTGTAATATGTTCTGGTTTGAAATCCTGTAAATTGAGTTGAACTTGAAATTTTTCTTTATCTTCAAACGCAGTATCTTTTTCTTCCATTAGTCGTGGTTGATTAATATATGAGCCGATAGTTGGACGAAACAAGTCATCCATTAGCTTCAGTTGTTGTTCCATCATTCTCAAAGGTCTTGAGAATTCACGTAAGAACACTGGCAAAATAGACATTTTACTGGATATCTTCAACACTAATTTGAATTTAAACTGAATAAACTCGGCGGCAATAGTAGTATTTATACCAATAGCGTCGTAGATGTTTTGCTCATGCTCAAACTAGAAATTTCTGGAGTAAAACTGTTGTGTCTAAAGGGCTGGCTGCTGTATGTTTAACAAAAAATATACATAAATATTAGGTAAGATACAAAATATTTATACTTATATCAATAAACGTACATTTTATAAGTCAAATAATAATTAGTATTTTAAAACTATGACAAACGCATAATAATTTAACAATATTCGCACTCCACAACAGTTGGAGTCTTAGCCACTGCCAAATGGCTAGAGGTTCGAGAATTGGAATATTCTCGAAAACCCCAGAAACATCTTTTCGTTTTATTCTAGAATTTCAGTTTTGATTTAACATGAATTTGATCACATCCATAACTATTTGAAACGTTATTTGCTTAATTTTCTTGTATAAAAATAATAAAATACATTAATATTGAACCTGTTAAAAAATAACGACTATGTTATATCACACTCATCACAGCTTCTGTCAAGCACTGTCAAGTGTCAAGTCAAATGTCATACTTATTTACCCATTTACCGTCAATGTAAGGAGGAGTTATTTTTTAATATAATTTCAATATAACAACAATATTATATACAAGTATAAAAAGAATTGTAATTAATAACAAACAAGATGTTATACTTGGAAGATTACCTAGAAAGTAAGAGTAAAATATACAAAATCTTATTAAACCTATTAATTTTATAATTTTAGTGATCGAACATTTACCTCAAGAACTAAGAGATAGATTTACAGATATGAGGGAAATGGATTTAACTATACACAGTAAGCATATGATTTAATAAAGGATAAAACAAATTGAATATCTGTACAATTTTTTAGATAATATGGATGAACTAGAAAAGAGAGTTAAAACTTTTTTCAATGAATGCAAAAGATGCCCTAGCGACTTACCTCAAACTATCGATTTAGAATTTCAAGCTATTAGAAAAGAATACTACAAAACCTTGGAAGAAGCCGATGAAAAGGTACATTTAGCCAGCCAGATGTATGATTTAGTAGATAAATATTTGAGAAGATTGGATTCAGAACTCCACAAATTCAAATGTGAATTAGAAGCCGACAATAAAGGCATAACCGAAGTCTTAGAAAAAAGATCATTGGAATTAGATACACCAAACACTACTCCTTCTATATCATCCCTCCAACAAAAAGAAAATCGCTATGACAGTTCATTCAGATATTCAAGACCTAGAGGAGAAAAACGTAGAGATAGCAATATTTCAGTACCCACACAATTAGCGGAAAAACGACAAGCTGTAGCTCCTACAATACCACCTCCATTAATAGAAACCAGACATACTACAAATTCAGTACAATCAATCACTCCTACTGCTACTACTACAATGCCTTACAGTATAGGACACACATTAGGGGCTGGACCTGCCATAGCAGCTGCTGCTTCTCAAGCAATTGCAGCCACACAACAAGTTAGTTAGTGAAATCTTCAGGTTTTTAATTGTCTAATGAATTTTCTTTGTAAATTAGATGCAACAAGGTAGGAGAACTGCTAGTTTGAAAGCTTCTTATGAAGCTATCAACACTGGCGGTCACGGACACGAATTTGGTATTGGAAGAGAATTGGCTGGAGCAGCACAAACCGCTATACAAGCAATTCAACAAGATCATGCAAATAATAAAAAGAAACATAAGTAAGTAGAAAAGTACGTAATGGATATTTTTTGCATATAAGTTGTTTTTTAAAGGAAATGGAGTAGCGGCAACTCATCTAGTTCGGGTACAGCTGTTGTACAACCGGTAGTACCGGCTCCTGTGGTGATTCCAACTCCAGAATCACCAAACGTTGATTCAAATTCCCAAAATGCCGAAGTAACTGATGGAGAGTGGACGTATGATCCAAACGAACCGAGATATTGTCTTTGCAATCAAGTTTCTTACGGTGATATGGTGGCGTGTGATAATGAAGATGTAAGTATTCCAGCAAATGTAAGTAGTATTTTGTCATTATATATATTTTTTTTTACAAATCTTGTAGTGTCCTTCCGAATGGTTTCATTATCCTTGTGTCGGTATAACGGCACCGCCGAAAGGTAAGTGGTACTGTCCGCAATGTACTGCATCAATGAAACGTAGAGGAGGAAGAAAAAATTGAGTTTTTGTTTTACCGAATAGTGTGTATATATTAGATTATAGTTTTAAATTGGAATAGATCACTTGGTTAGTATTCCTTGTGAAATGGCATCATTTTATGGTTGAATATTTACTTAGTGTGCGGGTATTTGAAAAAATAAATGCATCAATGGTGTAACGTGTTGTTTTCTTATTGAAAACTTTTTTTTAAATAATAAATTTTTACTGGTTATTGTGTTTTTGGACAAAATAATTTCATGTTTACTATTTCTAACTAATTTCGTTGGCCTCTTTTTCCAGATTTCACTTATACATTGTTTTTGCTATTTTTTTTTGTGGTTTTTACTTCCTTTTAGTTGAATTCATTTTTCATCCCCTTGTTTATGTGTTTTTAATTAATTTTCATTCAAATTAAGATATTTCCATCTGTTTTTACTTAGTTTAGCCACTTTTAGACAATCTTACCTTTACCACTCTTCCATGTTCATGACTGGGATAAAGGAGAGAACAAAAAATCTTTTTTTTACTTATAAATTCAATATAATTTTTCAACAGTAACAAAACTATAACTTCTATAAATAAAATTGAATCGTGATCAAATTTTATACACATTAGGAGCAAATATTTTGGATTATTATTATTATTATTAATCCCAAAAAGACATTTGAGCAAGAGATATAAGTAGATGGGGCTCTATAACAGTCGATATGTAACATACTAAAAAAAATAATAAAGTTTTTGGTGTTAGATTCTCCCTTTCTTCTTCCTTTTCTCTAATCCCATTAAAAGGTAAATATATTAAATTGTTTCTATTGAAGTTTTTTTCAATTTTTGTGTAAAAATTATGCTTGATATGGTTTGGAACCAGTCGAAAAGATGTAGATATGTAAGAAGGAGAGAATTAAAAATGGTAATGTTAATCGAACATTTCATCGGAAGTATTTTAATTGAATATAGGATCAGATACAAAAATTATTTTCAATTCACCCTGTATTATGTTTAAATCAGCAGTTTTTGATGAAAAAAAATACACTTGTAAGTGGAAATTGATGGTTCTTTTTTATTGTGTGCTAAAAAATGTTGAAAATTTTTATAAGTAAAACATCTATTGGAGAACCCTGGCAGTAAAATCATTCAATATTTTCAAATTATCGTCTATTTCTTATACTGATTGTCTCATCCAAAGATAAACCGAACATTTTATATTTTCAAATTATTAAAAAATTATATACTGATCGTCCCATCGAAAACAAAATCGATACTGGTTGTCCTATTGAAAGGAAAATTGTACATTTGATATTTCCAAATTATTAAGAATTTACTATACAAATTGTCCAATCGGACATTCGATATTTTGATATACTAGTTGTCCTATTCAAAGGAAAATTAAATAGTCGATATTTTCAAATTATTTAAAATTTACTGTACCAATTGACCCACCGAAAGAAATTCAAACGATCGATATTTTAAAATTATCAAAAAATTACTATACTGATTGTCCCATTGAAAACAAAATCCAACAAACGATACTGGTTGTCCTATTCAAAGGAAAATTGTTCATATTATATTATCAAATTATTAAAAATTTACTATACTGATTGTCCCATGGTACAATCGATATTTTGATATACTAGGTAAGGAAAATTATATATTCGATATTTTCAAATTATTAAAAATTTACTGTACCAATTGTCCCACCGAAAGAAATTCAAATGATCGATATTTTGAAATTATCAAAAAATTACTATACTGATTGTCCCATCAAAAAAAAATCGAACAATCGATACTGGTTGTCCTATTGAAAGAAAAATTGTACATTGGATATTTTCAAATTATTAAAAAATTACTATACTGATTGTCCCATTGAACAATCGATATTTTGATATACTAGTTGTCCTATTCAAATGGAAATTGAACATTCGATATTTTCAAATTATTAAAAATTTACTGTACCAATTGTCTCACCGAAAGAAATTCAAATGATCGATATTTTGAAATTATCAAAAAATTACTATACTGATTGTCCCATCAAAAAAAATCGAACAATCGATACTGGTTGTCCTAGATAAGAAGAATTGTACATGCGATATTTTCAAATTATTAAAAAATTACTATACTGATTGTCCCATGGAACAATCGAGATTTTGACATACTAGTTGTCCTATTCAAATGAAAATCGAACACTCGATATTTTCAAATTATTAAAAATTTACTGTACCCATTGTCCCACAGAAAGAAATTCAAACGATCGATATATTAAAATTATCAAAAAATTTACTATACTGATTGTCCCATCGAAAGCAAAATCGAACAATCGATACTGGTTGTCCTATTGAAAGGAAAATTGTACTTTCATTATTTTCAAATTATTAAAAATTTACTATACTAATTGTCCCATTCAAAGGAAAATTAAACGTTCGATATTTTCAAATTATTAATAATTTACTGTACCAATTGTCCCACCGAAGGAAATTCAAACGATCGATATTTAAAAATTGTCAACATTTTGATATACTAGTTGTCCCAACTATTGTTGGTCAATATTTTTGAATTATTAAAAGTTTGTTATACTGATTGTCCCTCCCAAAGTAGTTTTAATTAAATAAAATACGATTTTATTGTCCCGAGACCATGATTTTTTTTTAAATATAAATATTTTTCAAGATCCTACATATTGTGAGTACTATACGTTTTCTTTTTAAATAAAAATAATTTTTTTTTTCTAAGAAATTCCGTTGATATCTGTACCGTGTGAATAATTTGACGAATCTTCCACTTTGACTATTTCCTCTTGAGATAACTTCGAATGGGAATGGTAAAACCTCGACCGAAGTTTTTTGATTATATACAAAATCATTAACGGAAACGGCGTTAAAACCGCGACAGCTACGGGAGCGACTGAAAAATAAAAAATTTTTTTCTTATGAAGATTTTAAGAAATAGATCAGGGTGGATAATTTTTGGAAAAAAAAATAGTAGAAAATGTTAAAAAGTGAAAAAAAAATTAAAAAATGGTAAAAAGTGAAAAAAAAATTCAAACATGGTAAAAAGTGGAAAAAAAATTCAAAAATGGTAAAAAAAGAAAAAAAATTCAAAAATGGTAAAAAGTGAAAAAAAAAATAAAAGTAGGATAGGACCCATTAGAAAAGGAGGGGAATGTGATGAAATTGAAAAGAAAAATGAATTACGGGCGATCTGAGATTGGGAAGTGAGAGGGAGTGAGTTTTTAAGGGTAAAAAATGGTTTTTCTCGATTTCCGGAAAAACTACATGTCATGGAAAAAAGTTGAATGGGAAAGTTGTGGGTAATAAAAAGCTATACAACTTTTGTATTCACAATTTTCACACATAACCTCAAAATTTATGTGAAAAATTTAAATAACCGAGTTTTTGGTTTTTCATTTTTCTTTTTCAAAAAAAAAAATATTTTTTCCACGAAATTTCCTGAACATTTACCTTATTATGTTCCAAATACACTGTAATTTATTTGATTTGAAATACATATTTCTTTTTTCACTTTATTTTGTCATCAAAAAAACACCCTCTGAGAAAATTTACCATGGTTATGTATTTTTTTATTCACACTATCAGAAAAAAGACATTTAAACGAACAAAAATCCGACCAACTTTTTGAAAAAAGCTGATATTTTAACGCGAGAATTTTTTTATTGAAAATTAGGGTGTTTTTTTGAAATTAAGTCAAAATAAGGTGAAAAAATAAATATTTCAAATCAAATAAATTACAGTGTATTTGCAACATAATAAAGTAAATGTTCACGAAATTTCGTAAAAAAAATATATTTTTTGAAAAAGATAAAAATAAAAAACCAAAATCTTGGTTATTTGAATTTTTCACATAAATTTTGAGGTTATGTGTAAAAATTGTAAATACAAAAGTTGTAGAGCTTTTTATTAGCCACAACTTTCCCTTTCAACTTTTTTCCATAGGACTTGTAGTTTTTCCGGAAATCGAGATAAACCATTTTTTACCCTAAAAAACTCACCCCTTTCCGAACTCGGATCGCCCGTAATTTATTTTTATTTTCAATTTCATCACATTCCCCTCCTTTTCAAATGTAGAACCCATTTTTTTTTCACTTTTTACCATTTTTGAATTTTTTTTTTTTCACTTTTCACCATTTTTGAATTTTTTTTTTTTCACTTTTTACCATTTTTGAATTTTTTTTTCAATTTTTACCATTTTTGAATTTTTTTTTCAATTTTTACCATTTTTAAATTTTTTTCACTTTTCACCATTTTGAATTTTTTTTTTTCACTTTTTACCATTTTTGAATTTTTTTTTCAATTTTTACCATTTCTAATTTTTTTTCACTTTTTACCATTTTTGAATTTTTTTTCACTTTTTACCATTTTTGAAAGTTTCAACACCGGTCTAAATTGGGATTATTTTACTTACCCGTAGTAAGATCTCCTTCGGGCTGAGGAAGAGCGAACCTCAATAAAAATATCGCAATGCCCGTATTTTGAATACCGACTTCAATGGCAGTCGTCAAACAATCCGTAGGATTTTGCCCTAAAATTTTCGACATCAAATAACCAGCTATGTATCCAATCCAAGGTATACCCAAACCTCCTACGATTATCTATCAAAAAAAAAAAAAACAATACAGTTTCGCAAAACCTATTTTTTCATCCTCAAGATATTACCTGCCACGAAAATAATTTAAACAAATACAAATTGGTGATGATGGCAAAAACGATTATAAATAATATCAACAACGACGAGAATCCTTTGATTATCCTTATCATAAACTTTGCTAATCCTTTCAAGTACCTTTGGATCAAGTAACCCACCGCCAAAGGTACTACCAAAGCTACTACGTACGTCATTATTTCGGTATAGGGTACTTCCAATTTGGCGTTTTTGAAAATTACACGCCCTGTAAATAAAAAAATAATATAAAGATTGCAAAAAGTCTATTCGAGACAAGAAAAATATGAGAAAAACTACTAGAGAGAAAAATAATTGTGTGCAGTAAGCGTTGGGCGTGTGCTTAGTTCAAGAAACTTTTGAAAAATAAGTGATATCAACACAAATAATAATATAAAATCTATACACAGCTTTCGATTTAACAATTATTGGTATTTGAGAACAAAAATTGGGAATAACTTTCACAGATAAGTACATTTGGCAACGGCGGTTAAAATAGAAGAGCACTGAACACACGCCCATTACTTACCGAGGATATTTTCCTTGTCGTACGGAAATATGAAAAATTATGTCTAGTATGAGGTCGTAAGGAACTTTTATATGCCATATTTGGCAGCGTGTGACTTTTTAAACAGGAAATTTGTAGAAAAAATACAGTTTTAAAGCGCAAAAAAAAAACTATAAGGTACATTTTTCCAATCACGACTCCATGTTAAAATAGTTCCAACTCTTTTTTATCGTTCTTCACCACTTATATGTAGTAATCCAGGTGCATGGCTTTAGTCCCCTTAAAAACCGATTCACCCTTCCCCTTCTTGAATAACTTGATGTGTGCGTTACAAATGTATGTATGTAGTTTTGGAGTAACATTCACCGAGACCTAAAAGATCTATTGTGCCCCCTTACTTCTACTTAGTTTCTGAGGAGAGTCTCTGAAACTAGTAGCTCCTTTAGTCCTATTTCCTGGAGGAATTTTAGGATCTCTGCAGGCTTCAACTTCAAGGTAAATGTTCCTCTTCTATCCAGTCATCTCCCAGGTACTGTGCTCTAGGATTCTGGAGTGCTGTGCAGTTGGAAAGTATGTGGATGAAGGTTTCTTTTTCCATGCCACAAAATCCAACTTCTTCCTCCACTATTTTGAGCTTTTCCAGGTGCCCATTCAGGCAATGGCCTTTTTTTTCTTTCTTTCGGCTTCACCTATTTCTTCCAATATTACATTGGGGCTGATTCCGCAAAAGAGTTCAGACCCCCAGAAAGGTATTTCAGTCTGCTCAGGCTGCTTGTGTTTGGTTCCTTTATGAACACTTCTATCCCAGTTCCTCCTATTCCTTTTGAGCTGTCTTTGTAGAATCGAATGGCATTTTTTCCAAATCTGGTAATTTTATTTGGATCCAATTTCTTTTTATTACTTAATTCCGTTACAAAACAATGTATTGGATATTTTTCAAGAAGAGGAGGGGTGCGAGCACATATATGTATCAAAGAAGGGGAAGGGTGAATCCAATGATTGATTTTCATTTTTATTATTTAATATTATCGCTTTTTTGTGCCTCTTTCTCATTAATATTGCTTGGGATACTGCGTACAAGTGGTACAGGAAATTATTAGAAGTTCAATGAATACATTTGCAATATTTAAATTGTGTTTTTGTATATTTGCGATGTTGATTTATTGCAAAGGAAAAACAACCGTTTTTAATACCAAATAAGAATGAATAAACTATTAGGAATCAGTGTCGGGTATCTACTGTTTTAATTTGGGAAATTTTTAAATTATTTTTGATATTTACCGAGAGTGAAAATCCATAAGGGCATAAAAGCGAACGCTGCCATCGTACTAGCGGCTGTCATCGATACGGATAGACTTAAATTGCCACCTAGTAATATAGTCCAGACGGTGGATGCTCCACCTGCAGGTGAGACGCCCGTGAAGAAGAGTCCTAGTTGCATAGCTGCGTTGTCGGGAAAAAGAAGAAGACCCAACACGTAGCTTAACTAATAGAAAAACATATATATTATTAACTGCCACAGAAATATGAATTGATTTCCTTTTTACTCAATGAAGAAGAGTTTGACTATCGCATGGGATCAAAATATACAGAGTGTTTGTTTAAAATGGACAAAATTTAAATTTGGATGACAATTTTTTCAAAAAAATTTATAAAATAAACAAAAAGCTAACCAATTTTTAATTAAACCTTGATAAATTATACATTTTTGGAAAGAACAAGAGTTTGACTATCACATGGGATCAAAATATACATAGTGTTTTTTTAAAAAGGGACAAAATTTAATTTTGAATGAAAATTTTTTCCAAAAAATCAATAAAATAAAATAAAACTAACTAATTTTTCAATTAAACCTCAACAAATCATACATTTTCGGAAAGAAGAAGAGTTTGATTATCGCATGTGATCAAAATATACAGAGTGTTTGTTTAAAATGGGCAAAATTTAAATTTGATTGACAATTTTTTCCAAAAAAATTAATAAAATAAACAAATATTTTAGTAATACCAAATATTTTTCAGTTCAATTCCCCCCCTCAAAAAAATACATATTTTTGGATCCTTTTTAAGGTGATTAAAATATACATGGTGTTACTTTAAAAAATTTGAATTTGAAAAATAGTTTTAAAAAATTTCTTTTAAATCTCAAGAAACATTTTTGGAACGAGGAAAAGTTCGTTTTTCAAATGTTTATTTTATTTTAACGAAATTAAAATTAAAAAATAAATAATTTTAAATGCAAACAATTTTTTAATATCTCAATTGAATCTCAACAAAACATATTATTTTCGGATAGAGAGAGAATTTGTCTTTTATCAGATGGAATCAAAATATACATGGTGTTTTATTTTATTTTAACGAAATTACAAAAAAAAATAATTTTAAAATGCAAATAATTTGTTAATATCTCAATTGAATCTTAACAAAGCATATATTTTGGGAAAAAGAGAGAATTTGTCTATTTTTCAAATGGAATCAAAATACACAGGGTATTTTTTTTATTTTAACGAAATTAAAATTTGAAAAAAAAAATTAAAAATGCAAATAATTTGTTAATATCTCAAACAAACCATATATTTTCGGAAAGAGAGAATTCGTCTATTTTTCAAATGGAATCAAAATACACAGAGTATTTTTTTGATTTTAACGAAATTAAAATTAAAAAAAAATTAAAAATGCAAATAATTTGTTAATATCTCAGTTGAATCTTAACAAAGGATAGATTTTCGGAAAGAGAAAGAATTTTTCTTTTTCCAGATGGAATCAAAATATACAGGGTGTTTTATTTTATTTTAACGATATTTAAACTTGAAAAAAAAATTTTAAATGCAAATAATTTTTCAATATCTCAATTGAATATTAACAAAGGTTATATTTTGGGAAGGAGAGAGAATTCTTTTTTCAGATGGAATCAATATATACAGGGGTGCTACGAAACTTAAATTTGAAAGAAAAATATTTTAAAATGCAAATAATTTGTTAATATCTCAGTTGAATCTTAAAAAAGGATAGATTTTCGGAAAGAGAAAGAATTTTTCTTTTTTCAGATGGAATCAAAATATACAGGGTGTTTTATTTTATTTTAACGATATTTAAACTTGAAAAAAAAATTTTAAATGCAAATAATTTTTTAATATCTCAATTGAATATTAACAAAGGTTATATTTTGGGAAGGAGAGAGAATTCTTCTTTTTTCAGATGGAATCAAAATATACAGGGTGTTACGAAACTTGAATTTGAAAGAAAAATATTTTGAAATGCAAATAATTTGTTAATATCTCAGTTGAATCTTAACAAAGGATAGATTCTCGGAAAGAGAAAGAATTTTTATTTTTTCAGATGGAATCAAAATATACAGGGTGTTTTATTTTATTTTAACGATATTTAAACTTGAAAAAAATACATATTTTAAAATGCAACTAATTTTTTAATATCTCAATTGAATCTTTTTTTTTTTTTTTTTTTTTTTTTTTTTTTTTTTTTCCCGGAGCCGTCCTTTCGCCGGTACCACCTCAGCATCCTGGGCTTATTGTGGATTAAAATTTGAAAAAAAAAAATTAAAAATGCAAATAATTTGTTAATATCTCAAACGAACCATATATTTTCGGAAAGAGAGAGAATTCGTCTATTTTTCAAATGGAATCAAAATACACAGGGTATTTTTTTGATTTTAACGAAATTAAAATTAAAAAAAAATTAAAAATGCAAATAATTTGTTAATATCTCAATTGAATCTTAACAAAGCACAGATTTTCGGAGAGAAAGAAATCGCCTTTCAAATTAAATCAAAATATACAGGGTCTTTTTATTTTAACAAAATTTCTGTTTCAAAGATAATTTTTAAATTCAAATAACTCGCCAAATTCAAGTTAAATCCTAACAACCGAACGAGGAAGAGTTCGTCTTATACATGGGTGGACCTTTGAAATTTAACGAAATTTAAAATAATTTTTCCATTTTTTAGTTAAATCTTAACAAATCATAAATTTTCGGAAAATGAAAGATTTAATTGTTCGCCTAAAACAAAAATATACGGGGTATCCCGTAAAAATACACCAAAAAAAAACTCACCACAGGCATAATAACGAAATGTCCAAATAATCCAATCGCTGGCCCGATTGGTTTTTTCAAAATCGTCTTAAACTCGCTCCAATCAATGGCACATCCGAAATTAACATACAACAAACTTATCAAAGTCGCTACCGATGCCGTAAAAACCACATCTATAACCCTTAATTTTCTCACAACGACAATATCCATTTTTTCCGAATTTTCCGACGTTTCGGAAGATCCATTTTTCTTGCATGATATCACAGTTTTACCTAAAAACAAAAAAAGGTTCATCGTATAGTCCAGACTTAGTACCCAGTGATTTTTTTTCAATTTACCCAAAAAGTTTCCTGTTACGTTAAAAGTTCCATTTAAATTATCGTTTGATATTATGAGATATTCTTTATCTAGAGATGCTATGTTTGAGTCTTCGCTGTAAAGCAAGTATTCACCTTCATAATATGGAGCTGGAAATTTCAATATTAAGTTAATTATACATATCGATGTACCCTTGTATAATCAAAAATATACTTTCTATATTGGATGCCTTGAAAAAGCTTTTTTTTTAAATACAATGCCTCGCAGAATGTTTTTTTTTTTTAATAGGTAAAATTTAAATTACAATTTTTTTCAAAAAATTAATAAAATAAACAAAAAACCAACTAATTTTTCAATTAAACCTCAACAAATCATACATTTTCGGAAAGAAGAAGAGTTTGCCTATCGCATGGGATCAAAATAGACAGAGGGTTCTTTTAAAAATAGGCAAAATTTAAATTTAAATGACAATTTTTTCCAAAAATCAATAAAATAAAATAAAACTAACTAATTTTTCAATTAAACCTCAACAAATCATACATTTTTGGAAAGAGTATCAAAATACACAGAGTATTTTTTTAAAATGGGCAAAAGTTAAATTTTAATGACAATTTTTTCCAAAAAATTAATAAAATAATCAAAAAACTAACCAATTTTTAATTAAACCTTGATAAATTATACATTTTTGGAAAGAAGAAGAGTTTGACTATCGCATGGGATCAAAATATACAGAGTGTTCTTTTAAAAATGGGCAAAATTTAAATTTGAATGACAATTTTTTCCAAAAATCAATAAAATAAAACTAACTAATTTTTCAATTAAACCTCAACAAATCATACATTTTTGGAAAGAGTATCAAAATACACAGAGTATTTTTTTAAAATGGGCAAAAGTTAAATTTTAATGACAATTTTTTCCAAAAAATTAATAAAATAAACAAAAAACCAACTAATTTTTCAATTAAACCTCAACAAATCATACATTTTCGGAAAGAAGAAGAGTTTGACTATCGCATGGGATTAAAATATACAGAGTGTTTGTTTAATATGGGCAAAATTTAAATTTTAATGACAATTTTTTCAAAAAAATCAATAAAATAAACAAAAAAGTAAGTAATTGTTCAATTAAACCTTAGTAAATCATACATTACAAAGTGTTTGTTTAATATGGGCAAAATTTAAATTTTAATGACAATTTTTTCAAAAAAATTAATAAAATTAACAAAAAACTAACCAATTTTTAATTAAGCCTTGATAAATTATACATTTTTGGAAAGAACAAGAGTTTGACTATCACATGGGATTAAAATATACAGAGTGTTTGTTTAAAAGGGGCGAAATTTAAATTTAAATGACAATTTTTTCAAAAAAATTAATAAAATAAACAAAAAACTAACCAATTTTTAATTAAGCCTTGATAAATTATACATTTTTGGAAAGAACAAGAGTTTGACTATCACATGGGATTAAAATATACAGAGTGTTTGTTTAAAATGGGAAAATTTAAATTTGAATGACAATTTTTTCAAAATAAACAAAAAACTAACTAATTTTTGAATTGAACCTCAATAAATTATACATTTTCGGAAAGAAGAAGAGTTTGACTATCGCGTGGGATCAAAATATACAGAGTGTTTGTTTAAAAGGGGCAAAATTTAAATTTAAATGACAATTTTTTCAAAAAAATTCAAAATAAACAAAAAACTAACTAATTTTTGAATTAAACCTCAATAAATTATACATTTTCGGAAAGAAGAAGAGTTTGACTATCGCGTGGGATCAAAATATACAGAGTGTTTGTTTAAAAGGGGCAAAATTTAAATTTAAATGACAATTTTTTCAAAAAAATTCAAAATAAACAAAAAACTAACTAATTTTTGAATTAAACCTCAATAAATTATACATTTTCGGAAAGAAGAAGAGTTTGACTATCGCGTGGGATCAAAATATACAGAGTGTTTGTTTAAAAGGGGCAAAATTTAAATTTAAATGACAACTTTTTCAAAAAAATTTATAAAATAAACAAAAAACTAACCAATTTTTGAATTAAACCTCAATAAATTATACATTTTCGGAAAGAAGAAGAGTTTGATTATCGCATGTGATCAAAATATACAGAATGTTTGTTTAAAACGGGCAAAATTTAAATTTGAATGACAATTTATTCCAAAAAAATCAATAAAATAAACAAAAAAGTGAGTAATTTTTCAATTAAACATTAGTAAATAATACATTTTTGGAAAGAACAAGAGTTTGACTATCACATGGGATCAAAATATGCAGAGTGTTTGTTTAAAATGGACAAAATTTAAATTTGATTGACGATTTTTTCCAAAAAATTAATAAAATAAACAAAAAACTAACCAATTTTTGATTAAACCTTGATAAATTATACATTTTGGAAAGAAGAAGAGTTTGATTATCGCATGTGATCAAAATATACAGAGTGTTCTTTTAAAAATGGGCAAAATTTAAATTTAAATGACAATTTTTTCCACAAAATTTATGAGATTAAAAAAAAAACACTAATTTTTAAATTCAACCTCATCAAATAATATTTTCGCAAAGAAAAAGAGTTCATCTATCACATACAGGGTGTTATTTAAAAAAAAATGAAAAAAGTTAATTTAAATTTCAAATACACCAAATTTTTTTAAATCATATTTATCTTACCCCTGGTATTTTAAACCAACTTAATATCTTGTGATATCAATTAATCCCAATTTCAATAAAAATAATAAAAATTCATATCTTGCATGACATGCCAAAACAAAAAAAGATAATTTTTTAATGATTCTCACCTTGATCAGATAATATATTATATTCGACAACCACAGAATCGTACATGTGTATAGTAGCATTTTTCGGATTAAAAGCGATCTCACAACTTTTTACAATAGCTGCATGACACATCAAAAGTAAAACCACCAGCACGATTAGAAATTGCACCAAACCTGATACTGGACACATCTGAAACAAAATAAAATAAATATAATGCACAGCGGAAGGTTTATATTCACCTGCCATTATTTTATTGTCCAAAATAGTAATAATCTCACATTAATACATCCTTTAAGCAGTTATAAAATGTTTATAATAAAATAATTCCCATCTATATTATTATCTGGGCAATAACTGTCTGATTAATAATCGATGATATATTTATTTAAAAACATTCCTCCTCCTTTCGCGCAAAATATATCATTTTGTTTTTCCAGGTGGTTTTCAAAAGCCGCAAAGAAAATATTTGTTTTTCAATTTATATTTAAGTTCAAAACAAAACATATTTAGAATTGTAAATATTGTTATTTCAGATACAATTATTTATTTGTTACGATATTGTTGTTTAATTTTAATTAAATATTTCAAATCCTACCTTCATTTCGAACCAAATTTCTTAAACAGACTGAAATTGGATTAGAGGGAAGTCTCTGAGGAGTTAATAATTTGGAACTGGACATGCAACTACATATATTATATTCAATATTTTACAATTAAAGTAATTATTTGAAACCAAAAGGGGGTAATTTTCCTCGGTAGTTATTACCCAAGAGAAAATAATAGAAACTATATATAAAGGTTGAAGGTTGATTGAGCAATTTTACATGGTGTGTTTAAAATTCATCAAATTCCACTTGTATTTCACCAAATCCTGTGGTGTGTTATTTATTACCAGCTTACTCTTCTCTACTCTTCCCTCAGTATTAAATATTTCAGAGTCTAAAGAAGGTCACACACTCTGGAATTTATAATTAGCAAACCTGACTGACACTGAAAGAATATGGTCTACCTTCAAAACTAAATGATAGTCCCAGTTATGCTAAAATTAATTATGTAATTATTTAATTAATATACTTTTGCTTAATTTCTATCATATTATGTAATACTTCTTATAAAATATAAAGTATTTCAGCCAAATGTAGTCAAATTTGGTTACCAATGTTAAAAGATGAATTTCTCAAAAAAATTAATAAAAAAATACCTACATTACATTCATATTTATTATTTTAATCACTTAGCTAGTTATTAAATGAATTTTTAGCTTTCTGAAACGACTCATTATGTCCTTATCAAATAATTGAATTAATTACCGTTTATTCAAAATTGATTATCACTCTTCAATATTTTATGATGTATTTAAAAGTCAAGGTTAACAGAATAAATCACTACAATTTCACATAAATAATGCCATTGTATTATTTGTTATTTTCATAAATTACTTCCAATATACACATTGAGAAAAGTTGTATGAAAGAAAATATTAATGTTTCTGTAATTGAAAAAGTAAATTAGACTTATCTGGGTTTATGTAATAATCCTATGGCTCTAATTCCTCAAAACCAACAACTACTACTTTAAAAAGTAACATCTGTCCTTAATTCATATAAAATGTGTTACAAACTGTGTCTAAAGGCAAAATTTTCTCAAGAACACACTAACAAAAGGTAATTAACGTAAAATAATTGTTGTAAAGGAAAATAACCAAATATTCCTTTGCTAAAAAGATGGTTTTAGGTTCAATAAATAAAACAGTATCTAGACCATAATATTATGCAATGTTGTCCTTACTAGTGATTACCTTTTATAACATTATAAAATACTTTCTAAAATCTGTAAAAGTGATATCGGTTACGTGCTTTAATGTGTGTAGCTAACGGGTATTTGGAAAAGTGAAAATATCACGTTTGATAACTTGAATTCGTTTTAATTTTTTGTCTATAATTTACTGATTTGAATAAATCTACATTACATCACCAACTACCTTTTACAAAAATATATATTGCATTGATAAGCTTTATAAACATATTTGCAATTAAAATGTGTTTTTCAATTCATAATTACTATATTTGTGGATATTTCAAGTACAAAAAAATAACTTACCTTTTATAAGATATTTAGTTTACAACAATTTACGATGCATACAATTGACTTTAAAACTTTTTAAATACTATTTTAGTTAAAACAGCTCTTTTTAAAATGTTCTTTACATTCACGAGCAGAACCGCACATTACATTCTCTTAACAACATTTATTAAAAATGTTATAAATCATTTCCTTATGTCAAGGATAACCATTCCCTCAAATGTTTAACAAAGATAGATGTATCCGGATCTTCAGTTATGTAAGAGAGAGAAAAAACTTGTTCACCTTCTCAAAAACCAATAGTCAGTTAGGCAATAAGTTATACAAGGATGTAATGTGAAGGATCTAACTTGCTGGGATAGTATGGATATATGTTCAGATATTCCCTACTAGAGGGAGACAGTAATGTCAAAGCAAAGAATGCGTATTGGTAAAAATAAATGGTAAATTTGTTTATAATAAAAAAATAGTGATCTTTTAACACGTAAATGCTATAAATTTAGAATACCAGGGTGAAGAAAGAAGTATGTTGAATCAACGCTTATAGAATAAGGTCATTTGGCTTATTTTTGACGTACGGCGATGTGACATTTCCATCAGCTGTTTTCGAGGTCATATAAACTGGGTACATTTATTTATGTTTTTAATAGACCATAGACGTTCAAAATGGCAGATATAAAATCTTTAGAACATCCCACTTTAAAAGTAAGTAATACAATTTTAATTACATCACTCTTTATATTTGAAATACACTTTTTCCTAATGTATTAATTGTGAATTTTCCTAAGACAAATTAAATCACTATTTTATGTATTGATAATTAAAAATAATTGGATAATTCATCCTAAACTCTTCCTTTCAAACATTTTTATTCGCTTTGTAATTTGCATGTGCGTACTATATTTTTTATTTCTCATACAACATTGCAGTTTCTAAATGAGGTTTTCAATACTGTATTACAATTTTATTCAACTAAATAGGTACCTTATGAAATTCTGAACAAAAAATTCAGAACTGCTCAAAAAGCAATAGATAGGGAAGTATCACATGTACAACAACAGGCTAATCTTATTGAAGAAACTCTTGAACAATCTGAAGTTAAAGCAAGAGATATCTCCAGTCTACTTGGTGGTATGGTGGAAAAGCTTCAAGTATTGAAACGCAAAGGTAAAAAGATTTGTGAATCAATTTGTAAAAGTATCTGCACTGTTTTGTTCTTTATGTAGCTGAAGAAAGTATTGCAGAGGAGTTAGTTGCTTCTAGTGTTTGTAAAAGAAGATTGGAACATTTAAAAGAACACAGTAATTTAACACCAAATGGACATGTATCTCAAGCTGCTTTGAATCAATGGAGGCGCAAACGTTTGGATAGAATGGTGGTAGAATATTTTTTAAGAAATGGTTACTACAACGCCGCCATAACTCTTGCTGATAGATCTGATATCAAGGACTTGACAAATATCGGTAATTTCAAAAATAAAGAAAAAACTGAAATTCAAATAACATATTTTTAGATATTTTTTTGACGTCTAGAGAAGTGGAAAAATCTCTAGCTAACAGAGAAACCAATAAATGCTTAGCTTGGTGCCATGATAACAAATCGAAATTGAGAAAATTTAAATCTAGCATGGAATTTAATCTAAGAGTACAAGAATTTGTGGAACTGATACGTTCTGATAGAAGAATGGATGCTGTGAAACACGCTAGAAAACATTTTCCCAGCTTTGAAGAAGAATATTTATCGACTATCAAACAAGTAATGGCTTTACTTGCGTTTCCAGTTACCACAGGTATTTCAAAACATTAAAATATTAAAAAATTTGTTAAATTGATAATTTTTTTAATAGAAATAATTCCATATAAGGCTATTTTTGATGAAAGAAGATGGGACTTGCTAATTGAACAATTTCGTCAAGAAAATTACAGACTTTTCCAACTAGCTTCACAATCTGTTTTCACGGTAGCTCTACAAGCAGGGTTATCAGCTCTCAAAACTCCATATCCTTTTTATAACAATTTTAAATTTTGTGGTACAAACAACAATTTCAGTGTTCTTTGCTATTTAACCTTTTTTCTATGAAAACTTGTATATATTTTCAGTCTTTGTACATTTTCCTTAACACCTAGTACTCAGTGCTATTCGGAAACAGGGGAAAACAGGAATCCGACATGTCCAGTATGTCAACCGTACTTGAACGAACTGGCAGATTGTTTGCCTTTTGCTCACTGTTCACAAAGTCGCTTGTATTGCCATATCAGCGGATTGCCAATGAACGAGAACAACCAACCAATGATGCTACCCAACGGACATATATACGGTGAACAGGTAGAAAGTTTAATTATTGTTATTTTTTTTTTAAGGTTATAAATTGAATTTTTTTAGGCTTTAACCGAAATGGCTCGTCAAAATAACGGCCAGGTGATTTGTCCGAAAACAAAACAGGTGTTTCAATTTAAAAAAGTGGAAAAAGTATTTGTTATGTAAAATATAATATATTTGTGATATTTTCTATTAATTAAGCTATCGCTACTACAAGTTTTCATTATATTTATGTATATATTTTACAAATATCGATAATAATATTTCTTTCAAGCGTCTATAATTGATATTTTGTTTCCATATTACATATTTCCAAATCAAATCTTTCCAACCAAAAATAAGTAACCAACTGACAAAAAGTGCACGTCAATGTCATCCATATTTTCCGTGTTTTTAAATTCGTCCATCAGATGAAGCTATTATAGTTTCGTTAATTCCATCTTGAATAATAAATATTATTGTACGGTCCAGGAAATTGTCACTCCCGTTTCAATTACACAAACAAAATGGATGACTTTAACTTCATCTGCTATCGATATACACTTTTTGTCAGTTGGTTACTTATTCCTCATGAAAGATTTGAATCGTTTTATGGTAGAAGAAAGGTCTGGGTTTAAAAGACACTTTTGACGTATTTTAACTTGAGATTGGTTGTTCAATGATTACGATTACTACACAATCAAGATATTGTACTCAGTAATTATCATGTAATTATGTAGTAACAGAAAACCATGGAATAAGGGATTAAAGAGAAAAAGAAATATGGAATTATGGGTAATTTTGGATGATGTAACGGAATGGTACGGCAGTCAAAGTGTTAAAAGATTAAATAAAAGGCTTAAGAATTGTTTTTTTATTAAAATTTTATTGCACCAAATAAACAAACAAGATTTTCACTTAAATTCTATCTATAACAAAAAACTTGAACAAACAACAAGATTTTCACTTAAATTCTATCTATAACAAAAAACTTATTAATTATGTAGGTGTAGGTATCAAAAATAGTTGAAATTAATACTTTAATGTTTTCAAAAACTTAAATTATTTTCAAAATTCGAATTTTGAATATCCTCATCAGAAGATATTGAATTAACAATCTTACGCTTCTTCGCCTGCAATTTCCCACCTTCATCAACACTTTTCTTCGTTTTTCTTTCAATTTTTCCGCGATTCAGTTTTCCCAAAGGCTTTTTGTATCTTTGGATAAAACTATACTTTCTCAATCTTTCAATGAGCGGCAATTTCACAGCGTCCTTGGCTTGTTGAACAGCTACATCCACTCTCCGTTTGAATTTATCATATTTAGAAACAACCAACTGAGGATTGTCGACATTTCTAGCAAATGCTTTCAAATCGCACGGCTTCATCCAAGCCCTAGTCACTTCTGAACTATCAAAAAAGGTTACGTGATAGTAAGTCTGGAAATAAATAAAAAATTATCAAAAACATAAATTTTTACAAGTAATTTTGTATCGTACGCCTATGGGTAAATAAATCCTGGATAGATTACTATAGACAGAGTTAAGCACAATACCATAGACAAAATAAAAAAGAGACGGATTGAAGCATAGGTGGTATACGGCATGACGTTTCTGCGCAATCACCCGCGCACCGAGTCGCTGTGGTCGCGAGAACTACAAGGCTTTTTACATAAGGGAAATGGAATAAAATAGTTTAAAAAATTATAAATTACATTACACTGCAATATTTGTCCTTTAATGTCGATAAATATTATGAAATAGCCTAGTATATCAACTTTTAAGTGATTAAAAATGAAAATATACAAAATCAATCAATTGGCTGGTGTGAATCTAGCTTTTGCTTGTCAAAGTCAAAGTGAAAGTGTCAACAAAATGGTGACTGGTGAGTAGGATTATTTTACTTATAGATTTATTCAGGATTTTAGTTCTAATAAAGGAAATAAAAGTAAGTGAACCTTCAAAATATCATCACCAGATATGACTCGTCATAAATGTATTGCAAAAATTGTAATAGTTAATATTTTTGGCCACTTCGTAGTAAAAATTAAACATTTTTCAAACTTCCTTCTGATATTAATCAAAGTAAACAGTGGTTCATAATTTTAGGATTTCCTTCTAAATCCAAGGATCAAAGGTTGTGTAAAGATCATTTTGATAATAATGCATTTACAGGTTCATTATGCAAAATACTTATTAGATTTGTTTTACCTTTGCATGAGAACTAGTAAACAAAAATAATTCTTTTTTATTTGTAACTTAAGGTACTGCATTTTATTTGTTTTGTTTCAGACCTGTTCCTGTCTGGAGAATCTACTTTCTAACTACTTTTTATTGAAATTTTTGCAGTTTTTGAGAATAATTTTCAAAATAATGTGCAATTTAATGTGACATTGGATTAACTTTCCTAAATATAATGTAAGTAGTAAAAGTATGTTCTCTTGAGATTAATAATATATAAATGTTTCATAAATTGATAATATAAATGTAGATTATTTGTCATGTTATTATGTGCAGTTTAATAAAAAAATTTAAATTTGTATTGATTTCTCATTTATCTAAATAATAATATTAAATTTCTCTATGCACAAGCACAATACAGTAAAAAGAAAAAGAATTAACCTCCTCGTAAAACATTTATTAGCTCAATGCGGCTAAATAAGTTTTCACTTGATAAAACCGAACTTTATAAAAACTTACCGGTTCTAAAGTATCCTCCAGCCAAAAATAATCTTCAGTATCAGGATCGTCGTCTACCATGGCTGGCCACCAAGGATAACCATCCATTTTAGCCCAAACTATACTACCAGCATTGTATAAGTTGCAGATTAGAAATTCTTCTTCTTCAGGATCGATAACTACTTCTCTAGCTTCACAAGTGTTGTGCTTAGTATCAGGATTCATCCAGCAAAACCATTTATCTGGTAAATCTAAAGGATCTTTAATGTCTGGTAAGTATCTATGCTTATCGCATGAATCACAAATCACATAAAGACCCTGGTTTCTTGACTCTTGAATTGAACACATTTTTTCATACAAATCATCTTTAATTACCGCTTTTTTGGCTATATTCTTTGGTTTTTCTTTTTTAGGTTTGCTTTCTTTAGTCTTAGGTTTTTCGTTTAATTGCTGAGATAGTTCTTTAAACTCGTTTTCCAATTCAGGTGTTAGATTCTCTTTCCAAAATTGGAGATATTTGTCCTTGATTTCCTTTCTATTTAAAATTTCCTTAGATAAAATTGAATCTACGTCGCTGTCATCTAATTGGGATGATGAATTAAATGTATCATCTGGTGTAGCTTGGCTGGTTTTCGATTTCACAACTTCAGAATTCGACTCGAAGGAAATTGATAAATTAAGAGTTTTCTTGATTGTCTTTTTATATTTTTCATCTCGAGGTAATGTTGGTTTTTTAGATGTTACTTCATTGTTATTTAATAGTTTCGATATATTTTCTTTATAGTTTATAGGTGATTTAAACGTAGGTTTGATATTTTTCTTAGATGGTACCGTATACTTTTTTTTACTTAATAGCGGCATGTCGATGAATCTAGGGATACAAATTATAATTATTAAAAAATTCACAGAATGAATGATTTCTCACCTTATACTCTAGTAAACTCGTTAATCTTTTAGTTTAAACAAACTTTCTACTTAAAATGGCTGTCTTCTTCTACAAAGTTCTTTCAAATTTCAAAAAGTTTCATTTGTTTTCTGTCATGCGCATTACCAATAAAAACGGCCCCAGTGATGACAACTTAGCATATTGAAAATAGCTAAATTCCTGTTAATAGGGAATGTTTGTCCACTTTATCCCTAATATGTATTTATTTCATATTTATAGCATAATTAGTCGAGGTATGTGTACTCAAAACTATTACAAAGCAAATATCACTACGTATGGTACATAATTGACGCCAGTTATATAGGTAAGTTATACCTACAATTACCAACTGTATTCTGAATTAAAAGTTGACCAATTTCTGATAAAAGCCATTTTTTTAATTTCATTATTGATCATATATGGATAATACATTCATAATTCGAATTCCTCTGTTCAAACAAAGTGCCTGTAGGTACCTATTTATATTTTTCTTTCATAATAATATGGTTTACAAGATTTAAAATGACACATTTGGAGTGCATTTTTTAAATTAATATTAAAGTAAAGTAAACACTTGTTTTATATAAATAGCTCTTATTATTAAGAAAATAAATGAAATGCCCGAGTAGAGGAAATATAAATATACCTATAGAACGTAATCTAAACGTAACGAATTAATATATTATCCTTTATGCAACGATAATTGGTTACAATGTTGCCAAATTTATTTTTATGTTTTACTCACTCATACTTTTCATTTTTCATACTAATCATTGTAGATGCAAACGTTACTTTAAAGTTTAAAGTAACCAATAAACTGTCATGTAAAAGACAAATCAATAATCAATTTAATATCTGTATTTATCTATGCTCTGATCAATTATTTTTTTTATAAAACTTGCCAAGCATTTATTAACTTCTTGAATTTAGTTTTGATTGTAGAAAAATGGTTTGCCAAAATGTTCATTACATTCTAAAAATTTTTATGAAAGCAATTTACGATTTTTTAAATTTCTCTTAAGGCATAGAAAAACAACTGATATTGGCAACGTTGTGTGATGTATACGGCTGTAATCGTCAAAATTCGGAGATACTCGGAGCTCTTCGCATTTCATATTAAAATGGAGTCCTTTTTACGAACACTACGAATTGAGAACGTTTAGGCAGTACATTCATATCGGTTTGATCAAAGTTTGATAAAATTACTGCGTTATGCGGCTATCAAAGACATTGAAACTGTTGTAAAATTGTGCAAAATAGTTTAATACATCGTCTGATGGTAAGTAATCTCCTAATTATAAAGTTTGCATGCCAAAATTTTATACTTTTATTTCTTTCTTTGAGGTCTGCAATGGCATATTATATTGTTTGCCGTTTACTGCGCATGTGGCAAGTATTTTTTGCGGGAACATTTTTGTTTCATCAAATTTGAATTTGATTTTTTTGTACCTAATAATAACTATATTTTAATTAATTCCATATCTTTTACATTCGTTACCATCTCACCATATATAGAAATAGAAGATTAGTAAGATATACATTCCTGTCTTACGTATTGGTAGAAAACTGCGCCTGTGTCATTCTTTTAAATAGCTAGAAATTATGGGTATTGTTTAAACACGTACATTGATATTACTGTATGATTGTAAAGTAATTTTAATTATATTACCGGCTATATTTATTATCAATCAACTGAAACTGATTTATATGACATAAAATACACTACACTGTTAAAAAATTACCCCCAGGAGAGTTGATATTAAATACTAGCATAAATAAGGTTTAATTACATTAATTGACATCAAGTAAAAGCCTTATCTATTTAATGTTTAAGAAATCTAATTGATTGTTGATTTTTAGATGTCTAGTGTTCAAATTCAAGTATTGAACCCCCCACCGGTTAAAACCGGCCATACACAACAAAAAAACCCAATGAAACCCATGAATCCGAGTAACTCGAAGAGAAAAAACAAATATGACAGAAGTAGCAGGAAGAGATCTAAAAGTTTCTCGGGCTGTGGAATAATCATCAACCAAAAACCAGTCTTACCCTCCAAATTTCTATTAGGCGGAAACATCAAAGATCCACTCAATTTAAATAGTTTACAGGATGAAGAAATCAATAGGTTTGTTTGTGCTTTTCATTTAAATATTATAATTTAACTGGTGCTTTTTTTGTTTCAGAGCTATGAATGCATTTACACCAAAATCTTCACCTGTTCCAACACCGCCTAGAAAAAAGGGACAACTTGAAGTGATTATTCCAAAGAATATACATGATCCATTAAATCTCATCGATTGTGAAGATGATGCTGAATATGAGCAGCAACTTTGTTCACCCATTAAAAAGGTAAGTTTTTCAATTATTATTGAAGTTGCTTTTTATATTATTTTGAGGGGAATACAGTCACATTTCTGAATAAATATTATTATTTTTATAAATTCTAAGGGGCTTTTCACTAACAATCATCATTTTACTCTGAATATATTTTCTAAACCTTTTTATGATTCAACATCCTCAATTTTATACTTTAAATATTTCTTCTACATTTATTTTTTATTTTTAATAGGGGCTATTATAGTTGAAAGTCAGCATAAATTGTCAATTTTTATTTTCAAAAACTGTCTTCTCAAGCTTTGTTTTAGTAATTAAATAGAGGATATAGTTTAAATTCTGCAAGAATTGTCAATCTTCATTCTAAAGCTTTGTTTTTGTAATTTTATAGGGGCTAATTGGCATTATCTTTCTCTAAAAATGTCTTTTAAATCTTTGATTTTGTAATTTAATAGGGGCTGTAGTAGAAATTCTGCATGAAGTATCAGTTTTAACTCTGAAAATGTCGTCCAAAGCTTTGATTTTGTACTTTTATAGGGGCTGATTGGCATTATTTTTCTCTAAAAATGTCTTTTAAATCTTTGTTTTTGTAATTTAATAGGGGCTTAAGTAGAAATTCTGCATGAAGTATCAGTTTTAACTCTGAAAATGTCGTCCAAAGCTTTGATTTTGTACTTTTATAGGGGCTGATTGGCATTATTTTTCTCTAAAAATGTCTTTTAAATCTTTGTTTTTGTAATTTAATAGGGGCTTAAGTAGAAATTCTGCCTGAAGTGTTAGTTTTAACTCTGAAAATGTCGTCCAAAGCTTTGATTTTGTACTTTTATAGGGGCTAATTGTCTGTAATACGATTTAAAGCTTTTTATTTAATTAAGAAGGGGCTGTAGCTCAAATTATTCATAAATTCTCAATTTTCACTTTAAAAATGTCTTCTAAAGTTTTGTTTTTGTAAGTTAATAGGGGCTGTGGTTAAAATTATACATACATTATCAATTTTTACCCTGAATAGGTCTTCTAAAGCTTTGTTTTTCTGTAATTTAATGGGGGTGTAGTTGAAATTATGCAATTTTTACTCTGAATAAGGCTTCTAAAGCTTTGTTTATGTAATTTAATAGGGGCTATAGTTAAAATTATGCATAAATTCTCAATTTTCACTTTAAAAATGTCTTCTAATGTTTTGTTTTTGTAATTTAATAGGGGCTATAGTTGAAATTATGCATACATTATCAATTTTTACTCTGAATAAGTTTTCTAAAGCTTTGTTTTCGTAATTTAATAGGGGCTACAGTTAAAATTATTCATGAATTCTCAATTTTCACTTTAAAAGTCTTCTAAAGCATTCTTTTTTTTTAATTAATAGGGGTTATGGTTAAAAATGCATAAATTCTCAATTTTTTACTTTTAAAATGTCTTACAAAAACTTTTTTATAATTTAATAGGGGCTATATTTGAAATAAGGCATACATTATCAATTTTTACTCCTAATAAGTTTTCTAAAGCTTTGTTTATGTAATTTAATAGGGGCTGTAGATGAAAATAAGCATAAATTCCCAATTTTTACTTTAAAAATGTCTTATAAAGCATTGTTTTGTGAGTTAATAGGGGCTAATTGTCAATTTTTACTCTAAAAATATGGTTTACAGCTTTTTTTTATAATTTTAAGGGGACTATAGTTGAAATTATGCATACCTTATAAATTTTTACTCTGAATAAGTTTTCTAAAGCTTTGTTTATGTAATTTAATAGGGGCTATAGTTAAAATTATGCATAAATTCTCAATTTTCACTTTAAAAATGTCTTCTAATGTTTTGTTTTTGTAATTTAATAGGGGCTATAGTTGAAATTATGCATACATTATCAATTTTTACTCTGAATAAGTTTTTTAAAGCTTTGTTTTCGTAATTTAATAGGGGCTACAGTTAAAATTATTCATGAATTCTCAATTTTCACTTTAAAAGTCTTCTAAAGCATTCTTTTTTTTTTAATTAATAGGGGTTATGGTTAAAAATGCATAAATTCTCAATTTTTTACTTTTAAAATGTCTTACAAAAACTTTTTTATAATTTAATAGGGGCTATATTTGAAATAAGGCATACATTATCAATTTTTACTCATAATAAGTTTTATAAAGCTTTGTTGGTGTAATTTAACATAGATGAAAATATGCATAAATTCCCAATTTTTATTTTAAAAATGTCTTATAAAGGATTTTTTTTGTAATTATGCATACATTATCAATTTTTACTCTGAATAAGTCCTCTAAAAGCTTTGTTTTTGTAATTTAATAGGGGCTATAGTTGAAATTATGCATACATTATCAATTTTTACTCTGAATAAGTTTTTTAAAGCTTTGTTTTCGTAATTTAATAGGGGCTATAGTTAAAATTATTTATAAATTCTCAATTTTTTACTTTTAAAATGTTTTACAAAAACTTTTTTGAAATTTAATACGGGCTATATTTGAAATAAGGCATACATTATCAATTTTTACTCTGAATAGGTCTTCTAAAGCTTTATTTTTATAATTTAATAGGGGCTATAGTTGAAATTATGCATAAATTCTCAATTTTTACATTGAAAATTTCTTTTAAAGTTTTGTTTTTGTAATTTAATAGGGGCTAAAGTTGAAATTATGCACACATCAATTTTTTACTATTAATAAGTCTTCTAAAAGCTTCGTTCTTGTAATTTAATAGGGGCTATAGTTGAAGTTATGCATGCATTCTCAATTTTTACTTTAAAAATATCTTCTAAAAGCTTTGTTTTTGTAATTTAACAAGGGCTATAGTTGAAATTATGCATAAATTCTCAATTTTTCACTTTTAAAATGTCTTACAGTTTTGTTTTTTCAATTTAATAGGGACCATATTTGAAATAAGGCATACATTATCAATTTTTACTCTTAATAAGTTTTCTAAAGCTTTGTTTATGTAATTTAATGGGGGCTGTAGATGAAAATATGCATAAATTCCCAATTTTTACTTTAAAAATGTCTTATAAAGCATTGTTTTTGTGAGTTAATAGGGGCTAATTGTCAATTTTTACTCTAAAAATATGGTTTACAGGTTTTTTTTTATAATTTTAAGGGGACTATAGTTGAAATTATGCATACCTTATCAATTTTTACTCTGAATAAGTTTTCTAAAGCTTTGTTTATGTAATTTAATATGGGCTATAGTTAAAATTATGCATAAATTCTCAATTTTCACTTTAAAAATGTCTTCTAATGTTTTGTTTTTGTAATTTAATAGGGGCTATAGTTGAAATTATGCATACATTATCAATTTTTACTCTGAATAAGTTTTTTAAAGCTTTGTTTTCGTAATTTAATAGGGGCTACAGTTAAAATTATTCATGAATTCTCAATTTTCACTTTAAAAGTCTTCTAAAGCATTCTTTTTTTTAATTAATAGGGGTTATGGTTAAAAATGCATAAATTCTCAATTTTTTACTTTTAAAATGTCTTACAAAAACTTTTTTATAATTTAATAGGGGCTATATTTGAAATAAGGCATACATTATCAATTTTTACTCATAATAAGTTTTATAAAGCTTTGTTGGTGTAATTTAATATAGATGAAAATATGCATAAATTCCCAATTTTTATTTTAACAATGTCTTATAAAGGATTTTTTTTGTAATTATGCATACCTTATCAATTTTTACTCTGAATAAGTTTTTTAAAGCTTTGTTTTCGTAATTTAATAGGGGCTATAGTTAAAATTATTTATAAATTCTCAATTTTTTACTTTTAAAATGTTTTACAAAAACTTTTTTGAAATTTAATACGGGCTATATTTGAAATAAGGCATACATTATCAATTTTTACTCCGAATAAGTTTTCTAAAGCTTTGTTTTCGAAATTTAATAGGGGCTATAGTTGAAATTATTCATGAATTCTCAATTTTTATTCAAAAAATGTCTTCTGAAGCTTAGCTTTTGTAATTTAATAGGGGCTATAGTTGAAATTATTCATAAATTCTCAATTTTTTACTCTGAATAAGTCTTCTAAAGCTTTGTTTTTATAATTTAATAGGGGCTATAGTTGAAATTATGCATACATTATGAATTTTTACTTTGAATAAGTTCTCAAAAGCTTTGTTTTTGTAAGTTAATAGGGGCTATAGTTGAAATTATGCATAAATTCTCAATTTTTACCTCGAAAATTTCTTTTAAAGTTTCATTTTTGTAATTTAATAGGGGCTATAGTTGAAATTCTGAATAAATTATCTTGGCTTTAGCCATAATAGTTGGTAATACTGCTCCAACGACTTGTTTGCAGTAACTGCATATAATAAATGGATACTTAAATAGTGTTGAAGTAAAAAAGAAAAAACTTCAACTTTTATTGATTTTTTTATTTGTTTTTCGTAGTCAAAAAAGAAACGATTGAAAAAACGTCGTACCATGTCAGGTACAATGGACGTTTCGGACGTTATAGCCGATGTAAGCTCAACGACCGAAGCGAAAACTCCCGAATCTTCAGCGGATTCCGCAAAAATCCCAGAAATACCCGAAACTTCACTAACCACAACCGAAAGTACCGTTTCCGAATCAAAATCGAATATTGATCTAACCATAAACATCACTTCGGTGGCTAGTACGAATATCGAAACGTCGACCAGTTCAGCAGCCATCAGTAGTACCACCTGTACACAAACCACGACTACGAGTATCGTTAAAAACGAAACTATAGTACTGGCGGTGCTAAAAAAGGACAAGAATAAAAGAAAATCTGACGAACACGGTCATCACGGTTTGAAAAAATTCAAAAATAATTCGATGGATAAGATCGTCAGCCCGGTGGTACCGCAGCCGGGAGCGTGGCTGAAACGAAGCAATTCTGTGATTAAATGGCCCAAACCGCGACACCACAAACAACAGGATGCGGCGTTGCCGCAGTTCAAAGAAAAAGATAGGTTGTTCCAATATGGGAATTATAATAGGTGAGTTGAATTTTTTTTTAATAAAAACTCGTACTGTTTATTCGTCGAAAACGCCGCGTAAAAAATTAATTTTGTGTAGTTGACCTACTTTTCGAAATTCCCGTCAGTGCGCCGCTCTTTGTGTTTGCTTCCGTGTTATTTCCCATTAACGCCGTTTATCTTGTTTCGTCGACTCGCGGGAATAAAATGTTAGTAGGATGTTGGATGTGGACGGGGTATGTTAATTTTTGATGTAGGTACAAATACGGGGCTTAAATATCCATTTTTTTTCTATTTATTTGAACATATTTGAATTTATTTGTGAAATCAGCAAATAAAATCGAGCCATTTTCCCTACGGTGGCTAAAAATTGATGTTATCATCGTTTTGTTTATGAAAATCTCTTTTTTTATCAAATTTGATCAAAGAAATTCCAAAATCGCGGAAAATGTGAGATTTTTTGGTGGAATAGACCGGTTTTGTTTCAATTATTTATCGAGAAACAATTATTTTTGGTGGAATAGAATGGAAGATGAAACCTTATAGAGTATACAACTAGCGTAACTTGTAGTTCAGCTACCTATTAACAGATGGCGCCACTTATATTGATGTTTAAAATGATTTTGCTTTACTTTCCGGGTCTTTTCCACCTAAAATAAAATATTTCTTAATAAATAGCACTCATCTTCAAAGAATTTCCAGAATAAAATATATGAAGATGTTTAAAGCAGATGTATTAAAAATTGATACAATCTTCTAACTAATTTTCCTTATTTTTTACAAGAATTTGTTCGTCCTAAATGTTATCAACGTTTTGTTTATGGAAATCTCTTTTTTATCAAATTTGATCATTCAATGCTTGCGAAATGGTTTTTATCCCTTTTGGGGCTTCAAACATGAGTTTGTAATATTTTTTTGGAGGATTGGACAAAAAAAGAATCGCATAATCTCCATGGAATAGTTATAAACTGTGTAGTGTACTGGTTACATCGTTATTATTGTTTCCAAACCAATTCAGGAGGAAATATTGAGTTTTAAACAAAAATTGAACTTTTTTGGTGGAATAGACTGCTTTTGTAAAGAAAGTTTCAATTATTTATCGAGAAAACTATTTTTGGTGGAATAGAATGGAAGATGGAACCTGATTATAGAATATACACCTACCGTAACTTGTAGCTCGGCTACCGTTTAGTAGATGGCGCCTCTTATATTGAAGTTGAAAATTATTTGGCTTCACTCTCCTGTCTTTTCCACCTAAAGTGAAATATTTCTTAATAAATAGCACTCATCTTCAAAGAATTTCCAGAATAAAATATATGAAGATGTTTAAAGCAGATGTATTAAAAATTGATACAATCTTCTAACGAATTTTCCTTTTTTTTTTTCAAGAATTTGTTTGTCCTAAAAGTTATCAACGTTTTGTTTATGGAAATCTCTTTTTTATCAAATTTGATCATTCAGTGCTTACGAAATGGTTTTTATCCCTTTTGGGACTTCAAACATGAGTTTGTAATATTTTCTTGAAGGATTGGACAAAAAAAAGACACTCATAATCTCCATAGAAAAGTTATAACTGTTTAGTTTACTGGTTACATCGTTATTATTGTTTCCAAACCAATTCAGGAGGAAATATTTAATTTTAAACAAAAATTTGAACTTTTTTGGTGGAATAGACTGCTTTTGTTAAGAAAGCTTCAATTATTTATCGAGAAATGATTATTTTTGGTGGAATAGAATGGAAGATGGAACCTGATTATAGAATATACACCTACCGTAACTTGTAGCTCAGCTACCGATTAGTAGATGGCGCCTCTTATATTGAAGTTGAAAATTATTTGGCTTCACTCTCGTCTTTTCCACCTAAAGTGAAATATTTCTTAATAAATAGCACTCATCTTCAAAGAATTTCCAGAATAAAAAACATGAAGATGTTTAAAGCAGATGTATTAAAAATTGATACAATCTTCTAACTAATTTTCCTTATTTTTTACAAGAATTTGTTTGTCCTAAAAGTTATCAACGTTTTGTTTATGGAAATCTCTTTTTTATCAAATTTGATCATTCAATGCTTACGAAATGGTTTTTATCCCTTTTGGGACTTCAAACATGAGTTTGTAATATTTTCTTGAAGGATTGGATAAAAAAAGACTCGCATAATCTCCATAGAAAAGTTATAACTGTTTAGTTTACTGGTTACATCGTTATTATTGTTTCCAAACCAATTCAGGAGGAAAAATTGAACTTTTTTGGTGGAATAGACTGCTTTCGTTAAGAAAGTTTCAATTATTTATCGAGAAACAACTATTTTTGGTGGAATAGAACGGAAGGTGGAACCGGATTATAAAATATACACCTACCGTAACTTGTAGTTCAGCTACCGATTAGTAGATGGCGCCTCTTTTATTGAAGTTTAAAATAATTTGGCTTCACTTTCTTTTCTTTTCCACCTGAAGTAAAATATTTCTCAATAAATAGCACTCATCTTCGAAAAATTTGGAGAATTAAATAAAGTTCTTAATAGGAAAATGTTTATTAGAAAAAAAATAAACAATTACCTTAAAGAGACCAGTATATACAGGGTGTCCCACGACGAGTTAAATAGTTATAGTAAAATCATGAAAATTTCTACGATTGTGTTTTCGGTTACGATCTTTTCAGCTGGAATATTTTCAAAGATGACCGACTTCTGGTTCTATTGAAAGTCGACTGTGACTTTGTTATCTTAAATGGAACACCTTGTATATTATTACATTTTTAAAATCTGCGTAAAATTTTATTATACTTTTGTCTGAAAAGTTTTTTAAGAAAATTCTTTAGACAGACCCTTATAAATTATTTTTTTACGAGGATACCCTTGAAGATATGAAAATAGTCTCTGTTCGATTGTTTTTAGCAAGGTCTTACGTATATGAATCTGTGTTGAAAAATTTTTCATTTTATACAGGGTGTGTATAAAAAGTGTTCAAAGTTTAACTTCATAAATATTAAATTTCTTTACTTTTTTAAATAGAACTCGGTTTTTTTCTATTTTATTGCATCCAGGGGTAAAAAATAAGGCAAATGAAAAAAAATCTTCATTATATAATGAAATTATATAATTGAATTAACCTAAATCAAAATATTTTAGATCACAGAAAACAAACGACTAGTATTTTAAATGTTAACATTTGATGTCACAAATCTTTTATTACCCCCCTACCCACAATGTCACATTTCGTTGATACACCCTCCCCTTTAACGTGTGACGTAATTGATGAATGACACTTTATCACAAAAAGATCAAATCTCAAAGAGCTCAATATTTTTATTGTTACTGAACGAATTCAGTAGGAAATTCGACCTACAAGTTGAATTTTTAACAAAAATCGAAATAAATTTCAAAATTGCGGAATGTTTGGTGGAATTGTCTGTTTTTGTTCGAAAAAAAATTGATTATTCTTCGGGAAACAATTTATTTTGGTGGAATAGACTGGGAAATGCAAGATTACCAAGTGTTCGTTCCAAGTATACAAGTGTAACTTGTAGTTTAGCTACCGATTAGTAGATGGCGCCACATGTTTTGATGTAAATAATGATTAAGATTCACTTTCCGGTCTTTTCCACCAAAAGTAAAATATTTTTAATGAATAAACACAGATTTTGAAGGTAGATATATCAAAAAAGGATCTAATATTTAAACGAAATATCCGATTTGCATGAAAAAAATTGAAATTTCCAATTTGAATTGACGCAACGAGGTTTCGGAAAAAAAATCACGCTCAGGAATTTCAATAGGTAATATTTTTCTTCCAAATTTTCCAGGTATTACGGTTACAGAAACCCGCACAACGAAACCGATCACCGAATCAAAGTTTTCTCTCACCATCCGTATCTGTTCGCCAACAAAGACATATTGGACGTCGGTTGTAACATCGGTCACGTGACGTTGTCGATAGCTCGAGATTTCGGCGCGAAATCCGTTTTGGGCGTCGATATCGATCAAAAATTGATATCGATAGCGAGAAAAAATGTCAAACATTACGTTAAAAACGAAGATACGAATCGACGAATCGAAGATGGTGGACAAGCTGGAGATAAAATTAAAAGTAGTGAGTTTTTTCCTATTAGTATGCCTATATTATACGGCGGTATTGACGTTCCAGGATTTTCGGATACGCACAACAAGAACCGAGGGTTCCCGTACAACGTTACCTTTAAACAGGTAAGTTTGAAAAAAATTACTACTAAATATATTTTCCGCAGATTCTTCGGTAAAAGTGGCTGAGAGAAATTTTTGGAAATAAATTTCAAGTTTCTAGGTTAATCGCTAGGGGGAGTAAATTGTAAAAAAAAATTTAAAAAGCAGTTTTTTTTTGTGAAATATGCGCAATTATACAAAGTGTTGAATAAATTAACTAGAAAAGTGGCTAAATTCCGCGCAAACTTGTTAAAATGGTTTTTTTTTCATTTTTTCTAAAAAAATGGGGAAAGTTGGGAAAAGTTTTATGATAAATACCTATAACTTTTGTTTGAATCTCCTAAATTTATAACATGAGTAGTTTCCGATATACAGGGTGTTTCAAAAAAAGGTAACACCGTCTCTAGGATAGGTAAAAAACTGAAAAATAATTGGGGTTTGCTTAGTAAAATTTTTTTCTAACGCCATCCGTTTTCAAGATAAAGGGCGTTGAAGAAAATAAAAAATTACACATTTCTTACGATTTTGCCGAAACTACTGGCACCATTGTGATGAAATTTTATACGAATATGTTTTGGAAGCTGATATATCCCATGAATTTGTTTTTATATCTAACTCTCATAGAGGGCGCTGGTTACACGATTCATACAACATATTATTCAACATAACTTTTTTTAGGGTAGAATTATTAGTCAAAACTCCAAGTGAACATAAACATCGTTTAATTTTACACCAAAAAGGTACTCTTGGTAAAACTCGATATTATGTACCGTTTTCGGAATATTTTGATTTGAAAATTATGAAGTAATAATCGCTCCTGGTATAAACTAATAATAATCAATCAATAAATGTCAATTTTATATGGCAAACTTAGAGAAAAGCGAACTTTATCATTAGTTTATACCAGGAGCGGTTATTACTTCATAATTTTCAAATCAAAATATTCCGAAAACGGTACATAATATCGAGTTTTACCAAGAGTACCTTTTTGGTGTAAAATTAAACGATGTTTATGTTCACTTGGAGTTTTGACTAATAATTCTACCCTAAAAAAAGTTATGTTGAATAATACGTTGTATGAATCGTGTAACTAGCGCCCTCTATGAGAGTTAGATATAAAAACAAATTCATGGGATATATCAGCTTCCAAAACATATTCGTATAAAATTTCATTGCAATGGTGCCAGTAGTTTCGGCAAAATCGTAAGAAATGTGTAATTTTTTATTTTCTTCAACGCCCTTTATCTTGAAAACGGATGGCGTTAGAAAAAAATTTTACTAAGCAAACCCCAATTATTTTTCAGTTTTTTACCTATCCTAGAGACGGTGTTACCTTTTTTTGAAACACCCTGTATAGTCGAGCTTATTGGACCACCCGGTACATAAATGATACTCCAGTTGGGTTGATGTAATAGCAGTAGGCCTGATTTTTGATGGAATCCCTCAAAAATATCATGGTTAAAGATAATTCTTTGTCTCCATTGGTTTTTAGGTAGTGCTAAAACAAAAATTCAACTTTTTTGGTGGAATAGACTGCTTTTGTTTAGAAAGTTTCAAAAATTTATCCAGAAATGATTATTTTTGGTGGAATAGACTGGAAGATGAAACCTGATTATGGAGTATACAACTTGAGTAACTTGTAGTTCAGCTACCGATTAGTAGATGGCGCCACTTATATCGATGTTGAAAATAATTTGGCTTCACTTTCCGGGTCTTTTCCACCAAAAGTAAAATATTTCTTAATAAAATAGCCACTCATCTTCAAATAATTTCCAGAAGGAAGAAATAAATTTCTTGATGAAATATTGTATATTAGAAATAAAAAATTACAATTATCGTAAAGAGGCTAGTATATACAGGTTGTCCCACGGACGCAAAATACTAAAGCAATAAGAATCATTATATTTTCTCATAAAACGTTATTTATTCGAATGCAACAAATGCGTTTTCGATATCTTATTTAGTTGCTAGAATAGAGACATATGCCACAAAAATTTGTTTAAAACTCACAATAACGTTTTTACATGTACTAGAAGGCTACAGCTATCATATACAATGATTTAATCAACAATTTTTTCCGTTTAACTGGCTTTGACGTTAGTTTAAAAAGTAGTTCAAATGTCACCTTAATAACAATTGAGATATCTCTACGATTTTTTGTTTTAATTCAAATTTGCAAAAACCCACTAAAAGAGCTTAGAAAAACGAAACTTTTGGCGATTCGTACGTTCAATTTGGACAATTTAATTCCGAGTTTTTGGATCTCAAACAATTCTAAACAAACCAACAACAATCTAACGAAAGAGTTTGGGATTCAACAACTCGGGATTGAATGGTCCGAATTGAACGTTAAAAACGCCAAAAGTTGTGTTTTTCCAAGTCCTTTAAGTGGGTACTCTCAGATTTCAATTGAAATGAAAAACCGCACAGATATCTCAATTGTTACTCAGGTAAAATTTGAACCATTCACTATACGATATCTTCTTAATTTTTTTTACCCAATTTGCACTTTTAATGTCTCCATCATATCCAAAATATCATATTCTGTAAAGATTCCATAAAATTTACTTGATTTCACACAAATTTTAATTTTGTATAGATTTTTCAACCGAATTTTCTCTTTTAATGATTTCCAACGTAATCTTCATTACTTCAGATTGCTAAGCGAGTTTATCACACAAAAACACACACATCATCTACGTAGAAAAGTTTTAACTGTGTAGTTTACTGGTTACAACGCCTACAAGATTGAATTTTAATCAAAAACTTGAATCAATTTGAAAATCGTGGAATATTGGAGATTTTTTGGTGGAATAGACTAGTTTTAATTATTTTCGAGAAACAATTTTTTTTGGTGGAATAGACAGGAAGATTGAATTTTAATCAAAAACTTGAATCAATTTGAAAATCGTGGGAAATTGGAGATTTTTTGGTGGAATAGACTAATTTTAATTATTTTCGAGAAACAATTTTTTTTGGTGGAATAGACAGGAAGATTGAATTTTAATCAAAAACTTGAATCAATTTGAAAATCGCGGAAAATTGGAGATTTTTTGGTGGAATAGACTAGTTTTAATTATTTTCGAGAAACAATTTTTTTTGGTGGAATAGACCGGAAGATGGAACTTATTTGTGGAGTATGTAACAAGCATAACTTGTAGTATAGCTATCGATTAGTAGATGGCGCTACTATTATTGACGTAGAAAATAATTTGGCTTCACTTTCCGGTGTTTTCCACCAAAAGTTGAATATTTCTTAATAAAATAGCAAACAACCCGACTGGACTATAACTGAAAACATTGTTTATAAGGAATTAATTTGTTATATTTGTTATTATTAAGACTATAAGTAACATTTTGGAAAAAATACGGGGTGTTGTGGTTATTAGGGAATATTTTGTACTATAATATGCGGAAATATAGTATGTTTACCTCCTGGGAAAAGCCACATTCCTGGTCTCTGTGTTTCTAAGACAGTCATCCAGGAATATTATACTACAATGCTACTTTTTTTTTTCTTTCAGTGTAATTATATACTCGAAGATGATAATCTCTTGGCTTTGGAACAGCCACAATTTGACGTTATTTTGTGTTTGAGCATCACGAAATGGTTCCACTTGAATTGGGGCGATGCCGGATTGAAACAGGCTTTCAGAAGGATGTACGCCCAACTCAGACCGGGTGGAAAGTTGGTATTGGAACCGCAGAATTGGGCGAGTTATAAGGGCAAGAAAAAGTTAACGGTGAGTCAAAATTCGGTTTTTATATCAAATATAATATAAAAGAGACAGTTAATGTTGATCATTTTTTGAACTTTCTTGCGTTATTTTTAGGAAACAGTTTCAGTTTTAACGTAAAGTTGAGATTTAATTCTCTGAGTGGCCTACAATTAGTCCAGACCTGAATTTTATCTCTTAGTTGCTCTATAAACATCATTTGACAGCTCATTTGTTTTATTTAAAAAAAAAGCTTCATTTTTAATTCAAATTTGAGATTTTATTGGATTCAAGTCACCGAGTGGCCATCAAAAGGTCCAGACTTGAATCCAATCTGAGGTGCTTTAAAAAAATTCGAAAGCTACAATTTCTAGCATCGTTTGCATTATTTGTAAAAGACAATTTAATTTTCAACGTAAAGTTGAGATTTGATTAACTGAGTGGCCACCAAAATGTCCAGACATGAATTATATCTTTGAGGTGTTCTAAAAGTATCAAAAGGTGGCATTTTTCAGTACTTTTTGCATCATTGGTAGGATGATAGAGTCTCATTTTAGCGTAAAATCATGATTTAGTTCACTGAGTGGCCACCAAAATGTCCATACATGAATTATATCTGTGAGGTGTTCTAAAAGTATCAAAAGGTGGCATTTTTCAGTATTTTTTGCATTATTGGTAGGATACAGTTTCATTTTATGGAAAATTATGATTTCATTCACAAAATGGCCATTAAATGGTCCAGATTTGATTCCTATCTTTGAGGTGCTTTGAAAATATAACTTTCCAACACCTTTTAAAGTTCAGGATTGAAATATTTCTATATATTGAATATCATTATTTACAAATGACTTAAACCTTAATAAAAACTTAATTGCACGCCCATGATTAATGCAAATTTTCACAAATAAATTGAACTTTTGAAAAATTTTATTGTACTATGAAAAACGTGACAATGACATATGCAACACTATATTCGCTTCAATGTAAATTGGGTTGCATAACCAACAGTATTTATGTAATTTTACATCGTACACGAAATCTAACGACATAAGACGAATATCTGTCGTGTTAACTGTAAATAGATATTTACAAATGAATTAACCCTTTTTAAAAACCTAATTGTACGCCCATGATTAATGCAAATTTTCACGAATAAATTAACCCTGTTTGAAAATTTTATTGTAGGATGATAAGCGTGACTTACGCAACACTATATACGCTACAATGTAAATTGGGTTGCATAACTAAAAGTATTTATGTTGCATATAACCGTCCAAAGAGGTTTTCGCATCAAAAATTTTACATCGTACACGAAATATAACGACATGAGTCGAATATCTGTCATGTCAACTGTCAACTAGAATCTAGAGACTTAACATGGGGTAAATCCAGTATTCTTCCCATTTTGAAGTAGATTTTTTTTATTTACAGGAAACCATTTACAACAACTACAACTCGATCGAATTTTTTCCGGAAAAATTTCGAGAATATCTTCTATCGCCCGCTGTTGGGTTCGCCAAAGGAGAAATTTTAGGTTATCCATTTCACCAATCCAAAGGATTCCGTCGACCGATTCAAGTTTTTACCAAAAGCACGATGTTTCCCAGTGAACGAATCGAAGCTACACCCTCGACCATCCCACTAACTACCAGCGGCGGAGCCTTCGATTCCTATAGGTAAACATTTATTTTCTTGATAAAACTGACATTGTACCACTCAATTTTTATTCTTCTGCTTCCAATAATTCCAATTCTACGCCACTGTTTTTATCTTATCTGTCCCAATTTAGCATTTTTTTTAGTAAGACACACAATTTTTAGTTTTATCTTTATTTCTACTACTTTGAACATCTTTACGTTATTGACCTAAAATGATTGATCTTTTGGTGGAATAGACTGGGAAATGATGGAATATTAACCAGCGTATCTAGTATTTGGGCTACCGACTAATAGATGGCGCCACATTTCGTTGTTGAAAATAATTGGATTACATTAAAATTTTTGACTAATTAAATGTTTGTGTAAGCAAAATATTCCTCCAAAAAATAATTTTCTTCACTTTAATATCCTATTTAACCAATTTTTTTTATTTTTCAGGCAGAAAACCGAAAAATACGAGGGTCACAGCCAAGGGCCGTGTATCGAGCACGTTTATACGGACATATTCGATGACAGATACTGCGGTTGTACGGACGATAATCAGGAAATCAACGAAAAGTTAGCGGAGGATTTGAAGAAGTTCCAAGGACGTACGATTCCGAGTAGTGAAAGGACTAATACGAGCGAAGAGGCGTATCCTTTGCAGAGTCCTTGTTACGCGCCAGTCGTCGTCGGAACCGACAGTGAAAAAAGTGAAAGTCAGGAAGCTTGAAGAGGAAACGAACGAATTTTTATTTAATTTTGTAAATAATTTTGCATTTTTTTTTTGTTAAATTGCGAGTTGAAAATAAGCGTTTGATGTACATAAAATGTATATGCCTGAAAATATTAGATTGTAAGAATTACAGTTTTTTTTTAAACGATTTTGTGTTTTTTTTTCCTTTTGAACCCAAAAACTTGGGAGGGGTAATGGAAGCCTTTTGGTTTTAACAAACTGATCTCAATTTTTAACTGACCCTAAATTGGCAGTTTTCAATTATTATTAAATAGGGTTTTTATTTATTATTTATTCGGGGAGAAGATGAAAAGAGCGAGTAGGTACTTGGAGTAGCAAAAGTAGGAAATTACTTAAAATTAGTAGTAAATGGCCGATACATTATTGAATGTAGTTTTTAGTACGGCTACCGAATAATAGATGGCAGCACCTGTTTCATATTTATTATGAAAATGGTAGAATCAAGAAACTTTGTGAAGTATTAGGATAGCAGAATCTGCAATACTAGAAAATTTAGCTACTCCTGATATTTTGTACTTTTTACACCTCCTCGCGTTTCTGCTCTCCTGATACAAAGAAAAATCTACAAATTGAACGAAATTAGTGAAAATTTCAATAATTTCTCTTAAAAGTGATATTTTGGTAGTAGACTTTGTATCAGGAGAGCAGAAACGCGAGGAGGTGTACAAAATATTAGGAGTAGCTAAATTATTTGAAGTCGTAGATTTCGTTACTTTTTACACCTCCTCGCGTTTCTGCTCTCCTGATACAACGAAAAATCTACAAATTGAACGAAATTAGTTTAAATTTCGATAATTTCTCTCAAAAGTAATATTTTGGTAGTAGACTTTGTATCAGGAGAGCAGAAACGCGAGGAGGTGTACGAAATATTGGGAGTAGCTGAATTGGCAGATTTTGTTACTTTTTACACCTCCTCGCGTTTCTGCTCTCCTGATACAACGAAAAATCTACAAATTGAACGAAATTAGTTAAAATTTCAATATTTCTCTTGAAAGTGATATTTTGGTAGTAGACTTTGTATCAGGAGAGCAGAAACGCGAGGAGGTGTACAAAATATTAGGAGAATCAAGATAGTTTTCTAGAACAGAACGGTCGATAATTTATTGAATGTTGTTTAGTATGGCTACCGGATGATAGATGGCAGCACCTGTTTCAAATTAATTTTTTTAAAATGTAGTTGTATCAGGAGAACAGATTTTACCAATCTAGAAACGCGAGGAGGTGTACAAAATATTAGGAGTAGCTGAATTATATAAATTCGTAGATTTTGTTACTTTTTACACCTCCTCGCGTTTCTGCTCTCCTGATACAACGAAAAATCTCCAAATTGAACGAAATTAGTTTAAATTTCGATAATTTCTCTTAAAGGTGATATTTTGGTAGTAGACTTTGTATCAGGAGAGCAGAAACGCGAGGAGGTGTACAAAATATCAGGATTGGCTAAATTGTCCGATTTTGTTACTTTTTACACCTCCTCGCGTTCCTACTCTCCTGATACAACGAAAAATCTACAAATTGAACGAAATAAGTTTAAATTTCAATAATTTCTCTTAAAAGTGATATTTTGGTAGTAGACTTTGTATCAGGAGAGCAGAAACGCGAGGAGGTGTACAAAATATTAGGAGTAGCAAGATAGTTTTCTAGAACAGAACGGTCGATAATTTATTGAATGTTGTTTAGTATGGCTACCGGATGATAGATGGCAGCACCTGTTTCAAATTAATTTTTTAAAATGTAGTTGTATCAGGAGAACAGAACTTACCAATCCAGAAACGCGAGGAGGTGTACAAAATATTAGGAGTAGCTGAATTATACAAATTCGTAGATTTTGTTACTTTTTACACCTCCTCGCGTTTCTGCTCTCCTGATACAACGAAAAATCTACAAATTGAACGAAATTAGTTAATATTTCAATAATTTCTCCTAAAAGTGATATTTTGGTAGTAGACTTTGTATCAGGAGAGCAGCAACGCGAGGAGGTGTACGAAATATTAGGAGTAGCGAAATTGCTGGATTTGCAGATTTTGTTACTTTTTACACCTCCTCGCGTTTCTGCTTTCCTGATACAACGAAAAATCTCCAAATTGGATGGAATTGGTTGAAATTTCAATAATTTCTCCTAAAAGTAATATTTTATTAGTAGACTTGGTATCAGGAGAGCAGAAAGGCGAGGAGGTGTACGAAATATTAGGAGTAGCTAAATTCGCTAGATTTGTGGATTTTGTTACTTTTCACACCTCCTCGCGTTTCTGCTCTCCTGATACAGTATCTACTACCAAAAGATCGCTTTTAAGAGAAATTATTGAGATTTAATGAAATCTCGCTTAATTTGAGGATTTTCGTTGTTATCAGGAGAGCAGGAACGCGAGGAGGTGTAAAAAGTAACAAAATCTACGAATTTGAATAATTCAGCGACTCCTAATATTTCGTACACCTCCTCGCGTTTCTGCTCTCCTGATACAAAGTCTCCTACCAAAATATCACTTTTAAGAGAAATTATTGAAATTTCAACTAATTTCGTTCAATTTGTTGATTTTTCGATGTATCAGGAGAGCAGAAACGCGAGGAGGTGTAAAAAGTAACAAAATCTGCAAATTTGACTACTCCTGATATTTTGTACACCTCCTCGAGTCTCTGCTCTCCTGATACAAAGTTTGCTACCAAAATATCACTTTTGAGAGAAATTATTAAAATTTCAACCAATTTCGTTCAATTTGTAGATTTTCCGTTGTATCAGGAGAGCAGAAACGCGAGGAGGTGTAAAAATCAACAAACTCTGCAAATTTGACTACTCCTGATATTTTGTACACCTCCTCGAGTCTCTGCTCTCCTGATACAAAGTCTACTACCAAAATATCACTTTTGAGAGAAATTATTGAAATTTTCACTAATTTCGTTCAATTTGGAGATTTTTCGTTGTATCAGGAGAGCAGAAACGCGAGGAGGTGTAAAAAGTAACAAAATCTACGAATTTGACTACTCCTGATATTTTGTACACCTCCTCGAGTCTCTGCTCTCCTGATACAAAGTCTACTACCAAAATATCACTTTTAAGAGAAATTATTGAAATTTTCACTAATTTCGTTCAATTTGTAGATTTTCCGTTGTATCAGGAGAGCAGAAACGCGAGGAGGTGTAAAAAGTAACAAAACCTGCAAATCTAGCAAATTTTGATACTCCTAATATTTCGTACACCTCCTCGCGTTGCTGCTCTCCTGATACAAAGTCTCCTACCAAAATATCACTTTTAAGAAATTTTATAAAATTCGGAGATTTTTCGTTGTAACAGGAGAGCAGAAACGCGAGGAGGTATACGAAATATCAGGAGTAGCTAAATTTTCTAGATCGGCATATTCTGCTATCCTAATATTTCACGAAATTGAACAAAGCTTCTTGATACTACCATTTCAAAAATAAATTTGAAACAGGTGCTGCCATCTATTATTCGGTAGCCGTACTAAAAGTTCTAGTTTGAAGAAATTTCCTACTCCTGCCACTCTGTATACCTTTCTATTCGGTTCCTAGGCTGCGCAAGGTATTTTGATGTAGAAAACTTTAAAATAATCTAGTCACAAATTGTATATAGTCAGTTATCGACCTATCTAACTCTAGATGGCGACAGGAGTAGCTATTTAAAATGGAATTTCATAAAAAAATGGGTAGTTACGAATATTGGAGGTTATTTGGAGACTTTACAGCAACCACGGGATACTATCCTTAGGGAAAACGTAAATTTACTCATCTAGAATTAGGAAAAGTTCTCTTTGGCCAAAAATGAGGTGTAAAAATGAATGAAGGAATTGGACAAGAAGGGGAAGTGTGTGAATGAAACAAATAATAAAACACATTATAGATTATGTATCAATTTTTATTTCGTGAAAGCCCTAAGTATATAAACATTTGCTCAAATTGAGGTATTTTGTTACGTACTTTTTTATTTCACAGGATAATTAAAAATGATCCTTAAAAGTGGAGTTTTAGGAGAAAGAAAGTAGCTATAAACCTGCAGGATCTCCACCAATTTAAAGCTTCGTAATTATCAAAACTTCTTTCTCTTCTCCGCAAACTATTTTTCAATCATCCAGTTTTTAAATAATTTTAGAATTATTTAAACAAATAGAGAATTTCACGACATTTGTGTATTTTTTTGGTTCTTCTCAAAATATTTATGTCTTAAAGTAAAATTCCCCAAAAAATTTTTTTCTTATTTCGTCTTTCAATAATGAAAATTCAAAACTTCGAACGTCGAAAGGTCGGAATCGGTAGCAACGTCGGAATCCGATTCGTATTGGAAACTGTCTCTCAAAATCCTCCTGTTGTTCAAAGAAGGCAGATAGACGTAGGCTTGGTGCTATTCTTCCACCAGCTGCCAAAGCATCAACGAAGCGTCGGTACCACCCACCGTTACGACGTTTCTATCGTTGAACAGGAACCTGGCACACGCTACGGTACCGCTGTACACTTTTTCTTCGTTGTATTCAGCTTTTGGACTCAAACATGGGTATCTGAAAATATAATCGGTGCATCAAATATACAAATTTATTCAAAAATTTCTTTTTCTTCCGTAGAAAATGGAAATTTTATCATAATTATTAACCCGTGAGCAAAATTTGTGGTACGCTCATGATATACAACTTTTATAAACAAATTAATCCCATAACGAGAAATTTCTTCAAATAAATTAAACATTCCTATTGATTTCCACACAGTAACATTTTACCCCTTTTCAAAAATTTTATCATACGACTATGATGGGAGCGAATTTTTTCCAAATAAATTAACCCTATTAATAATTTTTATTCTACGCTAATGGTAAATTGGAATTTTTACAAATAAATGTTTTCCTTTCAATATATTGCATGGTACTCCCATGGAAAGTGAATATTTTCACATAAAAATGTACCCCTTTCAAAAATATCATCATACGACTATTATAGGATGAAATTTGTCCAAATAAATAAATCCTCTTTATAATCTTTATGCTACGCTAATGGAAAATTGGAATTTTTACAAAAAAATGTTTCCCTTTCAATATATTGCATGGTACTCCCATGGCAAGTGAATATTTTCACACAAAAATATACCCCATTCAAAAATTTCATCATACGACTACGATAGGAGGAAATTTGTCCAAATAAATAAACCCTCTTTATAATTTTTATCCTACGCTAATGGTTAATTGGAATTTTTACAATTAAATGTTTTCCTTTCAATATATTGCATGGTACTCCCATGGAAAGTGAATATTTTCACATAAAAATGTACCCCTTTCAAAAATATCATCATACGACTATTATAGGATGAAATTTGTCCAAATAAATAAATCCTCTTTATAATCTTTATGCTACGCTAATGGAAAATTGGAATTTTTACAAAAAAATGTTTCCCTTTCAATATATTGCATGGTACTCCCATGGCAGGTGAATATTTTCACACAAAAATATACCCCATTCAAAAATTTCATCATACGACTACGATAGGAGGAAATTTGTCCAAATAAATAAACCCTCTTTATAATTTTTATCCTACGCTAATGGTTAATTGGAATTTTTACAATTAAATGTTTTCCTTTCAATATATTGCATGGTACTCCCATGGCAAATGACTATTTTCACACAAAAATGTACCCCTTTGAAAAATTTAATCATACGACTATGATAGGAAGAAATTTGTCCAAATAAATATACCCTCTTTATAATTTTTATCCTACGCTAATGGTTAATTGGAATTTTTTAAAATAAATGTTTCCCTTTCAATATCTTGCATGGTACTCCCATGGCAAATGAATATTTTCACATACAGTTTACCCCTTTTCAAATATTTCATCATACGACTATGATAGGAGGAAATTCGTCAAAATAAATAAACCCTTTTTATAATTTTTATCCTACGCTAATGGTAAATTGGAATTTTTCCAAATAAACGTTTCCCTTGCATGGTACTCCCATGGCAAGTGAATATTTTCACATAAAAATGTACCCCTTTAAAAATTATCATCATACGACTATGATAGGAGGAAATTTGTCCAAATAAATAAACCCTCTCCATAATTTATATCCTACGCTAATGGTGAATTGGAATTTTTCCAAAAATTGTTTGTTTTTTAAAAATTGTATGGAAAAAATGAACCCTTTTGAAAAAAAATTATCATACGCCCATATTGTGAGTTGCAAGACATGGAAAGCCTGACGATGACTCGAATTCTATAATTTTTGTTCGTCCAAAAAGTGCTCAACGCGCACAAAGTTTTCGCTTGAAAAACTCACCTAAATAGTCTCAAATATCCGTCAGTGTCACCGGAAATGAGTAAATCGTGAGCGGCCGATCGACTTGCGGTACTTATTATGGAAGTCATCGGGTAGAACCTGTTGTTCCAGATTCCTGCTGTTAAAAATCCGACGGTCGAATTGTGCGTGTACCATTTTACGTCTTTGACTGCTATTGGACTCTTCTCAGGTGATAACGTTTTGACATCCCCTGTAATATTAACTTTGTCAGTCAATTTTGCTGACTGATATCAATCAGCAAAATATTACTTTTCCTGCCTAGGCAGCAAAGTGGTTACTTTGCTGCCTGTGATTATACATTTCCATAGCAACCAACCAAAATAAAGAGATTGTGGGAATTGTAATAATTTGTAAATACAATATCCTTATTATGAACAATCGGAGAAAAAATTATATGTTCAAATCGGCAGCAAAGTAGTAGATTGACTGCCTAGTTAAACAAATAACTATTCTTGAAAATGTCTGATTCCGTAAAGAAATATTATTTGAAATATATGGCGCCATCTATCAATCGGTAGCAAAACTGAAAACTATGCTTGTTAATGGTTAAAAATTTATTCACTCTCTAGTTCTTTCCACCAAAAGGCTCAATAGATAACATGTATCTTCGTAAAATTTCCAGAATTAAAAGCAGATATGTTTCAATGTAACAATTGTAAGAAGTTCCATAAAAATTAAATAGGCAACCGAATTAATAATTTTTAATTAAATTAAAAATTAATTATTTTACTTTTGGTGTAAAAGACCTGATAAAGAGAACTAATAATTTTTACATGAAATGTCTCTCCATCTACCAATCGATGGACAAACTGAAAGTCTTTGACTGCTATTGGACTTTTCCAAGGTGATAACGTTTTGACAACATCTGTAATATCAAATTTGTCAGGACTATTCGATTATTTTAATTTTTTTATTCAGTCACGTAGAAATTTGTACTTTTCCAGTATGACAAATTTATTGCACCTCCAGTTGAATAAAAAATCAAAAAATAATCAACTTTCATTCAAGATTTTCACCTATTTTTGATTTTGATTTGAAAATGTAAATCATTTATTGAAAAAAAATTCTTCCTTTGAATTGTCTGTTTTCGTAAAGAATTATTTAATTATGGATTATTTAAAATTTTATTTTTGGTGGAAATAACCGGAGAGTCCAATAATTTTTAATCTCTAAATATGTGGCGCCATCTATTAATCGGTAGCAAAACTAAAAGCAATTTTAAGTTAATTTTTTAAAAAACAAACCTTTTCCCATAAAAATTAAATTTGTAACCCATTAAATCATTTTTAATTTAATTAAATATTGAACTTTTGACGTGTGAAACCGGAAAACAAAGTCTAACAATTTCTACATTTAAATGTGTCGCCATCTACTGATCGGTAGACAAATTAAAAGTAACGCTCGTAGCGTAGTGGATAATCAGGCCTCCTTTTCTAGTCTTTTCCACCAAAAATAAAATATTTCTCAATAAATAAAATTAAAATTACCTATAAATACAGTCAATTCCACCAAAAAATAATAAAATCCAGAAAATTGGTAAGAAAAAGATATTAAAATTCGATTACTTACAAAATGACAAATCGTAGTCGGCAGTGACGGTTTGTACGAAATTACTATCCGAGCTCCAATCGAGTTGCATGAGCGGTTGAGCGCCTCGAATTTTATTCGATTTTTTATAAGAATACCCATCTCGACTGACTCTAAACAAATATATACTTCCATTTTGCGACGCGATCGCTATCAAATCGCCAGCTGTGAATAAAAGTAATCGTCAACATTCCTTCTCATTATCTAAACAACAATTTTCACTTACTCGGATTATAACCGACGCAATTCAACGGAGATCCACAAACTCGAATCGTATTTACGACAGATCCACTTTCGGAATTTATTATAATTAAATGCCCTTCGGTACTTCCTACGGCCAACGCTACACCGAAGGGATGGAAGCACAACGAGATACATTCGAAAGACACCTGCGTCACCCAAATTAGTTTATTTTTCCTCCACATAGCTATATTTTTGTCGTGTCCCGCCGTTGCGAAGACTTCATCGTCAGGGTGCACGGCCAAGCCCCACAATTGTCTACCGTGTCCGAAGACCACCTAAATAAAATTCTTCAGGTAAGTAAAAAATCGATAAATTTCTATCATTTTTTTTTCACCTGATTGAATCGTCGTTGCAAAGATCCTTCTAGAATGTTATTTTTCGTAGTGCCCACGTATATGTTCCCGTCGTTTCTTCCGGGTCTTTGCGGATATATGGATCTTACGCCGCCGAAAACCTCAGGAAGCTAAAAATGAGATAGTTTACCTAACTAGTGCGGAAAGTGATACTTTTTCGCACGCTACTGTAAATGGCCAGCAATCACGGAAAAGTCACTTGTTAGGTACACTATTTTTTCTACTAGAATGCGGAAAAAATATTTTAGAGATAGATTTCTACATAACTATCTCTCTTAGTATATCAAGACAACTACAGATGGCACCACATTTCGAGAAGTTGAACTTTTCAACAAGAGTGGGCAGTCTGTGGCAAATATTTGGCTCATGTCATATAAGATCACATTTTTGTACGTTCCTGTGATAATTTTATATACAGATTGTCCTCCCAAAGCTAAAAAAAAGTGGAAAAATAAATGAATTACTCACTTTGGTATCGGTGATTTTTTTATAATTCTGTAAACTATCCCAAGCGGCGATTCTTCTATCTTTTTCGCCGCCCGATAACAAAGTACCTTCGGATAACATTATCAACGAGCTAACGCCTTTATTGTGTGCTTCGTATTCCATTCGTACGAAATAGGCGCCGTCTGCGTCGACGCTGTAGATCGTTATGAAACCGTCGCTGTCGGCGGTTATTACGTCGCCGTCTTGTTCGAATTGTAACGAAGTGATGAGGGTTCTGGAAGGCTGAAAAACGCGAGAAAAAAAATGAATTTTCGAGTTTTTTTCTTTTATTGAAAAATTTTTTTTACCGGTTTGATGATGTCGGTTCTTTCGAAAAATCCGTCTTTTCTTCTGTTCCAAAACGTCAGATGGCCTTTACCGTGCGTTATCATCAAATTATCGTCCAAGGGATGGAATACCGCGCCGGTGAGTTCTTCTTGTAGAGTCTAAGATGAAAATGTATATATACAGGGTGTCCCGTGTATTAGAGGTATGATAGATCGTTGAAAAATATTTAAAATCCCCAAAAGCAAATTTTCTATAACCTTCTTAGTTTGTGAGATACAGGATGTTCAGAAGAAATACACGTTTTATTTTATATCTCCTCAGGGGATGTAAGTACAAATTTAAAATTGTTTGTAGGTTATTTTCTCTTAAAAAAACATCGACAGTATTAATTATGTCAATTTCTAATAAGCCAGTGGCGTGGTACGAGGGGTTCGTGAAGTTTATTGTAAAAAAAAACAACATAAAAAATTGTCTTATTTTAATAAAAAGTGAAAAAACAACGGAGTGTTCTATCGAGTTCAATAAAGAGTACCTTTTATGTAGAAAATTTAATAAAGAATTGCACACAAAAGTCTTCAGCTCTCCAAACGGGGTATTTTAAAAATATGGTGTAATAAAAGTTTACGAACCCTCGTACTACGCCACTGGCTTATTAGAATTTTACATAATCAATACTGTCGATGTGTTTTTAAGAGACAATAACCTATAAAAAATTTTAAATTTGTATTTCCATCCCCCGAGAAGATATTAAATAAAATGGGTATTTCTTCTGCACCTTTTAACACCCTGTATCTCACAAACTAAGAAGGTTAGATAAAAGTTGCATTTGGGTATTTCAAATATTTTTTAACGATCTATCAATGCCTCTAATTTACGGGACACAGAGTTTTTGTTACTTATCCATAATATTACCCAGATTTTGTACCAAGTGATTTTTTTTTCAAGATTTGTTTTGAAAAGTGATGCCGTACACTTACTGCAACTTTTCCTAAAAGATGACCCCATTGCCATTGCCATACCGACAAAATACTTTCTCTACCAGAGTCTACGGCCAAAACGTAGCTACCACCATTCTGGAAATAAATTTTTTAAAGTCAAAACTTCCGATTTTTATCATTATTACAATTATCTGTTACAAAATTCATATTTCCCGCTGTTTATACACAGTATCCTCTGTATATTATAAAAATAAGAGGTCGCCATCTACTGGTCGGTAGACAAATTAAAATTAATGCTCGTAGTGTAGTGGATAACCAGGATATCTCTTCCGGTCTTTTCCACCAAAAGTAAAATATTTCTCGATAAAATAAAATTAAATTTATCTAGAAATACAGTCTATTCCACCAAAAAATAAAAAATTCCGATTTTTATCAAAATTACAATTATCTGTTACAAAATTCATATTTCCCGTTGTTTACACAGAGTGTCCTCTGTTTATAACAAAAATAAAAGAGCGGAAACTTTTTAGTGGACATTTGATGTTCAGATTTCATGTTTTTAAAAAAAAAATCTTCTCAAATAAAAAATAAATAAGTAACCCATTGAATAATTTTCAATTTAATTAAATATTAGATATTTTACTTTTGACGTGAAAGACCGGAAAACAAATGCTAATAATTTCTACATCTAAATGTGTCGCCATCTACTAATCGGTAGACAAATTAAAATTAATGCCCATAGTGTAATGTATCTGGCTTTCTTTTCCGGTCTTTTCCACCAAAAGTAAAATATTTCTCAATAAATAAAATTAAATTTATCTAGAAATACAGTCTATTCCACCAAAAAATAAAAAATTTCCGATTCCAATCAAAATTACAATTATCTGTTGCAAAATTCATAATTTCCGCTGTTTATACCCAGTGTCCCCTGTATATTATAAAAATAAAAGAGCGGAAACTTTTTACTGGACATTTGAAGTTTCCCAAATGAAGTAGAAGTACAGTTCCTCATGACTCACCCTGTATAAAAAATTAAGATTGTTTTTACCACAAAATACGTGGAATAATTATGACCAATATTTTCAGTACACTTTGTATAAGAATTGATTTATCTATAAAAACGAATGTCATTATGATGAAGAAACAATAAAAAATTGAGGAAATAAATCTTACCAAATTTGAAAAAGCCACCGCCGCTACACCGACTTCAAATTCTCCCATACCGAAAACGTATAAAGTTTGCAACGATTCCGTACTCCAAATTCTAATGTGAGCTTGCGTTTTTCTATTTCTACCGGCCCTTTGACCTGAAGCGACCATTTCTCGAGAAGGATGCAAATCCATACTAAGAAAATAAAGTAATAGTTATTTAACCAACAAGTGTATAATGACGGCCATTAACATTCGATTTGTAGAATAATGAAATAAAACGATAGGTAAGTCAAAAACTAGAAGTATTTTATACTAGAATTCATTTTTTGAAGACGTTATTGTATGTTTGGTTGCCTACACCACAGGTAAAATGTGCGTTGCTGGTTGCCTACACCATAGGTAAAATGTGCGTTGCTAGTTGCCTACACCACAGGTAATATGTGAGCTGCTAGTTGCCTACACCACAGGTAAAATGTGCGTCGCTGTTTGCCTACACCACAGGTAAGTGTCAATATAAATATAATGAAATATGTGCGTTGGGTTGCCTGCATTAAATCGTTGATTACTATAGGATTAGTATGTATTAATGGGGGTCATTAATGTATGATTTTGCGTAGTTTTGAGAACGTTAATATAATATGTTAATACAGGGTCAACTGAAAACAAAATTAAATACGTTGAAATATGGTTTCGATACTGTTACTAACCATTGTATGTCTTCAGTGTGTCCGGTGTAATGCCTTTGCGTTTCCTCGTCTCTGTCGTACATGACAGCTACGGCGGCGACGAAGTAAAGAAGCTCACCGGTCGGAAGAACCCATAAATTTCTTCGCGAATCAGTTCCTCTATAGCCGTATCTAATTTTTTTATTTGTTAAAGAAAATTTACCATGTAAAAAGTGTACAAAATTTCTGTTGTTCTGCGTCTCAAAAATATCAATTTGCCGCAAAAGTAGTTGGTCTTTAAACGTTTACTTCAAAATAAATAACAGTGCTTGTTTTTTTTCTGACCCACTTGACTAAATAAGTATGTGGGTTGTTGTTTGACACGCGAAAATAATAAAGAAAACACGAACCTGTAATCTCGGTGTGCGAGATGAAACTTGGAATAACAAAAGAAAAATATTGGGTCATGGCGCGGCGTTTTTTTTTTAATTGGAGTTGTATTTAATAACCGCTGATTAAAACGTTCGTGATAGGCACGCCAATGTGTTGATTGGGGAAGAGAAAAATGGTTTTAAATAAATTGTTTGTGATAAGAATAATTAGATCGTAACTTTTGTATGTTCCTTGTGGTGTATTATTCATTCTTTTATTTTTAATTTTTTGGGGAATTAGGCTATAATGTTTTTTAAAGTTTTTATTACAACGTTTTGGTAGCGTTCCAGTTACCGTTGTCAAGATTAACTAAATATTAAATAAATAAATAGAAGTAAAAAAAAAGAATAAAAAAATAAGGAAAAATAAAAAAATAAAAATTGAAAAAAATTGGTTGAAAAAAAAGAATAAAAAAAATAAGGGAAAATAAAAAAAATTAAAATTAAGAAAAATAGAAAAAAAATTTTAAAAAATGGAAAAAAATAGAAAATATAAAAAAATTAAAAAAAACGCTACCGCTGTCAAGATGAACTAAATATTGAATAAAAAAATGGAAATAAAAAATTGAAATAAAAAAAAAATAAAAATTAGAAAAAATAAGAATTGAAAAGAAGAGATAAAAAAAATTGAGAAAATAAAAATAATAAAAAAAACGCAGCCGTTGTCAAGATGAACTAAATATTGATTAAAAAACGGAAATAAAAAAAAATTGAAATGAAAAAAAAATGATAATTAAAATGAAAAAACAAATAGAAATTGAAATAAAAAAAAATAAAAAAAAATAAAAATTGAAAAGAATAGAGATAAAAAAAATAGAGAAAATAAAAATAATAAAAAAAACGCTACCGTTGTCAAGATGAACTGAATATTGGTTGAAAAACGGAAATAAAAAAAAATTGAAATGAAAAAAAATGATAATTAAAATGAAAAAAATGAAAAAAAAAATGAAAAAAAATAAAAATTGAAATAAAAAAAATTGAAAAAATAGAAAAAAGTAGGAAAAATGAAAATAGTAAAAAAAACGCTACCGTTGTCAAGATGAACTAAATATTGAATAAAAAAAATTAATAGAAATGAACAAAATGGTTAAAAAAATAATGAAAAATATAAAAATATAAATAAATGATAAAAAAATTTGAAAAAATAGAAATAAAAAGGAGAATAAAAAGAAGAATAGAAAAACGCTACCGACACGTTGAAATAAAAACTTTAAAAAGCATTGCGGTTTAATTCTCCAAAAAATAAGAAAGAAAAGAATTAGATCGTAGTAATAACCTGTGTGGTGAACAAAGAAACATTTACGAAGAATTGAATGAAAATTGAGAAAAGCATTCACAAATATTTAAATTGAAATTATTATTAAAAAAAGGATACACCCATTCTAGAGTCATTTTTTTCTCCGGCGGTGTGTTGTCGATCGGCGCATGATGAAGAGGAGGATAAAAAGTCCTTCTAAGACCTTTTATCGTCACTCGAATCGGTTCTTCTTTCAACACTTCCAATAGAGTATAATCTAGAAGAGTCGATACAAAATGGTCACCTTTTTAATAAAAAAAAACACTTACCATTCGTTCTGATAATCTCACTTTCCGGAGCGTACAAAGCCCTCGGTCTACTCTTACTCCTAGCCCTTCTTTGCTTACTAATATCCTCGACAATGGCCGTATGAGGAGCTCTCGATCTCGCTCTTCTTACAGGCGATAACATAACAGCTGGAGTTGCGGATCCACCGACGCTTCCAATTCCTAAATAAAACGTATCCACATCGGCAAATTCGTTACGGAGTTGCGAGAAACTCCGCACTTCTTGTCCCGATACTGTGTACATGCGTTTAGCGCCGTTCATTTTTAGCACTTGTCCCAAGTCTTCCAAAACTTCTTCGAACGGTTGAGAGGTTCGAAGGTTAAGAAGGACTCGGCACTGGAAAATGGGATTTTTTTCAAAAAAAAAAAAAAAAAAAAAAAAAATAGAAAATGGTGAATTTAATTACCTGTACTGTATGGTCCATGTTGTTGATAATTCGAATAACTCGCCCGGTGCTTGGTTTCATCGTACCTCCACCTGGAGGAGGAGCGTCGGCTTCTACTATGGAGGCTTTTCGACTTGGCGCTTTGCTCCATCCTTGTCCGCCTGGTGAAGCGTACCATATGCCGTTTTTCTTACCATAGCTGGCAGCCTGAAAACAAAACATAAAAATAAAAAATTTTCAAATTTATGGTAGAAATTGAAGAAAATGAGTCTATAAACTTTCTAGATCTTACAATTTCAAATATAAATGATGGACGTGATTTTTCTATATTTCGCAAACCATCACATACAGACATTACAATTCATAATAGTTCAGTCCACTCAGTCTGTCATAAATTAGCAGCTTTCAATAATATTTTAACGTTTATTTTAATTTATATTTACAGATTTATATGTAATACTGTCCTTAATTAATAATTTATATCATACAATAAACACACTAACTATAATTTAAATGAGAGTCACTCAATAAACACTTTATTGCTTTCCAGTATAAACACTAACTGTCCATCTACATGACTATATGAAGACTGATATATGTGTGCAGCGATGGCAGCGATGCCGTCTATTTATATAGCGCGTGGGGTAAATTTCTAGAAATCTCTCGTTCTGCCGAAGGCGTTGGATAGACTAGAAATTTTTGGACAAGTGGGAGGGCGAGGGGTAGGTAGTCTCTGGATTGTTCTCGACTATTAGGCGGAGGAGTCATAGTCGTCTCATACGGGGGGAATTTCACTGGAGGACTCGCGTAACAATATGATACATAGACTTTTAACAGTTCCATTCAATATTGACAATTATAACAAAGAACTAAATATAATAAAACAAATAAGTGTTAGTAATAATTACGATCCAAATTTAATTGACAATATCATAAATAAAAAGATACGAAAACATACTCTAGATTTAGAAGCTAAACAAGTAAAATACAGGGTGTCCCATTTAAAAAAATAGAACTTTGATCTGGCACGGCGTTCTGGAACACGCTGTACAATTACGACTAATCTTAAAATATGAGTGACTACAATCGGTCAAAATTTCACAAAATATTGGACTTTATCGCACTAATGAATCACCCTGTATATGATATTTGTGTTAAAAGTAAAATTCTATCTCCATTTAATAAACATTTTCCCAAACAAAGTCAATGTTTTTAGCTTTGTGTGGTTTTGGAATCATCTAGAGCAGGGGTTCCCAAACTTTTTTGTACCACGCCCCCCTCTGGTTAATTGGAGACCCCCCACGCCCCCCTACACTTGACCATTATGTCAAGTAAATATTCCTTATGTGGAAGCGTGGAAATTGGGAAAAAAAACGTGGAAATTGAAACATTACAAAAACAATTTTGAAAACTTAGAAAGACTTCATTTCAACAATCTGAGGAAATTATTTTTGTGATTTTTTTTATTTTTTTCATTTGGGTGTCACGCCCCCCCTGGACTTTCTCCACGCCCCCCAGTTCGGGAACCACTGATCTAGAGTGTTTTTAAGAATGTCTTGTCTCGATGTTTCGGAACTCCTTAACGACACGAGAAAAATATCGCATATCTTTTGAATTTCAATTAGAATAAAAATATTGTGCTTGTTATATAATTAAAATGCATAATACAATCAATCTCCTCGTTTTTAACCCAGTTTAAACCCTTTCGTAACCTACATTTAGTGGAGCCTTGAGATTGTAATGAATATTAAGTTGATATTATAGTAAGGCGCGAACTGTAGGAAATATTTATCGCGAATCTAAAAAGAAGAATTTTAATAAATCAGTTTCAGTTATGAGTATTGCATGTTCGATATTTTTACAATTGAATTTAATAGGCCAGTAAATATAGAATTATCTCAAATCTCCGATCCTAAAAACGTTTTTAAACGATATCTCGGGAATTATGCACTTTAGATTAAAAGTCATAGAGATCATTATTGTAGAGAATTAAATTTCGCATCTTTTATGTCCCATAAACTTTTTTTGTAAAACTCGCCGTTTACGATTTATGGCTCTTTTAATTAACCAGTTCTTCTATCTTTGCAGATAACTCTTAAAGTATTGGATTAATAAATAAAATGCATCTATCCATTTTTAAAGATAAATTTATTTTCTAAGACTTTTGCCTGAAACTTTTTTTTCTTAAGTCCATGCTTTTTGAGATATAGGACGTTTTATGTCTTTTCTCTTTCTAAAAGGGGCGAAAAGTCTGGAGCTGGATCTAGACCAAGAAAATGAAGAATGTATGAAGATGAAACATTAACCATAAATGAATTTTCACCGCCTCCTGTTTAAAAAAAATCGAAAACTTAGTGCGGTGTTATCTTTCTTTGCCAGTGGCGCAGCAAGGAGGGGTTTCACGAGCAAAACCCCTCAGAGATGGACGCCTAACACAAATTAAAACTGTTAATCAATGTTAACTTAATATAATGGCAACTTTACCAGTGACATGAAGTTATTCAAGAAGGGGAAGGGAATATATTAATTGGATTCACCCTTCCCCTTCTTGAATATCTTTTGAGGGGAAGACAAAACGTACAAAATGTACAATTACGCTGTTTGCCGGCAATACGTGAAATGACTAGGCATTTCAGGGAATGACAGGATTACTCATTATAAATGTCCCAGCCCTTACCATAGTTATTATTGCCTGAACAAAAAAATGTTTGAAATAAAAGTTGTGTGGTTATAAACTAATTTTATTATAACATCAACAAAAGTACAGTAGCGTGCGTAGTTTAGAGGACACAAAAAAATTATTGTTTTTTTTAATGGGACACCCTGTATATTATTGAATTTTTGAAAAGGTGTTTTATTTCTGATTCCAAAAATATACCATATCATACCCCTGTCACACACCCTGTCATACACCGTTCTCAAGATATTAAAGGATAAATATAGAAAATTGAACTAGTTTTTCTATGACTGTTGAAAAATGGACCCTTGTCATAGAAAAACTAAACTACGCACGCTACTGTACTTTTGTTGCTGTTATAATAAAATTAGTTTATAACCACACAACTTTTATTTCAAACATTTTTTTGTTCAGGCAATAATAACTATGGTAAGGGCTGGGACATTTATAATGAGTATCCCTGTACATACATCCAAATTTTTTTTGCTTTTTTTTGTTTATATTTTTATATAAAGATACTTTTGAAAACCCCCCTAATACAAGATTTTACCTACACCTATGCTCTTTGCCTCACTTCCTCGAATATTTTTTATACTTTTCAACTTCTTCTTGTGTGTACTTATAATAGATTGCGGTTTTTATTGAAGTGGTTTCTATCGGAAACCCTTATTTAATAAGGAGTATTTACGACCACAACACACGTTCTTTTGCTTGCCAAATTCTAAATTCACATCATAAATGTAAAGTATAGTGAACTTGAACAAACACGAGACTTTAAAAATCGATTTTTGTTACGTCCATTCAAAATTTCCTCTATACAAGGCGATAAATTTCGAAAAACGAACCAAAAGCTGCAGATGTCGCAAAATAATAATTATTTTACGCCTTAAAAGTTTTGAAAAATATTTTTTTAAACAGTAACCCTTTAACTAAGAAGAAACAACTACTTCACGGGCTATAGGCGCCGACGGCTATGATAGGAAACAGAATTTGTCTAAATATGTAATTAACTAAAGTATTTAACAAGTTTACCTGGAAACTCATTCACAACAATCCTACAAGAACGGTTCTAATTAAACTATTTAGAAGAGCTACCTAAGAAACCTGATCCATCTGCATGTATGGTGGTACTGTTATCGACCTTTCAAAACCTTTTTCTAAGTTAACACACTTTCCTAACAATTTAATTGTTGTAAAAAAAATTTATAATCTGCTTTTTATTATAAACAAAAATTTTTAATAACAAAATAGAAATATCACAAAAACTATTCAGTTTGGGTATAGGAAATACTCAATAAATTTTGAAGTATAGTTAAGTAACTTTCATTTACCGATATAAAATACAGGGTGATTCGTTAAAAAAAATTGTAAAACCAATGTATTCGAGTTTGGGCCCGCCCTGTATATGGTTTCTTTGATATCGAATCAATTCGATTGAATTGTAAAACTAGACGACTATCACAGACGTGTGGATATAAAAGATTGATTTTAAATTGTGCAGTTTAAAGTATACAGGGCGTTAAAGTAATTGCGATTTATAGGAACATTCATTGTACTAGCGAAATCAAGCAGAATTAAAATTTTAAGTAAAATACAGGGTGTCCCATTAAAAAATATATAACTTAAATCTGGAACACGCTTTTCAAATACGAATAATTTAAAAATATGACCCTCTAGGCTGGCTACAATTGGTCAAAATTTCTTTCAAATATCTTCAACTGTTTACAAGATATAGGACTTTTTCGCACTAATGAATCACCCTGTATAGTTTTTTTACAACTCCTTTTTTGATAATAAAATTAAAGTATTTCAAAAAAGTTTTAACGTCTATTGTCAATTTATTCTTTTTGCAGTCATGGCTTTTCAGAAAAGAAAATTATACCTATTTTTTTTCAATTTAAACATTTAAAAAAAATTTTTAATAAAAGTATATAAACAATTCCTTACCATATTAGGAACTGTAGTAAGCACAGCGAAAGTTGTATCGTCATCAAACGAGAAGTTCAACATTTGTCTTCAATTAAAAAAACATAAAAACACTTGAAAAGAAACACTTGAACACAAAAACAGCTGAGAGTCTCGCGATTTTTCCGACAGCAATCTAAAGACCCCAAAGAAAGCTATCACGATATTGTGCCGATAAATAGTTATGGACTGTGTGATTTGTGATAATGAAGAGGAGGGGGAGGTGGTCGCGAGTGGCATGAGACTGTCCAAGGTCAGTATGGAAAATAATCCGTGGACCGGCTCGAGGATATACTTTTCCAGAAAATAAATATTTGCTGTATGAAATTACCTATTCTGAATGAAAATGACAGTTTAAAATGACTGATGACATAAGGAGTTCGTTCATAATCTATTGGGAAAAGTAGAATTCGAAAGATGGCGCTCCGAAATGTCAATGTCATCTCTGCAACGAGTAAAACAAATCAGCTGTCGTATGAGCCGTTTAAGTGGTTTTATTTTGCTGTTTTAGTTATTTTTTTTTTAGAATGTACAAATTTTGTTTGTTGATTGTATAAAAGTCCGTGTCTGTGTATTATGAAGGTTGAAAGAGGAGGGACTCTCTATCGTGTGACCAAATGACCTCCAGGTACAACTACGAGGAAAATTTTCGATGGTTTTCCAAAGTTTCATTAAAAACTTGTAACTACCAATAAGGTTAAGTCGATGATATCGCGATTTTTTTTAGTTGAATACTTAATTTACGATAATTTATTTAAAAAAAATCAGGATATCAAATATATACAGAGTATCCCGGTATGGGAGACTTTTTTATTGTTAGTTTTTCCGCAGTAGGTTTCTCGATAAAGGCCATATATACAGGGATTTTCAAATGATACTTACAACGTTTGCATGTAAATACCTCTCGTAAAATTGGACAAAATTATATAAGGATTGAGGGGTCCAGCTCATTTATTTTTCGAAATACGGGGCGTTGAAGTTATAAAAGTTTAAATGTTTTTATTTGATAACTTTAAAATGGATAAATAAATTGATTTGACATTTGGCAGGTTGTTTTAAAATATAAAAAGGCATATTTTTATAAAAAACATTTGTCAATTCTTGATCCAGTGGTGTACATTTGGAAAAATATGTCACTTTTCTCCTCCCATTTTTCACGCCACTGTCATTTGTGGCTATTTTAAATTAATTTTGTTTTCTTTTAAGGTTTTTCACGTAAAAAACACATAACCTTCACATATCAAAAAATGGGTAGTTTTCAAGATATTTTATGTTTTCATGAAGTTTGCAACATCATTTTCAATAATAAAAGCGCAAGTTTAGACAAGGAGGAGAAGAGTGACATATTTTTCCAAATGTACACCACTGGATCAAGAATTGCCACATGTTTATTTATCAAAATATGTCTTTTTACATTTGAAAAAGAAATATTTTTATTTTCTCATTTTTGTGTATTTATTGGAATATATTATCGTAATATTTGATATTTAAGTTACAAAAATGGGTAATCTGGAAACCTTAAAAGATTTGATACAAAAAAAAATCTATAAATATTTGCTAAATTTACCGTATTAATCTGTGATTGCATGCTCATAGGAAAGCGAACATTTTAGGTCAAGTTTAAGCTCAATTACTTGGACGATTGAAAAACTCCATGAAAATGGAAAATTTCTTGGTAAAATTTCTGTTAAAAAAGGGTTTTCCTTTTGCATTATTACTGAAGAAATGTTTCCTATTTTTGTTTATTAATAAAATGTCGTCAAACCAGAATATACAGGGTGTCCCAGGTGTTCGTATACCAAAAACTTGTGAGGTGATAGAAAGACTAAAAATAATTATGGTATTTTTTTTGCCGATATTTCAAGAACTTTACGTTTTAGGACAAAATTTATTGAGACCATTATTATAGCCAATAAAATTTCGCATCTTTTATGTACCATGAAATTTTGTAAAACTGTTCTTCTATCCTGGATTTATCAGTTTTTATTCTCCACAACTTTTGCTTAAAAATTTTTCTTCAGATGAATAAAAAAAACTCTAAAGCCTCAATAAATTCTTCACTTTATTGGTCTAAATCCAACTGCAGACTTTTTCGCCCCTTTTAGAGACAGAAATGAGGTAACCGAGCGTACATTTCTACATAAAACGTCCTATATCTCAAACAGTATGAACTTTAGAAAAAAAAAATTTAGACAAAAGTTCTAGAGAATAAATTGGTCTTTAAAAATGGATAGAAGCATTTCATCGATTAATTTGATATTTTTAACGTTATCGGACGAAATAGAAGTACAGTATGATTAATTGGGCCTTAAATCGTAAATGGTAAATTTTACAAAAAAAGTTTATAGGAATTAAAAGATAGATGCGAAATTTTTTTCTCTATAATAATGCTAGAGATGACTTTTGCCCTAAAGTGAATAATTCCCGAGATATCTGCAAAAACTTCTGTAGATATAGGTACCCTTGCTTTACATACACTTTTCAATATCTTGTATAATTAATTGGGCTTTAAATCGTAAATGGTAAATTTTACAAAAAAAGTTTATAGGAATTAAAAGATGCGAAATTTTTTTCTCTATAATAATGCTAGAGATGACTTTTGCCCTAAAGTGAATAATTCCCGAGATATCTGCAGAAAATTCTGTAGATATAGGTACCCTTGCTTTATATACACTTTTCAATATCTTGTATAATTAATTGGGCTTTAAATCGTAAATGGTAAATTTTACAAAAAAAGTTTATAGGAATTAAAAGATGCGAAATTTTTTTCTCTATAATAATGCTAGAGATGACTTTTGCCCTAAAGTGAATAATTCCCGAGATATCTGCAGAAAATTCTGTAGATATAGGTACCCTTGCTTTATATACACTTTTCAATATCTTGTATAATTAATTGGGCTTTAAATCGTAAATGGTAAATTTTACAAAAAAAGTTTATAGGAATTAAAAGATGCGAAATTTTTTTCTCTATAATAATGCTAGAGATGACTTTTGCCCTAAAGTGAATAATTCCCGAGATATCTGCAGAAAATTCTGTAGATATAGGTACCCTTGCTTTATATACACTTTTCAATATCTTGTATAATTAATTGGGCTTTAAATCGTAAATGGTAAATTTTACAAAAAAAGTTTATAGGAATTAAAAGATGCGAAATTTGTTTCTCTATAATAATGCTAGAGATGACTTTTGCCCTAAAGTGAATAATTCCCGAGATATCTGCAGAAAATTCTGTAGATATAGGTACCCTTGCTTTATATACACTTTTCAATATCTTGTATAATTAATTGGGCTTTAAATCGTAAATGGTAAATTTTACAAAAAAAGTTTATAGGAATTAAAAGATGCGAAATTTTTTTCTCTATAATAATGCTAGAGATGACTTTTGCCCTAAAGTGAATAATTCCCGAGATATCTGCAGAAAATTCTGTAGATATAGGTACCCTTGCTTTATATACACTTTTCAATATCTTGTATAATTAATTGGGCTTTAAATCGTAAATGGTAAATTTTACAAAAAAAGTTTATAGGAATTAAAAGATGCGAAATTTTTTTCTCTATAATAATGCTAGAGATGACTTTTGCCCTAAAGTGAATAATTCCCGAGATATCTGCAGAAAATTCTGTAGATATAGGTACCCTTGCTTTATATACACTTTTCAATATCTTGTATAATTAATTGGGCTTTAAATCGTAAATGGTAAATTTTACAAAAAAAGTTTATAGGAATTAAAAGATGCGAAATTTTTTTCTCTATAATAATGCTAGAGATGACTTTTGCCCTAAAGTGAATAATTCCCGAGATATCTGCAGAAAATTCTGTAGATATAGGTACCCTTGCTTTATATACACTTTTCAATATCTTGTATAATTAATTGGGCTTTAAATCGTAAATGGTAAATTTTACAAAAAAAGTTTATAGGAATTAAAAGATGCGAAATTTTTTTCTCTATAATAATGCTAGAGATGACTTTTGCCCTAAAGTGAATAATTCCCGAGATATCTGCAGAAAATTCTGTAGATATAGGTACCCTTGCTTTATATACACTTTTCAATATCTTGTATAATTAATTGGGCTTTAAATCGTAAATGGTAAATTTTACAAAAAAAGTTTATAGGAATTAAAAGATGCGAAATTTTTTTCTCTATAATAATGCTAGAGATGACTTTTGCCCTAAAGTGAATAATTCCCGAGATATCTGCAGAAAATTCTGTAGATATAGGTACCCTTGCTTTACATACACTTTTCAATATCTTGTATAATTAATTGGGCTTTAAATCGTAAATGGTAAATTTTACAAAAAAAGTTTATAGGAATTAAAAGATGCGAAATTTTTTTCTCTATAATAATGCTAGAGATGACTTTTGCCCTAAAGTGAATAATTCCCGAGATATCTGCAGAAAATTCTGTAGATATAGGTACCCTTGCTTTATATACACTTTTCAATATCTTGTATAATTAATTGGGCTTTAAATCGTAAATGGTAAATTTTACAAAAAAAGTTTATAGGAATTAAAAGATGCGAAATTTTTTTCTCTATAATAATGCTAGAGATGACTTTTGCCCTAAAGTGAATAATTCCCGAGATATCTGCAGAAAATTCTGTAGATATAGGTACCCTTGCTTTATATACACTTTTCAATATCTTGTATAATTAATTGGGCTTTAAATCGTAAATGGTAAATTTTACAAAAAAAGTTTATAGGAATTAAAAGATGCGAAATTTTTTTCTCTATAATAATGCTAGAGATGACTTTTGCCCTAAAGTGAATAATTCCCGAGATATCTGCAGAAAATTCTGTAGATATAGGTACCCTTGCTTTATATACACTTTTCAATATCTTGTATAATTAATTGGGCTTTAAATCGTAAATGGTAAATTTTACAAAAAAAGTTTATAGGAATTAAAAGATGCGAAATTTGTTTCTCTATAATAATGCTAGAGATGACTTTTGCCCTAAAGTGAATAATTCCCGAGATATCTGCAGAAAATTCTGTAGATATAGGTACCCTTGCTTTATATACACTTTTCAATATCTTGTATAATTAATTGGGCTTTAAATCGTAAATGGTAAATTTTACAAAAAAAGTTTATAGGAATTAAAAGATGCGAAATTTGTTTCTCTATAATAATGCTAGAGATGACTTTTGCCCTAAAGTGAATAATTCCCGAGATATCTGCAGAAAATTCTGTAGATATAGGTACCCTTGCTTTATATACACTTTTCAATATCTTGTATAATTAATTGGGCTTTAAATCGTAAATGGTAAATTTTACAAAAAAAGTTTATAGGAATTAAAAGATGCGAAATTTTTTTCTCTATAATAATGCTAGAGATGACTTTTGCCCTAAAGTGAATAATTCCCGAGATATCTGCAGAAAATTCTGTAGATATAGGTACCCTTGCTTTATATACACTTTTCAATATCTTGTATAATTAATTGGGCTTTAAATCGTAAATGGTAAATTTTACAAAAAAAGTTTATAGGAATTAAAAGATGCGAAATTTTTTTCTCTATAATAATGCTAGAGATGACTTTTGCCCTAAAGTGAATAATTCCCGAGATATCTGCAGAAAATTCTGTAGATATAGGTACCCTTGCTTTATATACACTTTTCAATATCTTGTATAATTAATTGGGCTTTAAATCGTAAATGGTAAATTTTACAAAAAAAGTTTATAGGAATTAAAAGATGCGAAATTTTTTTCTCTATAATAATGCTAGAGATGACTTTTGCCCTAAAGTGAATAATTCCCGAGATATCTGCAGAAAATTCTGTAGATATAGGTACCCTTGCTTTACATACACTTTTCAATATCTTGTATAATTAATTGGGCTTTAAATCGTAAATGGTAAATTTTACAAAAAAAGTTTATAGGAATTAAAAGATGCGAAATTTTTTTCTCTATAATAATGCTGGAGATGACTTTTGCCCTAAAGTGCGTAATTCCCGAGATATCTGCCAAAAACTTCTGCAGATATAGATACCTTTGCTTTCCATACAGTTTTCATTATTTTCTACATACCCTCGCTTAAAAACAACTTTCTAAACCAAACCAAGCTCATTATTTTCCCATTATCCTTAAATGAAACGAGTTTTCAAATCTCTTATCGCGAATTCGTTTAACGTATAGTTAATATCTTAGATCGACCTCAAATCCTTGAAACTAGAGTTCTAATTCGACATGCTACTGTGTACGTTAATTTTTAAAACAGCCGGAATAATTCCACTCCAACCTTGAAGGATATTGTCCTTTCTTCATAATTGGGCTATAAAATTATCAGAAAATAAAAACAACGGTCTCGTGAAAATTATGAAAACAGTTGACCTATATCAGTCATGTCATATATGTCCTTAGTGTATATATGAATTTAACTGCTTTTTTACATGGAATAAGCGAAGTATATTTAGATTACAGCGCTGTCGTGGTGAGATCTAGAATTATAGTGTACGGTCTAAATGTCACGCATTGAAATAAATTAAAAAGAGTTGTGATCTCCATGAAGTTTTTAATTCTGGAGTTATCTTAATGGCGAAAATAACTTTAACTACTCTTTTTATACAAAGTGTCTCAGGAGTTTGTACCAAAAACGTGGAGGAAGAAGAATGCAGATATTGTGGAATGGAAAAAGAAACCTCCCTCCACATACTTTTCAACTGCACAGCACTCCAGAATCCTAGACCACAGTACCTGGGAGATTACTGGATATAAGAGGAACATTTATCTAAGTTAAAGCCTGCAGATGTCCCAAAATTCCTCCGGGAAATAGGACTAAAGGAGCTACTAGTTTCAGAGACTCTCCTACATACATACACATACATCCATACATTTCCTCAATCTTTTTAAGTATTTTTCAATGTTTTATTTTGACGTTTATAACCGAATATGTTAAACGGCTAATAATGGCGGTATTATATTTATGTATAAAATAAAATGGCTATTATTATTATAGACAATATAAATGACTTGTTCGCGTGACGAGGTCTTAAACATATGTATTTTATGTATTTGAATAAAATTATCGATTTTGAAAATACGAATTCATAAATGGAAGAAGAGATAAAATATGCGCATTATTTGTTTTGACCTAGTACGCAACATTTGCAAATACCGACCGATTTCAACAAGGACCTTTACACAAGATTTTTTCATAAATTTTAATAATAATAATAGTTGTAGTGTTTTAGGGGAAAACGAATTGAAAAATTTGCATTTTTCACGACCAAAATACAGGGTGTCCCACGACGAGTGAAAACTATCTGTATATGGCAAAATACTTATAGTAAAATCATGAAAATTTCTAGGTTTGGGTTTTCGGATACGATCTTTCCAACTAAAATATTTTCAAAGATGGCCGACTTCCGGTTCTACCGAAAGTCGACTGTAACTTTGTTATTTTAAATGGAACACCCTGTATATTAATACATTTTTGAAATCTACGTGATATTTTAGTATACGTTTGTCCAAAAACTTTTTTCGAAAAATGCACACTTTTTGAGTTATTGATTTTTTTGTAGAAAATTTGACCGTTGCAGACCCTTATAAATTATTTTTTTACGAGGGGACCCTTGAAGATATGAAAATGGTTTCCCTTCAGTTGCCTTAAGCAAGGTCAAACGTATTCGAATCTATGTTGAAAAATTTTTCATTTTATACAGGGTGTGTATAAAAAGTGTTCACAGTTTAACTTCATAAATATCAAATTTCTTCATTTTTTTAAATAGAACCACCCTGTTTTTTTCTATTTTAATGCATTCAGGAGAAAAAAATAGGCAAGTTCATGTATACTTTCCTATAACTAAACCTTACCGTTATCCAGATATTAAATGTTTTCTGTAAATTTTTAGAGATGCAGGTGTGGTCTAAATTTTGATACAAGCACTAAGAAATAAAAATTATTATGTGAATTTACATGGTAAATATGACAAAATTTTAACAAGAACATGTGCTTTATTTGCAGTAAGATATCCAGATTGACCGCTATCGAAATCGCACATTGTTAAAAGAATACTTAACAATTTGTGAGAATAATAAGATATGCTACAAAATTTTATGGAAAATTAAAAGCCAAAGAAAAATAGTCTGATGTTTCAAAGTAAATGTTCAAAATTGCTCCCTTGAACCACAATGCATTTTTAGCCCTTCTCAGTATACCTTCATTCGTCGCACGGCTAATCATCATCTCAGAAAGGGAATTGAAGGAATTTCGAACTCTTAGCTCACAATCTTCTCTCGATGTTAACTAATGTCAGTTAAATAAGTGTCATTTATTACAAAGCCTACTAAAAGTATACATGAAAAATTTAAACTTGTTAAAAAATATAATAACAATTGAAAACCTCAAATATCTCGGAAACGACTAAAAGTTGGAATAGGATTAATAAAAACAATTTGATTTGATTTTTTTAGGCAGATAAAGAAAGAGACTTTTTTATTTCATAGTGCTTGTATCAAAATTTAGACCACACCTGCATCTCTAAAAATTTACAGAAAACATTTAATATCTAGATAACGGTAAGGTTTAGGTATAGGAAAGTATACGTGAACTTGCCTTAATTTTTCCCCCTGAATGCATTACAATAGAAAAAACAGGGTGGTTCTATTTAAAAAAATGAAGAAATTTGATATTTGTGAAGTTAAACTTTGAACACTTTTTATACACACCCTGTATAAAATGAAAAAATTTTCAACATAGATTCGAATACGTTTGACCTTGCTTAAGGCAACCGACGAGAAACCATTTTCATATCTTCAAGGATCCCCTCGTATTAAAATAATTTATAAGGGTCTGCAACGGTCAAATTTTCTACAAAAAAATCAATAACTCAAAAAGTGTGCATTTTTCGAAAAAAGTTTTTGGACAAAAGTATACTAAAATATCACGTAGATTTCAAAAATGTATTAATATACAGGGTGTTCCATTTAAAATAACAAAGTTACAGTCGACCATCTTTGAAAATATTTTAGTTGGAAAGATCGTATCCGAAAACCCAAACGTAGAAATTTTCATGATTTTACTATAAGTATTTTGCCATATACAGATAGTTTTCACTCGTCGTGGGACACCCTGTATAGGGTGGTCCTTAAGTAATTGTACAAGTAAGTACAGTACAAATATCTAAGGACCACCCTGTATTTTGTATTGCAGATGAAAAGCGTGGAGTGAAATAATATTTTTTAGAGCCGCAATCATGCGATCCACTTATTGAATTGCATATTAATCTATTCGGTTCTTATTTTTAGGGTTCGATGCTACGTTTACGGCAATACGGGTGTGGCATTTACTCTCCTAATGTTATTACCTACCTCGAGATGTTATTCGATATATTTCAACTTACTTTTTGAAAATCTACATCGTGGCACAAGTCGGAGGAGTTTTCAAGGTATTTCGTCAATGGAAAACAACGGAAAATTCGTTGATAAGCATTCGTGACGAATTTTTGGTTGAAATGTTTATAACAATTTCGTGAAGAACTTTTGCAAGTCAAAAATATATCAGGAACATTAGGAAAATTGGGGATAAATTGTAGATAATTAAAATACGAACAAAATGAGGGGTCGAGCAAGTCAATCGGATAATTAGGAACCGAGAAAATCAGTAAAAACGGAAAATTAGTCATTTTTTTTGTAAATTCATATCTTTGTCATTTTTCAATTGCAAGAGCTGAAATTTGGTACAAAAGAAGTTTTTTTTATGCCCTTCATTAGATTAGACGCCAAGCGACGGTTACTTTAATCGCAATTGTTATTTTAATTTATATAGTATAGACGTAGAGCAACATAACGTACTGTTATTTAAATGGGAAATAAAAAGGAACTATGGATCACCTCTTTACTCCTTAGGGCTCAAAATTTACCAGAATATTTTTTCGTCACCTCAGATGTTATGGCACGGTATATTTTCTAATAGGATTTACCTATTGCTTGGCCTAATAATAAACAGAATTATCCGCTCATCATTGGCGGTTGGTGTGTATCGTTGAAAACCGGATGGGAAATTTTATTGGAAAGTGTCATTTGTTGTGACCACACCTATCAACTTATCAAATTGAAACGAAAACAAATGATGCTTAGCAACCGTGGGGAGGTTATAAACAAGGGCGGGTTTTCCCTAAACTGTTTCTAGAGACATCCCATGTTGATGATATTTTTAAAGGTTCGGTAATTTTTCAAAAATTGTAGTGATAAGTGGGAACTTTTGGAAAAATGATTGAAATCGATTGTTTTTGGAATGTGGGAGGTTTTTTACTATAATTTGGATCAAAAAATACATGGAACTGAAAAAGATTGAAATTCTGAAGTTATAAAGAAAAAACCCACAATATTTTAATCAAAATGTAACAAATGATACATTTTCAGAAGAAGTTAGAGTTCTATGCCTGCCTAAGATCAAAAAATACAGGGTGTTTCTTAGCAAAGTTGACAAAAAGTTGATTTAAAAAAAAACTATTTTATGAAAAACTCGATACCTTGTTAATTTTGGAGTAAATGTTGGTTCAAAAAATACCGGGTCTTACTTTAAAAATTGAAAAAGTTTGAAATTCAAAAAAATATAAAAAAACAACCAAATAACCCGCTCACATTTCAATTAAACCTCAACAAATAATAAATTTTCAAAAAAAAGTTAGAGTTTTATCGAAAAGTTTTATAATAAAACACAATGTCTCTTTTATGTTTATGTTAAATATTAACAAAATTATAGATTTTAAAAGGAAAAAGTGTTTAGCTACCATTTTGGATCCGAATATACAGGGACTTTCTTTTAAAAACTAAAAAAGTTTGAAATTTTAAGAAAATTATAAAAAAAACAAATTACTCACTTATATCAACTGAAATTTAACAAATTATAAATTTTTAGAAAAATTAAGAGTTCTATGTTCTATGCCTGCATAAGCTCAAAATATATAGGGTGTTCCTTAAAAAAATTGAGGAAAAGTGAATATTTTGAAAAACTGAAGTATAATAAACTCAATTTGTTAATTTTTCAGTTAAATCTCAACAAATTATACATTTTAAAAGCAAGCAAGCATTTAATTATCATTTTGGACACAAATATACAGGGTTCTCCTATAAAAACTGAAAAAGTTTGAAATTAAAAAAAAATATTCAAAAAAATCCAAACATTCATATTCCAATTAACTTCAATAAATTATACATTTTCGGAAAAAGGAATAAATCTGTGCCTGCATAAGATCAAAATATATAGGGTGTTTCTTAAAAACATTGCCGAAAAGTGAATTTAAAAAATACTAGAGCTCAATAATTTTTATATAGAGGTTATGCCTTTTCACGTGAAAATATTGAGAAAAGTAAAAATTAAATAAAAATAGCTTCAAATCCCAGTGGCGTAAAAAATGGGATGATAAAGATGAGATATTCTTCCAAATGTATACCACTGGATCAAGAATCGAAACATGTTTTTTCCATAAAAATATGCCCTTTTACATTTAAAAACAACCTGCCAAATGTCAAATCAATTTATTCTGTCCAATTTTACGAGAGGTATCTAAATGCAAACTTTGTAAGTGTCATTTGGAAACACCCTGTATGTACAATAACCGTTATAATGAATTTGTTCGATTTTTATTGTACACCCTATAATATACGTGCAGAATAAATGTATACAAAACGATAAAATTTAGGTAAACATAATAAGAAGAATGATACGGCATTTTATAGAAATGAAAGTGATTTTGGTCGGGAGTTTTGTATTTGCATTTAAAATCGATTTTTAGCGTCCTTTTAATGATTGGCTAACTATTGGACTACGACACGGTAAAGTCCATTCTTAATTTCGAGGAGCGGCACTTCTTATTCTTCAACATTCAACAAGGTGAATTTTTTCAAAAGAAAACCAAATTTGGGTAAAAGACAGACAAATTGGACTGACTTTAATTTGGAATCTGAGAGATCCCGAAATCACCATTCATTGATTTGGGATCAATTTATATATAAAAATATCACTATTATGTGCGTACCATGTGATTTTATAAGGGCAAATATTTTATTTTCATCCAGCATGAGTGTACTAAAGAATTTTTATGAGGGATCAATTCATCAACAAAAATTATCGTCCATGATAATATTTTTAGCAAAAATTTTCATCTATAATGAGCGTACTATGAAATTTTTATGAGGGATCAATTCATCAACAAAAATTATCGTCTATGATAATATTTTTAGCAAAAATTTTCATCTATAATGAGCGTACTATGAAATTTTTATGAGGGATAAATTTATTGATAAAGATATCCATGTAGCGTGAGCGTACGATATCATTTTTTTAAAGGGTTTAATTATTTGAAACAAATTTCCTTCTCTCATAGGCTTACTATAAGGGATACATTTATTTGTGAAAATATCAATATCATGTGCGTTGGATAAAATTTTATTACGGGATTCATTTATTTGTAAAAATTTCCTTTTCTCATAGGCGTACGTTAACCATTTTATGAGGGATTAATTTATTGGTAAAAATTTTCATCTAGCATGGGCATACTATAAAATTTTTATAAGGGATCAATTAATCAACGAATATTATTATCTAGCGTGGGCGTACGTTGAAATTTTTAGGAGGGATCAATTTATCAACAAATATTATTATCTAGCGTGGGCGTACGTTAAAATTTTTATGAGGGATCAATTTATTAACAAAAATTTTCATCTAGCATGGGCATTCTATAACATTTTTATGAGGGATTAATTTATTAACAAACATTTCTATCTATCGTTGGCGTACGTTAAAATTTTTATGAGGGATCAATTTATTAACAAAAATTTTCATCTATCATGGGCATTCTATAACATTTTTATAAGGGATCAATTTGTTAATAAAAATTTCCATCTATCGTTGACGTACGTTAAAATTTTCATGAGGGATCAATTTATTAACAAAAATTTTCATCTATCATGGGCATTCTATAACATTTTTATGAGGGATTAATTTATTAACAAACATTTCTATCTATCGTTGGCGTACGTTAAAATTTTTATGAGGGATCAATTTATTAACAAAAATTTTCATCTAGCATGGGCATTCTATAACATTTTTATGAGGGATTAATTTATTAACAAACATTTCTATCTATCGTTGGCGTACGTTAAAATTTTTATGAGGGATCAATTTATTAACAAAAATTTTCATCTATCATGGGCATTCTATAACATTTTTATAAGGGATCAATTTGTTAATAAAAATTTCCATCTATCGTTGACGTACGTTAAAATTTTTATGAGGGATCAATTTATTAACAAAAATTTTCATCTATCGTTGGCGTACGTTAAAATTTTTATGAGGGATTCATTTGTTTGTAAAACTTTCTTTCATTCATGGAATTACGGTAAGATTTTTATAAGGGATCAATTTATTTGTGAGAATATCATTATCATGTACGTACGATAAAATTTTATCGAGGTATGGACAAAAAATTTCATCTAGCATAAGCGTACTATAACATTTTTATGAGTGATCCATTTATCAACAAAAAATTTCCATCTAGCATGGAAGTAAAATAAAAATTTTTCAAGGGATTCATTAATTTGTAAAAATTTCCTTTTCTCATAGGCTTGCGATAACATATTTATGAAGGATAGATTTATATGTAGAAATATCATGTGCGTACGTAAAAAATTTATTGAGGTATTGACAAAAATTTTCATATGGCAAGAGCGTACTTCAAAATTTTTATGAGGGATCAATTTATTTAAAAAATTTTCCCTTTTACATGGGTTATTAGCAATAATTTTCATGAAGAAAGGGCGGTACCATAATATTTTTAAAAGGCATCAATTTATCAACAAAAATTTCCTCCTAGCATGGGCGTACAATAAAATTTTATTGAGGTCATAGCAAAAATTGTCATCTAGCATGAGCGTGTAAAAAAATTTTTATAAGGGATCAATTTATTAATAAAAGCTGGGTTTGTGTTGTTTATTTTTGTATAAAAAAAGGGTATTAAATAAATCTTACCTTGAAGGTTTTATACGAAGACACAACGTAGGAAGCACCGTCTTCTAATTCGTCTAATCTAAATTTCCTATCGCCGTCCATGGAAAAAATATACCGAGCGCCGCGCGGAAGGTCCATTCTTAAGGATAACTTATCCAGCAGCGACTCCAAACTAACTATATCTCTACCTGGTTTGAATCTGTAAGAAAAAAATTGTTTTTTTCAAAAAAAAAATAAAAAAAAAATGTAAAAATTTACCTCAATTCAATTCCGGGGAAAAAAGGATCGCCGTTTTTATAAAAAACCACTCTTCTAGCTTTCCAATACGACAAATTATTGTATTTACTGGTGGTCATCGTCATCTCGGCGCGGCTTTTCGGTCTATTCGACGGAGGCGGCGGTACCATCGATGATATGTCGCTAGCATTGTCGGCCATAGAAGGAGAACCAGGTCTGGAAATCGCCGTCGAACGCCAGTAACCACCTGCAATAAACAAAACCTGTCACTGTCAAACACCTTATCAACGCCATCTACAACTCACCGTTGTTATTACCGACGTCGTTTTCTTCTTCGTCCGTATCACCGCCTCTTCTTCTACCGCCGCCGTCTCGTTTTGAACTGCCGTTCTGGTTAATTTTTTCGTCGTCGACGTCGTCGTCTTCGTCCTCGCGATGGACGTCGCCGTTGACCGCGCCATCTGTGGTCGTTTCGAGGCTGTGACCACCGTTTTCTGGTCCGGCGGTTTCCTCTTCGATACCCTCACCTTCGTCGCCGTCCTCGTAGTGTTGCAGTCTACTGCCGACGCGAGAAGGAGCCACCGACTGCAAGAGGATGATTAGAATTTTTTTTTAGATGTTCCGACTGGTTGAAATTCTTTTTTTTAAGAACAGATATATGGAGCACCCCACGGTTTTTCCACAATAATACTATTTATTGTTTATTAATTTATACATTAAAATTATTTTCTACTTCAAGGTGCCAAATAATTCGTGTGAGGAGTCTGACTCTGACAGACTCCGAAAAAATAGTTGCGACGTTGCCAAAGAATGACGTCATGAAAATATAGTAAAAGAAGGCGGGGTTGTGAGTGGTCCTTGTTGATTATTCGGTGCTATATGCGAGTTGCCACAGCAGCTGCCAGATGAGAGTTACAAACAAACATACAAGTGAAGCTAATAAAAGCGTGTTAAGAAATTGTTTTTTTATTGGACGCAAAAAATTCGAGTAGAAAGTGGGATTTTGACCTGGTTTCACTTTCGGCGAGATAATTTGACTTCATCACGGAAGAAGAGTACCATTTAATTAGGAAATCTAGTAAAGAATAGCATACAAAAGTCTCAAGCTCTCAATACAGGGTGTTTCAAAAATATGGAACAATAAAAGTTTACGAACCCTTCATACCACGCCACTGGCTTATTAGAATTTGACATAATTAATACTGTCGATGTGTTTTTAAGAGACAACCAAAAAAAAATCTTAAATTTGTACTTTGATAGAGAAAAGTTGCAATTGGGAATTTTAAATATTTAATTCACTGTACTTATTTACGGGACACCCTTTATATAGAGATTTTTAATATTTTGGCTGCCGCCCTTAATTTTCCAAAAATGGAAATTTTTTTCCCCCCAGTCCTTTGAGAATTTTTTTACAAAATTCATCTAATACGCATCAGAAAAATGTCACATGGTACCAAGTAAGGTATATAAGGTGGATATGGTTAGTATTAATTGATAATCTATTATTTTTAAACCAGTTTCAAGGATCGGAGTGGAATATCCTATTTATGTAATTTTTTTTGTTGCTATAAAATTTTTGAAAAATTGATAATATTACTTACCATATTTCAAAATTTTCAAATAAGTCACAAAATTTAAGCGTCTATATCACTTTTCACTAGATCGCGAGAAATCGAAACTCACTTAGCATAAAATGGGGTCATTGCCCCATATAAATCCAACCAAACTAATCAAAAACCATCAAAAAAATGTTACAAGTTGTTAATGAAAAAGAAAATCGGAAATCAATATATTTTCTGATGATGACGACGTAAAATTTTGAAAAGGAGATGACAGGAACCCCCAACGTCCGGTCAGTTTTGGAGTTCGAGAGTTATAAAATCAAACTGTGGCGAAAGGTGGAAGTTCTCCACGGAAACTTGTTGCGTTTTTGTATTGACTTGAATAGTTTAGGAAACAGTGGCGTGCGTTTTTAACAAAGAAACAACTTTTTGGTTAAAAATTGAAATTTAGACTTTTCAATATTATCTTTAAATAAAAACAAAATTATTTTAAGCAAGGTGGGGTAAAATTTTAACTTCAACTCACATTCGAACTACACGGAAAATTGTAACCAGTTCAATAGCTTTTTTCAAATTTAGATTTAGACAACACCCAGTATATTTAAACTCCATATGAGGTCTGAGATCTTCCTGTTTCCAAGAATGTATAACTTTTTGATGTTGAATAAAAAAACGAGCGATTTTTTTGGTTTTTATAAATTTTCGGTAATTTTTGATTCACCCTATATATTTCGATTATACGTGAAGGCTGACTTTTTTCTTCTGAAAAATATTCAAGTTGTTGAAGTTGAAGACAAAAATTAGTGATTTTTTTGGTTTTTAATAAAATATTTTTTTTTTCAAATTTAAATTTTGGTAATTTTTAGAAGATTCACCCTATATATTTCGATTTTATGCAAAAGCCGACTTCGAAATCGTTGATCTTGAATAAAAACGATTTTTTTTTTATAAAAAAAATTACTTTCTCAAAATTAAAATTTTGGTAATTTCTAGAAGATTCACCCTATATATTTCGATTGTATGCAAAAACTGAATTCTTCTTCTTTCCGAAAATGTATAAATCGTTGATGTTGAATAAAAAAACGATTTTTTTTAATTTTTATAAAAAATTTTTTTCAAAATCTAAATTTTAGTAATTTTTAGAAGAGTCACCCTATATATTTCGATTATATGCGAAAGCCAACCTCTTCTTTCTCTCCGCAAATGTTTAAATCGTTGATGTTGAATGAAAAAACAATTTCTTTGATTTTTATAAAAAAAAAATTTCAAAATCTAAATTTTGGTAATTTTTCGAAGATTCACCCTATATATTTTAGTATATGCGAAAGCCAACCTCTTCATTTTTCCGCAAATGATCTTGAATGAAAAAACGATTTTTTAAAACTTTTATAAAAAAATTATTTTTCAAAATTTAAATTTTGGTAATTTTTAGAAGATTCACACTATATATTTCGATTATATGTGAGGGCTGACTTTTTTTTCTGAAAAATCTATAAGTTGTTGAAGTTGAAGGAAAAAATTAGTGATTTTTTTGGTTTTTAATAAAATAATTTTTTTCAAATTTAAATTTTGGTAATTTTTAAAAGATTCACCCTATATATTTCGATTGTATGCAAAAGCTGACTTCTTCTTCTTTCCGGAAATGTATGAATCGTAGATGATAAATAAAAAAACGATTTTTTTTTATTTTCATAAAAAAATTTTTTTTCAAAATTGAAATTTTGGTCATTTTTAGAAGATTCACCCTATATATTTCGATCATATGCGGAAGCAAATCTCTTCTTCTTTCCGCAAATGTATATTTTATTAAAATTTAATCGAAAAATGAGTGAAATATTTCCTTTTTAAGCCTCAAATTTAAATTCTATACACATTTTATTACAACTCCCTGAAAAACTATAACTATTACGCCTATGTAAGTATTTACACCGTTCCCAACCGAATAAAGCTCCAAATACAAACCAAACATCAAACAAATACAGTCCTTAAAATGTCCTTTTCCTAGAATCTAAAATCCTTTACGTCGTTTAAAAAATAAGTTCTCTACTCTCTCCATTCGCGATGTTTACGACGATTGGATGCAGCACCGGTGTTTGTATCCAATACGCTTCGGCGGCGTTGGCCTCTTTTAGTTTTTCACCTACCACCCCATTTTCCGAACCCCCATTGGTGTTTCCGGTATAGGTACCTGCAATGTGTTTTAGATCTTAATCACGCATGCGGCGGAGATTTTCCCAACAAATTATCGAGGGAAATTTTTATTTAATGATTCTTGCTTTGAAAAAAAAAGAGGTTGAGGTTGGAATGAATGGAATATCGAATACAGAATTTTAATTCGATTAAAAAAGCAATTTAGGAATCGTGAAAACGACCTTAGTTGTAAAATGCAATGTACCGCATGTCAATGTATTTGTCAAAGTAGGGATGGTGAGTGTAGGCTCACAACACTTTGGCCACATGTTACCCATTGTCCTAAGAAGTTAAGGTCATCGAAGGTCATCGTCCATCCTGTCCTTCCCAGGAAGGTGGACATGTCACTAGGGGACATCTCCTTTATAACGGTAGGTGTAGGCCAAGACTCACCGAACACACACTCTCTTATTGACGATAACTCTTTTTTTACTCCTACATTTTTTACCTCGTTAACAAATTTTTTCCACGACTAAATAATAACGCACAAATTATTTTTTTCTACATTCATGCAAAAAAAACACTTTTGTGAAACACATTTAATGGAAAAAGTGATTCTTTGTAGAAAAAATATTGTATGCAAATTTTGCAAAACGTGTTTTTTGCACTCGACGTGTTGTCCAACTCGGCCTAAAGACCTAAAGACAATTTCACGTCGCTTGAAAAAAACACTCACTTTTTGCACTTGTTGCATAAATAACTATTAAATATTTAGCTACATAATGATATATATTCTTCACACCAGTGAATAATGAAAAATAATTCACTCTCGTTAGCCAATCACATTCTATTATTATCAGAATTCACGATTAAATGAATTAAAATAAATAAATCGAATCGTCTCTTTTAAAACGTCAAATACCAAATAATGCAAATCGATTCTGACAGCGCGTCATTTGAAACGTCAAAATAATGATAGAATCATAATTTTACGTATTATTTAGAGAAAAAATGGACAACAGTAGTTATATTTAGTTATAACTCCCAATTATCATTAATAAATGTAAGGGTTTCGATTAAAACTGTATGTTACGTATCCCTTTTTGAAAATAAACATGCTATATAGCCTAGTGGTAGAAATAGTTGACTCTGGCGCGGACGATTGGGGTTCGATCCTCACTGGAAGCTTTCTTTTTTTAGTCGTGGAGAAAGTATAGTCTTTTACTTGTGTAGAATAGCTAATATTCAGTTGGATGATTCCAAAATTCACTCGCTGAGCTCGCTCATATTGGAAACTTCATCCGCGTGAATAATAGCCATCATTCTGCACTCGTTGAAGAATATTCTATTCCGCAACGACTTCAAAGTTCGAGGTGAGTACATTTTATTTTACATAAATTTTGCCTGCTTGTCACGCAAAATGACATAACCAATCAGAAGAGAAGAATATTATACTGATCTAACTAAATTTGACGTTGCCATTGATTCATTTTGATTTACTATTTGAAAATGTCACGATTTGATCTTAATACCGACAAGAATTTTATTGAGATTATACAGGGTGTTTTCAAATGACACTTACAACGTTTGCATATGATATATGATATTATAAGGATTCAGGGGTCCAGCTCATTTACTTTTCGAAATATAGGGTTATAAAAAATTAAATGTTTTTATTTAATACTTAACTTTAAAATGGATAAATAAATTGATTTGACATTTGGCAGGTTGTTTATAAATGTAAAAACGCATATTTTGATATAAAAACATTTGTCAATTCTTGATCCAGTGGTGTACATTTGGAAAAATATGTCACTTTTCTCCTCCCATTTTACACGCCACTGGCATTTTTGGCTATTTTCAATTAATTTTGTATTCCTTCATGTTTTTCACGTAAAAAAACACATAACCTTCACATAAAAAAAAATTAGTAGTTTTCAAGATATTTATGTTTTCATGAAATAATAATTTTTTTTGTAATAAATCTAAAAACACTCTTTACCAAACGTATTCCATTTAGCTGTACCACACTGTATGTATATGTTTTTTATAGTGCTCGAGTCTAACTCGAACTTGGCTAGTTTTTTTCTTATTAAATTGTAATTTTATTGGAAGAAAGATTAAAATAACCAAAGAAAGAAAATGTGACAAATACCATTCGTGTGCATGCATTTATGAATTTGGGAAAAAAACGAGGCTAAGGTCGTTAGTATAGAATAAAATCTACCGAAAATATCACAGACCGTGAATAATATACCAACATTAATATGAAAAAGCGTTTAATTTTTCTAAATCATCTGATTTAATGTCGAAATAAATGTTTAATCGTTTTATACAATCATTATTTCAGTTTAGTAAACGAGAACACAAAAAAATAATAAATAATGTTCTACATTGACGACGAGAAAAATATTTTTTTCAAGGCAACGGACAAAATTTCACCCAGCAAAACCTCAAGATAATGCACCGCCCCTTTACAAAATTAATGTACTTAAACTATAGAATGGCCAGCACGATCTCCTGATCTGACGCAATTAGATTTTAAGGAAAAAAAAACGTAATTGTGTATTTTACTACCCTTCCCATTTCTTACAAATATCCATACACTTGAGTTTCTCGAGAAGAGGCAGACGAAATAATAATAACTCGATTAATAATAATATTATATTCTTTAACGAGTGCAGAATGATGGCTATTATTCACGCGGATGAAGTTTTGGAATCATCCAAGTCAATATTTGCCATTCTATACAAGTAAAAGACTACTTTCTCCACGACTAAAAAAAGAAAGCTTCCAGTGAGGATCCAACCCCAATCGTCCGCGCCAGAGTCAACTATTTCTACCATTAGGCTATAGAGCATGTTTATTTTCAAAAAAGGATACGTAACATACAGTTTTAATCGAAACCCTTACATTTATAAATGATAATTGGGAGTTATAACTAAATATAACTACTGTTGTCCATTTTTTCTCTAAATAATACATAAAATTATGATTCTATCATTATTTTGACGTTTCCAACGACGCGCTGTCAGAATCGATTTGCATTATTTTGTATTTGACGTTTTAATAGAGGCGATTTGATTTATTCATTTTAATTCATTTAAGCGTTAATTCTGATAATGTGATTGGCTAACGAGAGTCAATTCTTTTTCATTATTCACTGGTGTGAAGAATATATATCATTATATGTAGATAAATATGTAAAAATAATTTGTGCGTTATTATTTAGTCTTGGAGAAAAATATTTAAATCAACCCAAAACTGGCAATTACGTAAAATTGACCAGACACAACTTGAAATTCGTCCACCTAGCATTGACAAGTACATTCATTTTCAGTGAAAATTCCAACAAAGAAACTTATTGCGACAATTGTAGAACCGTTATTTTATAACCGTTATTTTTCATAACTGGAGTTTCTTTAAACTATATACAATTTAAAATAATTAACTATATTTTATATTCACGTCGCATGTTGTTAAAGGTCATTATACAACATATTGTGGGATAATAAAAAATATTACACTTTTTTTGGTAGTTAAAATGTGAAAATGCAGACATACCATTGGAAATTTTCACGAATATGATATCACGATTCACAAAAAAATTGATTTTTTTCCATTTTTACTTCATATAGATCAGGAAAAGCAATTTTTATGATGAAAAATAATTCACAACATAGGGAAAACGACGTAAAAGATTTCGCGCGTGCCTTGACCTTTAAAATCCCGATGTTAGATGCTATCAAGCTGGATTCAAACATGTGAAATCGAAAGCACGAGTTTTGATTAACTACGATCGAAGAGGAAAGACCTTGATAACAAATAAATCAAACATGCAACCCTCAAGTGATTTTGAAAAAAAAGTTTGAATACGATTATTTTTCAATGTTTGCGATCCTCGTATCGTTTGTCAGCGAATTTTGAATATGGAATACGAAAGACTATTATATTATCCACATTTGTGTAGAATTTAAATAATGGACATCGTTATATGGCATTACAGTAATGAAAAGAATGTTGTATTTTTTTTGAAAATTCTTATTTTTCAATTTTTGCGACCCTCGTAACGTTTGTCAGCGAATTTTGAATATGGAATACGGAAGACTATCATATTAACAGCCTTTGTGTAAAATTTAAATGATGGACATCGTTATATGGCATTACAGTAATGAAAAGAATGTTGTATCCTTTTTGATAATTCTTATTTTTCAATTTTTGCGACCCTCGTAACGTTTGTCAGCGAATTTTGAATATGGAATACGGAAGACTATCATATTAACAGCCTTTGTGTAAAATTTAAATGATGGACATCGTTATATGGCATTACAGTAATGAAAAGAATGTTGTATCCTTTTTGAAAATTCTTATTTTTCAATTTTTGCGACCCTCGTATCGTTTGTCAGCGAATTTCGAATATGGAATACGGAAGACTATCATATTAACAGCCTTTGTGTAAAATTTAAATGATGGACATCGTGATATGGCATTACAGTAATGAAAAGAATGTTGTATTTTTTTTGAAAATTCTTATTTTTCAATTTTTGCGACCCTCGTAACGTTTGTCAGCGAATTTTGAATATGGGATACGAAAGACTATCATATTAACAGCCTTTGTGTAAAATTTAAATGATGGACATCGTTATATAGCATTACAGTAATGAAAAGAATGTTGTCTTTTTTTTGAAAATTCTTATTTTTCAATTTTTGCGACCCTCGTAACGTTTGTCAGCGAATTTTGAATATGGAATACGGAAGACTATCATATTAACAGCCTTTGTGTAAAATTTAAATGATGGACATCGTTATATGGCATTACAGTAATGAAAAGAATGTTGTATTTTTTTTGAAAATTCTTATTTTTCAATTTTTGCGACCCTCGTAACGTTTGTCAGCGAATTTTGAATATGGGATACGAAAGACTATCATATTAACAGCCTTTGTGTAAAATTTAAATGATGGACATCGTTATATAGCATTACAGTAATGAAAAGAATGTTGTATTTTTTTTGAAAATTCTTATTTTTCAATTTTTTCGACCCTCGTATCGTTTGTCAGCGAATTTTGAATATGGAATACGAAAGACTATTATATTATCCACCTTAGTATGAAATTTAAATGAGGGACATCGATATATGGCATTACAGTAATGAAAAGAATGTTGTATTTTTTTTGAAAATTCTTATTTTTCAATTTTTGCGACCCTCGTAACGTTTGTCAGCGAATTCTGAATATGGGATACGAAAGACTATCATATTAACAGCCTTTGTGTAAAATTTAAATGATGGACATCGTCATATAGCATTACAGTAATGAAAAGAAGGTTGTATTTTTTTTGAAAATTCTTATTTTTCAATTTTTGCGACCCTCGTAACGTTTGTCAGCGAATTTTGAATATGGAATACGAAAGACTATTATATTATCCACCTTAGTATGAAATTTAAATGAGGGACATCGATATATGGCATTACAGTAATGAAAAGAATGTTGTATTTTTTTTGAAAATTCTTATTTTTCAATTTTTGCGACCCTCGTATCGTTTGTCAGCGAATTTTGAATATGGAATACGAAAGACTATTGTATTATCCACCTTAGTATGAAATTTAAATGAGGGACATCGATATATGGCATTACAGTAATGAAAAGAATGTTGTATTTTTTTTGAAAATTCTTATTTTTCAATTTTTGCGACCCTCGTATCGTTTGTCAGCGAATTTTGAATATGGAATACGAAAGACTATTATATTATCCACCTTAGTATGAAATTTAAATGAGGGACATCGATATATGGCATTACAGTAATGAAAAGAATGTTGTATTTTTTTTGAAAATTCTTATTTTTCAATTTTTGCGACCCTCGTATCGTTTGTCAGCGAATTTTGAATATGGAATACGAAAGACTATTATATTATCCACCTTAGTATGAAATTTAAATGAGGGACATCGATATATGGCATTACAGTAATGAAAAGAATGTTGTATTTTTTTTGAAAATTCTTATTTTTCAATTTTTGCGACCCTCGTATCGTTTGTCAGCGAATTTTGAATATGGAATACGGAAGACTATTATATTATCCACCTTAGTATGAAATTTAAATGAGGGACATCGATATATGGCATTACAGTAATGAAAAGAATGTTGTATTTTTTTTGAAAATTCTTATTTTTCAATTTTTGCGACCCTCGTATCGTTTGTCAGCGAATTTTGAATATGGAATACGAAAGACTATTATATTATCCACCTTAGTATGAAATTTAAATGAGGGACATCGATATATGGCATTACAGTAATGAAAAGAATGTTGTATTTTTTTTGAAAATTCTTATTTTTCAATTTTTGCGACCCTCGTAACGTTTGTCAGCGAATTTTGAATATGGAATACGAAAGACTATTATATTATCCACCTTAGTATGAAATTTAAATGAGGGACATCGATATATGGCATTACAGTAATGAAAAGAATGTTGTATTTTTTTTGAAAATTCTTATTTTACAATTTTTGCGACCCCCGTATCGTTTGTCAGCGAATTTTGAATATGGAATACGAAAGACTATTATATTATCCACCTTAGTATGAAATTTAAATGAGGGACATCGATATATGGCATTACAGTAATGAAAAGAATGTTGTATTTTTTTTGAAAATTCTTATTTTTCAATTTTTGCGACCCTCGTATCGTTTGTCAGCGAATTTTGAATATGGAATACGAAAGACTATTATATTATCCACCTTAGTATGAAATTTAAATGAGGGACATCGATATATGGCATTACAGTAATGAAAAGAATGTTGTATTTTTTTTTGAAAATTCTTATTTTCCAATTTTTGCGACCCTCGTATCGTTTGTCAGCGAATTTTGAATATGGAATACGAAAGACTATTATATTATCCACCTTAGTATGAAATTTAAATGATGGACATCGTCATATAATATTACAGTAATGAAAAGAATGTTGTATTTTTTTTGAAAATTCTTATTTTTCAATTTTTGCGACCCTCGTAACGTTTGTCAGCGAATTTTGAATATGGAATACGAAAGACTATTATATTATCCACCTTAGTATGAAATTTAAATGAGGGACATCGATATATGGCATTACAGTAATGAAAAGAATGTTGTATTTTTTTTGAAAATTCTTATTTTTCAATTTTTGCGACCCTCGTATCGTTTGTCAGCGAATTTTGAATATGGAATACGAAAGACTATTATATTATCCACCTTAGTATGAAATTTAAATGAGGGACATCGATATATGGCATTACAGTAATGAAAAGAATGTTGTATTTTTTTTTGAAAATTCTTATTTTTCAATTTTTGCGACCCTCGTAACGTTTGTCAGCAAATTTTGAATATGGTATACGAAAGACTATCATATTAACAGCCTTTGTGTAAAATTTAAATGATGGACATCGTTATATGGCATTACAGTAATGAAAAGAATGTTGTATTTTTTTTAAAAATTCTTATTTTTCAATTTTTGCGACCCTCGTAACGTTTGTCAGCGAATTTTGAATATGGGATACGAAAGACTATCATATTAACAGCCTTTGTGTAAAATTTAAATTATGGACATCGTTATATGGCATTACAGTAATGAAAAGAATGTTGTATTTTTTTTGAAAATTCTTATTTTACAATTTTTGCGACCCCCGTATCGTTTGTCAGCGAATTTTGAATATGGAATACGAAAGACTATTATATTATCCACCTTAGTATGAAATTTAAATGAGGGACATCGATATATGGCATTACAGTAATGAAAAGAATGTTGTATTTTTTTTGAAAATTCTTATTTTACAATTTTTGCGACCCCCGTATCGTTTGTCAGCGGATTTTGAATATGGAATACGAAAGACTATTATATTATCCACCTTAGTATGAAATTTAAATGAGGGACATCGATATATGGCATTACAGTAATGAAAAGAATGTTGTATTTTTTTTTGAAAATTCTTATTTTTCAATTTTTGCGACCCTCGTATCGTTTGTCAGCGAATTTTGAATATGGAATACGAAAGACTATTATATTATCCACCTTAGTATGAAATTTAAATGATGGACATCGTCATATAATATTACAGTAATGAAAAGAATGTTGTATTTTTTTTGAAAATTCTTATTTTTCAATTTTTGCGACCCTCGAAACGTTTGTCAGCGAATTTTGAATATGGAATACGAAAGACTATTATATTATCCACCTTAGTATGAAATTTAAATGAGGGACATCGATATATGGCATTACAGTAATGAAAAGAATGTTGTATTTTTTTTGAAAATTCTTATTTTTCAATTTTTGCGACCCTCGTATCGTTTGTCAGCGAATTTTGAATATGGAATACGAAAGACTATTATATTATCCACCTTAGTATGAAATTTAAATGAGGGACATCGATATATGGCATTACAGTAATGAAAAGAATGTTGTATTTTTTTTGAAAATTTTTATTTTTCAATTTTTGCGACCCTCGTATCGTTTGTCAGCGAATTTTGAATATGGAATACGAAAGACTATTATATTATCCACCTTAGTATGAAATTTAAATGAGGGACATCGATATATGGCATTACAGTAATGAAAAGAATGTTGTATTTTTTTTTGAAAATTCTTATTTTTCAATTTTTGCGACCCTCGTAACGTTTGTCAGCAAATTTTGAATATGGTATACGAAAGACTATCATATTAACAGCCTTTGTGTAAAATTAAAATGATGGACATCGTTATATGGCATTACAGTAATGAAAAGAATGTTGTATTTTTTTTAAAAATTCTCATTTTTCAATTTTTGCGACCCTCGTAACGTTTGTCAGCGAATTTTGAATATGGGATACGAAAGACTATCATATTAACAGCCTTTGTGTAAAATTTAAATGATGGACATCGTTATATGGCATTACAGTAATAAAAAAAATAATGTATTTTTTTTTGAAAATTCTTATTTTTCAATTTTTGCGACCCTCGTATCGTTTGTCAGCGAATTTTGAATATGGAATACGTAATACTATTATATTAACAATCTTTGTGTGAAATATAAATGAGGGACATTGTTATATGGCTTCACAGTAATGAAAAGAATGTTGTGTTCTTTTTGAAAATTCTTATTTTTCAATTTTTGCGACCCTCGTATCGTTTGTCAGCGAATTTTGAATATGGAATACGTAATACTATTATATTAACAATCTTTGTGTGAAATATAAATGAGGGACATTGTTATATGGCTTCACAGTAATGAAAAGAATGTTGTATTTTTTTTGAAAATTCTTATTTTTCAATTTTTGCGACCCCCGTATCGTTTGTCAGCGAATTTTGAATATGGAATACGGAAGACTATCATATTAACAGCCTTTGTGTAAAATTTAAATGATGGACATCGTTATATGGCATTACAGTAATGAAAAGAATGTTGTATCCTTTTTGAAAATTCTTATTTTTCAATTTTTGCGACCCTCGTAACGTTTGTCAGCGAATTTTGAATATGGAATACGGAAGACTATCATATTAACAGCCTTTGTGTAAAATTTAAATGATGGACATCGTTATATGGCATTACAGTAATGAAAAGAATGTTGTATTTTTTTTGAAAATTCTTATTTTTCAATTTTTGCGACCCTCGGATCGTTTGTCAGCGAATTTTGAATATGGAATACGTAATACTATTATATTAACAATCTTTGTGTGAAATATAAATGAGGGACATTGTTATATGGCTTCACAGTAATGAAAAGAATGTTGTGTTCTTTTTGAAAATTCTTATTTTTCAATTTTTGCGACCCTCGTATCGTTTGTCAGCGAATTTTGAATATGGAATACGAAAGACTATTATATTATCCACCTTAGTATGAAATTTAAATGAGGGACATCGATATATGGCATTACAGTAATGAAAAGAATGTTGTATTTTTTTTGAAAATTCCTATTTTTCAATTTTTGCCACCCTCGTAACGTTTGTCAGCGAATTTTGAATATGGGATACGGAAGACTATCATATTAACAGCCTTTGTGTAAAATTTAAATGATGGACATCGTCATATAGCATTACAGTAATGAAAAGAATGTTGTATTTTTTTTGAAAATTCTTATTTTTCAATTTTTGCGACCCTCGTAACGTTTGTCAGCGAATTTTGAATATGGTATACGAAAGACTATCATATTAACAGCCTTTGTGTAAAATTTAAATGATGGACATCGTTATATGGCATTACAGTAATGAAAAGAATGTTGTATTTTTTTTAAAAATTCTTATTTTTCAATTTTTGCGACCCTCGTAACGTTTGTCAGCGAATTTTGAATATGGGATACGAAAGACTATCATATTAACAGCCTTTGTGTAAAATTTAAATGATGGACATCGTTATATGGCATTACAGTAATGAAAAGAATGTTGTATCCTTTTTGAAAATTCTTATTTTTCAATTTTTGCGACCCTCGTAACGTTTGTCAGCGAATTTTGAATATGGAATACGGAAAACTATCATATTAACAGCCTTTGTGTAAAATTTAAATGATGGACATCGTTATATGGCATTACAGTAATGAAAAGAATGTTGTATTTTTTTTGGAAATTCTTATTTTTCAATTTTTGCGACCCTCGTATCGTTTGTCAGCGAATTTTGAATATGGAATACGTGATACTATTATATTAACAATCTTTGCGTGAAATATAAATGAGGGACATCGATATATGGCATTACAGTAATGAAAAGAATGTTGTATCCTTTTTGAAAATTCTTATTTTTCAATTTTTGCGACCCTCGTAACGTTTGTCAGCGAATTTTGAATATGGAATACGGAAAACTATCATATTAACAGCCTTTGTGTAAAATTTAAATGATGGACATCGTCATATAGCATTACAGTAATGAAAAGAATGTTGTATTTTTTTTGAAAATTCTTATTTTTCAATTTTTGCGACCCCCGTATCGTTTGTCAGCGAATTTTGAATATGGAATACGGAAGACTATCATATTAACAGCCTTTGTGTAAAATTTAAATGATGGACATCGTTATATGGCATTACAGTAATGAAAAGAATGTTGTATCCTTTTTGAAAATTCTTATTTTTCAATTTTTGCGACCCTCGTAACGTTTGTCAGCGAATTTTGAATATGGAATACGGAAGACTATCATATTAACAGCCTTTGTGTAAAATTTAAATGATGGACATCGTTATATGGCATTACAGTAATGAAAAGAATGTTGTATTTTTTTTGAAAATTCTTATTTTTCAATTTTTGCGACCCTCGTATCGTTTGTCAGCGAATTTTGAATATGGAATACGTAATACTATTATATTAACAATCTTTGTGTGAAATATAAATGAGGGACATTGTTATATGGCTTCACAGTAATGAAAAGAATGTTGTGTTCTTTTTGAAAATTCTTATTTTTCAATTTTTGCGACCCTCGTATCGTTTGTCAGCGAATTTTGAATATGGAATACGAAAGACTATTATATTATCCACCTTAGTATGAAATTTAAATGAGGGACATCGATATATGGCATTACAGTAATGAAAAGAATGTTGTATTTTTTTTGAAAATTCTTATTTTTCAATTTTTGCGACCCTCGTATCGTTTGTCAGCGAATTTTGAATATGGAATTCGTGATACTATTATATTAACAATCTTTGTGTGAAATATAAATGAGGGACATCGATATATGGCATTACAGTAATGAAAAGAATGTTGTATCCTTTTTGAAAATTCTTATTTTTCAATTTTTGCGACCCTCGTAACGTTTGTCAGCGAATTTTGAATATGGAATACGGAAAACTATCATATTAACAGCCTTTGTGTAAAATTTAAATGATGGACATCGTCATATAGCATTACAGTAATGAAAAGAATGTTGTATTTTTTTTGAAAATTCTTATTTTTCAATTTTTGCGACCCCCGTATCGTTTGTCAGCGAATTTTGAATATGGAATACGGAAGACTATCATATTAACAGCCTTTGTGTAAAATTTAAATGATGGACATCGTTATATGGCATTACAGTAATGAAAAGAATGTTGTATCCTTTTTGAAAATTCTTATTTTTCAATTTTTGCGACCCTCGTAACGTTTGTCAGCGAATTTTGAATATGGAATACGGAAGACTATCATATTAACAGCCTTTGTGTAAAATTTAAATGATGGACATCGTTATATGGCATTACAGTAATGAAAAGAATGTTGTATTTTTTTTAAAAATTCTTATTTTTCAATTTTTGCGACCCTCGTAACGTTTGTCAGCGAATTTTGAATATGGGATACGAAAGACTATCATATTAACAGCCTTTGTGTAAAATTTAAATGATGGACATCGTTATATGGCATTACAGTAATGAAAAGAATGTTGTATCCTTTTTGAAAATTCTTATTTTTCAATTTTTGCGACCCTCGTAACGTTTGTCAGCGAATTTTGAATATGGAATACGGAAAACTATCATATTAACAGCCTTTGTGTAAAATTTAAATGATGGACATCGTTATATGGCATTACAGTAATGAAAAGAATGTTGTATTTTTTTTGAAAATTCTTATTTTTCAATTTTTGCGACCCTCGTATCGTTTGTCAGCGAATTTTTAATATGGAATACGTGATACTATTATATTAACAATCTTTGTGTGAAATATAAATGAGGGACATCGATATATGGCATTACAGTAATGAAAAGAATGTTGTATCCTTTTTGAAAATTCTTATTTTTCAATTTTTGCGACCCTCGTAACGTTTGTCAGCGAATTTTGAATATGGAATACGGAAAACTATCATATTAACAGCCTTTGTGTAAAATTTAAATGATGGACATCGTTATATGGCATTACAGTAATGAAAAGAATGTTGTATTTTTTTTGAAAATTCTTATTTTTCAATTTTTGCGACCCTCGTATCGTTTGTCAGCGAATTTTGAATATGGAATACGTGATACTATTATATTAACAATCTTTGTGTGAAATATAAATGAGGGACATCGATATATGGCATTACAGTAATGAAAAGAATGTTGTATCCTTTTTGAAAATTCTTATTTTTCAATTTTTGCGACCCTCGTAACGTTTGTCAGCGAATTTTGAATATGGAATACGGAAGACTATCATATTAACAGCCTTTGTGTAAAATTTAAATGATGGACATCGTTATATGGCATTACAGTAATGAAAAGAATGTTGTATTTTTTTTGAAAATTCTTATTTTTCAATTTTTGCGACCCTCGTAACGTTTGTCAGCGAATTTTGAATATGGAATACGGAAGACTATCATATTAACAGCCTTTGTGTAAAATTTAAATGATGGACATCGTTATATGGCATTACAGTAATGAAAAGAATGTTGTATTTTTTTTGAAAATTCTTATTTTTCAATTTTTGCGACCCTCGTAACGTTTGTCAGCGAATTTTGAATATGGTATACGAAAGACTATCATATTAACAGCCTTTGTGTAAAATTTAAATGATGGACATCGTTATATGGCATTACAGTAATGAAAAGAATGTTGTATTTTTTTTAAAAATTCTTATTTTTCAATTTTTGCGACCCTCGTAACGTTTGTCAGCGAATTTTGAATATGGGATACGAAAGACTATCATATTAACAGCCTTTGTGTAAAATTTAAATGATGGACATCGTTATATGGCATTACAGTAATGAAAAGAATGTTGTATCCTTTTTGAAAATTCTTATTTTTCAATTTTTGCGACCCTCGTAACGTTTGTCAGCGAATTTTGAATATGGAATACGGAAAACTATCATATTAACAATCTTTGTGTGAAATATAAATGAGGGACATCGATATATGGCATTACAGTAATGAAAAGAATGTTGTATCCTTTTTGAAAATTCTTATTTTTCAATTTTTGCGACCCTCGTATCGTTTGTCAGCGAATTTTGAATATGGAATACGAAAGACTATTATATTATCCACCTTAGTATGAAATTTAAATGAGGGACATCGATATATGGCATTACAGTAATGAAAAGAATGTTGTATTTTTTTTGAAAATTCTTATTTTTCAATTTTTGCGACCCTCGTAACGTTTGTCAGTGAATTTTGAATATGGAATACGGAAGACTATCATATTAACAGCCTTTGTGTAAAATTTAAATGATGGACATCGTTATATGGCATTACAGTAATGAAAAGAATGTTGTATTTTTTTTGAAAATTCTTATTTTTCAATTTTTGCGACCCTCGTAACGTTTGTCAGCGAATTTTGAATATGGAATACGGAAAACTATCATATTAACAATCTTTGTGTGAAATATAAATGAGGGACATCGATATATGGCATTACAGTAATGAAAAGAATGTTGTATTTTTTTTGAAAATTCCTATTTTTCAATTTTTGCCACCCTCGTAACGTTTGTCAGCGAATTTTGAATATGGGATACGGAAGACTATCATATTAACAGCCTTTGTGTAAAATTTAAATGATGGACATCGTCATATAGCATTACAGTAATGAAAAGAATGTTGTATTTTTTTTGAAAATTCTTATTTTTCAATTTTTGCGACCCTCGTAACGTTTGTCAGCGAATTTTGAATATGGTATACGAAAGACTATCATATTAACAGCCTTTGTGTAAAATTTAAATGATGGACATCGTTATATGGCATTACAGTAATGAAAAGAATGTTGTATTTTTTTTAAAAATTCTTATTTTTCAATTTTTGCGACCCTCGTAACGTTTGTCAGCGAATTTTGAATATGGGATACGAAAGACTATCATATTAACAGCCTTTGTGTAAAATTTAAATGATGGACATCGTTATATGGCATTACAGTAATGAAAAGAATGTTGTATCCTTTTTGAAAATTCTTATTTTTCAATTTTTGCGACCCTCGTAACGTTTGTCAGCGAATTTTGAATATGGAATACGGAAAACTATCATATTAACAGCCTTTGTGTAAAATTTAAATGATGGACATCGTTATATGGCATTACAGTAATGAAAAGAATGTTGTATTTTTTTTGAAAATTCTTATTTTTCAATTTTTGCGACCCTCGTATCGTTTGTCAGCGAATTTTGAATATGGAATACGTGATACTATTATATTAACAATCTTTGCGTGAAATATAAATGAGGGACATCGATATATGGCATTACAGTAATGAAAAGAATGTTGTATCCTTTTTGAAAATTCTTATTTTTCAATTTTTGCGACCCTCGTAACGTTTGTCAGCGAATTTTGAATATGGAATACGGAAAACTATCATATTAACAGCCTTTGTGTAAAATTTAAATGATGGACATCGTCATATAGCATTACAGTAATGAAAAGAATGTTGTATTTTTTTGAAAATTCTTATTTTTCAATTTTTGCGACCCTCGTATCGTTTGTCAGCGAATTTTGAATATGGAATACGAAAGACTATTATATTATCCACCTTTGTATGAAATTTAAATGAGGGACATCGATATATGGCATTACAGTAATGAAAAGAATGTTGTATTTTTTTGAAAATTCTTATTTTTTAATTTTTGCGACCCTCGTAACGTTTGTCAGCGAATTTTGAATATACGATACGAAAGACTATCATATTAACAGCCTTTGTGTAAAATTTAAATGATGGACATCGTTATATGGCATTACAGTAATGAAAAGAATGTTGTATTTTTTTTTTAAATTCTTATTTTTCAATTTTTGCGACCCTCGTAACGTTTGTCAGCGAATTTTGAATATGGGATACGAAAGACTATCATATTAACAGCCTTTGTGGAAAATTTAAATGATGCACATCGTTATATGGCATTACAGTAATGAAAAGAATATTGTATTTTTTTTTGAAAATTCTTATTTTTCAATTTTTGCGACCCTCGTATCGTTTGTCAGCGAATTCTGAATATGGGATACGAAAGACTATCATATAAACAGCCTTTGTGTAAAATTTAAATGATGGACATCGTTATATGGCATTACAGTAATAAAAAGAATGTTGTATTTTTTTTAAAAATTCTTATTTTTCAATTTTTGCGACCCTCGTAACGTTTGTCAGCGAATTTTGAATATGGGATACGAAAGACTATCATATTAACAGCCTTTGTGTAAAATTTAAATGATGGACATCGTTATATGGCATTACAGTAATGAAAAGAATGTTGTATTTTTTTTTGAAAATTCTTATTTTTCAATTTTTGCGACCCTCGTATCGTTTGTCAGCGAATTCTGAATATGGGATACGAAAGACTATCATATTAACAGCCTTTGTGTAAAATTTAAATGATGGACATCGTTATATGGCATTACAGTAATGAAAAGAATGTTGTATTTTTTTTTAAAATTCTTATTTTTCAATTTTTGCGACCCTCGTAACGTTTGTCAGCGAATTTTGAATATGGGATACGAAAGACTATCATATTAACAGCCTTTGTGTAAAATTTAAATGATGGACATCGTTATATGGCATTACAGTAATGAAAAGAATGTTGTATTTTTTTTTGAAAATTCTTATTTTTCAATTTTTGCGACCCTCGTATCGTTTGTCAGCGAATTCTGAATATGGGATACGAAAGACTATCATATTAACAGCCTTTGTGTAAAATTTAAATGATGGACATCGTTATATGGCATTACAGTAATAAAAAGAATGTTGTATTTTTTTTAAAAATTCTTATTTTTCAATTTTTGCGACCCTCGTAACGTTTGTCAGCGAATTTTGAATATGGAATACGAAAGACTATTATATTATCCACCTTAGTATGAAATTTAAATGAGGCACATCGATATATGGCATTACAGTAATGAAAAGAATGTATTTTTTTTGAAAATTCTTATTTTTCAATTTTTGCGACCCTCGTAACGTTTGTCAGCGAATTCTGAATATGGGATACGAAAGACTATCATATTAACAGCCTTTGTGTAAAATTTAAATGATGGACATCGTTATATGGCATTACAGTAATGAAAAGAATGTTGTATTTTTTTTAAAAATTCTCATTTTTCAATTTTTGCGACCCTCGTAACGTTTGTCAGCGAATTTTGGATATGGGATACGAAAGACTATCATATCAACAGCCTTTGTGTAAAATTTAAATGATGGACATCGTTATATGGCATTACAGTAATGAAAAGAATGTTGTATCCTTTTTGAAAATTCTTATTTTTCAATTTTTGCGACCCTCGTAACGTTTGTCAGCGAATTTTGAATATGGAATACGGAAGACTATCATATTAACAGCCTTTGTGTGAAATTTAAATGATGGACATCGTTATATGGCATTACAGTAATGAAAAGAATGTTGTATCCTTTTTGAAAATTCTTATTTTTCAATTTTTGCGACCCTCGTAACGTTTGTCAGCGAATTTTGAATATGGAATACGGAAGACTATCATATTAACAGCCTTTGTGTAAAATTTAAATGATGGACATCGTTATATGGCATTACAGTAATGAAAAGAATGTTGTATTTTTTTTAAAAATTCTTATTTTTCAATTTTTGCGACCCTCGTATAGTTTGCCAGCGAATTTTGAATATGGAATACGTAATACTATTATATTAACAACCTTTGTGTGAAATATAAATGAGGGACATTGTTATATGGCTCCACAGTAATGAAAAGAATGTTGTATCCTTTTTGAAAATTCTTATTTTTCAATTTTTGCGACCCTCGTAACGTTTGTCAGCGAATTTTGAATATGGGATACGAAAGACTATCATATTAACAGCCTTTGTGTGAAATTTAAATGATGGACATCGTTATATGGCATTACAGTAATGAAAAGAATGTTGTATTTTTTTTGAAAATTCTTATTTTTCAATTTTTTCGACCCTCGTATCGTTTGTCAGCGAATTTTGAATATGGAATACGAAAGATTATCATATTAACAATCTTTGTGTGAAATTTAAATGATGGACATCGTTATATGGCATTACAGTAATGAAAAGAATGTTGTATTTTTTTTGAAAATTCTTATTTTTCAATTTTTGCCACCCTCGTAACGTTTGTCAGCGAATTTTGAATATGGAATACGGAAGACTATCATATTAACAGCCTTTGTGTAAAATTTAAATGATGGACATCGTTATATGGCATTACAGTAATGAAAAGAATGTTGTATTTTTTTTAAAAATTCTTATTTTTCAATTTTTGCGACCCTCGTAACGTTTGTCAGCGAATTTTGAATATGGGATACGAAAGATTATCATATTAACAATCTTTGTGTGGAATTTAAATGATGGACATCGTTATATGGCATTACAGTAATGAAAAGAATGTTGTATTTTTTTTGAAAATTCTTATTTTTCAATTTTTTCGACCCTCGTATCGTTTGTCAGCGAATTTTGAATATGGAATACGAAAGATTATCATATTAACAATCTTTGTGTGAAATTTAAATGATGGACATCGTTATATGGCATTACAGTAATGAAAAGAATGTTGTATTTTTTTTGAAAATTCTTATTTTTCAATTTTTTCGACCCTCGTATCGTTTGTCAGCGAATTTTGAATATGGAATACGAAAGATTATCATATTAACAATCTTTGTGTGAAATTTAAATGATGGACATCGTTATATGGCATTACAGTAATGAAAAGAATGTTGTATTTTTTTTGAAAATTCTTATTTTTCAATTTTTGCCACCCTCGTAACGTTTGTCAGCGAATTTTGAATATGGAATACGGAAGACTATCATATTAACAGCCTTTGTGTAAAATTTAAATGATGGACATCGTTATATGGCATTACAGTAATGAAAAGAATGTTGTATTTTTTTTAAAAATTCTTATTTTTCAATTTTTGCGACCCTCGTAACGTTTGTCAGCGAATTTTGAATATGGAATACGAAAGACTGTTATATTATCCACCTTAGTATGAAATTTAAATGAGGGACATCGATATATGCCATTACAGTAATGAAAAGAATGTTGTATTTTTTTTTTAAATTCTTATTTTTCAATTTTTGCGACCCAGGTAACGTTTGTCAGCGAATTTTGAATATGGGATACGAAAGACTATCATATTAACAGCTTTTGTGTAAAATTTAAATGATGGACATCGTTATATGGCATCACAGTAATGAAAAGAATGTTGTATTTTTTTTGAAAATTCTTACTTTTCAATTTTTTCGACCCTCGTATAGTTTGTCAGCGAATTTTGAATATGGAATACGTAATACTATTATATTAACAACCTTTGTGTGAAATATAAATGAGGGACATTGTTATATGGCTCCACAGTAATGAAAAGAATGTTGTATCCTTTTTGAAAATTCTTATTTTTCAATTTTTGCGACCCTCGTAACGTTTGTCAGCGAATTTTGAATATGGGATACGAAAGACTATCATATTAACAGCCTTTGTGTAAAATTTAAATGATGGACATCGTTATATGGCATTACAGTAATGAAAAGAATGTTGTATTTTTTTTGAAAATTCTTATTTTTCAATTTTTTCGACCCTCGTAACGTTTGTCAGCGAATTTTGAATATGAGATACGAAAGACTATCATATTAACAGCCGTTGTGTAAAATTTAAATGATGGACATCGTTATATGGCATTACAGTAATGAAAAGAATGTTGTATTTTTCTTGAAAATTCTTATTTTTCAATTTTTGCGACCCTCGTAACGTTTGTCAGCGAATTTTGAATATGGGATACGGAAGACTATCATATTAACAGCCTTTGTGTAAAATTTAAATGATGGACATCGTTATATGGCATTACAGTAATGAAAAGAATGTTGTATTTTTTTTGAAAATTCTTATTTTTCAATTTTTGCCACCCTCGTAACGTTTGTCAGCGAATTTTGAATATGGAATACGAAAGACTATTATATTATCCACCTTAGTATGAAATTTAAATGAGGGACATCGATATAAGGCATTACAGTAATGAAAAGAATGTTGTATTTTTTTGAAAGTTCTTATTTTTTAATTTTTGCGACCCTCGTAACGTTTGTCAGCGAATTTTGAATATGAGATACGAAAGACTATCATATTAACAGCCGTTGTGTAAAATTTAAATGATGGACATCGTTATATGGCATTACAGTAATGAAAATAATGTTGTATTTTTTTTGAAAATTCTTATTTTTCAATTTTTGCCACCCTCGTAACGTTTGTCAGCGAATTTTGAATATGGGATACGAAAGACTATCATATTAACAGCCTTTGTGTAAAATTTAAATGATGGACATCGTTATATGGCATTACAGTAATGAAAAGAATGTTGTATTTTTTTTGAAAATTCTTATTTTTCAATTTTTGCGACCCTCGTATCGTTTGTCAGCGAATTTTGAATATGGAATACGAAAGATTATCATATTAACAATCTTTGTGTGAAATTTAAATGATGGACATCGTTATATGGCATTACAGTAATGAAAAGAATGTTGTATTTTTTTTGAAAATTCTTATTTTTCAATTTTCGCGACCCTCGTAACGTTTGTCAGCGAATTTTGAATATGGGATACGGAAGACTATCATATTAACAGCCTTTGTGTAAAATTTAAATGATGGACATCGTTATATGGCATTACAGTAATGAAAATAATGTTGTATTTTTTTTGAAAATTCTTATTTTTCAATTTTTGCCACCCTCGTAACGTTTGTCAGCGAATTTCGAATATGGGATACGAAAGACTATCATATTAACAGCCTTTGTGTAAAATTTAAATGATGGACATCGTTATATGGCATTACAGTAATGAAAAGAATGTTGTATTTTTTTTGAAAATTCTTATTTTTCAATTTTTGCGACCCTCGTATCGTTTGTCAGCGAATTTTGAATATGGGATACGGAAGACTATCATATTAACAACCTTTGTGTAAAATTTAAATGATGGACATCGTTATATGGCATTACAGTAATGAAAAGAATGTTGTATTTTTTTTGAAAATTCTTATTTTTCAATTTTTTCGACCCTCGTAACGTTTGTCAGCAAATTTTGAATATGGGATACGAAAGACTATCATATTAACAGCCTTTGTGTGAAATTTAAATGATGTACATCGTTATATGGCATTACAGTAATGAAAAGAATGTTGTATTTTTTTTGAAAATTCTTATTTTTCAATTTTTGCGACCCTCGTAACGTTTGTCAGCGAATTTTGAATATGGGATACGGAAGACTATCATATTAACAGCCTTTGTGTAAAATTTAAATGATGGACATCGTTATATGGCATTACAGTAATGAAAAGAATGTTGTATTTTTTTTTTTAAATTCTTATTTTTCAATTTTTTCGACCCTCGTATCGTTTGTCAGCGAATTTTGAATATGGAATACGTAATACTATTATATTAACAACCTTTGTGTGAAATATGAATGAGGGACATTGTTATATGGCTTCACAGTAATGAAAAGAATGATGTATTTTTTTTGAAAATTCTTATTTTTCAATTTTTTCGACCCTCGTATCGTTTGTCAGCGAATTTTGAATATGGAATACGAAAGACTATTATATTATCCACCTTAGTATGGAATTTAAATGAGGGACATCGATATATGGCATTACAGTAATGAAAAGAATGTTGTATTTTTTTTAAAAATTCTTATTTTTCAATTTCTGCGACCCTCGTATAGTTTGTCAGCGAATTTTGAATATGGAATACGTAATACTATTATATTAACAACCTTTGTGTGAAATATAAATGAGGGACATTGTTATATGGCTCCACAGTAATGAAAAGAATGTTGTATCCTTTTTGAAAATTCTTATTTTTCAATTTTTGCGACCCTCGTAACGTTTGTCAGCGAATTTTGAATATGGGATACGAAAGACTATCATATTAACAGCCTTTGTGTAAAATTTAAATGATGGACATCGTTATATGGCATTACAGTAATGAAAAGAATGTTGTATTTTTTTTGAAAATTCTTATTTTTCAATTTTTTCGACCCTCGTATCGTTTGTCAGCGAATTTTGAATATGGAATACGAAAGATTATCATATTAACAATCTTTGTGTGAAATTTAAATGATGGACATCGTTATATGGCATTACAGTAATGAAAAGAATGTTGTATTTTTTTTGAAAATTCTTATTTTTCAATTTTTGCCACCCTCGTAACGTTTGTCAGCGAATTTTGAATATGGAATACGGAAGACTATCATATTAACAGCCTTTGTGTAAAATTTAAATGATGGACATCGTTATATGGCATTACAGTAATGAAAAGAATGTTGTATTTTTTTTAAAAATTCTTATTTTTCAATTTTTGCGACCCTCGTAACGTTTGTCAGCGAATTTTGAATATGGGATACGAAAGATTATCATATTAACAATCTTTGTGTGAAATTTAAATGATGGACATCGTTATATGGCATTACAGTAATGAAAAGAATGTTGTATTTTTTTTGAAAATTCTTATTTTTCAATTTTTTCGACCCTCGTATCGTTTGTCAGCGAATTTTGAATATGGAATACGAAAGATTATCATATTAACAATCTTTGTGTGAAATTTAAATGATGGACATCGTTATATGGCATTACAGTAATGAAAAGAATGTTGTATTTTTTTTGAAAATTCTTATTTTTGAATTTTTTCGACCCTCGTATCGTTTGTCAGCAAATTTTGAATATGGAATACGAAAGATTATCATATTAACAATCTTTGTGTGAAATTTAAATGATGGACATCGTTATATGGCATTACAGTAATGAAAAGAATGTTGTATTTTTTTTGAAAATTCTTATTTTTCAATTTTTGCCACCCTCGTAACGTTTGTCAGCGAATTTTGAATATGGAATACGGAAGACTATCATATTAACAGCCTTTGTGTAAAATTTAAATGATGGACATCGTTATATGGCATTACAGTAATGAAAAGAATGTTGTATTTTTTTTGAAAATTCTTATTTTTCAATTTTTGCCACCCTCGTAACGTTTGTCAGCGAATTTTGAATATGGAATACGGAAGACTATCATATTAACAGCCTTTGTGTAAAATTTAAATGATGGACATCGTTATATGGCATTACAGTAATGAAAAGAATGTTGTATTTTTTTTAAAAATTCTTATTTTTCAATTTTTGCGACCCTCGTAACGTTTGTCAGCGAATTTTGAATATGGAATACGAAAGACTGTTATATTATCCACCTTAGTATGAAATTTAAATGAGGGACATCGATATATGCCATTACAGTAATGAAAAGAATGTTGTATTTTTTTTTAAATTCTTATTTTTCAATTTTTGCGACCCTCGTAACGTTTGTCAGCGAATTTTGAATATGGGATACGAAAGACTATCATATTAACAGCTTTTGTGTAAAATTTAAATGATGGACATCGTTATATGGCATCACAGTAATGAAAAGAATGTTGTATTTTTTTTGAAAATTCTTATTTTTCAATTTTCGCGACCCTCGTAACGTTTGTCAGCGAATTTTGAATATGGGATACGGAAGACTATCATATTAACAGCCTTTGTGTAAAATTTAAATGATGGACATCGTTATATGGCATTACAGTAATGAAAAGAATGTTGTATTTTTTTTGAAAATTCTCATTTTTCAATTTTTGCGACCCTCGTAACGTTTGTCAGCGAATTTTGAATATGGGATACGAAAGACTATCATATTAACAGCCTTTGTGTAAAATTTAAATGATGGACATCGTCATATAGCATTACAGTAATGAAAAGAATGTTGTATTTTTTTGAAAATTCTCATTTTTCAATTTTTGCGACCCTCGTAACGTTTGTCAGCGAATTTTGAATATGTGATACGAAAGACTATCATATTAACAGCCTTTGTGTAAAATTTAAATGATGGACATCGTCATATAGCATTACAGTAATGAAAAGAATGTTGTATTTTTTTTGAAAATTTTTATTTTTCAATTTTTGCGACCCTCGTATCGTTTGTCAGCGAATTTTGAATATGGAATACGAAAGACTATTATATTATCCACCTTAGTATGAAATTTAAATGATGGACATCGTTATATGGCATTACAGTAATGAAAAGAATGTTGTATTTTTTTGAAAATTCTTATTTTTAAATTTTTGCGACCCTCGTAACGTTTGTCAGAGAATTTTGAATATGGGATACGAAAGACTATCATATTAACAGCCTTTGTGTAAAATTTAAATGATGGACATCGTCATATAGCATTACAGTAATGAAAAGAATGTTGTATTTTTTTGAAAATTCTTATTTTTCAATTTTTTCGACCCTCGTATCGTTTGTCAGCGAATTTTGAATATGGAATACGAAAGACTATTATATTATCCACCTTAGTATGAAATTTAAATGGAGGACATCGTCATATAGCATTACAGTAATAAAAAGAATGTTGTATTTTTTTTTAAATTCTTATTTTTCAATTTTTTCGACCCTCGTATCGTTTGTCAGCGAATTTTGAATATGGAATACGAAAGACTATTATATTATCCACCTTAGTATGAAATTTAAATGAGGGACATCGATATATGGCATTACAGTAATGAAAAGAATGTTGTATTTTTTTTGAAAATCCTTATTTTTCAATTTTTGCGACCCTCGTAACGTTTGTCAGCGAATTTTGAATATGGGATACGAAAGACTATTATATTAACAGCCTTTGTGTAAAATTTAAATGATGGACATCGTCATATAGCATTACAGTAATAAAAAGAATGTTGTATTTTTTTTTAAATTCTTATTTTTCAATTTTTTCGACCCTCGTATCGTTTGTCAGCGAATTTTGAATATGGAATACGAAAGACTATTATATTATCCACCTTAGTATGAAATTTAAATGAGGGACATCGATATATGGCATTACAGTAATGAAAAGAATGTTGTATTTTTTTTGAAAATCCTTATTTTTCAATTTTTGCGACCCTCGTAACGTTTGTCAGCGAATTTTGAATATGGGATACGAAAGACTATTATATTAACAGCCTTTGTGTAAAATTTAAATGATGGACATCGTTATATGGCATTACAGTAATGAAAAGAATGTTGTATTTTTTTTGAAAATTCTTATTTTTCAATTTTTGCCACCCTCGTAACGTTTGTCAGCGAATTTTGAATATGGAATACGGAAGACTATCATATTAACAGCCTTTGTGTAAAATTTAAATGATGGACATCGTTATATGGCATTACAGTAATGAAAAGAATGTTGTATTTTTTTTAAAAATTCTTATTTTTCAATTTTTGCGACCCTCGTAACGTTTGTCAGCGAATTTTGAATATGGAATACGAAAGACTGTTATATTATCCACCTTAGTATGAAATTTAAATGAGGGACATCGATATATGCCATTACAGTAATGAAAAGAATGTTGTATTTTTTTTTAAATTCTTATTTTTCAATTTTTGCGACCCTCGTAACGTTTGTCAGCGAATTTTGAATATGGGATACGAAAGACTATCATATTAACAGCTTTTGTGTAAAATTTAAATGATGGACATCGTTATATGGCATCACAGTAATGAAAAGAATGTTGTATTTTTTTTGAAAATTCTTACTTTTCAATTTTTTCGACCCTCGTATAGTTTGTCAGCGAATTTTGAATATGGAATACGTAATACTATTATATTAACAACCTTTGTGTGAAATATAAATGAGGGACATTGTTATATGGCTCCACAGTAATGAAAAGAATGTTGTATCCTTTTTGAAAATTCTTATTTTTCAATTTTTGCGACCCTCGTAACGTTTGTCAGCGAATTTTGAATATGGGATACGAAAGACTATCATATTAACAGCCTTTGTGTAAAATTTAAATGATGGACATCGTTATATGGCATTACAGTAATGAAAAGAATGTTGTATTTTTTTTGAAAATTCTTATTTTTCAATTTTTTCGACCCTCGTAACGTTTGTCAGCGAATTTTGAATATGAGATACGAAAGACTATCATATTAACAGCCGTTGTGTAAAATTTAAATGATGGACATCGTTATATGGCATTACAGTAATGAAAAGAATGTTGTATTTTTTTTGAAAATTCTTATTTTTCAATTTTTGCGACCCTCGTAACGTTTGTCAGCGAATTTTGAATATGGGATACGGAAGACTATCATATTAACAGCCTCTGTGTAAAATTTAAATGATGGACATCGTTATATGGCATTACAGTAATGAAAAGAATGTTGTATTTTTTTTGAAAATTCTTATTTTTCAATTTTTGCCACCCTCGTAACGTTTGTCAGCGAATTTTGAATATGGAATACGAAAGACTATTATATTATCCACCTTAGTATGAAATTTAAATGAGGGACATCGATATATGGCATTACAGTAATGAAAAGAATGTTGTATTTTTTTGAAAATTCTTATTTTTTAATTTTTGCGACCCTCGTAACGTTTGTCAGCGAATTTTGAATATGAGATACGAAAGACTATCATATTAACAGCCGTTGTGTAAGATTTAAATGATGGACATCGTTATATGGCATTACAGTAATGAAAAGAATGTTGTATTTTTTTTGAAAATTCTTATTTTTCAATTTTCGCGACCCTCGTAACGTTTGTCAGCGAATTTTGAATATGGGATACGGAAGACTATCATATTAACAGCCTTTGTGTAAAATTTAAATGATGGACATCGTTATATGGCATTACAGTAATGAAAAGAATGTTGTATTTTTTTTGAAAATTCTTATTTTTCAATTTTTGCCACCCTCGTAACGTTTGTCAGCGAATTTTGAATATGGGATACGAAAGACTATCATATTAACAGCCTTTGTGTAAAATTTAAATGATGGACATCGTTATATGGCATTACAGTAATGAAAAGAATGTTGTATTTTTTTTGAAAATTCTTATTTTTCAATTTTTGCGACCCTCGTATCGTTTGTCAGCGAATTTTGAATATGGAATACGAAAGATTATCATATTAACAATCTTTGTGTGAAATTTAAATGATGGACATCGTTATATGGCATTACAGTAATGAAAAGAATGTTGTATTTTTTTTGAAAATTCTTATTTTTCAATTTTTGCCACCCTCGTAACGTTTGTCAGCGAATTTTGAATATGGGATACGAAAGACTATCATATTAACAGCCTTTGTGTAAAATTTAAATGATGGACATCGTTATATGGCATTACAGTAATGAAAAGAATGTTGTATTTTTTTTGAAAATTCTTATTTTTCAATTTTTTCGACCCTCGTAACGTTTGTCAGCAAATTTTGAATATGGGATACGAAAGACTATCATATTAACAGCCTTTGTGTGAAATTTAAATGATGTACATCGTTATATGGCATTACAGTAATGAAAAGAATGTTGTATTTTTTTTGAAAATTCTTATTTTTCAATTTTTGCGACCCTCGTAACGTTTGTCAGCGAATTTTGAATATGGGATACGGAAGACTATCATATTAACAGCCTTTGTGTAAAATTTAAATGATGGACATCGTTATATGGCATTACAGTAATGAAAAGAATGTTGTATTTTTTTTTGAAAATTCTTATTTTTCAATTTTTTTGACCCTCGTATCGTTTGTCAGCGAATTTTGAATATGGAATACGTAATACTATTATATTAACAACCTTTGTGTGAAATATGAATGAGGGACATTGTTATATGGCTTCACAGTAATGAAAAGAATGATGTATTTTTTTTGAAAATTCTTATTTTTCAATTTTTTCGACCCTCGTATCGTGTCAGCGAATTTTGAATATGGAATACGAAAGACTATTATATTATCCACCTTAGTATGGAATTTAAATGAGGGACATCGATATATGGCATTACAGTAATGAAAAGAATGTTGTATTTTTTTTGAAAATTCTCATTTTTCAATTTTTGCGACCCTCGTAACGTTTGTCAGCGAATTTTGAATATGGGATACGAAAGACTATCATATTAACAGCCTTTGTGTAAAATTTAAATGATGGACATCGTCATATAGCATTACAGTAATGAAAAGAATGTTGTATTTTTTTGAAAATTCTCATTTTTCAATTTTTGCGACCCTCGTAACGTTTGTCAGCGAATTTTGAATATGTGATACGAAAGACTATCATATTAACAGCCTTTGTGTAAAATTTAAATGATGGACATCGTCATATAGCATTACAGTAATGAAAAGAATGTTGTATTTTTTTTGAAAATTTTTATTTTTCAATTTTTGCGACCCTCGTATCGTTTGTCAGCGAATTTTGAATATGGAATACGAAAGACTATTATATTATCCACCTTAGTATGAAATTTAAATGATGGACATCGTTATATGGCATTACAGTAATGAAAAGAATGTTGTATTTTTTTGAAAATTCTTATTTTTCAATTTTTTCGACCCTCGTATCGTTTGTCAGCGAATTTTGAATATGGAATACGAAAGACTATTATATTATCCACCTTAGTATGAAATTTAAATGGAGGACATCGTCATATAGCATTACAGTAATAAAAAGAATGTTGTATTTTTTTTTAAATTCTTATTTTTCAATTTTTTCGACCCTCGTATCGTTTGTCAGCGAATTTTGAATATGGAATACGAAAGACTATTATATTATCCACCTTAGTAGGAAATTTAAATGAGGGACATCGATATATGGCATTACAGTAATGAAAAGAATGTTGTATTTTTTTTGAAAATCCTTATTTTTCAATTTTTGCGACCCTCGTAACGTTTGTCAGCGAATTTTGAATATGGAATACGAAAGACTATTATATTATCCACCTTAGTATGAAATTTAAATGATGGACATCGTTATATGGCATTACAGTAATGAAAAGAATGTTGTATTTTTTTGAAAATTCTTATTTTTAAATTTTTGCGACCCTCGTAACGTTTGTCAGAGAATTTTGAATATGGGATACGAAAGACTATCATATTAACAGCCTTTGTGTAAAATTTAAATGATGGACATCGTCATATAGCATTACAGTAATGAAAAGAATGTTGTATTTTTTTTGAAAATTCTTATTTTTCAATTTTTTCGACCCTTGTATCGTTTGTCAGCGAATTTTGAATATGGAATACGAAAGACTATTATATTATCCACCTTAGTATGAAATTTAAATGATGGACATCGTTATATGGCATTACAGTAATGAAAAGAATGTTGTATTTTTTTGAAAATTCTTATTTTTAAATTTTTGCGACCCTCGTAACGTTTGTCAGAGAATTTTGAATATGGGATACGAAAGACTATCATATTAACAGCCTTTGTGTAAAATTTAAATGATGGACATCGTCATATAGCATTACAGTAATGAAAAGAATGTTGTATTTTTTTTGAAAATTCTTATTTTTCAATTTTTTCGACCCTTGTATCGTTTGTCAGCGAATTTTGAATATGGAATACGAAAGACTATTATATTATCCACCTTAGTATGAAATTTAAATGATGGACATCGTTATATGGCATTACAGTAATGAAAAGAATGTTGTATTTTTTTGAAAATTCTTATTTTTAAATTTTTGCGACCCTCGTAACGTTTGTCAGAGAATTTTGAATATGGGATACGAAAGACTATCATATTAACAGCCTTTGTGTAAAATTTAAATGATGGACATCGTCATATAGCATTACAGTAATGAAAAGAATGTTGTATTTTTTTTGAAAATTCTTATTTTTCAATTTTTTCGACCCTCGTATCGTTTGTCAGCGAATTTTGAATATGGAATACGTAATACTATTATATTAACAACCTTTGTGTGAAATTTAAATGAGGGACATCGATATATGGCATTACAGTCATGAAAAGAATGTTGTATTTTTTTTGAAAATTCTTATTTTTCAATTTTAGCGACCCTCGTATCGTTTGTCAGCGAATTTTGAATATGGAATACGAAAGACTATTATATTATCCACCTTAGTATGAAATTTAAATGAGGGACATCGTCATATAGCATTACAGTAATGAAAAGAATGTTGTATTTTTTTTGTTAAAATTCTTATTTTTCAATTTTTTCAACCCTCGTATCGTTCGTCAGCGAATTTTGAATATGGAATACGAAAGACTATTATATTATCCACCTTAGTATGGAATTTAAATGAGGGACATCGATATATGGCATTACAGTAATGAAAAGAATGTTGTATTTTTTTAGAAAATTCTTATTTTTCAATTTTTGCGACCCTCGTAACGTTTGTCAGCGAATTTTGAATATGGGATACGAAAGACTATCATATTAACAGCCTTTGTGTGAAATTCAAATGATGGACATCGTCATATAGCATTACAGTAATGAAAAGAAAGTTGTATTTTTTTTGAGAATTCTTATTTTTCAATTTTTTCGACCCTCGTATCGTTTGTCAGCGAATTTTGAATATGGAATACGTAATACTATTATATTAACAACCTTTGTGTGAAATTTAAATGAGGGACATCGATATATGGCATTACAGTCATGAAAAGAATGTTGTATTTTTTTTGAAAATTCTTATTTTTCAATTTTAGCGACCCTCGTATCGTTTGTCAGCGAATTTTGAATATGGAATACGGAAGACTATCATATTATCCACCTTAGTATGAAATTTAAATGAGGGACATCGTCATATAGCATTACAGTAATGAAAAGAATGTTGTATTTTTTTTGAAAATTCTTATTTTTCAATTTTTGCTACCCTGGTAACGTTTGTCAGCGAATTTTGAATATGGGATACGGAAGACTATTATATTATCCACCTTAGTATGAAATTTAAATGAGGGACATCGATATATGGCATTACAGTAATGAAAAGAATGTTGTATTTTTTTTGAAAATTCTTATTTTTCAATTTTTGCGACCCTCGTATCGTTTGTCAGCGAATTTTGAATATGGAATACGAAAGACTATTATATTATCCACCTTAGTATGAAATTTAAATGAGGGACATCGATATATGGCATTACAGTAATGAAAAGAATGTTGTATTTTTTTTTTAAATTCTTATTTTTCAATTTTTGCGACCCTCGTAACGTTTGTCAGCGAATTTTGAATATGGGATACGAAAGACTATCATTTTAACAGCCTTTGTGTAAAATTTAAATGATGGACATCGTCATATAGCATTACAGTAATGAAAAGAATGTTGTATTTTTTTGAAAATTCTTATTTTTCAATTTTTGCGACCCTCGTAACGTTTGTCAGCGAATTTTGAATATGGGATACGAAAGACTATCATTTTAACAGCCTTTGTGTAAAATTTAAATGATGGACATCGTCATATAGCATTACAGTAATGAAAAGAATGTTGTATTTTTTTGAAAATTCTTATTTTTCAATTTTTGCGACCCTCGTAACATTTGTCAGCGAATTTTGAATATGGGATACGAAAGACTATCATTTTAACAGCCTTTGTGTAAAATTTAAATGATGGACATCGTCATATAGCATTACAGTAATGAAAAGAATGTTGTATTTTTTTGAAAATTCTTATTTTTCAATTTTTGCGACCCTCGTAACGTTTGTCAGCGAATTTTGAATATGGGATACGAAAGACTATCATTTTAACAGCCTTTGTGTAAAATTTAAATGATGGACATTGTCATATAGCCTTACAGTAATGAAAAGAATGTTGTATTTTTTTGAAAATTCTTATTTTTCAATTTTTTCGACCCTCGTATCGTTTGTCAGCGAATTTTGAATATGGAATACGAAAGACTATTATATTATCCACCTTAGTATGAAATTTAAATGAGGGACATCGATATATGGCATTACAGTAATGAAAAGAATGTTGTATTTTTTTTGAAAATTCTTATTTTTCAATTTTTGCGACCCTCGTAACGTTTGTCAGCGAATTTTGAATATGGGATACGAAAGACTATCATATTAACAGCCTGTGTGTGAAATTTAAATGATGGACATCGTTATATGGCATTACAGTAATGAAAAGAATGTTGTATTTTTTTGTATAAATTCTTATTTTTCAATTTTTGCGACCCTCGTAACGTTTGTCAGCGAATTTTGAATATGGGATACGAAAGACTATCATATTAACAGCCTTTGTGTAAAATTTAAATGATAGACATCGTTATATGGCATTACAGTAATGAAAAGAATGTTGTATTTTTTTTGAAAATTTTTATTTTTCAATTTTTTCGACCCTCGTATCGATTGTCAGCGAATTTTGAATATGGAATACGTAATACTATTATATTAACAACCTTTGTGTGAAATATAAATGAGGGACATTGTTATATGGCTTCACAGTAATGAAAAGAATGATGTATTTTTTTTGAAAATTCTTATTTTTCAATTTTTGCGACCCTCGTAACGTTTGTCAGCGAATTTTGAATATGGGATACGGAAGACTATCATTTTAACAGCCTTTGTGTAAAATTTAAATGATGGACATCGTTATATGGCATTACAGTAATGAAAAGAATGTTGTATTTTTTTTGAAAATTCTTATTTTTCAATTTTTTCGACCCTCGTATCGTTTGTCAGCGAATTTTGAATATGGAATACGTAATACTATTATATTAACAACCTTTGTGTGAAATTTAAATGAGGGACATCGATATATGGCATTACAGTCATGAAAAGAATGTTGTATTTTTTTTGAAAATTCTTATTTTTCAATTTTAGCGACCCTCGTATCGTTTGTCAGCGAATTTTAAATATGGAATACGAAAGACTATTATATTATCCACCTTAGTATGAAATTTAAATGAGGGACATCGTCATATAGCATTACAGTAATGAAAAGAATGTTGTATTTTTTTTGTTAAAATTCTTATTTTTCAATTTTTTCAACCCTCGTATCGTTTGTCAGCGAATTTTGAATATGGGATACGAAAGACTATTATATTATCCACCTTAGTATGGAATTTAAATGAGGGACATCGATATATGGCATTACAGTAATGAAAAGAATGTTGTATTTTTTTTGAAAATTCTTATTTTTCAATTTTTTCGACCCTCGTATCGTTTGTCAGCGAATTTTGAATATGGAATACGAAAGACTATTATATTATCCACCTTAGTATGAAATTTAAATGAGGGACATCGATATATGGTATTACAGTAATGAAAAGAATGTTGTATTTTTTTTGAAAATTCTTATTTTTCAATTTTTGCGAACCTTGTATCGTTTGTCAGCGAATTTTGAATATGGAATACGAAAGACTATTATATTATCCACCTAAGTATGAAATTTAAATGAGGGACATCGTCATATAGCATTACAGTAATGAAAAGAATGTTGTATTTTTTTTGTTAAAATTCTTATTTTTCAATTTTTTCAACCCTCGTATCGTTCGTCAGCGAATTTTGAATATGGAATACGAAAGACTATTATATTATCCACCTTAGTATGGAATTTAAATGAGGGACATCGATATATGGCATTACAGTAATGAAAAGAATGTTGTATTTTTTTAGAAAATTCTTATTTTTCAATTTTTGCGACCCTCGTAACGTTTGTCAGCGAATTTTGAATATGGGATACGAAAGACTATCATATTAACAGCCTTTGTGTGAAATTCAAATGATGGACATCGTCATATAGCATTACAGTAATGAAAAGAAAGTTGTATTTTTTTTGAGAATTCTTATTTTTCAATTTTTTTCGACCCTCGTATCGTTTGTCAGCGAATTTTGAATATGGAATACGTAATACTATTATATTAACAACCTTTGTGTGAAATTTAAATGAGGGACATCGATATATGGCATTACAGTCATGAAAAGAATGTTGTATTTTTTTTGAAAATTCTTATTTTTCAATTTTAGCGACCCTCGTATCGTTTGTCAGCGAATTTTGAATATGGAATACGGAAGACTATCATATTATCCACCTTAGTATGAAATTTAAATGAGGGACATCGTCATATAGCATTACAGTAATGAAAAGAATGTTGTATTTTTTTTGAAAATTCTTATTTTTCAATTTTTGCGACCCTCGTAACGTTTGTCAGCGAATTTTGAATATGGGATACGGAAGACTATTATATTATCCACCTTAGTATGAAATTTAAATGAGGGACATCGATATATGGCATTACAGTAATGAAAAGAATGTTGTATTTTTTTTGAAAATTCTTATTTTTCAATTTTTGCGACCCTCGTATCGTTTGTCAGCGAATTTTGAATATGGAATACGAAAGACTATTATATTATCCACCTTAGTATGAAATTTAAATGAGGGACATCGATATATGGCATTACAGTAATGAAAAGAATGTTGTATTTTTTTTTAAATTCTTATTTTTCAATTTTTGCGACCCTCGTAACGTTTGTCAGCGAATTTTGAATATGGGATACGAAAGACTATCATTTTAACAGCCTTTGTGTAAAATTTAAATGATGGACATCGTCATATAGCATTACAGTAATGAAAAGAATGTTGTATTTTTTTGAAAATTCTTATTTTTCAATTTTTGCGACCCTCGTAACGTTTGTCAGCGAATTTTGAATATGGGATACGAAAGACTATCATTTTAACAGCCTTTGTGTAAAATTTAAATGATGGACATCGTCATATAGCATTACAGTAATGAAAAGAATGTTGTATTTTTTTGAAAATTCTTATTTTTCAATTTTTGCGACCCTCGTAACGTTTGTCAGCGAATTTTGAATATGGGATACGAAAGACTATCATTTTAACAGCCTTTGTGTAAAATTTAAATGATGGACATCGTCATATAGCATTACAGTAATGAAAAGAATGTTGTATTTTTTTGAAAATTCTTATTTTTCAATTTTTGCGACCCTCGTAACGTTTGTCAGCGAATTTTGAATATGGGATACGAAAGACTATCATTTTAACAGCCTTTGTGTAAAATTTAAATGATGGACATTGTCATATAGCCTTACAGTAATGAAAAGAATGTTGTATTTTTTTGAAAATTCTTATTTTTCAATTTTTTCGACCCTCGTATCGTTTGTCAGCGAATTTTGAATATGGAATACGAAAGACTATTATATTATCCACCTTAGTATGAAATTTAAATGAGGGACATCGATATATGGCATTACAGTAATGAAAAGAATGTTGTATTTTTTTTGAAAATTCTTATTTTTCAATTTTTGCGACCCTCGTAACGTTTGTCAGCGAATTTTGAATATGGGATACGAAAGACTATCATATTAACAGCCTGTGTGTGAAATTTAAATGATGGACATCGTTATATGGCATTACAGTAATGAAAAGAATGTTGTATTTTTTTGTATAAATTCTTATTTTTCAATTTTTGCGACCCTCGTAACGTTTGTCAGCGAATTTTGAATATGGGATACGAAAGACTATCATATTAACAGCCTTTGTGTAAAATTTAAATGATAGACATCGTTATATGGCATTACAGTAATGAAAAGAATGTTGTATTTTTTTTTGAAAATTTTTATTTTTCAATTTTTTCGACCCTCGTATCGATTGTCAGCGAATTTTGAATATGGAATACGTAATACTATTATATTAACAACCTTTGTGTGAAATATAAATGAGGGACATTGTTATATGGCTTCACAGTAATGAAAAGAATGATGTATTTTTTTTGAAAATTCTTATTTTTCAATTTTTGCGACCCTCGTAACGTTTGTCAGCGAATTTTGAATATGGGATACGAAAGACTATCATTTTAACAGCCTTTGTGTAAAATTTAAATGATGGACATCGTTATATGGCATTACAGTAATGAAAAGAATGTTGTATTTTTTTTGAAAATTCTTATTTTTCAATTTTTGCGACCCTCGTAACGTTTGTCAGCGAATTTTGAATATGGGATACGAAAGACTATCATATTAACAGCCTTTGTGTAAAATTTAAATGACGGACATCGTTATATGGCATTACAGTAATGAAAAGAATGTTGTATCCTTTTTGAAAATTCTTATTTTTCAATTTTTGCGACCCTCGTATCATTTGTCAGCGAATTTTGAATATGGAATAGGAAAGACTATTATATTAACAACGTTCGTGTGAAATATAAATGAGGGACATCGTTATATATGGCATTACAGTAATGAAAGGAATGCCGTATTTTTTTGAAAATTCTTATTTTTCAATTTTTGCGACCCTCGTATCGTTTGTCCGTGAATTTTGAATATGGAATAGGAAAGATTATCATATTAACAGCCTTTGTGTGAAATATAAATGAGGGACATCGTTATATGCCTTCACAGTAATGAAAAGAATGTTGTATTTTTTTGAAAATTCTTATTTTTCAATTTTTGCGACCCTCGTAACGTTTGTCAGCGAATTTTGAATATGGGATACGAAAGACTATCATTTTAACAGCCTTTGTGTAAAATTTAAATGATGGACATCGTCATATAGCATTACAGTAATGAAAAGAATGTTGTATTTTTTTGAAAATTCTTATTTTTCAATTTTTGCGACCCTCGTAACGTTTGTCAGCGAATTTTGAATATGGGATACGAAAGACTATCATTTTAACAGCCTTTGTGTAAAATTTAAATGATGGACATCGTTATATGGCATTACAGTAATGAAAAGAATGTTGTATTTTTTTGTATAAATTCTTATTTTTCAATTTTTGCGACCCTCGTAACGTTTGTCAGCGAATTTTGAATATGGGATACGAAAGACTATCATATTAACAGCCTTTGTGTAAAATTTAAATGATGGACATCGTTATATGGCATTACAGTAATGAAAAGAATGTTGTATTTTTTTTTGAAAATTCTTATTTTTCAATTTTTTCGACCCTCGTATCGATTGTCAGCGAATTTTGAATATGGAATACGTAATACTATTATATTAACAACCTTTGTGTGAAATATAAATGAGGGACATTGTTATATGGCTTCACAGTAATGAAAAGAATGATGTATTTTTTTTGAAAATTCTTATTTTTCAATTTTTGCGACCCTCGTAACGTTTGTCAGCGAATTTTGAATATGGGATACGAAAGACTATCATTTTAACAGCCTTTGTGTAAAATTTAAATGATGGACATCGTTATATGGCATTACAGTAATGAAAAGAATGTTGTATTTTTTTTGAAAATTCTTATTTTTCAATTTTTGCGACCCTCGTAACGTTTGTCAGCGAATTTTGAATATGGGATACGAAAGACTATCATATTAACAGCCTTTGTGTAAAATTTAAATGATGGACATCGTTATATGGCATTACAGTAATGAAAAGAATGTTGTATCCTTTTTGAAAATTCTTATTTTTCAATTTTTGCGACCCTCGTATCATTTATCAGCGAATTTTGAATATGGAATAGGAAAGACTATTATATTAACAACGTTCGTGTGAAAGATAAATGAGGGACATCGTTATATATGGCATTACAGTAATGAAAGGAATGCCGTATTTTTTTGAAAATTCTTATTTTTCAATTTTTGCGACCCTCGTATCGTTTGTCCGTGAATTTTGAATATGGAATAGGAAAGATTATCATATTAACAGCCTTTGTGTGAAATATAAATGAGGGACATCGTTATATGCCTTCACAGTAATGAAAAGAATGTTGTATTTTTTTGAAAATTCTTATTTTTCAATTTTTTCGACCCTCGTATCGTTTGTCAGCGAATTTTAAATATGGAATACGAAATACTATAGGTTTGTTCCAACCGCAGTCAGAAACCGCCAGAAACGATCAGAGAATAACTGGTCATAGCAAACAACGAGTTATTTCCGCGTAATTCCTATCACTGATTGCAATGGTCGACTATTCTCTGATCGTTTCTGACGGTTTCTGACTGCGGTTGGAACAAACCTATTATTAACAGCCATTGTGTGAAATAAAAATGAGGGACATCGTTATATGGCTTCACATTAATAAAAAGAATGTTGAATTTTGAATATGAAATGCTAAAGAATATTATAACATCACATATATCTTTTACTTCTTTTACTAACAAAATTGCAGATTTCAATCACCCCTCGTATATTAGAACGACCATAAGGCGACTGTAATAAATGGACATACTTGTCGCAGATTTACTTTTGGAGCTAAGAGCTAACTTTTCACTCGTAAATATAAGAAACAATTAAAATACTTACATTCTATTTTTTTCAGATATAACGTTCTTCAATGTTTTTGTTGCAAAAAAAAAATCTAAGCAAACATAGCACAACACTAAAAAAACTTATTGTATTACTTGTACACAAAGAATATATTAAACAAATGAAATTACGATGGTAAAAAGCACCAAATATATAAAATATTCATATATTTTGATTAGAAACCACTAATAACTTTCAACAAGTTCAAAATGTCTTCGTTTACTGTCATTTAAGCTTACGTCAAAATCCAAGGTTACTTAGTTTTAGCGGCTTTAGTCGCAAATGCGTATAACCACACTTGGTTTTTGTTTCCAATTATTTTGTGCGACTAGGTATATTGAATCGAAAAATAATTTAAGAAAATTTTAAATTCAACTAATGGAGATTTTAAACGACATATCCTAAATTTAAAGTTGAAAATAGCATATTATACAAGAAATAGGAGTATAAATGGCTGTCTATTTAGACACCGCCACCTATCAGTGAGCTACGAAATCTCTTATCGCTGGAATTGAAATTAAAATAAGTAGGTAACTTAAATATTTGACAACAAAATTTATATATCGGATAAGAACCAAGCCGTTAAACCCTTCATTACGAATTTAACTTTGTGGAATAAAATTTCATTGTTTGTCCCACTTAAATATTATTATTGGGTGCTTAATTTTCATATTTCGTGCCGGCATATTAATTTTAATATTCAGACATTCCAGTGGCGGGTAAGAAATACACTCTCAACGTAACATAAAGGAGATTCCAACAATAATAATAAAAAGTCCGCCTATGGTTCAACCAACGATTTTCAATTAAGTTTAACAGGGTCAAGCTGATGTTTTAACCCTTATCCAGAGCTGGGGTCGTTATCGAAAAAAGTGATTTGTCACTTTTAAATCAAAGTAATGTATAATATGTATAATTATTTCAGTACGCCGGACGTTGTATTGTGGCGCCATCTCTACACCGCACCGAACAGCATTTGTTCGATTTCGGATATACGAGGTGTAAACGATAAATTTGAATTGCAGTTTACTTAATTTCTTAAATTTCTTCATTTTAACGGTAAATTTTCGAGATTTAAAAATAGACGAACGTTCCCTGCGATATATTTTTCTGTATTTTTTGATATTTTTACTCCTTTCAAAGTTATTCAAGGTTAAAGTTGAAATAGTGATAATTTTTTTTTATTTTTTCAATTTTTCTACGCTATAATCAAGTTAATGAAAAAAATTTATAGAATGTTTTTTGTAGATCGTTTCATTGCCTTAAACTTATTTCTATAAAAATTTTTCATATCTTTTATGGGTCGTGAGTTATGTAAGTTCCCAGATTACTGTTTTTTTTTCTGGTTCTATTATTAGCAAAAAATAAAAGACAGCCCTCGTATATATCAATGGTTTATTTCACTTTTTTTCTCACCCTGTATGACATTTTGGAAATAATTTGGAAAATAAAACATGATTTTGTAACAAAATACATTTTTATTAGGAAAATATATTACATAAGTTACAAAAAAAAAATTGAATATAAAAAATTCCAAACAGCGAAATCTACAACTATTTAAAGCGTTTTTATACTAAAAAAAAATTTAATGGAAGTCATTTTGTTCGAAAACGGAATTACACTAAATCATCTCGGACAATTTAGTGTATGAGAGGAACTACATTACATCAATTAATACTGAAAACACTAGGTACTAAATATATAAACTCCGAAAAGAAAAAAAAAACATCAACAATCGTAAACTCAAACAAAAAATTCAAATAATACCGAAAAAAAATCAATTTTTGACGATGGTCTTGTAGAAAGATAAACCTGAAGTAAAAAAATTGATTATTTATGAAAAATTTCAATAAAATTGATTGATTTGTATTTTAAAAACGCAAAGCTTAAGCTATAGCATTTTCCCACCCTTTCAGATTAAAATTTTAGCACATAAAAAATCAGTATCTATAATTATTAACAAAATTAATATGTAACACTAAAAAATAGCATCAAATTATCCAAAAACAGCCACAATTGTCTCCAGATTCGAATCCAATAGAATACTTTCTAATCAATTAAAGTATTTTCCAATTGAAATCCAAATTTTCTTATTCATAATATTCTATGACACCGTATATATTTTTCTTTTCTGTGATATTTTCCAAAACATCCCAGATTAAAGTTACAAGGATTGCACAGTTGAAGAGTTTGTTGGATTTTTCTTTAGCTCCTTCATACTGAAGTTCATTATAACCGAAGTGATTATTTAATCAACTAACTTTCAAAACAGCATAAAATTCACTAAAAACAGCCACAAACACCTCCATATTCAAATCCAATAGAACAGTTTCTTATCATACAGAATATTTTCCAATTGCAATCCAAATTTTTGCGTTTCTAATAATTTTTTTATATTTTATACAATTTTCAATGGTTTTTCTCATTTTTCTCAAAATTATTTATTGCACATCTCAAATTAGGTTTACACACTTTAAACAGCTGAAATACTGCATCAAACTGTTCAATTTTTCCTTGGACTTGTACAAAGTGAAATTGTATTTCATTAAAACCATGTTTGCTAAAAGCAGCCACAATCATTTCCATATTTGAATCCAGTAGAACACTTTCTAATACAATTTTCAAACAGTTTTTCCCAATTTTCTTAAAAAATTTTATTGTACATTTCAGATTGAGGGTACACACTTTGAACAGTTGAAAAATACTGCATCAAAGCTGTTCAATTTTTCCTTGGACTTGTCCAAATTGAAATTGTATTTCATTAAAACCATGTTTGCTAAAAGCAGCCACAATAATCTCCATATTCGAATCCAGTAGAAAACTTTCTAATACAATTTTCAAACAGTTTTTCCCAATTTTCTTAAAATTTTTTATTGCACATCTCAAATTAAGGGTACACACTTTAAACAGTTAAAATACTGCATTAAAGCTGTTCAATTTTGCCTTAGACTTGTCCAAATTGAAATTGTATTTCATTAAAACCATGTTTGCTAAAAGCAGCCACAATAATCTCCATATTCGAATCCAGTAGAACACTTTTTAATACAATTTTCAAACAGTTTTTCCCAATTTTCTTTAAAATTTCTATTGCACATCTCAAATTAGGTGTACACACTTTGAACAACTAAAATACTGCATCAAAGCTGTTCAATTTTTCCTTGGACTTGTCCAAATTGAAATTGTATTTAATTAAAACCATGTTTGCTAAAAGCAGCCACAATCGTCTCCATATTCGAATCCAGTAGAACAATTTTTAATACAATTTTCAAACAGTTTTCCCCAATTTTCTTAAAAATTTTTATAGCACATCTCAAATTAGGTGTACACACTTTGAACAACTAAAATACTGCGTCAAAGCTGTTCAATTTTTCCTTGTACTTGTCCAAATTGAAATTGTATTACATTCAAACCATGTTTGCTAAAAGCAGCCACAATCCTGTCCATATTCGAATCCAGTAGAACACTTTTTATTACAATTTTCAAACAGTTTTCCCCAATTTTCTTAAAAATTTTTATAGCACATCTCAAATTAGGTGTACACACTTTGAACAACTAAAATACTGCGTCAAAGCTGTTCAATTTTTCCTTGTACTTGTCCAAATTGAAATTGTTTTCCATTAAAACCATGTTTGCTAAAAGCAGCCACAATCCTGTCCATATTCGAATCCAGTAGAACAATTTTTAATACAATTTTCAAACAGTTTTTCCCAATTTTCTTAAAATTTTTTATTGCACATCTCAAATTAAGGGTACACACTTTAAACAGTTAAAATACTGCATTAAAGCTGTTCAATTTTGCCTTAGACTTGTCCAAATTGAAATTGTATTTCATTAAAACCATGTTTGCTAAAAGCAGCCACAATCGTCTCCATATTCGAATCCAGTAGAACAATTTTTAATACAATTTTCAAACAGTTTTTCCCAATTTTCTTAAAAACTTTTATTGCACATCTCAAATTAGGTGTACACACTTTGAACAACTAAAATACTGCGTCAAAGCTGTTCAATTTTTCCTTGTACTTGTCCAAATTGAAATTGTATTACATTCAAACCATGTTTGCTAAAAGCAGCCACAATCCTGTCCATATTCGAATCCAGTAGAACACTTTTTATTACAATTTTCAAACAGTTTTCCCCAATTTTCTTAAAAATTTTTATAGCACATCTCAAATTAGGTGTACACACTTTGAACAACTAAAATACTGCGTCAAAGCTGTTCAATTTTTCCTTGGACTTGTCCAAATTGAAATTGTATTTCATTAAAAGCATGTTTGCTTAAAGCAGCCACAATCCTGTCCATATTCGAATCCAGTAGAAAACTTTCTAATACAATTTTCAAACAGTTTTTCCCAATTTTCTTAAAATTTTTTATTGCACATCTCAAATTAGGTGTACACACTTTGAACAACTAAAATACTGCGTCAAAGCTGTTCAATTTTTCCTTGGACTTGTCCAAATTGAAATTGTATTTCATTAAAACCATGTTTGCTAAAAGCAGCCACAATAATCTCCATATTCGAATCCAGTAGAACACTTTTTAATACAATTTTCAAACAGTTTTTCCCAATTTTCTTAAAAACTTTTATTGCACATCTCAAATTAGGGGTACACACTTTCAACAGTTAAAAAATACTGCGTCAAAGCTGTTCAATCTTTCCTTGAACTCTTCCAAATTGAAATTTTATTACATTTAAACCAAATAGCTACAGCCATGTCCACAAATATAAATTCATTACAAAACAGCTTCAAATTAGCCACAAATCCACTACAAAACAGCTTCATATTTGCCCGAGTATTTGCCACAAACAACAACACTAACCTAACCTCCAAATTCAAATCCAACTGAACATTTTACAGGGTAAAACTATTCCCATTCCTAATAATATCCGCACTTACACAAAATTTTAAATAATTTTAAAACCACCAAATAAATAAGCAAAAGCAGCATCTAAGCACAAATAATTTTTGAATAAAAATAAAAAAATTTAAATGAACTAACCTCGTATGTCACTAAACAGCGGTGACATCTACAGTTTCGATTCTCGTAATAGGCTCCATGACTTTAACGCTCAAGTTCCTGTCGGGTTTGGAAGGATTCAATTTCAAATCTTGGATTTTTTCAATAACATCATTGATAGCATCGGAATTTTCATCTTCTTTTTTGTGATCTTTTTTGGCGTAATGTAAAAAGCAAACACCTCTGCTGCCTTTCCATGTTATACTAGTCGGTTTAATGTCTTTTTCTTTGAGAGCCTGTTTAAATTCTCTAGTTCTATAAATAAAATAATAATATTAATATATTTAATAATTTTTTCTCGATTTACTTACCTTATGTTTCTATTTATGTTGCTCACTTTCAAGGAATAGTCAATGTGTTGCTTCTTTTTCTTCTTTTTATTTTTAGTTGATGTATTTTCGTCAATTTTTTTAATTTCAAGTTTATCTTTGCTTCTTCGATGCCTTTGCAAGTTCTTGTTGTCAATTTCCTCATTTTCCGTACCAGTCTTTTGTCTTTTAGGAAATCTACGCCAATAAAAAGGCCGGCGAATGTGTCGATTTTCAGGGGTTAAAACACAAAGCGTAGTATCTCTATTCTCACTAAATAATAATCAAATTATTAACAACATTTGTGTACGAATAAAAAAGTACCTCACCTTTTATGTTTCGCTTGTAATTGCTGCAACAATCTCCTACTTTTAACTTGTCCAATGGTTAACTCGTCCCAAAAAATACCAGTTGGTCTTGGTAACTTTTTTTCTACGATAATAGTACGAGTTGGCGTGATTATAACGTCTATAGGTATGTCGTACTTTTTGAATAAGTCATTTGGTAGACTATCAAACACTTGTAAATCATGTACGATAGTAACGATGATTGTTTCATCGTTTATGGCTTTGTTTTCTTTAAATACTGCGTATTCTAAATCTTCGAAACCTTTTCCTCTTCCAATGCGGTAGCCTTCTTTGGAAACTGCCACACTTCCTACTATCAACAAATCGATAGTCACACCATCATTGATATCGATATTTACACCTGTGCGTTGAATGCCCTTGTGAGACACTGTTAATTTCACATCAACTTTTTCATCCAAAAGTAGTTTTTTCATCAAACACTTTTGAAACCTATTAATAATACATTATTTTTACTGATTCAAAAATAGTTACACTAAAAATACTAACCTAGGGAAAGGAACATATAAATCTTTGGAATTTATGAGGGTTAACTCTCTAGCAGTTGACAAGGATTTATCTGTGTAAACTCCAATGGATTTGGCAGCTGTAAATGCTGGTAATTCAAGTAATTTTTGAGAAGCTTCTGTAACTCCTTGAAAATTTGGAATTCTTCCATATGGTTTTGGGTATTTGACCAATTGGTTTTTGTCAAAATGCTCCCAGATTTTCTTTCGTATGGTATCCTTTGTTTCTTCATCATCAAGAACCAAAGCATTCACATTATTTTTTTCTGCAGTTGTACTGTTTTCTGTAAAATAAATTAGCAGTTCCTTACTTCCTTCACTCTATTCATGAAAAATATATATATAGAAAAAAATGACAGGAAAAAGACTTAAGTAAAAAAGTAATGTCTCACCAGAATGAAGTGGATCCATTTCGTATGTTTGGGATTTACTCATATTGAACTATATACGTATGTACTTATTTAATAAATGAAACTAATTATCAGTATCTTATCTGTTTTATACTCCCACAAGTATTTAACTTTTTTAATGCTGATTTTTTGTACATCCCTCAAAAACGAACTTTTTGTTTGTCGTATGTTGACGTTTAATGTTTTCAAGGCCAGCTTTGTTTTTTTACCTATAATACTCTAAAAAAAAACTATAATAAATACAATTTAAATATTTTTAATATAGCGCCAAGTCCACCAATCGGTACAATATTTTTAGTTTCCATTTCATTTTAAATCTTTAGCATGTCTTTTTGGTTATATTGCGGAGGCGGAATCATATTTACTGTCAATTGTCAATGGGTAACATGGAATGTATCTGTCACAGAATAAAATAATATGTCAAATGTCAATGATACAAACTACAGATCTATTCCAGTCTATTTTTAGCAGTGAAAAATGAAAAGAATTAACTGAATTAATTAAGTTTCCAAAGCTTTAATTCCAAACTTTTTACAGCATCAAAGTTGTACATATTCAAGTGAAATAACAAATAAAAACTAATTTGTTAAAATAAGCATCAATTTACAAAATGTAATATAAAAGTCTATACATAGAAATTATAATTAAGGCTCAATATATTTCATATTTTTCAGCTGGATATGAAGATTTTTTTCATTATAGTCGCACCCTTCATCAATCCAAATTGTTTAAACAAATCTGAGACCGTTCTACAAACAGTTTCTGTATTCAATGCTAATCCTTGCGTTGATTCTTCTAAAAAAAATCATAGAAATATATAATAAAGGTTTTTTTATCATTCTATTTTTACCTTCATGTTGAAGCTGTAGGAGATGAATCGAACCGGGATTATTCTTACAGATCTGTCTCAATTCGTTCAACAAGGCGTCTAATTGAGCGCTGATGTGCGCATCGTTCTAAAAAATACGAGTGACGTTATTTTGTGGTGTCACGGAAGACTTTAACAATCGGAAGGGTCTTTCTCCGACAGATATTAAATGACACTTGAAAGTTGTGATCCTAAAATTAGAGCTGGCAACAGCTTCCTAACGAGATTAAAGAAACAACAATCTAGGCAACGTCGAAATGTGATCCTATTTTCGATAGACTGTCGCTGCGCACAAAAGCTGCGCGTACTTATTGTTCTATGACAAGAGACCCTTCCGTATTCCGTGGTGGTGTGGATACTACTACAAAGCGTATAGTTCTGTGGACTTACTTGTGATTGTTTTGTAGAGCAAAGTTCCATGAGGTGCGATAATTGTATCACTGTTCGACTTAACAGCATCTGTTCTAAATTATAGAGAAGTTGGTATAAATAATTACGCCCATCTACGTCGATTTCTCCTTCTCTAGGCGGCGTTAAAGAATCATCTATGACTCTTTGAGGCAAGGAAGGCATCCCTACAAGTCCCGAAACTTTTTCTTTAAAAGTTGCCGAAGCTAGAGCGTAAGATAGAACAGCCGCGTCGTAAGCTTCCATTTTCAAATTTTTAGATGATCTACAAAATGATCATTATCTTTCTTTACCTATGTTTACAAGGGTTGTGAAATATGATACAAATACATAAACATGTTCTAAAAATTGGAAAAAATACCGTACAGTGAATTTCAAGTTTCCTTCTTCTAGGGATTTTTATCCCCTTTGTATATTTTATCATGATTAGATAAGATAGCATGACAAGTGAAAATGGATGCACAATAACTACATTGAAAATTTTCGGTGAGTAAAATGTTTATTTATTATTATTTCGCCAAAAATACGCGTATGTAACATTTTTTAGGTACAATCGATGAAAAACAGTAATAAATAAAATGACTGAAGGGAGCAGTACCATCATAGACATGAGCTCGTCTTTAGCTCTCGTAGGAACACCTAGAGTACCTAGACGGGAGTCAAAACTACATTTAACACCTTTAAAAATAATTCTATTTTTACTATTTTATTTATTGTGCATTTTGATTATGGGGATTGATATTTATTTATATATGACAATGCCATGTGGCTGTGAAAGGAATAACTCAATTGGTATTGCAAATAGATCGACTACGTTTGAAGAAACAGGAATGCCGATAATATTAAACACCACTCGTCCGATCAGGGTGACAACCCGGAAGCCCATAAACCCGATCAGAGTGACAACCCGGAAGCCCATAAACCCGATCAGAGTGACAACCCGGAAGCCCATAAACCCGATCAGAGTGACAACACGGAAGCCCATAAACCCGATCAGAGTGACAACCCGGAAGCCCATAAACCCGATCAGGGTGACAACCCGGAAGCCCATAAACGAAGAAGATACCTTGTGGGACTCCTTGAAACATCATAAGAAATTAATAATTTGTTTGTTCGTTTTTATTATTATTCCGGCTTTTATTATTATTATTGTAAACATACGAAGACTGAGGCATTGATATTAATTTTTTGTGATACCAGCACCAACAGTGAGAGCTTCTACGAGAGTACACACTTAATGCACATGCGCGATGTAATACCCCTCAAGCGCACTTGTAAGAGCTTTCACTGTCAGTGAATATTGGTCCTGAGAGAGATTTTTTTTTATATGTACTTTATTGGGAATAGTAGAATTACAAAGATGGCGGTCTGAAATGACAAAGTCATCTTAGCAGCGGGTAAAACAAATCAGCCGGATCTGTGATGAAAATAAAAAATTTAATATAACATAATCTAATCTCTCTATAATATATCTGATAATATGAATGAAATAGAAAAACACAGATTTAAGCTTGTCACTGACACAAAATTAAACAAACAAAGTGTAAATTTACGGTAAATACGCTGATTTGCATATAATACAAAAATGAATGATTCTACTCGTTGCGATAGTTACAATTTTTCCACAAGAGGTCTCATTGAATTCTACTTAGCCCAATAGAATACTTTCGATTAAAGCGTGCGCACCTGGGTCATCATTTTGTTTGTTTATTATTTGTTTATAACAGCGATCAACTAAACTAAAAACAATTTAAGATTAAAATGTTCATGCAACATAAATTAAGAAATTTGCAAAGCAAACGGACTAATGGACATGCGCACTCTTTTCAATCATTTGTCAAAACGTCCAATTCTAATCGAGCTGTTATATAACTGAATATAAATATTAAACGTAAGCTAATGTGTTTAAGGTAAACAAAGTTGTAAATTATACATACAAGCTCATGTATTGTAAATTACAAACTGAAACAAATGGTACGAATAGAGGAGTTCAGTCTAAAGTCAGTATGGCCAACAAAAAGGGTTATTTTCTGACAATAATGACAGTTAAGGTGTTTTTTATCATTGCGAACATCTATTGTTGCTTTCGTTTATTTGGGCTTCAAGCATTTGTGCGTGACGCCTCAGTCGTCAAGACTTTTGAGAAAAACGAACACGATTTTTAGGATCCTCAAAGCCACTTGTCATATCATGTCATCATCCTAACTATCATCTGATATTTTTCATTAATTTCCTGTGTTTTTAGAAGAACAGCTTTCGATTATGATGTTATTGATAATATTTTTTTGCATATTTAAATATTTCCAGTAAGATTTAAATCGTAATCGGCACAATTTTAACCTTTAAATAAACGTCAAACCTGACAAACGTCAAACATTTAATGTCCATGGCTTGAAGCCCATACTTTTCGGTATGTGCTCAAGGGGCAAGGGGAAGGTAAGATTAGGCGTCACGCCCGGTAATAAACGAACGAACTTCAGTCACTACGAGCTGCTACTAGCAGCCAAAAGTAAATAATCGAAAACGCCTTATGTTAAATAATTTTTTAGCTGAATACTCAACATATCGGTGTCCAATAATTCTAGAAACTCTTGACATGTCACCATTTCATTTCTGTTATTCAGTCACTAGTTATGTCAAATGTCAGTGGAAAACGTAATTAGAAGAATAGAGATACAGCTAATTAGAAATGCTACAAAAATCTAATCGAAAATGGACGTACACAATTAAACGATAATCAACAAAAATAAATATAACTGACATTTGACATAACTAGTGACTGAATAACAGAAATGAAATGGTGACATGCCAAGAGTTTCTAGAATTATTGGCTACCGATATGTTGAGTATTCAGCTAAAAAGTCATATTAAATTTCAAGATTTACTCTTCGGGGTATATTATTTTAATAAAGCAATATAGACCTTAACTGTCATTCTTGTCAGAAAAAAACACTTTATGTTGGCCACACTGACCTTAGACTTAACTCTATTGTTTGGTAAGTTCAGAACCATTAGGCCCGGTTTTATAAGCTCGGGTTAACCCTGCCCCGAGAGTTATCCCATTGACCATCATAGGGATAACTCTCGGGGCAGGGGTAACCCGAGCTTATAAAACCGGGCCTTAGGGGATTTGTTGTCAAGACTTGACAGTTGACAAATGGGTTATTTCGAATTCATGGAAGGAATTAATTTTTTATTGGTCTAAATTTAAATCTCTTTTTCTTAGTCTCTTGCATAATCATCTACACTACGTGGTTTTATGTTTTGATTTTTAAATTTTTTCTTGCATGTATCCACCTTATTTCTCAGTTTCCATGTAACTGCAACATGACTATTTTGACAGATAAATATACAATATGTCCTCCTAAGTTGAAATCATAATTGTAAAACTTTTTTATAATTGATTTTAGGAGAAAAATGTATTCTTCATAAAAAATTCTGCATTATCTGAAACCTAAAATAATATCATCAAATATCAAAATTTTCAGTCGTAGGTATACGAGATTTGTCACAAAATATGAGTCTTACTAAAGAGTAAAGTACCTTTAAATTTGACAATGTCGAAAAATGTTACTAAACAGCTGAGCTGACTATAAGTGTATCTCTCTATCTGTAGTACTTACTCGAAATAAAAAAAATTGCAATCAATAAAATCTAGCAATTTGATCTCATGTTGACATAAGTCAAAACGGAATATCATTAAATTAAGTATTAAGTGCTCGTTTATATACAATTATTTATAATAATATACATATTAATCAACAATTTTTTATAATACTATATCTCTAACAAATACTCTGTATCTAGCATCTCTAACTTTATTATTATTAACATTGTGAGAAAACAAAAAAAATGTTTTTATTATTAAAATTAAATATAGAAAAATCAGCAAATTATCGTTTTTCTGTCCAACTAGACTGCAGGGCCCCCTACCGGAACTAATTATGAACCTAAATTCTCCAGTTACTTACTCAAACACACAAAAAATGTCATTAAAATCGGAACAACCGTTTAGGAAAAAATAAAACTTTTTAAATTTCTGAACTATCGAACTTTGATATGGTGGAAGTAATGTAGCGGAGAGCGACAACAATAAAAAGGAAGTTGCAAATAGAATTTTATACAATATTTGTAACGTAATAAAAGTTCCACAGCACCCTGTATATTATTAAAAAAAAAATTCGATAAGTCAATTTTTATCAAGAACCACACCTTTTCCACCTTAATTTTCAACCAATCAAAACTTTGTTGTAAGAGTCATCGACGCAAAACAGGACTGGACAAGTTTATGGCGAGACGTTCATTTTCCGTACCAATTAAATCATCCGAAATTAGATAAGAGAAGAACGTTTGCCGGTGCGGCGGTGCGCCGGTCAGTGCAGTGCGATCAGTCCAGGCGACAGGTGAATTCAGGAATAATCTTCATTGAGTAGAGGTATTGTGCAACAATAAATATTTTGATATTTTGATATTTTTCATATAATTTAGTAAACGTTTAACAAAGTGCAATTATATTTAGTTTTCCAATCTACGAATCTCTTCCACTAAAAACAAATACAAGAAAACAACGATTCCGGGAATCAGAGAATTGCGTCAGATTTTGTCTACTTTTTGATTGTTTTATCAATATAAAAATGTGGATACTAAAAGTTATCTTATCATACATAATCGTTCAACAATTGAATATCACTGTGGAGGTTGTTGCATATTTCCACCAAACGATGGAGCCAGATGAAAATTCAGACAATGCAACGAAAATTTCGAATATACCACAAGACAAAAATTCGAATTTTAACAAAAATCAGAGAGGATCCTATTCATCATCATCCTTCAAAGATTTTTGGGAATATATTTCAACTTTTATTAAAGAAAATTTTATTTATATCTGTACTATTGTAATTCTCATAGGTATTTGTATAATATTGTATCATCGACAACTTGGAAATACTATAGACAGTAAGTATGATGAGATACGAATTGTTCATTCTTCTGAAGAATATTGTGTTTAGTAAATTTGTTAATAATTATGTCATTATTTATTATATAAATTTTGTTTTTTATCAGTGATAATATTTATTTAAAATAATTATCTTTCGATATTGTTTTCTTTTCGAATGGTTAATATTTATTTTTATTTATTATAATTTTTTTAGTGATACAAATTTTTCAATTTCAATTGGAAAATAAATAGTTTTAATGTGATTTTTATTTTTTTGCATTTGGACTTTGGACAGCAATGACAAATGCCGCCAATATAATTCCAGGCTACATGACGTCACTTGCTACAAGTTACAAGTTTATACGAGTGGCAATATTTTTTAAACGATTTTATTAAACTCTGTGACATTTATATTCGAAAAAAAGCTGTACAAGGTGGAAAAATATCAGTAAGTTTCAAATGAACATTTGTTTTGAGGTTAGGTATCAACTGAAAAGTTCCATTATTGTTTTTTTTTTTCCAATTTAAGTTGAAAAATTTGTTGATTTTTATGTTATTTATTCTGTATTTTTCCAAGTTTGTAAAAGATATTCTCATATAATACTCTACTTTTAAAATTTAAGATAACTATGGTATAAGGCATGTCCACGACAGTTGACATTGACAATACTCCAGTGGTAAAACAATAAACAAGAGACACGATGAAAAATTATCAAACAACTATTAACCTATATTATAATATAGTATTAAATATGCAAGCTCAACATTTAAAATACACTGAAGCAAAACCAACTAAACTCAAACACGATATATCATTATAAAGCAGCATAACCTCACTATCAAGTACCACGTGGCTTTGTTTATTGTTTTACCACCAGTTTATTGTTAAGCTAGTTTGTGACGTCACGTGGACATGCCCTATTTTTGAAAAAATTTCAATTGATATTATTTATTAATTTCAATTTTATTTGTAAAATTATCGATCTCTTTTAAAATTTCTGTTTAAATTTTAAGTTCATTAGTATTATTTTTTTGAATTTTAATAAATTGTAAATTTTATAATATTTGGTATTTTTTCAAATCGATATCAAACAAACTTTTAAAAGTTATGTTTAAATTTTTATTACTATTTTTCAATAAATTGTTGATTTTATAATATTGACCTTCATTTATTTCCCTTTAGAAATTTTTCAAGAAAAAAGTTTCAATCTTCAACGAAAAATTAATTTTTTTTTTTATTTTATCTGGAAAAATTAAATTTTTTTTTAAATTTTATCAGGAAAAATTCAATTTTAAAAAATATTTTGTATTTTGATTCCAATTATATTCGAAATAATTCAACTTTAAAGGCTTGATAATTTTTTGTATGCTGCCTGGAAAAAATTTTGATAGGAATTTTCAAATTTCAGTTGAAAAAAGTCCAATTCCTAAAAATTTGGTTTTTTTGAGTTCTAGCTTAAAAAATTCAATTTTCAAAAATATTGGATATTTTCATTTTATTTTAAATGAAAAAAAATTCAATTCTTAATAATATTTAGTATTTTTTCAAAGTCCAGCTGGAAAAAGTCAATGCAAAACATATATATTTTTAAAATTCTAGCTAGAAAAAAATAGCTCAGAAAATATTTGATATTTTTTTAAATTATAGTTAAAAAAAATTCCAGTTCTAAATACCATTTTCTATTTTTCAAAATTCCAGATGAAAACAATACAATTTTGAATATTTGGTGTTTTTTTCAAATTAGTACCACCCCCATAGTATTCCATCTAATTTCACTTAAATAATAGATTTTTTCTAATCAAGATTCAATTAAAAAATATTCAATATATATCTTTATTTTACTCAATATATTCCATAAATAATTACTTACCTCAAAAAAATTAATATCAAACTGGAACTTTCAATTTTTTATTCACGTCCAGTGGCGGATTAAAGTATGGGCTAGACGGGGTTTTAAGCACTGGCTTCGCGAAGCTTCGTTGGCACGTGATAGAGAAAAAAATGTTATGATAGAAAAAACTAGAAACTTATTTGAGGTTTTCACCCGCCCTTAAGTGGGCCTTAAGTAGGCCCCCGCACGGCCCCCTTTATTGGAAGTTTCAACCGGTAATGAATCTAGTAATTTTTGTTTATTTATATTGAAAAAACTGACAATATAACCGATGTTTGAAATTTATTCAACAACTTGAATATAATCAACCGATACAACGACTTTAACATTTTGAAAATCGGATTCTTTGGGACTATAGCGACGAAAAATGACCAGTTAAAATTTAGAAAATGAAATTAAAAATGTATTTATTTGGTTCAGGAAATTACTGGATAATGTGGGTTTCAAACAAAAACTAAAGCATATAAAAACATGCATATCAAATAAAATAAAATATGCTTTATGCAATTTTTTTCAATTAAATTGGATACGAGGGTAATAACGAGTCTAAGATCAGTGTGGCCAACAAAAAGTGATTTTCTCTGACAAGAATGACAGTTAAGGTATACCATTCAAAACATAAGATTTTTGCACGCTTTTTACCATTGCGAACATCTATATTTCCTCATTAATGAATACACCCCGTATATATTGAAATTTAAAATCACTTTTCAGCTGAATACTCAACATATCAGTGGCCAATAGTTCTATGAAAAACTTGGCATGTCACCATTTCATTCATGTTATTCGGTGACTAGTTATGTCAAATGTCAGTGGAAAAAGTAATTAGAAGAATAGAGATACAAATAAGTAGAAAAATCTAATGGAAAATGGACATACACAATTAATCGAATATCAACAAAAATAAATATAACTGACATTTGACATAAATAGTGACTGATAACAGAAATGAAATGGTGACATGTTAAAAGTCCTAGAATTATTGGCCACTTATATGTTGAGTATTCAGCTAAAAAGTCATTCTAAATTTCAAGATATACGCTTCGAGGGTGTATTGATTATTTTAATAAAGCAATATAGATGTTCGCAATGATAAAAAACATGCAAAAATCTCATGTTTTGAACGATAGACCTTAACTGTCATTCTTGTCAGGAAAAACCACTTTTAGTTGGCCACACTGACCTTTGACTAAACTCCTCTATTGTCATTATTAGAAAAGTTGCAAGTATAATAATTGATAAACGTATTTGATACGAAATTCACATTATCACCCTGTATAACAATTCGACGCTTGCAAAAGCATATTTATTTAAATGCTATTAATATACTGATGTTCGATAAAGTGCAAATAATAAAAGACAATCTTAAAAAACATGCTTTTTCGACCCTAGTTCGCCATTGGTAAAAAATAACCAAAAAATGATCCCGAATTTGGAAATTTCCTCGAAAAAAACGCACAGAAAGTTTTTTTTAGAAATTCGCGAAAAAAAAACGACCAATAACGAGCGACGGTCTGATTTTTTATGGTAAAGCCCTTTTTTCTACCAAAAAACACTGTTTCTACGCAAGAAAGAAAACTAAGGAAATAATAAAAAAAACCAACAAAAATAAATTAATCCCATTTATTTTGAGGTCAAAATAAAATAAACATATGTACAAATGTTACTTATTCAACAAATTATTAAATTTGCCACCTAAAATAATTTACTTTATATACAATAAATATTCAATTGGGTACCAAAAAAATTGAGAATAGTAAAACAATTTTTCTCTTTTTTTTATATAATATATATATATTTATATAAATATTATCGATATCAACAGTAACTTTTTAAAGTCCTCTGCAGTAGGTCAAATGAACAAGGCACCTTTTTATTTAAATCGAACAATTCGCACATCTCTCGTATATTACAATTAACTGGCGCAGTCAATGGGATAGTATTGAAATGATAAATTCGAAGCAAATACAAGAGCTGTGACATAAAATGTTCATTTAAAAAAAAGCTTTCGGTAAGCGGTTCTTACAAAAAAAAAGAAGAAAACAACTATATACAAATAATTTGAAAAAAAGTACTAGCACCACTTCAATTTTTTTCATATATATACTTTTTTAAAGATTTTCCTGTTTGAGATATGTTTTACTAGAAACAGTATTTTCCAAAATTATTTACTATTTATAAGGTTTTTCTTTTTGACTGTTTGAAGCAAAACTATAAGTTCAAGTTTTTATTTCGGACAAGTATCAAAATGTACATTAGTTTAAAATTCAGTATAAAAACACAAAAAACAAAATAGGAAATGCCGTAAGAGTCCGTCGGAAGCAAATAATCAATATCTAGCATTTTTTTAAAAATATATGTCATTTATGACATTTTCTAGTGTAGTAGGGCTACTCCATCGAAGAAAAGTTGCGTTGTGGGAAAAATGAGTTCTCAACTTTGTTAGACACCCCAATTATGTGTCCTACTTGAAGCAAAATTGAAGTTTTGGAAGTTGGATGTTCAAATTTGCTTCATTTTAGTTACTTTTGGAGAGTGGAAATTTTTTTTCTAGGGCATGGAAAAATGGAGGATGGGAAGCAAGGTTTTTACCAAAAAATATTTTTTTTTCAATATTATCTGTAAAAGGAAAGTTGGGGTTGTTAGACCCCCTCGTATTCAAGAAAAAGCAATTATGTGTCATACTTGAAGGAAAATTGAAGTTTTGGAAGTTGGATGTTCAAAATTGCTTCATTTTAGTTACTTTTGGAAAGTAGAAATGTTCTTTCTAGGGCAAGGAAAAATGGAGGATGGGAAGGAAGGTTTTTACCAAAAAATATTCAATTTTTTTCAAATATAATCTGTAAAAGGAAAGTTGGGGTTGTTAGACCCCCCTCATATTCAAGAAAAAGCAATTATGTGTCCTACTTGAAGGAAAATTGAAGTTTTGGAAGTTGGATGTTCAAATTTGTTTCATTTTAGTTACTTTTGGAGAGTGGAAATTTTCTTTCTAAGGCAAGGAAAAATGGAGGATGGGAAAGAAGGTTTTTACCAAAAAATATTCAATTTTTTTTAAATATAATCTGTAAAAGGAAAGTTGGGGTTGTTAGACCCCCCTCATATTCAAGAAAAAGCAATTATGTGTCCTACTTGAAGGAAAATTGAAGTTTTGGAAGTTGGATGTTCAAATTTGCTTCATTTTAGTTACTTTTGGAGAGTGGAAATTTTTTTCTATGGCATGGAAAAATGGAGGATGGGAAGCAAGGTTTTTACCAAAAAAAAATTTTTTTTTAATATTATCTGTAAAAGGAAAGTTGGGGTTGTTAGACCCCCTCGTATTCAAGAAAAAGCAATTATGTGTCCTACTTGAAGGAAAATTGAAGTTTTGGAAGTTGGATGTTCAAATTTGCTTAATTTTAGTTACTTTTGGAGAGTAGAGATGTTCGTTCTAGGACAAGGGAATATGGAGGTTTTTTCCAGAAAAAATTAATTTTTTTTAAATATTATCTGTAAAAGGAATGTTGGGGTTGTTAGACCCCCCTCGTATTCAAGAGAAAGCAATTATGTGTCCTACTTGAAGTAAAATTCAAGTTTTGGAAGCTCGATGGTCATGATTGAAATGTGGGAAGGATAATTTCAGGACAAAGGATCAACGAAACACCGCGAAAGGATGGAAGGATATTTTGTAAGGTAAAAATAATTGAAATTTGGTTCGTCAAGACTCTCGGGCAAAGAAAGTAAACTAAATTAAAACAAAAATAAAGAAAAAAAAATTAATCAAAACATAACAGTGTGTTTGTGTGTATAACCAACAATATTTTACAATCCTTTCGGTTGCACTACCAACAATATCAGAGCTATATAAGGGATAATCTAAAAAAAAAAATAACATCTACAATTTATACAAATACATTTTAAATTATCCAGTTTTTGTTTTTTATTTTATTTCGTACACTACGTCCATTTCGCCGTTGTATCACACTATTTTTCGCTTATTTACGTTAAAATTGTATCTTCAGTCGCGACGGAATAATGTCTCTTATATTTCGATTTAATTTCATACATTCCCCCCCTCCATTTCCCGATATATGTATACGACGATTGTTTTTGAAAAAGTAACTCACCCTCCACCGTCCAAAGAATCCTCCGGTTTACCTCCCAACATTATTTTATCCGGCCTTCCTATAAGAGAAGGTTTGCCGGGAGGTATATTTTGCATCGCTTCAGCTTGCTCACGAATTTGTCTTTTACGTTTTTTACTCCACAATTCGTGACAATCTTGCCACGTCGGCAATTCCGGGGCGGATATCCTGAAAGAAAATTTTAAAAAACCGTTATTGTTTTCAATCGGAAATATTAATCAACCTGTATAGTAAATATTGTCAAATACGACGAAAAAATTTATCAGTTTTTTTTTAAATATTGACAGTCTTAAAAATAATGAGAAGCTTCAATAAATTTTCCAAAAATAATCAAAAACGTTCACAAAGTTTTACCAGGGTAAGTCTAATTTTATTTATTTATATCATTAAAAAATATAATAACAGTGGTACATTTATTTATAGCTAAAATTGTTAGCATGGCGATCAGCCGCAGTAAATTCTTACTTTCACTAGCCTTAAATAAGGAATTAAGTCACAAAAATTAACACTTATAAGAGTAATCGGTCAAAGAGACAAAAAAAAGAGGAAGATGTTGACTATGATTACAAAGCAGACAGTTCTCAGGGTCAGGATTCCTCAAGTTCAAATATAGCTGGAACTGAACCAAAAACCCTCCAAGACTCGTCCATTGCTAACATAAAATGTGACTATTCCGAATTCGAATAATTATTCGGCTTCACACAAAGAAGAGGATGAAATTCTTGTCGCATCCCAACAAGAAAATGAAGTAGGTCATTCTAATGATTATAGTATTGAGACTTTTATTATTGAACTTTTACATTGCGTAGTGAATTCAGCGATAGAAATTGCGGAAACAAAAACATATACAAAAAAAACGAGAGCTCAGAAAGAGAAAAAGGTATGACATCGGCCCTTTGGAAAGAAAAAAGACAGAGTAAAGGGTTCATGTAACTGCAAAAAGAATTGTCAGCAGAATGTACCGGCTGTACGTCAACAAAGCATTAATACTCAGTTTTGGTCACTAACCGATGTGTTGAAAACATAGAAGTGAAGGCCATACATTCATGTCTGCTGATGCATTCCATCACCAGGTTGAATTATATCCTTAAAACGAAAGAAGGTCTACGATTTTGAAGATTTTGTGAATGTAGTACAAAGTTCAAACTCTGGACGAGTCAGTGTTATCAAAATGAATCTTGATAACTTTTTCAATTTTAAAGATTACACGTCTAAATACAAATAACAGAAACTAGCTCCTTAGATATATTGTTGCGCTTTCTTTCAGAAGAGTCCACAAACATTTTCAGTACAAAACTAACTTCTCAGAAACTTTTCAAGATATTGACAGTATTTTAAACCAAAAATATGTTTTTCTACATTCAAGCAAAAAACAACACTTTTGTGAAACACATTTAATGGAAAAAGTGCACTAGTGCAAAAAAATTTTCATTGCACTCATCTGTCATTCTTGTGTCAGTTTTGTGATGATTTATGACAAACATGAACATTTAAATTGAATAAAAATCCATAGCAAGTATCTGATCATGCTTTAATACAATAATATATGTATATCTTACTACTTAGTCTCAACGAGTTACAATTATTGTAAAAATTTTTAATTATTTAAAATTTAAATGGTCAAGGCCCTATGATTGAGTACTGACAAAGTGGAGGCCATAAAGATACAAAAGAAAGAAGAACGGTTTGAGTTTGATTAAGTTAAGTTAGGTTCCCAAAATTCTAATTTTCCAGTTTTTGCATGAATGTAGAAAAAATATTGTATGCAACTCTTGCAAAACGTGTTTTTTGCACTCACTTTTTGCACTTGTTGCATAAATAACTATAAAGGACCATTTACTGATCCCGTCGTAGTAAAAACACAATGTCGAGGTATTGCTTCTGAAAGAAAGTGCAATTTGGTAACAGTCTTAAAGTCGCATATACCCGAGAATAGAATGAAATTTTGGGTTTTGGAATTTACCAGTCAATGACAATGTTCTTACCAGTATCGATGTGTAGTACCATTTTTGGAATCTATTTTTTGTAGTTAAGTATGTTATATGTCCGTAAAAATTTTTCACTTAGGACAATAAATATGCATTTTTTTTTTGTATTTTACTTGATCTCATTGTCCTATCTACCATTGCAATCAAAGTACTCCTCCAAATTTAGACAAAAGGTAAAATTATAATTACTTTGATCATCACTTGAATTGTGCAATTGAAGAAAAATAAATAAATAAAATATTTGCATAAACATTAAAACTTTTTTATCTCAAAATGCAGAATTATCTCTTGAGACGGCAGACGGCAATAAAGTATGTTGATTTATGGCAAACGCATTGTCAAATACGACGGAGAATTTTATCAGTTTTTTTTAAATATTGACACAAGCTTTCAAACATTAACAAAATCGTTCACAAAATACGACGAAAAATTTTATGTTTTTTTTTTTAAATATTGACACAAGTCTTAAAAATAATAAGAAGCTGAAATAAATGTTCCAAAAATAGTCAAAAACATTCACAAAAATAGCAATATGAACAAAAATAAATCTAAAACTAATTTTTTTCGATAATTTTAAGTCTCAGATAAAATCGAGATACATATTTGAGAGCCACCCTGTAAATTATTTGTATTTATGGCTAAGGAACTGTCAAATACGGCCAACAAATCATCGAGTTTTGCGAAATGGCAACAAGTTTGAAAAATGGTCTGCGGATTGATTTTCAAAATTCATGGGTATATTTTTATCATTTTTTTTTTGAATTTTCCCAGAGTGATTCAAAATTGATAAGTATTTTTTTGGAAAAATTTTTGAAAATTTCCCAAAAAAATTTAAATTTACAAATAGTTAAAAATAGACCAAAATGCCGGGGGATATAAAATAAAAAAAATAAAATAGTTATTTTTTCAGAGATTCAAAATTATACTTTTGCAGAAAAAATTTGGAAATTTTCCCGAAATTAAATTTTTTTGCAAATTTTCCCAAAATTAAAATGTACAAATAGTTAAAAATAGACGAAAATTCCTGGGCGTCTATATAAATAGAAAAAAATGAAAGTTATTTTGCAAAAATTTCTGGAAATATTTTCAAAAATGAAAACATACAAATAGTAAAAAATAGACCAACATTCCTGGGCGCCTATATGAATAGAAAAAAAAATAGAATTATTATTTTTCAATTACTGTTAATTTTATGATATAAAGTATTTTTTTGCAATTTTTTTTTGGAAATTTTCCAAAAATTGAAAAAATTTATATTGCGCAAAAAGTAGAAAACAAACCAAAATTAATCGAAAAAATTGCAATAAAAATAGAAAAAAATGAAATAAAAAATAATTGTTAATTTTACGATACAGGGGGAAACGAAAAAATATCTAGATACTCCTTCAAGGGAACTTGCCTTGTTTGTTAATAAATCGAAAATTTTCATAAAAGTGTTTTAAAATAAATGATGAATATATTTTTTTGGCCTAAAAATAAAACAAAATTTTCCAAAAATAATAAAAAAAATATAAAAATCCTTGTCCTGAAATAATCGCAAAAATTACAATACTGACAAAAAATATTCTAAAACCGTTATTTATCAAAAATTTTCAACTTTACGATACAATTATTTAAAAAAAAATTAAATACACTTTCAACAAAGTCGAGGACATTTTTAAATTATTTAAAAAAAAAGCAAAATTGGTTTAAAAGCCCAAATTTTTGGAAATCTATTCTAATGAACGTTAATAAAATCAATTGAAAAAAAAATACTCACTGTTCGGGGTTAATATTCTTCAACCAAGACGATTTGAGAGCATCCTCGGCGGTTATCCTCTTATCCGGATCCAATTCCAACATCTTATCCAAAAGATCCAATGACGAAGCTGGCATAAATACGAAATCCTCCCTCAATCTCCGCCTATGAAGTTTGTTCGGTTTCAACGTATGGAATAGGGGTAGTTTGATCACAGAAGGCCATACGGCGGGGGTTGGTGTACCGCATACTCGAGATATCCTATCCAATTGCATCATTTCGGCGTTTGCCTAAATTGAAAATTTTTATTAATTAAAAGCATCAAGAATAATAGAAGGGTTTCAAAAATTTTGACAAAATTCACCAAAAACTACCACAACAAAGTCCTACAGACATATCGATTTGGTGCTAGCTGCACTGGAAGGTGTAACATTTGAACTACTGATCAAGAAAACCCGAGTCTAAGTTCTAAGAAGGAAGATTGGTGTGGATGGTTTTGTAGGGCAAGTGAAGTCTTGAACTGGACATCAGTCAAAAGAGAAACCGAATACTTGAGAGGATGGTAAGGGAAAAACGGCTGATGCTGCAAATAAAGTATTTCTTGCTTGAAATAAGGGCTTGGTTCAGTCCTACAGACCAATCGACATAGTAAGAGTTGTAACATTTGAACTACTGATCAAGAAAACCTTTGTCTGGGTTCTTAAGAAGGGAAACTGATGTAGATGCTTTTGTCGTGGACCAGGCGAACACTTAAGATTTGACCTGGACATCAGTTAACTAGCTATGTTAAAAAAAAAGTCAATTGGACACCAAGTAGGAGAAACTAAAGAGAAACTGAATTTATAGAGGATGGGAAGGAAAAAAAGGCTGAAGCTGCAAAATAAAGTTTGAAATGAGGGTTTCGTTCAGTTCTACAGACCAATCTACATAGTGCGAGCTGTAACATTTGAACTACTGATTAAGAAAACCTTTGTCTGGGTTCTTAAGAAGGGCAACTGATGCAGATGGTTTTGTCGGGGACCAGGCGAACACTTAAGATTTGACCTGGACATCAGTTAACTAGATACGTTAAAAAAAAATGTCAATTTGACACCAAGTAAGAGAAACTAAAGAGACACTGAATTTATAGAGGATGGGAAGGAAAAAAAGGCTGAAGCTGCAAAATAAAGTTTGAAATGAGAATTTCGTTCAGTTCTACAGACAAATCTACATAGTGCGAGCTGTAACATTTGAACTACTGATCAAGAAAACCTTTGTCTGGGTTCTTAAGAAGGGAGACTGGTGCAGATGGTTTTGTCAGGGACCAGGCAAACACTAAAGACTTGACCTGGACATCAGTTAACTAGATGTTAAAAAAAAATGTCAATTGGACACCAAGTAGGAGACACTAATGAGAAACTGAATAGAAAGAGGATGGGATGGGAAAAACGGCTGAAGCTGCAAAATAAAGTTTGAAATGAGGGTTTCGTTCAGTTCTACAGACCAATCTACATAGTGCGAGCTGTAACATTTGAACTACTGATCAAGAAAACCTTTGTCTGGGTTCTTAAGAAGGGAAACTGGTGCAGATGGTTTTGTCGGGGACCAGACGAACACTAAAGACTTGAACTGGAAATCAGTTGACTGGATATGTCAAAAAAATATGTCATTTGGACACCAAGTAGAAGAAAAAAAAAGGGAAAGCGAATAAATAAAAGATGGGATGGGAAAAACGGCTGAAGCTGCAAAATAAAGTTTTTTTTCTTACTTGAAATAAGGGTTTTTTCAAAAACAGTTCTCCCAATATGCATCCACAACTCCATATATCAATAGCTGGTCCGTAACGTTCTTCTCCCAATAGAAGCTCAGGAGGTCGATACCATAATGTTATGACTTTGTTGGTGTATGGCCGTTGTCTATCTTCGGCGTTGTACAGACGAGCTAGACCGAAATCGGCCAATTTTACTTCTCCCCTTAAAAAAAAAATTATAATTTTGCTATTTTTAGGTGGAAACTTAAACTTACTTGTTATTCATTAAAATATTGCTGCATTTGATGTCTCTGTGGAGGAAATTCTTCTTGTGACAATAATTTAATCCGTCCAATAGCTGCTTCATTATGCAGGCGTTGTTCAATTCGTTAAAATCGACCATACCCGATTCCAATAGACCCATCAAATCGTGATCCATGTACTCGAAGACTAGATAAAAAGATCCCTTTTCCTATAAAAATATTTTTAAATATTTTTCCGTCGTTTATTTTAAAGGAAATTTTTACCTTTCGAAAATCGACGGCGTCTTGTTTGTCGGTAACGATTTCTCTTAAATTGACGATATTTTTATGGTTCAGTTGCCTTAAAATTTTGATTTCCCTTACTGCGGTTATGGGAAAACCTTCCTTTTCGTTTTCTAACCTCACTTTTTTCAAAGCTACAAGTTCGTTAGCGTGAACGTCTTTGGCTTTATACACTTGGCCGTAAGTACCTGAAAATTTATCAAAAACACCGATAAATACGGAAAATCCTCACGTTATAGTCTATTTTTTTGTACTGAGAGAGAAATAGAACCAAATTTTAAATATTTTTACAGAATAATAAGATCTGGACAGGCCAAAAGTTCTGTGTATGACAAAATTTACCGTAAGTACCTGAAAATTTATCAAAAACACCGATAAATACGGAAAATCCTAAAGTTATAGTCTATTTTTTTGTACTGAGAGAGAAATAGGACCAAATTTGAAATATTTTTACAGAATAAAAAGATCTGAGCAGGCCAAAAGTTCTCTGTAAACCAAAATTAACCGTAAGTGCCTGATAATTTAACAAAAACACCGAGAAATACGGAAAATCCTCACGTTATAGTCTATTTTTTTTTGTACTGAGAGAGAAATAGAACCAAATTTTAAATATTTTTACAGAATAAAAAGATCTGGGCAAGCCAAAAGTTCTGTGTATGACAAAATTTACCGTAAGTACCTGAAAATTTATCAAAAACACCGATAAATATGGAAAATCCTAAAGTTATAGTCTATTTTTTTGTACTGAGAGAGAAATAGAACCAAATTTTAAATATTTTTACAGAATAAAAAGATCTGAGCAGGCCAAAAGTTCTCTGTAAACCAAAATTTACCGTAAGTGCCTGAAAATTTATCAAAAACACCGATAAATACGGAAAATCCTAATGTTATAGTCTATTTTTTTGCACTGAGAAAAATACAACCAAATTTTAAATATTTTTACAGAATAAAAAGATCTGGGCAGGCCATAAGTTCTGTGTACGACAAAATTTACCGTAAGTACCTGAAAATTTATCAAAAACACCGATAAATATGGAAAATCCTAAAGTTATAGTCTATTTTTTTGTACTGAGAGAGAAATAGGACCAAATTTTAAATATTTTTACAGAATAAAAAGATCTGAGCAGGCCAAAAGTTCTCTGTAAACCAAAATTAACCGTAAGTACTTGAAAAATTTATCAAAAACACCGAGAAATACGGAAAATCCTAACGGTATAGTCTATTTTTTTTTCACTGAGAAAAATACAACCAAATTTTAAATATTTTTACAGAATAAAAAGATCTGAGCAGGCCAAAAGTTCTCTGTAAACCAAAATTTACCGTAAGTGCCTGAAAATTTATCAAAAACACCGATAAATACGGAAAATCCTAATGTTATAGTCTATTTTTTTGCACTGAGAAAAATACAACCAAATTTTAAATATTTTTACAGAATAAAAAGATCTGGGCAGGCCATAAGTTCAATGTACGACAAAATTTACCGTAAGTACCTGAAAATTTATCAAAAACACCGATATATACGGAAAATTCTCACGTTATAGTCTATTTTTTGCACTGAGAGAAAAATACAACCAAATTTTAAATATTTTTACAGAATAAAAAGATCTGGGCAAACCAAAAGTTCTGTGAATGACAAAATTTACCGTAAGTACCTGAAAATTTATCAAAAACACCGATAAATACGGAAAATCCTAAAGTTATAGTCTATTTTTTTTGTACTGAGAGAAAAATAGAACCAAATTTTAAATATTTTTACAGAATAAAAAGATCTGGGGAAGCCAAAAGTTCTGTGTATGACTAAATTTACCGTAAGTACCTGAAAATTTATCAAAAACACCGAGAAATGAGGAAAATCCTCACGTTATAGTCCATTTTTTTTTGCACTGAGAGAAAAATACAACCAAATTTTAAATATTTTTACAAAACAATAGAAAAATATTTGGGAAGGCCAAAAGTTCTGAGTATACCAAAATTTTTTTACGTACCTTCGCCTATTTGAGCGATAACTTCGAACATATCGACGCACCTTTCTCCCCAATCTTTCCCGCACATCTGGAAATTCCTCGAACCCTTTCTCTTTAAAATAGTAGGTCGTTTCACCGGTGGTTTAGGCTTGGGAGAAGATTTCTGTTTTTCGACGATTTTAATATTATTTCTCGGCGGCGTACTCGGTAGTTCTTCGTCGCCGCTCAATTCTTCGGTACCGGGAACGACTAAAAACAATTTTTTTTCAAAATAAATCACAAAAAAATTATAAAAACTATTCTTACCAGGCGGCATCGGTAGATCTTTGATGTTCTTTCGCGGCGGCGTTCTGGCTCTAACATTGACAAGAGGTCGATTCATAGGAACGGATACAGGACTAGGAGATCTACTAGGCGGCGACACAATCGCCTCCAATTGCGTCTGATCTATACCAGGAGGTAATGGTAGCTTTGTAACACTCTTTGGTTTCTTATTCATTTCTATGGTTGCGGTAGTTGTAACTGGTTTGTCTAGCGAAGGAATTGGTGGGGTAACGGCGCTTCCTGGACCAGTGGTGACCAAAGTAGGAATTGGAGCTGCTACTGGTTGCGTTACGTTAATTTGAACTGGTAGTGGCGGTGTTGGAGGGGTGTTCGGTTTTACGATACTGGCTTTTTTATCCGGTAGTTGGATGTCGTTCAATTTCGACGGCTCCGTATCGGGTATCGGAATATCATCTATGTCCATCGGATAAGGCGCCGCCAAATTTTCTTTGTTTTCTAATAAAGATTTAAATAAGTAAAAAAAAATGGGCGAATTATAATCAAAACTAATAGAAACTGTCATAATTTCGCTTTTACAGCAAGAGGAAGTAAAATTTGTCGGGTAGAGGCATAAATTTTGCTATTGGTGGGAATTGAGGCTTTATCAGGTCTCTTAACACCTTGTATGCTTATTTTTTCAAAAAAATATTTACTTTTAAAACGATTTTAAAAATCATAAAATTTAAAAAGTCCGCCAAAACGGGTTTTACGTCATAAAGATGCCTGCCCCAACAGTTGACGTCACTCCTTGTTTACATTCCTATTCGTGTATTGTGTATCACGCCATGAGTTTTTGTGACCTAATTTGTTTCTGGAAGCTTTGAAAATTGATAAAGCAAAAAAAACTTAATATCTCAAGTATTGCATTGTTCCAGAGTGTAAATCGACGTCTATTGAAACTCCAGACAAAATATTTCTTACTTTACCTGGTGGCGCAAGCAAAAATGAACTCAAGAGAATGGCGTTGTGATTGCAAGATATGCGTTGGAATTAAGACAATATTTCGACAAATACTATTGCTTTTGTTTGTGAAGACCATTTTAATGTAAGTGCCTAATTCTGTGTTGGTAATTTTGCTTCTTTAATAGTTGGAGGTTATGTACCTATACAGGGTGTTTCAAAAAAAGGTAACACCGTCTCTAGGATAGGTAAAAAACTGAAAAATAATTGGGGTTTGCTTAGTAAAATTTTTTTCTAACGCCATCCGTTTTCAAGATAAAGGGCGTTGAAGAATATAAAAAATTACACATTTCTTACGATTTTGCCGAAGCTACTGGCACCATTGCAATGAAATTTTATACGAATATGTTTTGGAAGCTGATATATTCCATGAATTTGTTTTTATATCTAACTCTCATAGAGGGCGCTAGTTACACGATTCATACAACGTATTATTCAACATAACTTTTTTTAGGGTAGAATTATTAGTCAAAACTCCAAGTGAACATAAACATCGTTTAATTTTACACCAAAAAGGTACTCTTGGGGTAAAACTCGATATTATGTACCGTTTTCGGAATATTTTGATTTGAAAATTATGAAGTAATAACCGCTCCTGGTATAAACTAATGATAAAGTTCGCTTTTCTCTAAGTTTGCCATGTAAAATTGACATTTATTGATTGATTATCATTAGTTTATACCAGGAGCGATTATTACTTCATAATTTTCAAATCAAAATATTCCGAAAACGGTACATAATATCGAGTTTTACCCCAAGAGTACCTTTTTGGTGTAAAATTAAACGATGTTTATGTTCACTTGGAGTTTTGACTAATAATTCTACCCTTAAAAAAAAGTTATGTTGAATAATACGTTGTATGAATCGTGTAACTAGCGCCCTCTATGAGAGTTAGTTATAAAAACAAATTCATGGGATATATCAGCTTCCAAAACATATTCGTATAAAATTTCATTACAATGGTGCCAGTAGTTTCGGCAAAATCGTAAGAAATGTGTAATTTTTTATTTTATTCAACGCCCTTTATCTTGAAAACGGATGGCGTTAGAAAAAAATTTTACTAAGCAAACCCCAATTATTTTTCAGTTTTTTACCTATCCTAGAGACGGTGTTACCTTTTTTTGAAACACCCTGTATATCTAGGAATAAACCATAAAAACATTATTTTCTCAAGACCACACATCAAGGTTCCACTGAAAATGTGCAGAAATATTATTCAACAGGAGTGAAATTCAGTGGTTTCCCAGTGGGTACCCGAAAAGCACGATTGAGTCATTTTTGAGTATATTCGTAAGAAAAATAGTGGAAACGGCTCGTGAGACAGTGACTTTCTTATACGGCGTCGAAATATGGTTGGTATATATTATATATAGTTTATAAATCGTACTCAAGAAAATGCTTCAACTCCTTTTATTTCCTCTGCATTAAAGCAGCTGTTTGACTTGATAAATTCAAGCAGCATAAATGAGTATACTTTGGGCAAGTTATCAGTTTGTGCTTTTACAAAACCTTTGCTAGCCATATCTTTACTCACAAAATATGAAAGAATCGTCACTGAACTAGTAAATAAAATATTTTCTTCTAAAGGTTTCAAAATATCCTCGGAAATATCGAATATTTATATCCACTTTACAGAAAGTGTATTAAAATTTGAATTTTATTTTAAAATTTGGAAGTAATTTAAAATGGAAACTGGTTTATTTCCTATCATTAGTTATTTTTGATATCAAATTTACTATTACAAATTAATATCTGCAAAATATGAAATATGCGTGTACCCTATTGGACCATTACAGAAGCTAAAAAGTCATGTTAAATGTCAAGATTTACGCTTTGGAGGTGTATTCATCAATTTATTAATGCAATATAGATGTTCGCAATGATAAAAAAACATGCAAAATCTTATGTTTTAAACAATAGACCATTCTTGTTAGAAAAACTGACCTTAAACTGATCTCTATTGCTTATAACTTTTGAATTGCTGAACGAAATTGAACAAAACTTCACGAAGTTGTGAGTTTTTGATAGTCTTAATAAGTGTGCGAATGATGGGCCTGATTGCATCAGTAGTTTTTGCAAAATTGCCTTTATTTATCCTGTTTTTATGAATAATGAGGCTCTCCAGAACGCTGGGCACCTATCAAAACGCTAAACAAATTTAAAAAAAGAAGAATTACACTATTACATTCAATTTTACAATGTTTCGAAACCTTCATTAGGGAAATGAGACTAAAATGAGCGTTTTAATCGATCCTCAGCGTCCTTATTTATAAAAATGGGATAAATAAATGCATTTTTGCAAAAATAACTGAAGCAATCAAGCCCATCTTTTGCACACTTAGTAAGATAATAAAAACTCACAACTTTGCAAAGTTTTGTTCAATTTCGTTTAACATTCCAAAAGTTATAAGCAATTAAGTTTCGTTTAAACTGAACATGACAGCATCTGTCTATAAGGAGGTTACAAGCTATCGAAGATTTAAAACAATATAGGTTTTGTTAAAAAATAGGTTCTTCTTTTTTATTTCATTCACTGGCATTCAGTTATTTGCTACTTAAAAACAGTCATATTAGAGTAACTTGTATGTTCTAATCTTTCAGTTTGAATACGAAACAGGAAAAAGTTTTTTCATGTGACAGAATTGATGGTTTTATATGACGCCATTTTGCGGTGGATCGTATTGTAGTGGTATCTAGTGACACTTATAGAAAGTAGTCCCGAGGTAGAAAAATAGGTGACTACTAATGGTAATTAATGTGGCGCCATCTACATTTAAATTACCCAAAAACGTCAATGTTGCCATGTTTGAATTATAAACGAACTAGATATTTCAGTGTTCCTGTGAAAACTCGAGACACACCTTAAATATATTTTTTGATATTAATAAAAGTGGAAAAGTTGTCTTGGTTTTGTACAGGAACTCTAAAATATCTAGTTAGTTTATACTTAATTGCAATATGGCAACATTGACATTATTAAGTGAGTTAAAAGTAGATAGTTGTACACTAATTACAGTTTCTGATTTCCCAGTTTTCTACCTTATACCTACTTTCAACACATGCCGCTAGATAGCACTACAATCGATCCACCGCAAAATGGCGTCATATAAAACCATCAATACCCGTCTGATTAAAGCTTGGCTATAAAATAATTCACTAGACAGAGGAGAAGTCGACTTATGATTATGCGTGGGTGATTTTTTCATCAATCAAGGCATATTTAATAGATTTGGAACACGACTGTTGACTACTTTATCGTAGCACGCAATTTAGTAACTAATCTGGTAACTTTTAGTGATGTGAATAAAGCTTTTTTCAAATTACTCCTCTTGGTTATTAAATGGACTATATACAGTGTGTCCCAATAAGTTTTATACAAATGGAGGAAAAGTTTATCTTACATTTCACAAAAAAAAATATTCCTGATAAAAAGCTCTGCATGACTTGTAGATCGATAATCAAGTACAAAATTTCTAAAACATTGGCTGGAATACAGGGAAAATCGAAATTATGATTTGTAGTGAGAGTAAAATACGTCCAAACTGTAGTGGAGAGCAAAATGTTCATTGAAATTGTTATTGAGTAGCAAAAAAATTACAAGATATCATTAATTAGATTATTTATTGAATAAAGGAATAATTTTTATCTGGAAAAATCAATAATCTACAAGTGTGCATCATTTTTTGCTACTCAATAACATTTTGCTCTCCACTACAGTTTGGACGTATTTTACTCTCACTACAAATCATAATTTCGATTTTCCCTGTATTCCAGCCAATGTTTTGAAAATTTTGTACTTGATTATCGATCTACAAGTCATGCAGAGCTTTTTATCAGGAATATTTTTTTTGTGAAATGTAAGATAAACTTTTTCTCCATTTGTATAAAACTTTTTGGGACACACTGTATATATATATGTGTGTGTTTTTTTGCAATAACTTTTTTTTTCATGGTTCGATTTTAATCAACCACGTCTCATTTTGTAGATACTTTCAATGCGAACAATTCCTTCCTGCAATAATTTTCTCTACTTACCGTAGTTTTTCCAAAATTTCTAAAAAACCGATAATACTCATATTTTTGACATAATTGTTGAATTGTTCCTGATTTTTCAACACTTTATTTCTTGGGATACTAAAAAAAAAACTCACCAGTTTTGTTATTGGAATCGACTTCCTCCGGCTGTTCGTCGCCGTTGGATTGTTCCAATTGTTCCTCCAATTTTTTAAGTTCCATCTCCCTCTTCCGTCGATCTTTGACCATTTCGGCGAAAAGACTAGCGTCGGTGATTTTATTTTTCAATTGCGACGATTTTACGGAATGCGGAGACGGACTTCTGTTATGTCTGTGCCTCGGACTTTTTTCCTTTCGCGGACTTCTCGATCGGTGTCGTTTGCTACTGCGCCTCGTCGGCGAAGGGGTCGTATAATGTCTTCCGCGACCGTAACTCGACGATCTAGATCTTCGTCTTGACACTGGACTCCTACTTCTAGAATACCTAAGAAAATTCAAATATAATTAAATAAATTAAAATAATATTATAATAAAATCGCTTACTTGGTTCTTTCTTTTAATCTGGCCCGTTCTTTTTTGTGTTTCCTGTGCAGCATTTCTCTTTCTATTCTTCTTTTTCTGCTGCTCGGCGTTAAAGAGCGATGTTTGTAGTGAGAATGCATTATGGCGTCCGGGGTGGCTCCTCTATAAGGGGACTTCAAGGGGGGAGATAGACGGTCGTCTATTAGTATTGGGGAATCTCTTATTCGAATTGGTTCGTCGGAAATGAAATGATTGTACCTGAATAGAAATATTTTTTTTTAAAAAATCACAATTTTTTCGAAAAAAAATGCTACATTTTCACCAAAGTTTCAAAATTTTGTAAATTTATACAGTTTTTGCAAAATTTTCAAGTCTAAAGTTTCTAAAAATGATTTGATTTTTAAAGATGGTATTGAAATGAAACAAAAAGCCGAGTATAAAATATTAAAAGCCGAGAAACAGGATGCAGTAGTTCAAATGTAGCATTTACATTGTGATAGGATAGGAAGTGTTAAAATTGAAAAGGGAAAGACCAAGGATGCAATGGATAGAGTAAGTGAAAGAAAGCAAGACTAGGATGGGAATCCAGAGACAAAGAACATTAGAAACAGACTTTTCTATCCAATTCAAATGTATTCAAAAGTTGCAGAAGACAGAGATAGAGGAACAGATGCCATACGAATAACCATGAATATAAATCTCAACAGAAACTATCCTATTGGAAATTAAACAAAAAGCCGAGTATAAAATATTAAAAGTCGAGAAACCAGATGCAGTAGTTCAAATGTAGCATTTGCATTGTGATAGGAAATATTAAAATTGAAAAGGGAAAGACCAATGATGCAATGGATAGAGTGAGTGAAACAAAGCAAGGCTACGATGGGATTCCAGAGAGAAAGAACATTAGAAACAGACTTTTCTATCCAATTCAAATGTATTCAAAAGTTGCAGAAGACAGAGAGATAGAGGAACAGATGCTATACAACTAACTATGAATCGAAAGATTGTTGGTTTGCTAATAAATGATTTGAATAGTTGGAATCTGACTTTTGGTTGTCATAGCTACGTTTGTGTTCTGAAAATCTAGTTTTAAAATTCCTAAAAGTTCTACCTATATAAATTTTGTTACAGTTGTCATTACGACATTTTAATTTATAAACTCCTGATTTATTTAGTTTTGAAGATTTGGATTGTTTTTAATGAATTTAGATAAATTGTTATCGGTTTTAAAGCAAATATTCAAGTCTAAAGTTTCTAAAAATGATTTGATTTTTAAGGATGATATTCCAAAGTATGTTAAGCTTCTAAATTGGTTATTTTTGTTTTTATCAGAAGGAAATACTTGTTCTAGTCTAGAGTATGTTTTCGTATCTTTTCAATTACGATATTGTCAATTAAATTTGGATCGTAATTGCTATTAACAGCTATTTGTTTTATTATATTAAGTTCTTTGTTGTAATTGTCAATATTTAATGGAACTTTTAAAAGTCTATTGAAAGCTGCTAATTGATGACTGACTGGGTGGACTGAACTATTATGAATTGTAATGACTGTATGTGATGGTTTCTGAAATATTGAAAAGTCATGTCTATTATTTATATTTGAAATTGTAAGATCTAGAAAGTTTATTTTGTTCAATTTCTACTGTAAATTTGATATTTTTATATATTGAGTTAATGTAAGTAATGAAGTTATCAAATTGTCTCGTAATACCAGTGAAGCAAGCTAAAATATCATCTATAGTCAAAGGCACTCTTAACGTGCGGGTCATACGATTCAACAAAGACATACTCACAGTTTTTGTTTTCTTTTATTACGTTAAATTATAACTTCCAAATGAAATCCGTTAGATAAATAAGACAGACTTATGCAATTTTGACGGGAAAAAGAAGGATATGTATTTAGTTTTCAGCGATTCTAAAAAGTCTTTCACCAGCAAAGTTTTTATTTAAATATGTCAGTTTTGTCACTTTGACAATTCAAAGTGACAATATGAATAATAAATAGCAATTTTCAGTTTTTTTGTACTTAGTTCGATGGATTATTTCGAGAATAAAAGAAGAAGTGGAAATTCGTCAATCTGCAGTGTAATCTCACATTTTGGTAACCTCTGTGTTTTCTGATTTGATACATATGGTTAGTGACCTTTGAACCCGCACGTTAAGAGTGCCTTTGACTATACATATCGGTGCCAGTAAACAAATTTTTTACCAAGGAGGTGTTTATGAATTATCTTTTCTATATTATCCATGAAAATTTCTGATAACAGGGGACTGAGAGGGTTGCCCATAATCAAACCCTCTTTACTGCTATAAACCTTTCCATTGAAATGAAAATAATTTCAATTTAAACAAACTCTTAATAAATTTATAATATCAGACTGAATTATGGGATTAATATTATTGTAAGTGAACAAGTTATCAACAAGAGTGATAGTTTCATCAGGAAGTATACTAGGGAATAGATTTGTTACATCGAAAGATATGAATTTAGACAAGTGAGTTAGTTTTATATCTTGAATATTATTAATAAGTTCTGTCGAGTTTTTAATTGAAAATTGAGGTTTGAATGAACAATATTTAGAAATTATATCTATTAGAAATTTTGAAATTTTAAATGACAGTGTTGTGAAAAAAGAAACAACTGGTCTAATTGAGTACCCTTCTTTATGGAGTTTAATTAATGAATAGAGTTCAGGGTGTTGTGGATTTGGTAAAAATAATTTGCGTTTCTCTTTGTCGCTTATTATTGATTTGGAGTTATTTACCGCTAATTTTATTTCCTTCTGAAATTTAATAGTTGAATCTTTTTTAAAATTTCCAGCCTGTATGAAATTGTTGGTCTTTAATATATAAAATCTTCTCTAGGTAACACTAGTACCGTATTTCCTTTCATCTACTTCAATAAAAATGAGATTATTTAAATTTGATTTTTGTTGAATTGACTTGACAACTGATAACTCAAAATTGAGTTCGTTATACTTGAAAAATTCTTTTTTAAATAATTTCACAAGCCATATATTTTAAATGAGAGTTATTTGGAAAATTATACAAATTGATTTCTGTTTCTATACCTAGTTTGTTAAAGTTATCGAATTAACAAGTGGGTTGAATATTATGTTTGTAAAAATTGAACTTCTTTATTTGAAAAAACTGTATTTGAAAGATAAATATAAATAAATATAAATAAATTACCTTGCAGAATGATGTAGTGGTGGAGTATGAGGTGATTCTCTGGTGGTGAATTCTCTGGAGGAAAAATCCCGAGCATATTTAGGAGGAGGTGTTTCCGATGGAGGAGTTGGACTTTGTACTTCGTATGTTTCCGGAGATGCTATACTGTCATTGGAGACTGGTGAACACCCGCCAGTATCTATTGTCACCTAAAATATGGATTATCGTAAAATATTCAAACAATTTTAATTATAAAACGCTTACTTTATGGATTCCTGATTTTCTTGTATTTTCCCAATCTAGTATAGGTTCGATTTCTGGCCTCGGGGGAGTTCTTTTAGATAAACTATTGTCTGAAATAACCGATCCACTTGCTATACTCTCTATAGATAAGATAATTCAAATAAAATCATCAATTTTATTACGTTTAATTCAATATTCACCTAAACTGGTACTTCTCGATCTATGTTTTGCTTTCCTTTTCTTCTTTTTAGTCTTTTTATCCTTCTTATGTCTCTTTTCCTTCTTTTTTCTCTTTTTTCTATCGATAGAATCGTAGTCTTCTTCAAAAGTGGGAGATACAATTGGGGCTACATATTCTGTCGGTGATGTTGTTTCTTCTACCTTTCTCCTCTGTTTTATTTCACTAGATCTAGACGAACGAGAAGAAATCGACAATTGCCTTTCTCTTACTAGAATAGGAGGTGTTGGAGATCTCGGAATAAGTGTTTGGTCTAGACGATGTCTTCTACCTAAAAAATAGTAAAGTAAAATTGACTCAAACTCTCACAAGTTACACAACAGCAGCTCAGCGTAAATCTCAAAAACTTGAGAAGCATTCAATGTATCATCTACAGAATGTCCCTACTTTAAATGTTAAATCAGACAAATTTATATTAATTCATAGTTGAGAAAACATTCGCAAATAATAAAAATTTAAATACATATTGGATACAAATAAATTACCTATGTAGTTATATTTATTTTCACTAATTTGGAAAGCTGCTACAACATGGGGTTTATAATGTCAAAGAACATGAATTGTTTGGAGTGAAAGGAAGTAAGATATAAAATATTATTGATTAAATAAATCTATGACTAATAGGTAGTAATAGCTAACCTGGTGAATGCAATATCAGGGATGTTTCTCTAAGATATATATCTTCTTCTAGACGCGCGTAGCGACTATGTTGAGCGCTTCTATGCATATCTGCATCCAAATCTAATTCGCCGTCATCACTAACAATTTCCTCTTCTCCGCTTTGAATTTCTCCAGCTTCTGGTCCAGATAGATCCTCTGAACTCACATCGGAATATTCAACTAGTTTTGTTTTTGTTTTGGATAAACCTACGTAATTATTTGTTGAGCCTTTTTCATCTCTTTGTTTGCGCTTTTTAGATTTCTTGTTATGTTTGCCATGCCGATTTTTTTCCATTTTACAAATTAATTAATATCTAACATTGCTTTCCAGCACATAGTAAATTGTGCTGGTTTGCCTGATGGCACCTGACTCCTAGGGAAAGTCCACATACTCAAATTTTTATTTGAAAGACATCTTATTAGTTATGTTGACATGAAGATTGCAGTGTTGCCAGAAACAGGATAATTTTCACCAAATCCACAAATGTTCAAACTCAATAAATAGTTTGGCTAAACTCTGGTTAAACTAAAACATAAATGATGTTTTTATAAATTGGAAATTTATTATTTCAAGTAGATATGATTGAAAAAAGTAAATTTTTAAGTATACACATGCATTAAGTACTTAATTTATTTTTGTATAATTCTATAAAATCATTTTTTTTATAATATAAAGGAGATACCACATCGGTAATGGAGAGGCTTCATAGGAATATATAATTATATAATAATTTAGCCAAACTATTCATTCTTAAAACCTAGATACTTATATATCACAAATTTTATATCATTTTAATAATACTTACATCAGTGAAAAATAATAATAAATTTAAATTGTGCCATGAATATGCTTGTTTATAATTAAAGTTTTCACAAAATTGGTGTTGAAAGGGATTCATTACAGTTCTGGGATTGTGATATTTTCAATTTTTAACAAACGTAAATTGTCTTCAAGGAATAACATAGAATTTAATTTTTGTATAGACAAATACTTTTTAGTTTGTATCAAGGTTTTATAAGTTCTACAGTTGTTTTGTAGATTAGTGGCGGTACATATCAGTTTACACTCCCGTTGATAAAGCGAGAACTATATCTTTAAAATTTAATGAATGCTAGATACTACAACTGATTTTATTAATAAATGTTTTGATACTTAGTAATGGGATAAGTTGAATATTTAGGCTATAATAAAATATTGAAAAAAGATTATAATTCTACCCTGGCAACACCGTTAGGTTGGCATGCATGATTTTGGACCGTCACCACGTAAGAGAGCAGCATTTTTGTTAATTATTTGAAAGCAAAATAAAAAAAATTCAGAGTTCAGATGGTAAAAAAAACTCAAGAAAATGATAGTTGATAATTCCAAAGAAATTACAATGACATTGGTGACCTTGAACAAATGAAAATAATGGCGATATACAACGATGTTTAGGGTGGGTCAAAATTCGATAAAAAAAGCAAAATAAAAGCACAATGGCATTAATGTTAACTGTAGTGCAAAATTCACACTTACCCAATTATCGAATTAACTAACAACGTTCACTGCCGCACTCACTAACGTAGAACACAGCACTTGATTCCATCAGACAAGTATTTCATCATTTATTAAACTCTTCTAAGATTTTGATGCTTTGGTGCTCTATTTCTGTAAAAATATTGACTTTTTTAGACAATCCTAATTTGCTTAATTCTTATCTATTCATTGAAAATATTAGATGTAGCATAGGTCATAAAATATTTGAAGATTCAGTATTTTTTTACAGCGAACGATCCTTTCAACAGGACGCCATTTTCATCTAATTGTTTTCGCTATTCGCTCTTAAATAGCATGCGTCATTATTCTCCGCCCCTCTACACTTCAGAAGATCCCTTCTATTACCATTCCGAATTATGGAAAAACGTTATTATTACTTAAAAAAATCTCTATATTATTGAAAAGTGATTCAATTTTATTTATTTGAAAATGGAGAAATCCAATAATATTTTTTCAATACAACGATAGGTTTGTTATTTTTAATTAAACAAAACTATTATGTCGCTATTGACAGATAGGTGGCAGAAGTCAGATGTGTCATCTGTCAGGAAAAGTTTTGATGGTTTTGAAGTTTTTACCGATTTTAAGCAAGTGAAGTTGAATTTAAGATTTTACAAATAAAATACACTAAATTTCATAAAAAACAGCAGTGAAACTTGAAAGAGTCTCCATACTTAAAAGTGTCGTATGCCAGGAAAAGTTTTAAATTTGGTAATGGAAGTTTTTACCGATTTTAAGCAAGTGAAGTTGAATAAAGCTTTTACAAATAAAATACACTAAATATCATAAAAAACAGCAGTGAAACTTGAAAGTATCAGAATATTAATTGAGGAAGGATGAAGTAAAAAATGTTTATACTTGAAATAACCTAAAGACTTTGTTTGTTAATGTCCAGACAATTCAAAATAAACTGTACTTCAATTGCTAAAAACTATTTGAAATCTGAAGGTAAGGAAACAAAAATTATTCACATTGACAAAATTTATTTACAAATATTTCATTAATTCCTTATTATACTGTATAAATAGACTATTACTACTAAATATTGGCACTTTTCTTATCAGCTTGGCAATTTAAACGCTAAATAAAATTACGCTCTGTTATTCTTGGCAATATTATGCGTAGCCCAATTAACAGAAGTTTTCCAAGAATTCGAAAGAGCTTCATCGAACTTAGACCTAAAATGGCGCAAGGCTTCTTCATCTGACATTTTCAACACCTACAAAACAATATATTAAACGATAGGATCGTCCACATACATTTTCGTACCAACCAAAGTATCTCTTAGATAATTCAAGTCCTTTTCTGAACTTAGTTCGGGTAAACCTGTGGATATCATCATAGCGAACAAGGATATAAATAGATTACCGTGTTTTCTGAGTACCATAAATGCCTTAAAACAAAGAAATCGTAGAAAAGTGTTGATGTTTTTACAAAAAAATTACCTTTTCGCAACATTCTTGGAATATTTTAAATTCCAAGGATTTAGTGTTTTGTCCTTTGTTTATTACGTAGACAAAGTCGTGGGTTAGGACGAAAGGAACTCTTTCTCTTTTAAAACCGAATTTTTCTTTGAAATGGCCAAGGATATGGCCGAAATCTATGTGGAAAACCTGAAAAAAATCATTAAATGTTATCGAAATGAGTGGAAGTATTGAAAATATTCACCTGTCCGTTTTGCTTGACCATGATATTGTCCGAATGTCGATCGGCGATGCCCAAAACGTAGGTGGCTACACAGTAGCCAGCGCAAGATAAAGTGAATTCAGTAACGGCTTTGTTTAAGGCGTTTTCCGAAGGATTGTGATCCTTTAACCAGGCTAAAATTGGTCCTTTTCTAAAAGCAGCTGTTGCAGTGAACATCCCTTTTTCTTTTTGTATATTCGCTATAGTGTCCGCGTTTAGGACAACTTCGATCATACCCACACGATTTTCTAATGATATGCAACCGTAGGGATTCATCCTGAAAAAATATACTCTCAGTATTTATAGTGAGTTGAAAAAAAAAAGAAATATACCTCAAATCGAGGTTTTCTTTTTTCCATAATTTATCCATTAATTTAATCATTTGTAACGTCAACATATCCTGTCGAAGATCGTCTCCATTTTTGAATATTATATAGACGTCTTCTCCGTAAGCATCCGAGTTTTCGAAAACGATCCACAGAGGGCGCATTTTACTATCCATTACTCTACATTTTTCCAATCTAAAACGCAAGAAATTAATATTGGGTAAAGTAGAATTCGATAGATGGCGCTCTGAAATGTCATTGTCAACGAGTAAAACAAATCAGCTGCTTTATAAGATGTTCTAGTGGTTTTGTTTTGTTGTTTTAGTTATTTTTGGGGTGTGTTTTGTGAAACTTTTGCTTTTTCTTTGATTGTGCTTTAGTTTTTGTGTTGTTAAACTAAATTTTGACTCCTAATATTTTTATTTTTGGAGTAATAGGTATGATTGATATTTTGTCAAAAATAAAACAAGTTTAGGTCTGATTTCGTGTTTTTATTTTATTTTCGATAAAGTCATATCTACAAAAGTTACAGGGAAGGTACGTTTGTATTGAGTAATACTTTAAATCTTTAATACCGACTTATTTTATCTTTGTTTTTGTAACTATAGATTAGGTATACACTGACTATTCAAAGTTTATTTGAATTTGTAAATGCTGAGCCTTCTTCTAGGTGTATAAATAAGGGACAGGCAGTTTTAAAATGCTGGCCATATATTTTTGCATGGTACCTATAGAGGAAATAAGTGACACTTTCATAAAAGTGCAATAAAAACAAAAAATAGAATAACATAACCTCTTATAACCCACCTATTAGGCAATCCAACGACCTGTCAAATTCAATTCCAAATGACAGTGGATGGCACACATGTACGTAAACAACCGTTTGAGCTTAGTGAAAAGAGTGTTTTATATTCGTATTTTCTAGCTAGTTTTGTTGTTTGTTATTTCTCCAGTGTTTTTAGAGATCTTTATTATTATTATTATGCCTGTGACTTGTATTGTTGTTAACTGTGGATCTCGAGGCGATCGTGACAATGTGTCGTTTTATAGAATTCCCAACATACTCAGTTTACCCAATAAGCCACATAAAAATGAGTTATCGAAAACACGTAGGGCCTTGTGGATAGCATCCATAAAGCGTGATGATTTAACCGAATCAAAGATAAAATATCAGAGAGTCTGCAGCAAACATTTTATAACTGGTAAGTTTCTAAAACTTTATGGAAAAGTAACTTTCTTCTGTGTTTTGAAAAAGGAAATTTTAGTGGTGTTAGTCTCTTAATACATTTTTATGATTAATAGGTGAGCCTGCATTATTGGAGAACAAGGATCATCCAGATTGGGTTCACTTTGTGTGCCAACCAACGTCAATTTTGTTGACATTTCTATCACGTGGTTTGGATTGCCTAATTATATAATCAGACTAATCAGAGATATTATGGAAGAGGTTATGTTATTCTATTTTTTGTTTTCATTGCACTTTTATGAAAGTGTCACTTATTTCCTCTATAGGTACCATGCAAAAATATATGGCCAGCATTTAAAACTGACTGTCCCTCATTTATGCACCTAGAAGAAGGCTCAGCATTTACAAATTCAAATAAACTTTGAATAGTCAGTGTATACCTAATCCATAGTTACAAAAACAAAGAGAAAATAAGTCTGTATTAAAGATTTGAAATATTAATCAATACAAACATACCTTTTCTGTAACTTTTGTAGATATGACTCAAAAATAAAATAAAAACACGAAATCAGACCTAAACTTGTTTTATTTTTAACAAATATATCAACCATACCTATTACTTCAAAAATAAAAATATTTGGAGTTAAAATTTAGTTTAACAACACAAAATACTAAAGCACAATCAAAGAAAAAGCAAAAGTTTCACAAAACACACCCTGAAAATAACTAAAACAACAAAATAAAACCACTAAAACATCTTATACAGCAGCTGATTTGTTTTACTCGTTGCTAAGATGACATTGACATTTCGGAGCACCATCTATCGAATTCTACTTTTCCCCATAAGTAAGACCAAACTTCAAAGTCCCAAATTAGACAACCACAGACATTTTGAAACCAAAATAATTAAATAAGTAGGTTTTGTAACGAAGAACCTTATTTCCCCAAATTTAATTAGTGCAATATACAGGGTGTAGTATATAATTTATAATATTGTCATTTAAAAATTATGAAACATAAAACAGTTAAACTTTCAAGTTTGTGTAAAAAAAAACTACTCACTTTATCCTTGTGCACCTGTACATGGGATTTAAAGGACTCCTGGTGTGGTTAATAGCCATTTCTGCTGTGGATTCGCTGAGATATTCCTTGAGAGCAATTTTGGCTTTTTCTTTATCTTTACTTTGTCTAACTAATTCGCTGCATATTTTAAGTTTGTCAAGGCACTCTAGTTGTTTTTGAAGTATACCGATGTGTTCTTGAGTACCTCTACAGTAGGCTTCTAATATTAGGCCGAATCGGACAGATACAGCTGGTACAGACATTTCTGATCTACATAAAAAAAAAGTGAAACATGTTGAAATTAGTTTAGGTGTTTTTGTACCCTAACCCCCATAAGCGCGCCGCTGGAGTAACGAAAACACACCTAATATCTTGATTGTGTAGTAATCGTAATCATTGAACAACCAATCTCAAGTTAAAATACGTCAAAAGTGTCTTTTAAACCCAGACCTTTCTTCTACCATAAAACGATTCAAATCTTTCATGAGGAATAAGTAACCAACTGACAAAAAGTGTATATCGATAGCAGATGAAGTTGAGGTCATCCATTTTGTTTGTGTAATTGAAACGGGAGTGACAATTTCCTGGACCGTACAATAATATTTATTATTCAAGATGGAATTAACGAAACTATAATAGATTCATCTGATGGACGAATTTAAAAACACGGAAAATATTGACGACATTGACGTGCACTTTTTGTCAGTTGGTTACTTATTTTCGGTTGGAAAGATTTTATTTGGAAATATATGTTCAATTTCACTATATTTTATGTTATTAACCTGATTGTATTTTGTATATTTGTGTATGTTTGAGTGTCAATAAATGCCAATAACCTAGACAACGATTAAAACTCCTATAGGTACATTTTTTTTCACTTACCTAAGATGCCAGAACAAATAATGCCCAATTTGTTGGTTACTGAGCGCTCTACGAAGCAAAAAATTCACTAAATCGCAATCTAAATAGAGTTCGTGTTTTAAGGCTTGCACTAATTGTAAAAGATACAATAAAATATCTTCATCACTAAAAATAAAAGTTATTTACAAAATTGACTATAAGAAAATATAAAATTCTTACCTCACGTCATAAAGACACTCGACGGCAAATTTTCTAAGCTCTTGATCAGCATAAGCATAATCCAAAAGCTCTAAAGCTTTTTCTACGGGTAATTTAGGCCAGACTTTCAGCATTGCAAATACTTCGCTTACTTCCTCTCGCTTATCCCAATCGATACAGTACAACAATTTAGGCAGTACCTCCGGTTCGATTCTTAACCAATGACTTTTCAACGCCCATATCTTTTTACGGTCCTAAAATTTCAAAGTAGTTCAAATGTACCCACTTCTATACTAGTTCACTTACCTGATCGTGGGCTTCGTACAAGTTATCAATTTCGTATAAAAGTTTTTTAAATGCTACTTCGTCGATTCTTTCAGTCTCATTTTCGTAGTCGTTAAAATCTACGTTTTTAATAATCGTATCGACATTTGGGAAAACTACAGTTTGATCGTTAGCGTAACTGGAAACAAAAACATTACAATAATAGTTATTTATGCAAAAACTGGAAAATTAGCTACCACCAATGTATAACTGCAAGCGAAATTTTAAATTTTCAAATGAATTTTCCAACATTTTTTGTAGAATGTTTTCAATAATGTTCCTAATATTATTTTTCAGCTCTGCTAAATTGTTAGGCTTAGCATGAGTTGATTTTAGGCATTAAAATAAGTCCATATAAAACTACTAATTTAAAATGTACTACTTCATGAAACCTCCCAATATCTTTGTTGTTAATGAAACAAAATATAGAAAACTATACAATTTTGGAAAGGATAATGATTGCTCATTTGAATGAGATCAAAAATTATAGGGTGAATTTGATCAACATTAGTAAAACACCCTGTGTTGATGAGATGAAATGCCAGTCAAGCCTAAAAAAATCTCTTTGGTAAACTAGTGAAAACCCCATCTCTTTAGAGCAATTAATAAGCTGGGCATTTATGTTTGAAATCAGTCACTCTTATTTGGGACACCCTGTAGGTATAAAGGTTTACCTGCTTCGAGACCTACTTACAAATATGTGTTGCTCTAAATGTGGATCCAGTAAATCCATTTTATGAGCTACTAATTTCCTGAATTTATTGGTAACTTTAATTTTAATTAACCTTAAATTTGAAATTTCTAATTCAATAAATGTTTGATTCATTAATTTGTTTACCTTTTAATCTTTGTTTGCAAATGCGTTTGCGCCGATATTGTCGACTTTGCAGCGTAGGTCGTTGGTTGGAAAGCCGTAGTAAACTATTTAAGGTTATGTTGTTATGTAAATGGGGATGATTTGTTTATTTTAATTAGGCTACATTTTATGCATGGTTTTAGCAAATTTCAAGGAAAAAATAAGTAGCAGGTGCTATGTCTGCTTAAAGGTAAGTTTCTTCAATATTATTATATAATTTTGTTGCAAAATAAAGGTGGCAAATATGATAATTCTCTTTCAAAGCCATACCCAAAGATTGATTCCATTTTTTTATCTTGCCGCTGTCTATGAATTAATATATAATATAACCAAGGAAGAATTTAATGTGTTTGTTTATTACGGAAATTAAAGAGGTAAAAAATATTTACTTGAATAAAAATTAATTTACTTACTGTTGGTCGGAAATAAGATAGGGACTGAGGTGTAAATTTTTTTTTATTTTTAACTTTACTTCTAGTTTTTACCACACACGTTCTTTCTTTAAACTTTTTACAAAAGTAAACACATTAAAGTTAGGTTAACTTGATTGGCAAACTTCACTCTTTACCTATAGACCAATTTGCTACTCTCGCGCCATCTACTATTCGTACTTACCGCTGGACACTTTTTCGACATTTTTCCCATACAAGTTTGTGCCATGACCTAACCTAACCTAATCAAACCGTTCTTCTTTTTTTTGTATCTTTATGGCCTCCACCTTGTCAGTACTCAATCATAGCTGGTTTTGGCCTTGACCATTTAAATTTTAAATAATTAAAGATTTTTGCAATAATTGTAACTCGTTGAGACTAAGTAGTAAGATAAACATATATTATTGTGGTATTAAAGCAGAATTGGACACTTGCTGTGGATTTTTATTTAATTTAAATGTTTATGTCTGTCATAAATCATCACAAAACTGACACAAGAATGACAGATGTCATTTTGTTGCACTAGTGCTAAAAAGCACCACTTTTTCCCACAAAAGTGTTGTTTTTTGCATGATTTTAGAAAAAATAGTTTTCTATATTTATTTATTTACCTTTTAATGTGAACAGTAAGAGTGGTGGCGTGTTCGATGTACGGGTTACTAACAACAGTACCTAGAGGATGTAAAACATCATCTGAATTCATATCGTCTGCAAATGCCCACATATAAAGAGTCATATCTCCACTTTTTAACTGTCCCTTAAAATCGTACACTGAAGTATTTGCCCATGCAAGAGGGTTATTCGAAAAATTGTTCTCCTGAAATATAAATTAAACATTTCACTTCAAAAACACGTTAAAAAGTATCAAACTCACCTTGTTCGAGTCTTTAGTTTTCTTAGTTTTAGTTCCTTTAACGTATTTATTAACTTCGTAAACGACAAAACACAATTTAGCACTTCTCGGTATGTTGCACACTTCGATGTCGAATACTAGTTCAGTGTCAATCATACATTCGTATTTATCGTTTATAGTACAATCTACAGTCTTTTTTGGTTGACATAAGGTTTTACCGCCGTGAAAAAGTCCAGCCTGTATACCAATCTAAAAGAAATGGATTAATTTAACTATTACCTTAATTATATATAAAAATTCTTACCTCTGACGTTTTTTTAAGGTCGCAATTTAATTTACTAACTGTACACATTTTAACTACAAAATTATCACTTATACTCCAAGACGATACACTATTTTTTTTCTTTCTTAATGTATTCGTCGAACTGAAAGAAGTTGAATGAACTTTTTTATTTTCAAATATATCCAAGCTCTCATAATCATTCGTTTTAAATACTGAAAAAAAGAAGAAAAAATTTAAACAAAACATTATTAAAATATACGAAAATATCTTACCTGGTACTTTGTCGATGTGCAAAGTGATCAGTGTAGGTGTAATACCCTTAGATATACAGTCTTGGACGTACTGAAATTCAATAATCCGATTATCTCCGATTAAAAATTCATCTTGACCACAAACTTTCAAAACATATTCGCTGACTCTTTCGTTTCGGATATTTAACGTGGTTGCTCTTTTGGCTAGAAACATTTCCAACAATTTTTTTGGTTTGATTATTGCTGGTACGTTGAAAGTATAACTGCTTTGCATGATTTCTTTTTCATTTTTTTTGTCACAAAAATCATATTCGTGATCAAACTTTGTGGCAATTTTTATGTTTCCATTTACAGTCTGTTCTAGTACGAAACTTTCAGGCAGGATTCTGGGTGGGAATTGGTATTTCAAACTGTCCACCCAGGTTTGTTTTGATCTTTGTTGGGCTAGCTCATCGCCCATTCTACGCATTTTAAAGCGAAAATCATTAATTTCTGCACTGTTTAGAGCATCAAACTCTTGAAGACCTGGAATATTCACAAAATCACAAAAAGAAATAATAAAAAACCCTTAACATACGTTTTCCAATTAGGTGACCAATGGAAATATTTAAAGTATCATCTGCTTTTTCACCTCTACATTCAGAAACAATAAGCAGTGCTCCAGTAGGTCGAATATCACAAAGTCGTCTGGATTCATCATTGACTTTTTCTCTCTCAGCCATAGAATTGATGTAGGTGAAAATATAAACAGACATGTCATGGAGTTTACCGAATAGGGGAAACTTTGCAGCTTCCTCCCATAAGTCCTAAAATTAGTTCAATAGTAGATATATTATATAAGTCGAATTAGATAATGTTACCTCTTTGATTTCTGCAAAAGATGCATTGTAACTGACATTATTCAACAAGATTATAATTCCGTTGGGCAGCAAACAAGTCAATGTAATAGTGCATTCAGTAGATGATTTGTCCCAAAAATCATAACTGTACTCTGAAGGAATCGGAACCATTTTTATTATATAGTCTCTCAGTTTAGCATTATCACCATAATTTAAGTCTTAATCAAAATAACAAAATAAAAAACTTTTCCCATTGAAAATTTGGTTGAATCATCAATGCATCTTTGATCATATTTTTTGGAATTTAATATTTTTCTTCCTCAACTGAATCAAAGATAATTAAAACGATCTTCACAATCACTATTCTACAAAAAATATTGTTTTTAACTATTATAATAATATTTTGGAAATAACTGGAACTTCATTTGTCTGTTTTTAACACCCATAAAAACAATAATGTCTGCAATCAAACAAAAATAAAAGTTCCTATAATAGTGTGACAGTTAAAACCATAGAGAAATATAATATTTTTTATTTTGTCTATGGTTAAAACGAATGCAAACTATTTGCAAGCTTTTTATATAAAACTCAATGTTTATTGATTGATATTATTTAACTACAAATATACAAAAGGGAAAACTGGATGGAGTTCTGGATGCACTTCTGCCTTTCACTGCAGCTTGATTCTGTGATCTGTCCTGTCTGGTAGAATATCTATGATCTGTCTTGTGACTTGCGTTGTACGTCAGTTCTCCACAGCATGTCACATGTCATAAGATCTGAAATTCTGAAAGGAAAACGAATAAAAAGGTAATTATGAAAAACCATTCAATAAAAGTTCCCCGACTGTATAAAGTATCTGCTCAAGTGGCAAAAGAAGTAAGTGAAGGAAATGGAAGTATTAAAAACCTTGTTTATGAAAAACAGAAAAAACACCCCGTGAGTATGGAGGTTATGTTGAAACTTTTCGAAATCAATTGTTATTAAAATTTTTTAGAATATCAAAGCTATTTATGCTCTAGTAACAACACTTTTTCAAAAATCTGAAGAAATAGAGACTTTGTTGAAAAGATCACAACTTCTAGTTAAAGAAATAAGATTTGATCCATGGTTAGCAAAAGTTTTGATTGTGGAACTTTTATGGGGTAAAAAAAGTCTTCCAGGGCAGAGTAAACCCGAGAATACAATCCGTGCTTACGAACAAATATTTAAAGCCCATTTAAGTGACAGTAGCACCAAAGAATATGATTATAAAGGTAATATTTTTTATTTTCAGAATTATGGCTGACACCAATGTGAATGAACCCACTTTTTCCCCACAAACCAGACAAGCGGCAACAGCGATAGGAAAACTGTTATTTTTCAGTTTTTTAATGTTCACATTACCCTTCGCTACATTCTTTGGAACTAAATATACTTTACAGGATTATTTCAAAGTCATAGGTTTCACAAACACAGTTTGGTCAGTTCTATCGAGTGTAGTAGTTGTTAATTTGATTATTGTAGTGTATGTGTATATTGCCTATTTAGAACCTGACTATGATGAACATGGAAATGTAATTAAAGAAGGAACAGATAATAAAAAAACAGAATAGTTACATTTATTATGATACTTTCATACATTTAGCTCTTGTCAGTATTTTAGCTGCAATTTTGTAAATAAATTAATGTGTAAGAGATTAAACTTGATTGTATTATTTCTTAATCTATGTAAACATTCAGTAATAATTAGCCAAGTGCTTCTGTTTCGATTTCCTTTATTATTATGCTTACCCGAAACATCCTGCATCTGCATATCTTAAAACACCAGAGTAACCCAAGGACGAGGAGAGTTGCTATATTCAAATACTCATTTTAGAAAAACACAAACCAAGATATGTTCGAGTCAACACATTAAAATGCAGTTTGGATGAAGCTATAGAAGGATTTAGAGGTGAAGGTTGGATTTTGAGCAACTTTTTAGATAAAAAAAATTATACAGCCTATTTGGAAAAAATAAATTCTTTAAATATTGACGAGTTCCTTGTAGATATACATGTTCCGAATCTATTAGTCTTCCCTCCCGGTACCGAATTCTACAGACACCCTGCATATAAAAATGGATCCATCATTCTACAAGATAAAGTATGTACTTCAAATAATTTTCTAATAACTTATTGATTATGCTCAATTTATTTTTAGGCGAGTTGTTTACCTGTCCACATTTTGGGTGCTCCACCAGGAAGCACCGTTTTAGATATGTGCGCTGCTCCAGGAATGAAAACCACTCACTTGGCAGCTGCTCTCAACGACAAAGGTGTGATATATGCTACCGAAAGAAATCCTAAACGATTTGAAACTTTGAATAAAATCATTGCTAGCTCGGGAGCTACATGTGTCAAAACTGTCAATGCTGATATATTAACTTGTTCGAAAGATCATTTCGATGGTGTTGAATATATATTAGTGGATCCAAGCTGTTCTGGAACAGGTAAATGTTACACTTTTATGGTTCTTCCTGTATTTAATTATTATTGTAGGAATGACTGATCGTACTGAAGAAAACGAAGTAACTGCATCTAGACTAGGGAGTTTATGTGGGTTTCAAATAAAGATACTAAGACATGCTCTGACTAGATTTCCTGTTGCGAAAAGGGTGGTATATTCAACTTGCTCTCTACTTCCAGAAGAAAACGAGGATGTAGTTAGGCAGGTCCTGGAAACGAACTACAATTTCAAGCTGATTCCAGCTAGTGATATTATCGGAGATACATGGAAAAATTTTGGTTCTTCGGATTATGGGGATGTTGGAAAGTTTTGTATGTATTCAAGACCAGGAGAAGATTATACGAATGGGTTTTTTGTAGCTGTCTTTGAAAGGCTTGCTGAGGGTGAAGAAAATCCGTTTTTCAATACTCGTATATTTAATTTTAAAAAGCACGTTCAGGCTAATGAAAAATGGAAGCATAAGAAGCAGCAAAAGTTTGAACAAAGGGAAAATGAAGAATTTGAGGATACTAAACAGAATAAGAATGAAAACTGTGTGGAAAAATTGGAAGAAAGTGGAAAATACAAGAGAGGAAATGAATTTTCTGATTCAATTGAAGAGAAAACTTCAAAGAAGAAAAACAAAAAGAAAAGTGTCGAAGTAATGGATGAAATTGAAGAATCATGTGTTGATTCTGCTACTAGTGAAGGGAAAAAATCGAGAAAACAAAAATCCCTACTTATTTCTGAGGAAATTAATCACGACGATTCAAATGTTAAACAAAAAAAGAAAAAAAGAAAGAAGGAAATGGACATATAATTTTTTTTTAATTTATAAATAAATGTTTTCTTTTATATTTCTAACCTTATTTTTTTTCACAAACCATCCAAATGATCCATAACATAGGTACATAGTGTTCTCCCCTTATAAGCTGAAAATTTTTGCAGGGTAAAATAGTATTTTATGCAAAGATCATGTAATGATCATGTTGTGCGAGCCGCAGGCGAGTTTCGTATATAATATGCGAGTGTATTAATTGCCATTACATAAAAATTGCATACAATATTTTTTCTATTCCGATTAAAAATGATTATTTAACTAATTTTAAATATAATTACTTTTAAAAATCAAAATTATTTGACAGCTGTCAAATCAAGTGTCATTTAATAGGTCTGTTCGCCTGAAATAAAAGTGTAGCACCACAGAGTACACCGTCTGGTTACTCTGTGGTAGCACTGAGCTATATAATTTTGAAAAATTCAGGTCTATCTGTGAAAAAATGCGTCTAAAATTGCTAAATTTGGGCCTATCCATGTATACTGCAAGAAGCATTAGAACATAATTAAAATAAATAAAATCGTATAGCTCAGTGCTACACTTTTATTGTTGGGAACAGACCTAATATAATTAATTTCAGGAAAGTCAACCAGGTATTAATAAGGCTAAATTAAATATTGTGCGAATGTCGCATTCCTATTGGCTTAAAAATCTGCATCATAATGAAAATTTGTATCATAATGAATATCATATTTAGTTTTTTTATAAGTATATTATAAAACAGTAGTAGAAAAAAAACTATTGTTGGTAAAAAAATTTTACCAAACAAGTAATTTTTATTAATAATAGTAGCGGTTCCAGTCATGTAATGAAACTTTTTCGAAAAGTTTTAATGGAATTTGTATTCATATATGTATTTTGAATAAAGTAGCGACATCTATTAGACAAAGTGTCTTGTTATACATAATGATTCTATTAAAAGCTCTTATAATATTATAACAAAATAAAATACGCTGCTGTATTTCATAATAAATTTTTTTTAATAGATAAATAAAGCAGTTCTATTCCAGGAAATAGCGATAAACATAAAAATCGATTAATTAGAAAAAAAGTGTAATATGGGTTGCATAAGCGATTATTTATTATAGCGCATGTGTCAAATGAATGAGTCTGTCAAGTCGGAATAACTTGAGAGCAGTCAGCAGAGGGACAGTTTTTATTAAACAGCAGTTGTTAGTCTTAATTTTTGTTGTGCTCCGAAATATCGCAATAATTTCCTGTGCATTTTGTTAACTAATAAACTCAATTCCAAAATAAACAAATAACAGTTTAAGTAAATATTTCAAGTACAGTTTAATAACGTACACGGTGTCGTTTTAAGTTATATTGTTAATTGTTAAAATTGGTGATAACTGAAAACTGTAAGTTTTAAAATGTTCAACTGCTGCAAAACCCTATAGGATTACAATTTTAGTGTGATTTAATCGTGTCGATTTGGAGTGAATACATGTTATGTTTTAAATCAGATGGAATACCTTTGTGAAATTGACCCGTTTATAAACATACAGGTGGTGATTTTTCGGGATAGTTTATTTAATTTATAATGTCGGGAAATCTGATGAATAACGATCAGGAACACAAATCGCCAAGGGAGAGTGGCGAGGATTCTGAAGATGAAAGTGAAATATTAGAAGAAAGTCCTTGTGGAAGATGGCTAAAACGACGTGAAGAGGTAGGTTTAGCTTTATAATATTTACAAACGATAATTTTATTTATACATTTGTTATCATATAACCTAACTAGTAACTAGTTAACTACCGGCGACCATTTTGCTAAAAACATGACTCAGTTCGCATGCCCTTAGTAAAACATCGATTTTGGCGCTGATATTCTCCTAAAATTTTCTTCACGTCACCCATTGTCTGGTTAAATTTGTGCAAACACTACATAAATGATTTAATTGAGTGATTATTTTAGTCATACAAATGACAAAGTTTTTTTTAACATTCCTTACCGATTTGTTATAAAGTATGTCAAATAACGTATTAAATCATTCACGTGAATCTATTTATCGAACTGGATACGTAACGTTTCACTTGTAAAATTTGAAAAAAAAATATATGTGAAAAACCGTTCAAACATTGGTTAATTTGTGGGAAAATATCTTATTAGAACATTTAGAAATACCAATTAAATTTTAATGTGATTAGAACATTCCTCGTAACCAAAATAGAGACTGATACTATCTGTTTGTTCTACATTTTTATTACCTATATTTTAACAGGAAAAGATTTCGGGTCATTTAATTTATTTATTAGTTTGTAAAGAATATCACCCTTACTAATAGAATACTATTCATGGTGTGTCGTATCTGCAACCAAACGATTTTAGAAACATTCTCGAGTCTTGTCTCGAGTTATTTTTAGAAATATACAAGAACTATGACCTTCTCAGTTTATATGTACCAACGACCGGTTTCTTATATAGCGATTTTAATGTTAGTAGTAGTTATAATATCTCGTTTCTTCTCAATGAAAATAATTGGCAGATTATACATTTTAATAAGTATACACTTTAAGTTGAGTGACCTGTAGAATTTTAGAAATTTTAAAAACATTTTTCTCGTATACTTAAGCGGCCAATAATCGAGTCAGGTAGGTATATGAGGAAGCGTTTCGTCTTTTTTTGTATTCTATAAACTTACCTGCAGATGCCTTTTATTTCTAATATACCTAGTTTTAACCAGCTTTGATCTTCGTTTTGTTGAAATAACACTTAATTAAAGTCTTATACTATAACATCAACCAGTGTATGCTTTTTAAAATAACGCTTCAGTCATACAGGGTTAAATCAAAAAGTTTCAAGCTCTAAAATGGTTGAGGTTAATATCCTTATCAAATATTTAGCATTATTTCTTGCTGGGCAGCTCATTATGGGCTTAATAGTATATTAATTGCTATTTACTGTCAAAAATAAAACTTATTTTCGACACTAGGAGCTTACTATACTTTTTCTACGTCCGCATAATTATTATTTATATATTTTCGAAAGTTTTAGTAGAAAAAATTGTTCGTACCCTGTATTTTTGTAACATTTCCATTGGTAGGTATCCGTTATTCTACTGAATTAAAACTGTTTCGATAGTTAATTGTTTATTTTTGTGTGTTTGTGGAATATAGTCGTTAAAATTGAATATAAATGCAATTAATAAATAAGATTATTGATATAAATTATAAAAGGAGATTAATTTTATATCGAAACATTAAACATACTAAATAAAGATATGTATTTTACTACATCTCAGAAATTATTTGACGCACGACATTTTTTTGAGTAGTTGGGTGGCTTTGGCAGAGATCAAATAGCCAGAATAATTTGTAATTCGTTTTTGTGGAAGAGTTATTTAGCAAACTTTTCTTGTAAACAATTTTAATAGTGTGTTCAAGCAAAGTATGACGTATGACTTGGAGAAATAATTGTATAGTGTGTCCACCTAGGTGTGCACGGAAAGGGTATGTATGTATATTTGGGGTAACATTCACTGAGACCTAAAAGATCTATTGTGCCCCCTTACTTCTACTTAGTTTCTGAGGAGAGTCTCTGAAACTAGTAGCTCCTTTAGACCTATTTCCCGGAAGAATTTTAGGATATCTGCAGGCTTCAACTTAGTTAAATGTTCCTCTTCTATCCAGTAATCTCCCAGGTACTGTGCTCTAGGATTCTGGAGTGCTGTGCAGTTGGAAGGTATGTGGATGGAGGTCTCTTCTTGCTCCACTAATTTGAGCTTTTTCAGGTGCCCATTCAGGCAACAATGTCCCGTTAGGATCCCTGTTAAAACTCTTAGCGCAGTCTTGCTTTGACTTATGCATTCATTTGATCTCCGTAGGTTGTAGTCACCCAGGAGAATCTTTGATTGGCTAAGCCCTACTAGATCTTTCCAATGGTCAGATCTTCTCTTTCTTTCGGCTTCACCTATTTCTTCCAGTATTACATTGGAGCTGATTCCGAAAAAGGTTCAGGCCCCCAGAAGGGTATTTCAGACCCCCTCTTTGCTAGTTCATCTGCTATTTCATTTCCTTCTATTCCAGTGGCACGGATGGGGTACCATATAGGTGAAAATTTTTCAAATATTAGTTGTATTGAAAAATTTCATTCTTGATAAAAAGTTTTGTTTGTTCTGAAACACCATGAAATGTAATAAAATTCAAGTTTTTCAAAAACAGTGTCATTTTATAGCCAGTTTTATGAAAACCGTATGAATGTTTGCACCAAGTTAGAAAATAATCTGTCAAAACGACTAATAATAACTAAAATATCCATTGGTTAAAATAATATTATCACCCTGTATTATATGTGGGCATTGAGAAAGTATTATTATATTATGGCATTTTTGGAATTATTGGTATTTATGTAGAAATTATCCAGCAATTAGGGAATTACTGAGGCAATGCGAGCATTACCGGGGCATTACGAAAAATACAAAGTAACGCACCCATTGGTGTACAGGGTTTTATTTTTTTAGTAATTATAATTTTGATAAATTAAATTGTCACACATCGGTATCCTCAATGATAAAATGTCAAATTTCGTTACTGAGTGTTCAATTTTTTAAGCGTGTTTCACCTGATAACATCCATAAATGGTTTATTAGCACCTCGATTAGCACTGTAGCTCCAACCATTGAAAATAGATATACAGGAGGGTGTCCCAGGAGTTTGTACCAAAAACTTGGGAGGTGATAGAAAAACTAAAAATAATGATGATATTTCATATAAAATTTTTTCTTTACGCCCTTCGTTAACGAACTATAGGGCTCTAAAGTTGGAAATGAAAAATGTTTTTTCATTCACAATTATTAAATGGCTGATTGGAAATTAGTAATATTTCAACAGTTCATCAGCACCATAATTGCACACTTTTTGGCGTGAACGTCAAAATATACAGGGTGTCCCATTTAAAACAAAATAAGTTTGCACTATAAATCCTTAGGGAGCCCCCTAACAAAAAAATTCTGCGTGACACTGAACTTTTTAATATTATATCTATCAAAAGTTTTTATAACTTTTTTTCATATTTTTCTTATTTAAGAAGTTATAGTACCTTGTAGTTTTCGACAGTTTTCAATAATCGCCCTGTATCTTCCAACTAAATATTTAATTAAGCTATTATTACTTTAACAAAAAAAGAAGTCAAAACATCTAAACTTCCTTTCTTCTATCTCTTATAGTTTACGAGATACCCTGCAAAACACACCAATTTGGGACAACCTGTACACACTTTGGAACCAATTTTCCTCGCAATTTTCCTGTCTTAATTAAACACCTGGTACATTTATTTCATAAAAAAACAGTTTTATAATATTTACCAAATCATTCTGACGTAATTTCGAAAAGAAAAGTAAATATAATTTTGCATAACCGAAATGCTAATTAGACGCAATTCATTTGCTCGATTTATAGTCTTAAAATGTTTGCATTCAGTCTAAAGTTTATATACATATCCGACCAAAAAAAAAATCATTATCTTGCGTCAACAATGTTTTGATTTTTAGTTCGTATAGAGATCATTGCTTTGAAATTTTAATTTGACTCCACACTTAGTTTGCGACCTTGTTATATCTTGGAATTGGCGATTGTTTTCGTTAGAGCAACTAAAATAGACCAGTGCAACTGTATGTGTATACGTGTCAGTTAGTGGATATTATAAACAATGTTTACACATTGGATAATTTGTTATTATTGATTTTTGTTTTTGTCCTTCCAATTTAAAAGAAAAACACGTTTAATTGTAAAATTTTGAGAAAAAAAAAATTGCACGCCACTTTATTTTTAATTTTAATAATTTTGCAGGCATTATTTATAGTACGGGAGCTGTCGATAATGTCGTGTACAATTCGCACCATATGGAAAACTTTCTTATTATCAATTTTAGGAAAAAAACTTATTCTTCATAAAATGTTCTGCCTGTTCCAAAACCTTAAATAAAATCATCAGAATACAATTTTTTTCAGTAATATACGAGGTTTGTTGAAAAATATGAATTCTACTCAAGAGTAAAGTACCTTTAAATTTGACAATATCGAAAAATTTTTTAAAAAAAATTTGATCAGAATTGAAAATTACGTTCAAATATGCAATTGCATCCATTTACATTGAAAAAATAGTTTTTGTGCTTGTTTAATATTGTTTTTAGGTAATTTGTTTAAACAATTGCGGTTAAAACAAAACGCACCGTTTTTTCCGAGGTTTTTTCTCAAAAGCAACTGGCATATTTGGATTCAGCAGCTTAAAATCCACAAGAATATCACTTTTTTTATTCTTGTACCCAATATTGCACACGGCAGCATTGATAGCTCCCAGACTAATAGTCACTAAACTCTAGCGTATAATGAGGACAACTTACCAATAAAAATTCTTATTAAAATCATCCTTCCTCAATGTTATTTTTAAATATTTTTTTTCGGAATTAATATTTTTATTTTATTTAAAAAAATATGTATTTAGGTATTTAACACTTTTTATGTGCAAATTAAAAATTTTTTTAACAAAGATTATTTTATTTAAATACGTCCTATAAGTGTACACGGTGTACAGGGTGATTCAGTAGTGTGGAAGTTACCCAAAAAAGGTTGAAATTAAAAACGTTGCAGGGTGTTCCATAACTCGGTGCCAGATTAAAGTTATGAATTTATTTCTATATTGTACACTTTTTTTCATTAAGTAAATATTATGGAAAAATTTAAAAAGTCAAAAAATAGATCAATTTTTTCTATTAAATAGTTCATCCTTGGATAATAATTTGCACTTTTCAAATTCCTTCAGTTTCTGAGATTTTTCTTATCGGTCGTATGTCGTACACCCCTCGTATGCAATTTCGAATTACGAAAATTCAACGAAATCTACATAACGCAGATTATTTTTAAAGCAGTGAACAAATAAAAAAAAATAATACAGTTACGTCATTTCTTGATAAATTACTAAAAATCATTGGCGTGGTGTCAGTAAAATATTATAGAGAAAAATGGTTGGAAATTTTGGCACTTATATATTTTAAAATCGAATAAATTGTTGATTATTTATAAAAGATGATATACAGGGTGTCCCACGACGAGTGAAAACTATCTGTATATGGCAAAATACTTATAGTAAAATCATTTTTTCGGATACGATCTTTTCAACTAAAATATTTTCAAAGATGGCCGACTGCCAGTTCCACCGAAAGTCGACTGTAACTTTGTTATTTTAAATGGAACACCCTGTATATTAATACATTTTTGAAATCTACGTAATATTTTAGTATACTTTTGTCTAAAAATTTTTTCGAAAAATGCACACTTTTTGAGTTATTGATTTTTTTGTAGAAAATTTGATCGTTGAAGACCCTTATAAATTATTTTTTTACGATATGAAAACGGTTTCTGTTCGGTTGCCTTAAGTAAGGTCAAACGTATTTGAATCTATGTTGAAAAATTTCCCATTTTATACAGGGTGTGTATAAAAAGTGTTCAAAGTTTAACTTCATAAATATCAAATTTCTTCATTTTTTTAAATAGAACCACCCTGTTTTTTCTATTTTAATGCATTCAGGGGAAAAAAATAGGGCAAGGTCATGTATACTTTCCTATACCTAAACCTTACCGTTATCCAGATATTAAATGTTTTCTGTAAATTTTTAGAGATGCAGGTGTGGTCTAAATTTTGATACAAGAAATAAGGAATAAAAAAGTCTTTTTCTTCATCTGTCTCTAAAAAAAATCAAATCAAATTGTTTTTATTAATCCTATTCCAATTTAGACCACACCTGCATCTCTAAAAATTTACAGAAAACATTTAATATCTGGATAACGGTAAGGTTTAGGTATAGGAAAGTATACATGAACTTGCCCTATTTTTTTCCCCTGAATGCATTAATATAGAAAAAACAGGGTGGTTCTACTTAAAAAAATGAAGAAATTTGATATTTATGAAGTTAAACTTTGAACACTTTTTATACACACCCTGTATGAAATGAAACATTTTTCAACATAGATTCGAATACGTTTGACCTTGCTTAAGGCAACCGAAGAGAAACCATTTTCATATCTTCAAGGGTCCCATCGTAAAAAAATAATTTATAAGGGTCTTCAACGGTCAAATTTTCTACAAAAAAATCAATAACTCAAAAAGTGTGCATTTTTCGAAAAAAGTTTCTAGACAAAAGTATACTAAAATATTACATAGATTTCAAAAATGTATTAATATACAGTGTGTTCTATTTGAAATAACAAAGTTACAGTCGACTTCCGGTGGAACCGGCAGTCGGCCATCTTTGAAAATATTTTAGTTGAAAAGATCGTATCCGAAAACCCAAACGTGGAAATTTTCAAGATTTTACTATGAGTATTTTGCCATATACAGATAGTTTTCACTCGTTGTGGGACACCCTGTATAGTCAAATGACACTTACAAAGGTTATGTGTTTCTTACGTGAAAAACATTAAGGAATACAAAATTAATTGAAAATAGCTACAAATGCCAGTGGCGTGAAAAATGGGAGGAGAAAAGTAAAATACCTTTCGAAATGTACACCACTGGATCAAGAATTGACAAATGTTTTTTTTATCAAAATATGCCTTTTTACATTTAAAAACAGCCTGCCCAATGTAAAATTAATTTATTCATCCATTTTAGAGTTATAGAATTAAAACATACAATTTTTCAAATCCTTATATCATTTTGTCCAATTTTACGAACGTTGTCAGTGTCATTTGAAAACACCCTGTATAAATTTGTAGTACTACTTGAAAAAAGTGTCTTACTGCAATAAAAAGTAGAAAATTCAATAAAGAATTGCAGCCAAAAGTTTTAAGCTACAAATACAAGGGTGTTCCAAAAATATAGTACAATAAAACCTTACGAATTCCTAGTACCACGCCACTGGCTTATTAGAATTTAATAAATAATACTGTCAATGTATTTTGAAGAGAAAATAAACTACAAACAATTTTAAATTTGTACTTTCATCCCCCGAAAAAATATGAAATAAAATTTAAATTTCTTCTACACTTTTAAACAGCCTGTATCTCACAAACTATGAAGGTTAGAGAAAAGTTGCACATGGCTATTTTAAATTAAATATTTCTCAACGATCTATCATGCCTTTAATTTACGGGACATTCTGTATAATAGGCAGTAATAGTAATTTGTTAATACCCCTCGTAATAAAATTATTTTCCAGTCGTTTCAATCCTTTTTAAATAACGAAATGTCAGTAATTGTTGATAAAAATTAAAACTTCTTAAAGATAAAAAAATTGTGTGTGAATTTATAGGATAAACTTCAAAAAATATTTAAAAAATGGATTGTTTTCTTGTAAACTTGTTTTTTATAAACTCACCACAAAAACTTTCATAGAAAAGAAAAAGAAATATCTGCTTGTACCAACAATGTAAACGATAAATATATTAAATACGCAAAAAATTTTTACCTAGTAACACCATTGACTTAATAAGATTTTGATCCTACTATTCAAAAATTAAAATTGGAAGGTCGGTCACTTATCCTGTTGCCGACCTTGGTGATTTTTTTTTATCGAATTCATCGAATCGTTTTACAACGTAAAATTTTTTCATAGCCGGTTTCAATAACCTAGACACTGGAACATATCATTGATGATGGTCGGTGCTGTATTCGAAGCGGGAACTCGCCGTAGACGTATTTTTTATGACACGTTTCCTGATAAAAAATTAATTATAATAATAGTATAGATGGTGCTCGGTGTTTGCTTTAGGAAGTTTTTGAATTAGTAGTGGTGAATTTAAAGTTGAAATTATGTTTTGTATGCGCCGAGCGCATTTTGGCGTCCTACGACTTAAAAATTTGCCAAGAAAAATAATAAATTTTATACATCTATTTCTGCTTCCACGTACTAGGCGCCAACATAGTCTCGTCGATTTTTTTTATAATAATATCGACGTAATATTTAATATTTTATTTCAAACAATATAGTTTGGCAAGTTTATCTGAACCTACGGGGCGTCGGTAAGAGGCTAAAACATGACGCTTATCTGTAATAAACGTACAAATAGCGTAGTGTACCCATTTTATAAAGTAAAACTGAAAAAACAAAGGTCATTGACAATACCAACGCCACTGGATAAATCAATATCAGTCAATTGACGGAGTGAGAAGGAAGAACACGCATGCGCTTGCCAATAAGAAGTCAGCTGTCGATAAAAATCACCAATTATATAATTCGGAGGGTGTGGCTATTATGGTTTTCGCACAACGTTGCCAGAGCTTGGAAAAGTTCATAACAATTATGGAAAAGCGTTTCTATATTGAAAAAATTATGTTAATAGACAAAATCCAAGTAATAAGTAATCAAGCGCATTAAAGAATCAATGTTTAATCATATTGTTAATATTGTTGATAATAAAAAGTCTATTTTCTTTTAGTACTTTACTTTTCCATAGTTAAACTTGGCAATATCGAATGTTTTCTACTGCATTTCTTTCACAGGTTCAGATAAACTTGCCAAGCATTAAAATTGTTGGAACAAACCATAGTGATGCAATTGTTTAAATTCGTATTTTGTTTAATACGAGTTACAAATTTGAAATGACTCAAAAATTTACAACTTCCCCTGTATATTATTAAAATATAGAAACATACACATTTAAATGTCCATTAACATCCCCCACCAGGTATTAGCAAGTATAGTTTCCCATGACTCACCTTGTATACAGTTTGTCCCATTTTAAATATCCGAGTTACAAATTTTTTCAAGTAGAGGTGGCATCGCCGCATTTTTTTAAATATCGTACTCATCCCAAGTCCAATGATTGTTTACAGATTAATTTGAAAAAAAAACACCTGCTCATTCATACCCAAATTCATTCATGTATTATATCTATATGAAAATAATGAAAATCAATTAGTGAGTTCCCATTCATACATCATACATTAATTTTAGATAAGATTATAAAGGTCCAATATCAGGGAAAAGGGTGTGTGCGGATAAATTATATGGAAGCAGACAAGATATTATGTAAAGTATATTTCACAATATTTCGTTGGCTTGGTTTCTGGTATTAAGAATTTATTAAAACTTTGTATAGTCGACGCAAAACTTATTGTGTAGCTATCTAATCGTGTATCCCCTTCAAGTTACCTGGACCCCTCAATCCTCATATTATTTTGTCCATGAAAACGTTGTGTCATTTGAAAACACCTGTATATTGAAATTTTGTAGGGCCGCCATTTTGAATTTTCGAAATCTGAAAACACCAACTTTTTCAGGTGCTGAACTACAATATTTTCACATATTATGAAATTGTTATTGTGATTCTCAATATGTTTGTCGCTTAAAAAACCGTTTTCCATTTTTTTTTCAATTTTTCAAAAATTAAGCCTTTAAAAAAATGTTTTTTTGAATATTGCATTACGTCATCTCATAGAGTTTAAAATTCCCTACAATTTTGATTCCCACAATTTTTTTGTAAAATCAAATTTCAAAAAGTTGTGGACACAAAACTGTTGCATTTATGTGCTCAAGCTTTGGAATTTTTGTGAGTGTCACGAGTCTGAATCGATGTTGTTTCTCTCTGTACTGGTTGGTACGGTGGTGAGATTGTGTATTAAATTTCGAGAGTCGATAATTTCAAATTGGCTTATCGAAATTTCCGAATAACCTTGTTGGTATTATATTAACGTAAACAATATTTCAACTAATCATTATCTTTATCAAATCCAATACACATTTTATTCATCAAGTAGCAACATGTACGAATAAAAAAAATCAACATACTGGTTTTTTCACTATAAAAATTTTTTTACTGGCCAGAAAAGATACTCAATTTTTCTGCACCCTGTATAAAATAATTAAAATTTGACAACAGTGTTAACAGTATTACTGTATAGTATAGACTTTCTTAGATTTGTGAGAAAATTCCGCTGGAGCTCGCGATGCAGCTTGCAAGTTTGGAGTACGCGAAATGCGATACTTTTTCGACCATAACTTTTTTAGATTTTATAGTACAAAAAATTTGTAGGCGTCAAAATTGTAGAGAATTTTATACCCTATAAAACGATGTAGTGCAATATTTGAAAAAAAAAAAATTTTCAACCCTTGATTTTTAAAAAATTGAAATAATTTTTGGTAATTTTTTTTTAAGTGACAAGGACTTCATTGTATTTTGTCATATTTAATAAAACTAAACCGCCAGCGAAGGGTCGGGGGGTTGGAACTTGTTAGAAGCTTTGAGGTGTTGCCAGAGTTCCTTTTTTGTCAATAAATAAGAATTTAAGTTATCGGAAAAATTCAAAGTATATGAAAATATAGTAGTTTGGCACCTTAAATATCTTGAAAAATTATTAAGGGTCAATGTTTTCGATTGAAAATATTTCATCTCAGAACAATTTGAAATTTGCGTCACAATTTCCCCAGACTATAATAAATATCTTTTAACTCAAAGAATTTGAAAATATAAATTCACAAGACAAGACGTTAAGTGTTGTCAGTAATTTACAAATAGTGTATTCATATTCGAAAATAAACACAGTTTACTGTTTAACAGGAGCGCGAAGATTTTTAGGAATGTTAGAAATGCCCGTAAAATGATGTTCAAGTTATTTCGGGAAAAACCATACAAATGTCGAAACACAAAACTATTCGCTATACGAGTGCAATCACCGGTCTTCAATTCTTCGTTTCAACCAAAAAATTCACTACGAATGAAGCAAGAAAATTTATACAGGGTGGACACTAAATAATTGTACATAGTACAGTACTTCACTTCAAAATATTGCGATTTAAATCAACTAGCCTTAATAAAATGTTGATATTAAGAGAGATACAGGGTGCAATCACCGGTCTTCAATTCTTCGTTTCAACCAAAAAATTCACTACGAATGAAGCAAGAAAATTTATACAGGGTGGACACTAAATAATTGTACATAGTACAGTACTTCACTTTAAAATATTGCGATTTAAATCAACTAGCCTTAATAAAATGTTGATATTAAGAGAGATACAGGGTGTTGCACAGTCTCCTGTACTTATTGTGGATCAATACTTTCATAGTCCAGTCAATATTTCAATTTATGTTTATTTGACGATAAATTCATTTGATATTATAATTTCAACTAATAATGGTTAAAATGTTCTTGATAATTTTTAATTATTAAATAACAATAATAACAATCAGTTTCCAGAGTGGATCGGAAATAATGGGACAATTCTATGGCCTCCTAATAGCCCTGACCTAACTCCCTTAGATTCTTTTTTGTGGGGGATGCTGAAGGATATCAAACTATCAAATACAATGTTTTATAATGGTGCAAATAACTACTTGTCAAATATGACTTGAATATGACAATGCTTTCACGGCCTAACCAATGCCTATAGTTGGTTTTCATCCTACAGAAAAGGATTTTTAAATGAATATATTTTCTAAACTGTTAAGGTTAGACTATAACAATTATATATATTGCTGAATTCGGATTGAAGTGAACAAAATAAAAATATGAAAATATATAGGGTGTCCCCTTTAAGAAAGAACACTTTGACCCTGACCCTCTTTTCAGGGACATCATGTATAATATTTCTGTTGAATTTTAAAAACTACATTAATAACCATTTAACTCTTATTTGAAACATTTTTATCTGCCTCAAATAATAAGTGAGATATAGAAGGGTCCATATATAATGAAAAACCCTGTACACACAAAGTGACACATTTTTCCAAATGTACACCACTGGATCGAGAATTGACAAATGTTTTTTCCATCAAAATATGCCTTTTTAAATTTAAAAACAACCTGCCAAATGTCAAATCAATTTATTCATCCATTTTAAAGTTATCAAATAAAAACATTTAAATTTTTATAACTTCAACACCCCTCGAAAAATTAATGAGCTGGACCCCTCAATCCTTCCAATTTTACGAGACGTTGTAAGTGTCATTTGAAAATACCCTGTATACCGGGTGTCCCAAATTATCGTATACATACAATATCTCGCTTATTTGACAAGATAATTTGAAAATTAAAAAACTGTTTTGAATGGTATTAAAGTCCCTTCATAATGACTTATGAAAAAACTTGATTGCATTTGACAGGCTTGTTTGTGCACCCACCTATCACATTTTATTTTAAAATGGTACCCACTGTATATTGTAATAAAAATTATGTTGCCTACGCCGATGGTCGAAAAGAAGTACATTAATTTTTTGTTGTCAAAAACCGATGCCACTGTCAAATAAAAGAACTTCAACTATTCACAAGTTCCAAAAAAACTTGTGAATAGTGGACACAACATACAATTAACTCATAGATTAACTACACCAGACATTGTTTAACAATAAGTATTTTGAAGTTCTTTTTTTTGACAGAAGCATCGGTTTTTGACAATTAAAAATTAATGTACTTCTTTTCGACCATCGGCGTAGGCAACATAATTTTTATACGGATAATTAAGTAATACTTATAAAAAAACTCTAAAATGTTAATTTTTTGTTGTTAATAATAAAAAATAAGTACAAGTATGTTGTATCGCTGTATTCCTAATAAAATAACACGCAATTTTTAATGACAAAATACAGTGGGTACCATTTTAAAATAAAAAGTGATAGGTGGGTGCACAAGCCTGTCAAATGTAATCAAGTTTTTTCATAAGTCATTATGAAGGGACTTTGATACCATTCAAAACAGTTTTTTAATTTTTTAATCATCTTGTCAAATAAGCGAGATATTGTATGTATACGATAATTTGGGACACCCGGTATATATTTTATTTATCTTGTCTCATTTCATAAACATTATCGCTATTTTACATCAGATTTATGCGGGGTCATCTAATATTGTAGTCAAAGCTTTGTCTTATATATCAAGTTATTTTTAATTATTATCCTCTTATACAGTGTGTCTACTTAAGTTGGACTCATATGGGAAACTTTTTTATTATTGGTTTTAGGAAAAAAAGTTATTCTTCATAAAAAGCTCTGCATTATCTAAAACCTAAAATGCAATCATTAGATATTTCTTATTTTGAGCCGTATACGAGGTTTGTCAAAAAATATTAATCTTACTCAAGAGTAAAGTACCTTTATTTTTTACAATACAGAAAAATTGTGAGAAGTAAAGTTGTTTAAAATTAAAAGTTTTATGCAAATATGCAATTACAGCTATTTATCATAAAAATTAAGATTTGGTGATTATTTACGATTAAAAATACTTCATAATGTAAAACGTAAATAATCACCAAATCTTAATTTTCATGCTAAATAGCTGTAATTGCATATTTGGATATATCTTTCAATTTTAAACAACTTTACTTCCTACAATTTTTCTGTATTGTGAAAAATAAAGGTACTTTACTCTTGAGTAAGATTAATATTTTTTGATAAACCTCGTATACGGCTCAAAATAAGAAATATCTAATGATTGCATTTTAGGTTTTAGATAATGCAGAACTTTTTATGAGGAATAACTTTTTTTCCTAAAACCAATAATAAAAAAGTTTCCCATATGAGTCCAACTTAAGTAGACACACTGTATATAAAGATATTGATTATACTGTCATATAAATTTTAATAGATCCATGCCATGCAAAACGTCTTTGTGTCTATATGGAAAACCTCAGCAAGGCCAATTGTATTTCCAACGACTCGTCAAAATCAAATCTATTTACAGACCCTGATGTCATTTTGCTAAATGTGCAAAAAAAATGATTGTGATAGGCACGTGCTGGTTTTGATACAATGGGTAAACGTGATTTTACCATCGAGTGATGTTTGAAACTATAGAGCGTGGAAAAAATAATTAAGAGAAACAATTTCATATAAAGATATTTCTCATTGGTTTTAATCTGGATTAAAGCGTGGTCAAAAGTGTGTTGTCTGAAGGGATTTCTAAATTATTAATAATTGATGAGTGTTATCCTCGACCACTAAAAATTATTTTGAATTTCAGAAAATATATCTGACAACATTGCTTTATTTTATGGTCCTCAAACTGACTTTGGATAAACTCTAGTTTATTTTATATTTTTTTCACCCCCCTGTATAAGTTTTGTTTATTATTGTTAGAACAGAAGGTATATTTATGAACTTGATTAATTTTTTTGTTCATGATAAAAACAAACAAAAAAACCATTTGTTGTTCGTTGTTATGAATGAAAGCAGAAATCTCAAAATCCGATAACCTTTAGACCCGACACAATAGAAGCGTTCAAAAGATTTTTATCGCGCTTTTATTTTATTTAAAAAACGCGAAAAATAATATGAAACTGTATCTTGAAAGTTCAATGAATTTTCTTCATATCTATACAAATCCCGTTTTGGAACTTGCTATCTACATACAGGGGGGTCCTCTCGAGGGGTAAACCGCTGACCCAAATGGTGTACACTAATGCCCAATTTGGGCATTACTCTTAATTTTAATGCACTAATGCCTACTAATTCCCACTAATGCCTACTAATGCCCACTAATGCCTAGTAATTCCCAAGTAATGCCCACTAATTCCTTGTAATTCCCAAGTAATTCCCACCAATGCCTACTAATTCCCCAGTAATTCCTAACATTGTTCACTAATTTCCAATTAATTCCATTACTGAATATAATTAACGTACCGCAAATACACTAAAATCTTCACAGTATAGCTGAAAAAGTATTTGGTTACAGTTAATAAAAAATAGAGAGCTATTTTTTTATCAGGGTAAATCTCTGGCTAATCATCGTCACCTCCAAATGCAAACGAAAACTCGAAAATCTGACAACAAGCTACTTGAGCTTGAAACAATAAAGTATTACAGCAATATTGTCGTATTTAATAAAGCGCATTGGTTGGTTAAATCTTGTAGTGTAGATCATACCGACCCCGTTAGACTAAGAAGTGTAATTCATTAACCGTCGGTGTATATAGCCCGGGAAGTAGATATTTTTTGGTTGAATGGTTACTGTTTTTGGAAAATATTTTTCAAAACAAATCGTTGGAATAATAATAATTTTATTTATTCTGGTATTGGTAGTGCACTTTATTAAATACGACAATGACAATATTACAGGGCACTATAATAATAGTTTATACCGAATATACGCGTCATACATCCATCTGAATTGCTACCCGAATAGTTCTTCACTCGGTTCCTCCCGAGCAGATCAAATTTGTCGGTTTGTGAATTTGTTTTTCTCATTTTGGGTAACGCACTTATTTAGTGTTTATTTTTCTGAATATTTTTGACATCATATTTGGTTTGATTTTTATTGTGAATTCTGCTTAAATAATTAATACACAGTAATCTTTCATTAATTTAACTTTTAAATTGTAAAAGAAAACAACCCTTAGCATAATTCACGACACTGACATGAAGTACCTAACTACCTACCTACCGAGCTACATTTAAGTATATCTACCTACTCAATGTTTTTAAAACTGATTTTTCTACTCCTGTTTTATAATATACTTATTTAAAGACTAAAGTCTGTGTCATAATGATATTCATTATGATACAGATATTTAAACCAATAGGAATGCCACATTCGCACAATATTTAATATAGCCATGGATACCTGGTTGACATTTCTGAAATTAATTATATTAGGTCTGTTCCCTGCAATGAAAGTGTAGCACTGAGCTATACGATTTTATTTCTTTTAATTATGTTTTAATGCTTCTTGCAGTATACAAATGCAATATACATAGATATTCCCTAATTTAGTAATTTTATACGTATTTTTTCACAGATAGACCTGAATTTTCCAAAATTATATAGCTCCGTGCTACACTTATTAAGTGACACTTAATTTGACAGCTGTCGAATAATTTTGATTTTCAGAAGTAACTATATTTAAAATTATTTAAACTAATAATTCTTATTAATCGGAGTAGAAAAATTATTGTATGCAACTTTCATGTAATGGCCATTAATACACTCGCATATTATATACGAAACTCGACTGCAGCTCGTTTCGTATCCTACAACATGCTCGTGTCTTAATGGCTATCATTACATGAAAGTTGCATAAAATACCATTTACTGTCAACTTTCAGCTTCTTATCGCACACAGTGCTGATGTACGGTAGCTCATGGCAAAATCCAGCAACTCTAACTTTTTATTGTTCACATTCTACTTACTATTACTACTCTATTTTATTATTTATTGTACATGGCATTATTGATAAAATGTGTTCGTCATATTTCCATTTTAAAGCTAAACTAATTCTTCGGGTTAACGGTTGAACACGGAATTACATTTAATTAAGACATAAATTTTTTGTCGCGATAAATATATTATGATCTTAGCTCGGATCAAATAAAATCGAGAGTAAATAGGTAGCACCGGTTCTGGACCATGGCGGAGGCGCTAACATGGGAATCTCCATAATAAAATCACTAAAAAAGCCAAGGTCTGGAAATGTCAAAATTGACTCTAAAAGTGGTGGTGGTAAAGCATGTGCGCGGGGTGGACCAAACGTCACATCGTTACGTGCTACGTCATGATCCAGAACCGGTGCTGCCTATTTACTATCGATCCCATCAAACTTTGAAATCTAAATACTTATTATTACAAGCCGCTTGTTACACTTACCGTGAAAGTATTGTATAAGTACACTGTGTTATTTATCAGATCCGACATATAGATTCCTGTACAAAACTGTCAAACGCGAACTAACTTTTTTACCAAATAGCGTTCATAAAAAATAATGACAGATTTGGAAAGGTCGTTGAAAAATAAGTTCAAATGCACTTTTAATTCTCTGGTTCAATAAAAAAATGGATATTCATGTTTCAAAAAGTTGAACTCTATTTTCATAACTATTGGATGATCTTTATCGATTACGTGGTGGCTGACATGGTAGTGCAGGGGATAATTTAAAACTTAAACCTGTAGTATGGTGGATGGGTTCTCCGCGGAGATGAACATTTTTGAAACAAATAACTTTGCTTTATTTTAAATTTAATCTTTTTTAGACATGTCGCATCTTATAAATAACACAGTGTATATAAATATATACACCAAAACACACAAACAAACACAAAATTTTCAACAAATTATTTTCTCCTTGTTCTACGTACTTCTTTTACGAATCGTTTACCTATGATTGTGACCACACACTCCTCACGGTTTTTGTATTATCACGCATGCGTTGCATTGCCTAGTCTGTTTTAGCGACGAGTTTTGGCGGTCATTTTTCATAGTAATTCCTAGCTAATGCAAAGTAATTCCTAGTAATGCCCACTAATTCCCACTAATTCCCCATTAAAGCCAACTAATTCCCACTAAATCCCCAGTAATTCACAGTAATTCCCCAGTAATGCCTGTAATTCCCAGTAATGCCCAGTAATTCCCAGAATTTGTACACCGCAATGCCCCAGCGGTTTACCCCTCGGGTCCTCTATAACTGAATAACGATGGGAGGCAAAAGGTGACATAATCTGCCAAATGTACACCACTGGAAAATGTTTTTCCTTCAAAATATGCTCTTTTACATTTAAAAACAACCTACCAAATGTCAAATCAATTTATCCGTAACAAAATTATTTGATTTAAAAAAAATATATTGTTTAAAGTTCACATTTCGTTAATTTTTCAAAGGGACCTCCTGTATATTTTTATCCCATGTGAGAGCCTAATTCTCGTTCGGAAAATGTTTAATTTGTTGAAGATTCATAGAAAAATGGGTGAGTTGTTTGCTTTAAAATATTGTTTTTCAAATTTAAATTTCATCAATTTTTCAAAGGGACATCCTGTATATTCTTATCCCATATATGAGAGCCGAACTCTTCCTCTTCCCTAAAACTAAACTGTTCCATCTTCCTGTCCACACATCCTGCATAGAGGTGTTTCCACTAGCCCCATAGTATGGAGGTATTTCCTTAGTTCCTCTGTTTGAACCACAGAACTGGCTGGTATCTCCATTGCCACAAAAGTTAGTTATGATATTAAAACATTTAATTTTTCATAACTTCAACACCCCGTATTTTGTAAAGTAAATAGACTGGCCCCCTCAATCATTCTTTTATAATTTTGTCCAATTTTTCGAGAGGTATCTATATGCAAACGTTTTAAATTTTTGCCATAAGCCATCTAGGAGCGAATTATTGGTAAAAAGAGGACGCTAATATATTTTTTTCCATTAATTAATTGTTTAGATGGAAACCACTAAAGTGTAATAATAAAGAGGCTTTAAAACATCTGGCCGCCTTTTTTTTCTCCTACTCCTACTAATACAATACAGGGTGTCCCAGCCGAGAGTGACCCATTTTAAATGCTTATAACTTTTATACCAGTTGTGTTAGCCACCTGCGGTTTACGCCATTCCTTTTCTCTTGGCCTAAAGTTTTTTCTAGTCGGTACCAAATTTTGTCTACAATTATACAGTGGGAGTAAAAAAATTGCCTTTTTTCGACATTAAAATTTTCAACTATTTTTAATGGAACACCCTGTATATTGCAACGCCATAATTAGGAGTCGTGTCCAAGGTATCCATATACCAATAAACATCGGACTTGTACCTTGAGGTTTTAGCAGCAAAAAATTAAAATAGTAGTCTGGATATTTTAGCAAACGTATAAAAAAGAACGTAACTAGGTATCCATAGTAAACTGGCCCTATAGAATGGACACCGTACTCTCCTGACTTGACAGTTCCAGACTTTTTTCCCTGGGGTTATGTCAAGGATAGGTGCTATAACCCCCTTCCACATAATTTGGATGATCTTAAGAGGAATATTCGTGCAGTAATTGAAGCGATTCCCCAAGATATGTTACACAATTCATTCAACCATTTAATGGTCCGACTTCATAAATGCTAAGAACAGAACGGTCAACATATACAGCAGTTTTTTTAGATTAATATTTTTTTTTATTAATGTATAGTTCCAAATATGCTAATAAAAAATACGTTTGCTAAAATATCCAGACTACTATTTTAATTTTTTGCTGCTAAAACCTCAAGGTACAAGTCCGATGTTTATTGGTATATGGATACCTTGGACACGACTCCTAATTGTGGCGTTGCAATATACATGGTGTTCCATTAAAAATAGTTGAAAATTTTAATGTCGAAAAAAGGCAATTTTTTTACTCCCACTGTATAATTGTAGACAAAATTTGGTACCAACTAGAAAAAACTTTAGGCCAAGAGAAAAGGAATGGCGTAAACCGGAGGTGGCTAACACAACTGGTATAAAAGTTATAAGCATTTAAAATGGGTCACCCTGTATTACGTGTATGCTGAAAACTTCCAAATTCAAAAAGCGCGCGTCTTGAATGCTAGCTCATACCAGTAGCCAAGGTAAGCGCTAGTGGTAACTTTGTGCCACAAAACGCTACAACAACATCTCTCTTTTATTTATTACTTCATTTGATACACTGTATGTTATAAAATGACATTTCTTTTGGAGAGGATGCTTCTGACTTCTGATTTTCCACCTCCAAAATGGCGTTTGAGATACACTGACGTTATAAAATTCCGGTTCTAAACCTACTGAAATATATTTTAAGTCTGCAGCGTAGTTTTTTATAAAAATAAAGAACATGTGTGGCAGTAGATTAAACTTGAATACATAACAGTTGTGACGACAATAATTTTTTATATAAATTTGGCATAATTTTTCAATACAGAGAATCGATTGTTTTAAATATAATTTTCCAACGTTGTCATTACAAAATTATATCAACTTTTATTATACAGGGTGTACCACGACGAGTTAAAACTATCTGTAAATGGCAAAATACTTATAGTAAAATCATGAAAATTTCTACGTATAGGTTTTTGAATACGCTATTTTTAACTAAAATATTCTCAAATATGGCCGTAACTGTAACTTTGTTATTTTAAACGGAACACCCTGTATATTAATACATTTTTGAAATATACGTAGAATTTTGGTATACTTTTGTTTGAAATTTTTTTCGAAAAATGCACATTTTCTGAGGTATTAATTTTTTCTGTAAATAATAAAATAAAACAATTTTAATTCGTTAAAATCTACATAATATTTAAACTTAATGAGACATTTTCAATTTATACAGTGCCTTAATAGCAAATTTTACGGATATTAACAATAAAATTATGATCTATTTACATGGAAATAAAATAAAAAAATGAAAAAAATTTGTCTAAATATGGGATTAACTAAAGTATTTAACAAGTTTACCTGGAAACTCATTCACAACAATCCTACAGGAACATTTCTAGGTAAAAAGGTTTAATAAGGGAGAATTGTTGATATCTATTTGGTCGTTAGGAAGATTATATGAATATTTGTTTTTATTTATCTCAAGGGCTTCTAAAAGATTTAGTTTGAAGGATTTAAGTTCTATATGCAAAATTTCAAAATTTGAATCGAAAGATTGTTGGTTTGCTAATAAATGATTTGAATAGTTGGAATCTGATTTTTGGTTGTCATAGCTGCTACGTTTGTGTTCTGAAATTCTAGTTTTAAAATTCCTAAAAGTTCTATCTATATAAATTTTGTTACAGTTGTATAAACTCCTGATTTATTTAGTTTTGAAGATTTGGATTTGTTGTTTTTAATGAATTATGATAAATTGTTATCGGTTTTAAAGCAAATATTCAAGTCTAAAGTTTCTAAAAATGATTTGATTTTTAAGGATGGTTTTCCAAAGTATGTTAAGCTTTTAAATTCATTATTTTTGTTTTTATCAGAAGGAAATACTTGTTTTAGAGTATGTTATCGTATCTGATATTGTCAATTGAATTTTTTTTTCCACGTTTTTGGCACTGGCAGAGCCAACAGGCCAGTTATATTTTAGGTTGTTTTGTCAATTGTACATATAAAATTTTTTGTTAGATAGATATCGTTAGTATTTGCCTGATATATTTTTTGTTTTTTCTTTTCGTTTTCAAATGGTCTTAATATATTTTTTTTATTTGTTATTTTTTTTAATTATTTTTTTATTTTTTTTATTTATTTTTTTCATTTATTTTTTTATTTTTTATTTTTTTTATATATTTTTTTTATTTATTTTTTATTTTTTTTTAATATTTTTTTTTATTATTTTTTTAATCATTTATCTTTATATATATATATATATATTTTATTTTTTAACTAATGTATAATTTTTTCATTCCAGGCTTACAATAGTCTGTTTTGGGGTATCACTGCTACTTACATATTTATGTTATTAGTTTTAATATAATGATATAATATATTATAGATACTATTGTCCTCCAATGTCAGTAAATTTTGTAAATTTATGGGCAACTTAATATTATGACATAATAAAGTTTGGTATAATTTGAATTAAATTTGGATCGTAATTATTATTAACAGCTATTTGTTTAATTATATTTAGTTCTTTGTTGTAATTTTCAATATTTAATGGAACTATTGAAAGTCTATTGAAAGCTGCTTAATTTATGACTGGCTGACTAGACTGAACTATTATACAGGGTGTCCCAGCCGAGAGTGACCCATTTTAAATGCTTATAACTTTTATACCAGTTGTGTTAGCCACCTGCGGTTTACACCATTCCTTTTCTCTTGGCCTAAAGTTTTTTCTAGTCGGTACCAAATTTTGTCTACAATTATACAGTGGGAGTAAAAAAATTGCCTTTTTTCGACATCGAAATTTTCAACTATTTTTAATGGAACACCCTGTATATTGCAACGCCATAATTAGGGGTCGTGTCCAAGGTATCCATATACCAATAAACATCGGACTTGTACCTTGAGGTTTTAGCAGCAAAAAATTAAAATAGTAGTCTGGATATTTTAGCAAACGTATAAAAAAAACGTAACTAGGTATCCATAGTAAACTGGCCCTATAGAATGGGCAAATATAGAAAAATCATGTCTATTATTTATATTTGAAATTGTAAGGTCTAAAAAGTTTATAGACTCATTTTCTTCAATTTCTACTGTAAATTTGATATTTTTATGTAAGTATTGATTTACCTAATGTAAGTAACAAATTAAAATTGTTTTATTCCATTATTTAGTATGGATCTACATAAAGTAAAATCCTCATATATTCATTCATAATACTTTATTTAATAACTATATTTTAAAAGTGAAATTTCCAATATCCTTTTCCTGTATAAACCTCAGAAATTTATGATTTTACACTAAAATTTATCAGTTAGTTGCGAATATTTGTTTTCATTGACCCCGAATTTGATTTCCTTTAATTTATTATATTCCGCGATAATATTTCGATATATATGTATATGTTTGTGGTCTATGAATTTCCTTAAATCTTACTTGGAATCTCGTTATCCATGAATGAAATTATAGGATTTATCACATCGAGATCGCAAATTGGGCTAAAAATAACTTGTTAGTTGGAATTTTGTTTGATCGTCTTGTTTAAACTATGATACGATTGTTGAAATGATAGATGCCAAAGTCTGGGTTTTTAAGTCCAAAACAAATTCGTGGGTCGTAAAAATGTACTAAATTTATAATTACTTTGGTGAAAAAATGATTTTTCCTTGCATAATAAAACATTTGAAAAAAATTCGTTAGAAATTTATAGATCTGCAATATGTCGCCCTAAGTTGGAATTAAATGGGAAACAGTCGTATACGAGGTTTGTACAAAAAATAAGAGTTTTACTCAAGAGTAAAGTATCTTTAAATTTGACAATGTTAAAAAATGTTACTAAACAACTTCCCTAATCCCTCCTTTGTGCAGTGTGGAAAATTGTACAGTATTTTACAAACTTTCAATCACATCAACCATTCCAATAAAAATGTTGCCACAGTTCAATAATTTGTTTACTGGCACCGATATGTAGACGACATTTTAGCTTGCTTCACTGGTACTACGAAACTATTAGATAACTTCTTTACTTACATTAACCGTTGAGTGAAAAAATCATTAACTCAATACTTGAAAATATCAAATTTACAGTAGAAATTGAACAAAATAGGTCTATAAACTTTCTAGACCTTACAATTTCAAATATAAATAATAGACACGATTTTTCTATATTTCACAAACCATCACATACAGACATTACAATTCATAATAGCAAAGTCTATATATTCAATCAAAAATAAAAAAACCTCTCCGATACCATTGTTAACCCCAAAAACGTGCATAAATTATAACTGACGGTAAATTTTTGGTAGTAAAATTGTCTGCGGAAAAATGAAAAGGAAATAAATAGATTCGATTTTTTATACCAATTTCCAATTATGAAGAGCAATTTTCAAAAAATCTATATACAGGGTGTTGTTTTTAGGAAAGACGAGTTTTGAAATTTTTTGTTAAGCCGGACCTGCATTATCTGGCAGAGCCAACAGGCCAGTTACATTTTAGTTTGTTTACATTTAAAATTTTGTGTTAGTTATAATATCGTTAGTATTTGCCTGATACATTTTTTCTTCTCGTTTTCAAATGGTCTTTTCTATTTTTCAAAATTTTTTTTTTATTGTTTTTTTGTTTTCCCTTTTTTTTATTCATTTATCTTTATATATACCTATATATACTTTTTTTTTTTTTTTTTTTTTTTTTTTTTTTTTTTTTTTATATAATAGCTGAAGTATAATTTTTTCATTCCAGGCTTACAATATTCTGTTTTGGGGTAGCACTGCTACTTACATTATCTTATCTTACATTATCTTTTTGGAAATGCTTTTGATGGAGTCTCTAGGTAATGGTAATTACGTGTACCAAATCTCAAAATAATATACAGGGTAACTCGGAAGTTATGAGGTTCGAAAGAAATAGGATAAATTTATAAAACACCCTGTGTCTCGGTTATAAAGTGCAGCAGACACATTAAATATAGGTTTTTGGAACCACCAAAGTGATCCCCATCTACAGTTAAAGTTAGGTCCTTTCCCAATGAAACACCCTGTATAATGTAGATTTTAAACAAATTAAAATTGTTTTATTTCTTAATTTAGTATGGATCTACATCAAGTAAAAGCCTCATCTATTCAATCTTCCCCTGTATATTATTGAAATATGGAAACCACGAACCACTTTGACAATTTTCACAGGAAAATGTAATTTCTTTTGTCTAAAAAATCGCAAAGGATACCCAATGCTCTCACTTGAAACTCAGACAAAACAATTGAAAAAAAACACTAACTTGGCAAAAAAAACAACTAAAACAAATTTTAAATTTATTTAAAAATCACCATTTCTAAATTTTTTCCCACATTATCGTTTTCCATAAACGAGTATTCAAAAAAAACAGTGACCCCAAACGTGTGAATATTTATTTACATAGTTTCAGCATTTTTTATTACGAAAGGCAACAAATGCTGACGATAACCATCCATTCCCTAAGAATCTTACCTGTGAATATATTTTGTCAGCGTATAACTTCACTCTCTCTTTGTATATTCTTTTAATTTTACACATAAATAGAGATATATATTTTAGCCGGAAATATTTCCGGCATTGATAAGATTCTATATTAATATTATATTTATTTCGTAGGTTTGTGTCTGAAACATTCGAGATATTCGAAACATACCTACTGAATGAGTATGTTCTAAGTACGGCTCTGTAATCACATTTTTTAGTGGTCTGTACTCGTAAACATACAAACTCAATTGAATTTCTAGGATGCTTCTCTAGATGCATTAAATGGATTTCATTTCAAGCTAAAAAATAAAAAAAAACCTCTCCGATACCATTGTTAACCCCCAAAACGTGCATAAATTATATCTTTGACGGTAAATTTTTGGTAGTAAAATTGTCAGCGGAAAAATAAAAACGAAATAAGTAGATTCGAACAAATTTATAAAACACCCTGTATCTCGGTTATAAAGTGAAGTTGACACATTAAATATAGGTTTTTGGAACCACCAAAGTGATCTCCATCTACAGTTAAAGTTAGGCCCTTTCCCAATGAAACACCCTGTATTATGTAAGTCTCTAGACTAGGCGATGATACTATTATAACACCTTACCGAGTATTTGAAAATCCAAAAACAAACACCGTTCACTGAGAAAGAAATAACAACTTCCTTGGCTGTATGCCACGAAGGACATTGAAATTTGAAATACACCTCAAAGTTAAACAGGGATATAACTAAGCATTCTGGTTTGTAATAAGGGCCAATATCACTTGTAGGCTGTACAAATACATCAATATCAGTAAAGGAAACGTAAAATATCCGATAATAGTGACATTCCCATATATAGAAACAACTACTTCTCTGACTATATGCCACGAAAGACATTAAGTTATACTTCACAGTTAAACGAGGCTGGTATGTCTAATTCGAAATTTAAAAGTGACCTAAATCTTTTGCTGGGCATTGTACTTCTACAGAAATTTTTTTAGGCTTGCGTGAGTGAGTAGACACTGGCTGGGGGTGCGAAGCCCCCCTAAAGAGCAGCAAAATCCCGGTCGGCCAACCCCCAAAAGTATCTAAATAAGAAATTAATATCACTCGATGAAAAAGTTTGAAAAATCGCAATTAATAAAGGCAAAACCAAATTAAATTTTGACAAAAATAGGGCGTGGTCCAAAATTTCAAGTTTTTTGTTACTGGCAGGGAATTTGTGATGACCTCCCCGTTATTTGTGGCATCAGCCCCCTAAAAATATTATGCTAGCTGCGCCAATGTTTTTTATTCAAAATGAAATATCAGTTTTTAATTTTGAAAAAGATTGAAAAAGTTCGAAGTACATTATTTTGCATATACAGAGTGATTTTTAAGTGTGGAACGCCTCGGAAATGGATACTATAATTTTTATAGATTTTAGTGTGCAATGATCTTGCGATATTGTCGACGTTAAGTTGGTATTTACATTGTTGTCAGATCTTTTATTTGTCTGTAATACCAATAAACTTTGTTATTCCATATATTATGTATCACCCTGTATACTTTTGTGCCGTTTCTATTGCATGCAAGACTCAACTCTAGAAAGAAATCTAGCTTCTTTTATCTTACCTACTAACTATTTCCTATCATAGGCGTGCGCAGACTTTCTTATTAGGGGGGGCCAAATATCAAATCGGAATCTTTTGATGAAACATTGCTTTCGCATATTGCCGCCCTCCAATTTCTCTTTTCTCGGAATTGGGATGGACCGATTAGGGTGGGCAATGGACCACCCTGCCCCCCTGTAGGCACGCCTATGTTTCCTATAGAATTTTAATACCTAACTTTATATATTATGCTATAGTGTATTTTTATCATAGTGATAGCAATTCAAAAACGTTTAATTCAATCTTGTTCTCTGTGTTGCTTTCACCGTTAAAGATGACTAAACTTCAATTTATGGAAATTTCCTTTTAATCATCTCCCAAGTATTTACAGTGTGGGCCAGTTAAAAAAAGAACCGATACACTGGACCCGCCTCCGTTAGTCATAAACTCATAGTGCAGGGGCGTAACAAACTACCTATTCGTTTTTTCGGTATATTTTTATTTCGAGATTTGCGAATATAAAAAAAAACCGTAAAACTAAGTTACCTTGAAAAATGTTATCTACTGATACGACTTTAATTATAATTTTACTGATAATTTAATTATTTTTTACGCGTGAACAGCGTACCCTGGCGCCATCATTACTGCATTTAAAATACCTAATGAAATTTTTACCCGTTAAATCTATTTGTACCAGTTTCAATAGGGAGGAAAAGACAACTGACACCCGTGTAATACATATAAGATTTTTCCTTCTACACACTTTATATTTATTCATATTATTTTTGTTTAAATGAGGTCAAAACAATATTAGAATTTTAATAACATTTTTGTAATACGAGCCTTCGTTTCTGCGTTATAAGATACTAAAGTTTCGAAATAAAAATTATGTTTGAACAAAATTCATAATATACATTTCTCCTACCCCTCAACACTATCTCTACCTTGTTCTCCCGCCCAAATTTCTTCTCCAACTTCTTCAGCACTTATTCCAGCATATGAACACATGCCCCACTCTTGTAGATGTACCCTAAACTCGACCCATGTCCCTCACATCTGAGTCAAGAAGTAGTTCACCTCTCCGAGTTTCCGGTTCATCCTATCTCCCCTCCATTTCCTTCTCCATTCATTCCTCGACTTCCTCTTTGGTCGCACTCCTCCAGCGTTTGTGTCTGGCTCCAGTAATCACGTGCAATGTGTAGGACATTGACAGCACCAGTCCACCCACGGTCCACCTTCAGCAGTATTCCTCTCTGTACCTTCAGGAGTGGTCCAACCATAACATTCACACTTCCACATTGTACAGCATACTCTGCTCCTCCATCTTACCAGCTCTTCCACAATACTCATCAGTCACCTCTTCCATGCTACTCTTACTTTCGCCTAGTCTATACCACTCTATCTTCTCTACAATCTTCCTACTCATCTTCTTCGCCTTTAATGTCAATATTATTATTTACGACGTGCCCAAATCCTTCCCCTTCCTCAACTATAATTGTTTATTTTCGAATATTGCTAGACGTCGGTACAGACTGAGACCCATGTATTATTATTGTTATTTGTTATTAATAAACGGTAATGTTTTGGTATATAACATCTTGGTGTATTGACCGTTAGCCAACAGTGCTAAATATCGAATAAAATCGGCAACATTGTCGACATATCGAAAGCCACTTCTACTTCTTTTTGTCTACTAATACTGCCGCTGGGTGTATCATTTTGTACACACACACATATATACGTGATAGCTAGTATGGGTGATCCATCGCGTCCAATGACCTTATTGTCGATGCCGTGGGTTTAGCCTTGAGGTAGGAAGGAAAAAATGCGAAAATTTATCCTACTAGGTCCTCATGTCTCGACTACTACATTACGATACGAATTTATTTATTATTAACGTTTTTTTTGGTGGATTTTGTTGTTCATTGGATGTTTTATTTAAATAATAATAATTTAATAATAAAAATATCTAAAATTCAATCAGCCTTTGACGATATCGGACCATTACACCTCTTTATTCCGTTTAAAAGTATTTATTTTATTTAATTTTATTTAATATTATAATTTTTTAAATTTTTTTTTATTTTACGTACCCCAGCTACCAACTCCTTTCGGGTTGTGGTTCATTTTTTTATGCAATTATATAAACATATTTAATATTTTTATATTTATTATAATTATATTGATTTTGACAAGAAGAATTATTTTTGTTTATTTATTTTTATTATTTTTTTTATTTTATTTTTTTTTATTTTTTTTATTTTTTTTTTTAAATACAAAATATTATTTATTTTTGTCAATTTGTTGCTGTATCAAATAATTTAAATTTCTGTTTATTATAATTTACTTCCCTTGTTCTCCTTCCTCTCGCTAGAATTTTAATTTTTCAAAATTAAAATTAAATAAATTTTTAACGATCTAGGATGGACCATTTTAGTCAATATTATATTTATCTGGAATTTTAATATTTTACTTGCCCCATCTACTAACTCCTTTCAGGCTGTGGCTCATTTTTTTTATGGAATTATATAATACAATTAATATTTTTATATTTATTATTCATTCATATAAGGAAATTTCTTATAAAATTTTCATACTAAGAATTATTTTTGTTTATTTATTTTTAATATTCTTCTTTTTTATCTCCCCCTTAGTAGTGATTATTTTAATTTTCAAAAATTTCCAAAATATTATTTTCTGTGAATTTTTGAATTTTAAGATATATGTCATTACTTTTTGATACAACATACAGTCCAAATTTGTTGCAAAGTGAGAAATTAAAAATTGAAGATATGTCATCATTTTTGATACATCATATAGTCCAGACTTGATCCAAAATGAATTTTTATTATTCTTACACCGTAATAATGCAAAATTTGTTGTATTGTGTCATTTTATAATCCACCATACAGTCCAGATTAGTTCCAAAGTGACTTTATCATTCTTGCACTTTGAGAATGCCCAATTTGAAAATGTCATAATTTTTTCAAACACCATACAGTCCAGATTTAGTCCAAAATGACTTTATTATTTTTGCAAGATTTAATATTTTAAATAGAGTGTTCGGATCTGAACAGTTTGTTTATTTCATCTAAAAACATTTCTATTATGTTTATGTATTCAATAAAATTTCACTTCTATTTTTGCAAGGTATGCATCTTTTAGAAAATAAGCTTCAACTAGGCATAGGGTGAACGTACGCGAGATGTAGACGTGACTCAGACGATTGAGATTTTGGAAATGGGAATCACTGGGTAATTATACAGCAACACGGCTACGACTTGGAATGGTAGAGACTACACTAAATCTGATAACAGAGGTACCGTGACAATCTAAAGATTTTCTTAGCAGATGTCAATTCTATACCAGTGCAGCGCGTAAAAAGGTTATTTTTTTTATACTTATTGAAAGGGATTTGACTTGACACAAATCAGAGATAAGTAGCCTAACATGATGTGCATGTCTAATGAGAGACAGGGCCGCACTAAAAAATACCAGCGATGGGGGTAAAAAAAGTTTTTTGCGCCCCTATTTTTCAAATGCTACAAATTTTTTTAAGTGTGGCTGAAGCCTTATTGCTTTAATTTAAAAAATGGACTAATACTTCGATATATCGTACTTTTTTTAGTAAATATTTTCGATATTGTTGAATTTAAAGGTACTTTACTCTTGAGTAGAACTCGTATTTTTTTGAAAAACCTTGTATACGAATGAAAAATTTTATATTTGATGACTTTATTCTAGGTTTTAGATTATGTAAAACTTTTTATGGAGAATGACTTTTTTTCCTAAAATTAATAATAAAAAAGTTTCACATGACTTTATTTTTATTGAACTTTTGGCAATGTGTCCTATCACAGTTTATACAATTATTTCTCAATTCTGACATTCTCACTGTATTCCTGAATAATAAATTGATAGTAAAATCACAATATTCACAAAAACCCGAAAAAATTCCGAATTAACAATAAACAAAAACGAAATCAGTGTTGCCAAAGCAAAATAAAAGCTTCAACCAAAAAACTCAAGATAATATACCTGATGTAATATATTCCTATACGTCACATCCAGTGTATATCCTGTGATTTATATTCAATATTCTGTGATAATCTTTATAGTTCTGTGACATTTGATTTTTCAATGACACATTGTCTCAATATAAACTTTTTTTTTTCCTGTGGTCGTAGAAAAAATATAGTAAGCACCTAGTGTCAAAACCATCTTTAGTCACTCGTTCCATAAGACAGTCGTTCTGCTTCCCTCAACTAGTGACTAAAGTAAGGTTTTTGACATTTGATACTTAATATTGGAATTATCGGACCCAAATGTCCAAAAAATAACTAGCGATACATCTATTCCGAGGAAACAAATGATATTGTCGCTACCTGTCTCTTAATTAAACCTTCTACATTTCATATAATTATACTGGCAGCCCAGACGGACAGTTAATAATGTTATAAAAACATTAGACCAAAATATATTATTACATTGCATTTTTTGACTGTTATTTCACAACTGGTTGTTTCAATATTAGAAGCAGAAGCGCTGTTATATGAAAAGAAAAGAAAAAAGTGAAAACAAAAACAAATAAAACTCTTTCCAAAAATTTTTCTCTTCTTTCCATAGCAAATTAAATGTTATCAAATAAATAAATCCGCGCGAAAAATGTGGTAATCTTATAACATAGAATTTTTACAAACAAATTGATCCATTTAAAAAAATATCGTACGCATATGATGAGAGAAATTTATAAAAAAAAATTAATTTCCTATATTAATTTTATCTCGCTTCCACGGTAAATGGATATTTTCACAAAAAAAAAGAACCCTTCTCACAAAAATTTTATCTCTCGCCTATGATGCGAAGAAATTTGTTCAAATAAATTAACCCCCTTAAAATTTTTTATCGTACGCACATGGTGGATGAGAAATTACATACGTCAATAATTCCCTTTCACAAACATTGTCTTAAGTCCATAGGTAGATGAATATTTCTTACAAATAATTGTTTCCCTTTTGAACATTGTTTGGTACTCCTATGGTAAATGGGAATTTTCACATAAAAATGAAATCCCTTTCAAACATTTTTTCGTTCATCCATGATGGGAGGAAATTTGTCCAAGAAAATTTACCCCCTCAAAGAGTTTTATGGTACATCAATGGTTAATGGGAATTTTCACTAAACAGTGATTTCTTAATAAAATATCATCTCACGTTTATGGAAGATAAAAATTTTTGCAAATAAATGTTTCCTTTTTAAAAATTGTTTGGCACTCCCATGGTAAATAGAAATTTTCACAACGAAACGAACCCTTTTCAAGATGCATATACCTTCGTGTGCCCCTTGAAATATTTTTTCATACGTCCATGGTAGATAGAAATTTTTGTAATTAAATGTTTCCCTTTTAAGAATCGTATGGTACTTCTATGGTAAATGAAAATTTTCACAAAAAATGAACCCCTTTTCAAAAATTTACAAACCAGTGATTCCCTTATGCAAATTTTATTTTACGTCCATGGTAGATAGAAATTCTTGCAAATAAATGTTTCCCTTTTAAAAATTGTTTGGTACTTCCATGAAAAAAAGGAATTTTCAAAACAAAACGAACCCTTCTCAAGATTCATATACCTTCATGTGCCCCTTGAAATATTCTTTCATACGATAGAAATTTTTGCAAATAAATTTTTCCCTTTTAAAATTGTTTGGTACTCCCATGGTAAATAGGAATTTTCACAACAAAACGAACCCTTTTCAAGATTCATATACCTTTATGTGTCCCTTGAAATATTCTTTCATATGATAGAAATTTTTGCAAATAAATGTTTCCCTTTTAAAAATTGTTTGGTACTCCCATGGTAAATAGGAATTTTCACAACAAAATGAACCCTTCTCAAGATTAATATACCTTCATGTGCCCCTTGAAATATTTTTTCATACGTCCATGGTAGATAGAAATTTTTGCAATTAAATGTTTCCCTTTTAAGAATCGTATGGTACTTCTATGGTGAATGAAAATTTTAACAAAAAATGAACCCCTTTTCAAAAATTTACAAATCAGTGATTTCCTTATGCAAATTTTATTTTAAGTCCATGGCAGATAGAAATTTTTGCAAATAAATGTTTCCCTTTTAAAAATTGTTTGGTACTTCCATGAAAAAAAGGAATTTTCAAACCAAAACGAACCCCTCTCAAGATTCATATACCTTTATGTGTCCCTTGAAATATTCTTTCATATGATAGAAATTTTTGCAAATAAATGTTTCCCTTTTAAAAATTGTTTGGTACTCCCATGGAAAATAGGAATTTCCACAACAAAACGAACCCTTCTCAAGAATTTTATCGTACGGCCATGGTTTCCCTCTTCTAAATTGTTTAGTAGTCAGTCCCATGGTAAATTGACATTTTCCCAAAAAAAAATTAACAACTTTTCAAAAATTTCAATCCTGACGGTGACACGAGTTCAGTATTTTTTCTTCATCCCAAAAAGGACTCATTAGACCTTGAGAAGCTTTCAAAAATATTAATCTTCTGCAATAAGCTCCCTCGACAAACTTTCAACTAAATTTACTTATACATTGTTAGTCATTTATCTATTATTGTTATTGTTGATATCTTATTCTAATTTAAGGAGGAGACATCTACGAGACCTTGATAAATGTTAATAAATAACAAACAACTTTTAATTTCCTTTTATATAAACTATTTTAATCGTCAAATGCAATAATAGTATATTATTAAACGAGCAATTTATGATAGCCATAATTCACGAAGGGTGAGGTTTGCGTCACGAGCCGTAGGCGAGGGGCGCAAATCACCCAAGTGAATTATGGCCATAAATTGCGAGGAGAATACTATACTTTGTCCACGACCATTAATTTCTTTTATTAAATAAAAGATTGAAACGATTTGGTATTACTAACCTCAAAATGTTCTGACAGCTACATAAAAATATAATTTGACATAATACAGATGGGTGATACTGTGTAAAGTATCAACACAACGTACCGTTATAAATATATTGTTTTAAAATACTTAATATTAGAAAATATCGTTATGAAAAGTATCAATACTAAAAATTACAATATTTTATCGATACGATATATGTCAGAAACAAATTTCCTGAACAAAATACACAGATTTAATAGTTCATTTCATATTGTAGGTACCCCCATCTCTAGTCCATAATTCACTACAGGGTATTATGAACCATAATTCACTACAGGGTATTATGAACCATAATTCACGACAGTTGATATATGGGTACCATATACCTTTTGTTAGGAGGTAAAATATGGACTTATTATTAGGTGGTCGTGGACAAAGTATAAAACGCAGTTCCGCGTCCAATTATTTTTCATGGAGGTCATCTACACGACACAATTTGTTATTTAGAAGGCGTGACTAAACTGAAGCTTTAATTCTTTGTTCAATTTTTTTTTGTGCAATCAAAATAGGATGCAGACGTACCTTTCGTAGCAATGTGTCTTTTTTCTACTGTCCTACTGAGCAACACCGCCTGTTACCTGTATTTTAATGAAAATACAGGGTGTCCCACGATAAAGTAACACATTTTGACTGCTTATTACTCGAAAATGTAAAAAGATATCGACGTGCAGTTTTCGGTAAACTTATTTTATATTTTCTTAATTTTTATTGACATAGTTGCCAAATGTATATTTTTTCCCGAAAGCGCCGAAAAAAGAATGGATATTTTCGAAACGAAATTATCGGTTTATTTTAAATATATAAAAGGAAATACTTTAAAGAAGTTGGTCCATCGGTCGGATTAAACTGGAAATGTTCCGGAAAAGCCGGAAAATTAGAGGAAGCGGAAAGGAAAGTATGTCTAGACGTAGGTCTGGCAAAAGAGGCGTGTATAGCATATCGGGGAAGTATTGGGATTCCAGACTGGCAGGATTTTCTTTTCTCTCTCTCTCTCCCTCCCGCAAGTCTGGTAATAATCTACCGAAAATAGAACAAGTGCTGCCTTCTGTAGGCCGTACGGTAAAGCTAATTAATAGAGCACCAGTGCGATTATTTAATCGATTTCTACGTAATTTATGTATATTAGGTTTATTATAATTTTCATATTTCGTTATCGTTTGAACGGGGGAAAATTTTCGCTATACATTTTGTGACAAAAAAAACTACAAACACGCAAGAGAAAAATATATAGGGTGTAACAAAATGGCAGGTCATAAATCATACCACATATTCTAGGGCTAAAAATAACTCGATTCAACTCAAGTTACCCCAGTACAAATGTGCATGTGAAAAAAGTTACAACCCTTTGAAGTTACCAAATGAAAATTGTTTTTTTCAAATATTTCGACAGCTGTTCGACATATTATAATGAAAGTTGACAAGTGTCCATACCTTTTGAAGAAATCTGTATTGGGGAAAGTAGAATTCGATAGATGGCGCTCCGAATTGTCAATGTCATCTTAGCAACGAGTAAAACAAATCAGCTGCTGTATAAGCCCTTTTCCGCCAGAGGTCTCATTGAATTCTACTCCCAATAACGTAGCAAAACCTTATATCAAATGGTTCGAAAAAATGTGAGCAATTCGAATTCGGTATAATATACAGGGGTTCTCATTTGAAAATTCTTATGTTTGGTTTGTAACGGAGTTATGAAACACTCTGTATAGTCCGAGATAATTTCAAAATATGCACCTTAAAGACATCTATTATTTTTCTTAGTAATATTTTTCAATATCGCTTAAAATAACCCACGTACCGAAGTTTGTCGTAATATTGGTACACCCTGTATATCTGTTACAGGCTAATAACGACAATTAAAACTTTGGGCTTTTTTTTTGGAAATAAAATTTCTCAATTTAAATTTCCATTTCCATTTAAAATCAGTTGGGCGAAAATCCCTTTCCAATATTTAATTTTTTGTTTTACGCAGTTGAAATTCCACTTGTTTAACGTTCAAGTGAAAAAATACCCAAGTTTGAATTTTTCAATTATCATAAGTAATTCGTTTACAAAAAAAAACAGTCACCTTAGACTCGCTGCGTATTTAACATCTAAATTTAGATCCTGAATTGATAAATTGGCTGAAACGAATTACATAATAGCACCTATTCAATCTAAATCGTAATTCCTATTCAACAATATTCTTTTGACGTATATTTTCGCTATAGCAATAAAAATTTATTGTTATCTACCGCCATGATGTTAATAAAAAGTCCCACTTGTTCTAGACCTAGATCCGAGAGGGTTTTTGCATGTACCGTAGTCCCAACGCCGAGGCTTTGGTGACTGATAGACAACGTCATTATCCACTTTGAATTACCGGTAAAAATGAAGCAAAAAATGCTATCCCAATAAAACGTATGTGAAGTTAGCGTCTCATAATTTGAAAAGAGTTCTTACAGCGTCCAACATAGTTCTAGAGTTCCTGATACAATATTATTAATAGTTCTGGTTGAATTGAGTACTGGAAACGGCTTTAAAAAAATGAGACGCTGGTGACCGGAAGTTATCGTCCCAAAGTATAAAATCAAAAAAATCCAGGTTATTCAAAGGATAGTTCCAGAGTTCTTGTTTATTTATATCGATAAATTCTTAGAATTCAAAATCGGACATTCGTGAAACGATTTTTATAGATTAAAAATCATGCTAGTGAGAATCTGTCGTACGAGAGCGAATTCTAGCTTCTGTAATGTCTCAATACAGAGAGACCTAGAGAGATCTGATCGTTAAAACCCCGCAAAATATTTTTAATTATTATTATTCATGAAAAAGCATCTCAATAGTGGGACGCTGTCATTCTAGACCGAGTTCTCGCTTTGGTACCGATTCAGAATGGCGTCCCAAAATACGATTCCCTAAAGAGTTCTGATCATAAACACCCCGCAAAATATTTTTAATTATTACTATTCATGAAAAAGCATCTCAATAGTGGGAAGCTGTAATCCAGACCGAGTTCTCGCTTTGGTACCGATTCAGAATGAGACTGGCGTCCCAAAATACGATTCCCTAAAGAGTTCTGATCATAAACACCCCGCAAAATATTTTCAATTATTACTATTCATGAAAAAGCATCTCAATAGTGGGAAGCTGTCATTCTAGACCGAGTTCTCGCTTTGGTACCGATTCAGAATGAGACTGGCGTCCCAAAATACGATTCCCTAAAGAGTTCTGATCATAAACACCCCGCAAAATATTTTCAATTATTACTATTCATGAAAAAGCATCTCAATAGTGGGAAGCTGTCATTCTAGACCGAGTTCTCGCTTTGGTACCGATTCAGAATGGCGTCCCAAAATACGATTCCCTAAAGATTTCTGATCATAAACACCCCGCAAAATATTTTTAATTATTACTATTCATGAAAAAGCATCTCAATAGTGGGAAGCTGTCATTCTAGACCGAGTTCTCGCTTTGGTACCGATTCAGAATGAGACTGGCGTCCCAAAATACGATTCCCTAAAGAGTTCTGATCATAAACACCCCGCAAAATATTTTCAATTATTACTATTCATGAAAAAGCATCTCAATAGTGGGAAGCTGTCATTCTAGACCGAGTTCTCGCTTTGGTACCGATTCAGAATGGCGTCCCAAAATACGATTCCCTAAAGATTTCTGATCATAAACACCCCGCAAAATATTTTTAATTATTACTATTCATGAAAAAGCATCTCAATAGTGGGAAGCTGTCATTCTAGACCGAGTTCTCGCTTTGGTACCGATTCAGAATGAGACTGGCGTCCCAAAATACGATTCCCTAAAGAGTTCTGATCATAAACACCCCGCAAAATATTTTTAATTATTACTATTCATGAAAAAGCATCTCAATAGTGGGAAGCTGTCATTCTAGACCGAGTTCTCGCTTTGGTACCGATTCAGAATGAGACTGGCGTCCCAAAATACGATTTTCTAAAGAGTTCTGATCATAAACACCCCGCAAAATATTTTTAATTATTACTATTCATGAAAAAGCAACTCAATAGTGGGACGCTGTCATTCTATTATATATACCAAACATATTTCGACGCCGTATAAGAAAGTTACTGTCTCACGAGCCGTTTCCACTATTTTTCTTACGAATATACTCAAAAATGACTCAATCGTGCTTTTCGGGTACCCACTGGGAAACCACTGAATTTCACTCCTGTTGAATAATATTTCCGCACATTTTCAGTGGAAACTTGATGTGTAGTCGTGAGAAAAAAATGTTTTTATGGTTTATTCCCAGACATATTGGTACATAACCTCCATCTAACTGTATAAAATATTGACATATTTTTAACTGTTAAATTTAATCGTATTTTCTTTGATTTCAGGTAAAATGAAATTCTATCTTAGTTTTCGTACGTAAGTATATTTAATATGTAAAGGCCATTTCTTTAAACTTTCTTTTCTCTTTTTCCTCCTAAATATTAAATACTATTAAGTTAACTAAACTGTAACCAGACCCGCCGTTGCCTTGTCACAAGTTCTATATGATCGTATTCAGATGATTCCTGTCAAAAACTAAGACGATTTACTTTGAGACAAACTATTACTGTATATTAGTAGTTTTTATCAATCAGCGTTGTTAAAAGTTAAAACCTTGAAGTTGAATCATATTTTAAGAACAAATTTATATTTATGCACTTCAAACTCTTGAAAATTCATGCGAATCAAATACTCAACGAATGTCTAGACAACCAGATACCGTTTGGTTTAGTAAATTGTTGAGAATGTACAAAAAATCAATAATCGCATTTGTGGTGAAATTTTTTGGGAATTTATTTTATTTACTATAGTATATTTCAGAAAGGTATAGAGTAATAAAATGGGGTATTCCGTCCAGTTCGGCTCAATTTCGGTGTTTGTAATACAGGGTGTCCCAGCCGAGAGTGACCCATTTTAAATGCTTATAACTTTTATACCAGTTGTGTCAGCCACCTGCGGTTTACGCCATTCCTTTTCTCTTGGCCTAAAGTTTTTTCTAGTCGGTACCAAATTTTGTCTACAATTATACAGTGGGAGTAAAAAAATTGCCTTTTTTCGACATCGAAATTTTCAACTATTTTTAATGGAACACCCTGTATATCGTAACGCCATAATTAGGAGTCGTGTCCAAGGTATCCATATACCAATAAACATCGGACTTGTACCTTGAGGTTTTAGCAGCAAAAAATTAAAATAGTAGTCTGGATATTTTAGCAAACGTATTTTTTATTAGCATATTTGGAACTATACATTAATAAAGAAATAAATATTAATCTAAAAAAACTGCTGTATATGTTGACCGTTCTGTTCTACGCATTTATGAAGTCGGACCATTAAATGGTTGAATGAATTGTGTAACATATCTTGGGGAATCGCTTCAATTACTGCACGAATATTCCTCTTAAGATCATCCAAATTATGTGGAAGGGGGTTATAGCACCTATCCTTGACATAACCCCAGAGAAAAAAGTCTGGAACTGTCAAGTCAGGAGAGTACGGTGCCCATTCTATAGGGCCAGTTTACTATGGATACCTAGTTACGTTTTTTTTATACGTTTGCTAAAATATCCAGACTACTATTTTAATTTTTTGCTGCTAAAACCTCAAGGTACAAGTCCGATGTTTATTGGTATATGGATACCTTGGACACGACCCCTAATTATGGCGTTGCAATATACAGGGTGTTCCATTAAAAATAGTTGAAAATTTCGATGTCGAAAAAAGGCAATTTTTTTACTGTTAGCTCGTGATGTTCTTAAAAAGCTAGTTTGGAAATATTTAATAAAAAATACCTAATAGAAATTTATTTGTAAGCATTAAAAAAAGTCGCTCGAAACTGTTATAAAAAAAGAAATTAATTAGAACAACTTCATGTCCGCTATATTTGATAAAATTTTGAATATCTGGCACCGTAGCTGCAGGTGGCCAATATCGCCAATCATCGAGTAAAATATTGCTTATAATATTGAAGAGTTCGGGTCACTTCTAAGGCGGTCCACTATAACATGAAAAATTTTATGGGATAGGGTGGATGCATTCTTCAAACCCTTTCAAACGATTTGTTTACTCTCATAGGCGTGTGCCAATTCTGTTTGTATATTTATATGTATATTTAAAATAATATAGTAGTATCTATTTCTTAGTTCTTAGTAACTTAAATATACGTTGGGTCACTCTGCATACCTTATTTTATTCCCCATACCTTTCTGAAATAAACTATAATTCGATTACTGTAACCAAAATTCTAAACCTTTATTGCCAAAGGGTACCTATTGAAAATAATTCTATGTAATCTTTAATAGGCAGGGCTTTTAGCCTGTCCAAACCTTTTTTTATTGCTTTGCGCAGCTTATGATTATAAAAGATCGTAAACTTATATTGACTCAAGCAAATTTTAGGAAATATTCAGATAATCCTGTTATAATATAGAGAGTGGCCCAAAAGTCTAGAAAACGACAATTATCTCGTAAATTGTTAGTCCCAATTGTACAAAATATGGGATACACCTATTTTAGGATACGGAGATTCCATATTTCATAATTGCAATGTTGCCAGATTTGTCGTTTATCTTATATAATTAGTAACTTTCGCTTGGTAACTTTGCCTTTTCAAATTCATAATGGTGTGGGAATGCCTAGACAAACTCAATGAACTAGGCGAGAACAATATAGTATGCCCACATACTGCCCACCTACTGCCCCACATACTGCCCACATACTGCCCAACTGCACAGCACTCCAGAATCCTAAAGCACAGTACCTGGGAGATTACTGGATAGAAGAGGAATATTTAACTAAGTTGGAGCCTGCAGGTGTCCTAAAATTTCTCCGGAAAATAGGACTAATGGAGCTACTAGTTTAAACTAAGTAGAAGTAAGGGGGCACAATGGACCTCTTAGGTCTAACCCCAAAAATACGTAAATTGTACAATTAGGACTAGCAGTTTACGAGATTGTTTCAGACTTTTGTTTATATAAAATGACCGTACTAAGTTTTGCATTAGAAATAAGGTTTTATCATTCTCTTGTATATAAAAATAGACTATAGTTTCATTTATAACACTAATATGAGTAGATTCCACATAGTAAGTGTCCAAACAGTAAATTGAAGTATGTGTTGTGACCTTTATCAAATTGCCCATTTAACTCGCCTTTGCGGAATTTTTTGAACTTGTTATAATAATGAAAATGACCTTCAATTACCCCAGAAAACTCTTACTGTTTGGTTTTTGAAACTTCTCCAATAATTTCTAAATGCACAATTATTAATATTATCTCTTAAAACTGAAAAGTAAATATACCAGACTACGTGATATTATTAGACAACAAATTTTTCTAAATTTTTGTTGCACTCATCTGTCATTCTTGACAGTTTTATGATGATTTTTGACAAACATAAACATTTAAATAAAATAAAAATACAGAGCAAGTGTCTGATCCTGCTTTAATACAACAATAATATATGTACAGTGATGGGCAAATGTGTGGAACCAAGTAAATATCTCTGGAATTATTAGAGATATCAAAATGAAATTTGGAAGGTGGATACTACAGTAGATTGCCCAACTTTTTTCATATTTTTTAGCAATTTTGAATTTCCGGTTTCACCGGAAGTAGTGTCGATCTTAAAATTTGCAATGGAACACCCTATATATTATTTTAGTTTCTGATGAAACATTTTATTACGAATACAAAAATATCGGGTTCGATATTTTTTATTTCAATACCTACCGAGATATTAACAGAAAAGCAACTAAGGAAAGGAAAAATTTGATGGTAGCTAGTAGTCCACAAAGTTCGTTGTGAAGTGACAGTACTGTCCAAATGAGTTATTAGTGTTTGTATTTGAACGTGAAAAGATTACATTGTAAATTTGATAGTGAAATGGCCGAATTAAGTGAAAGAGAAAGAATAGAAATTCACAAACCGACTTGCCTATTGTCAAGAAGTAGACGGTGCTCAGTTTGGACATCTGATACATTAATTTTAGCTTATTTAAGTTCCAATGTTTTGAAAATCAATTAGTTTCAGTCAAGGTTTCAGTTAATATTTATGATTATTTCTTAAATTGATATTAGATTTTTCCTTCCCTTAGTTACTTTTCTGTTAATATCTCAGTAGGTATTGAAATAAAAAATCTCGAACCCTATATTTTTGTATTCGTAATAAAATGTTTGATCAGAAACTGAAATAATATACAGGGTGTTCCATTCCAAATTTTGAAATCGACATTACCTCCGGTTAAACCGGAAGTTCTAAATTGTTGAAAAAAATGAAAACAAATAGGCATTCTACTGTAGTATCCACCTTCCAAATTTCATTTTGATATCTCTGATAATTCCAGAGATATTTACTTGGTTCCACACATTTGCCCATCACTGTATATCTTACTACTTAGTCTCAACGAGTTACAATTATTGCAAAAATCTTAAATTATTTAAAATTTAAATGGTCAAAGCGAAAACCAGCTATGATTGAGTACTGACAAGTTGGAGGCCATAAAGATACAAAAAAAAGAAGAACGGTTTGAGTTTGATTAGGGTCCCAACATATTATATTCTAATTTTCCAGTTTTTGCATGAATGTAGAAAAAATATTGTATGCAACTCGTGCAAAACGTGCACTCGGCGTGTTGTCATGTCGTACTTGTTGCGTAAATAACTATTTTATATTGGAAAACCCCGTTTGTCTAAAAATTTCAATAGAACCTTGAAATTATTCATGTTCACTATCAATTCTATTTATATAAATTAGACAGCCTCCAATTGATACAGTATAGGTAAAAAATCGAAAATTATTTACAATAATAACCTTCTCTTGTTCTTTTTATATCGATTTACCTGAAAAAAATTGTGAATTTAACGGTATTTCCTCATATAAAACTCATTCAACATTTACCAGACTTATTTTAAATAAATTTTAACATTATTTCGCATAAAATATAACAAACTTCACGTTGTACAACTGGAAAAAACAGGCTTTGTCACTCGATAAGTTCTTGTACCCCATAAAATGTCAAATGACAAATATTTATTATAATAACAATACAAGATTATAGACTCAATTTTTCAAATCTGGCAACACTGTTGATACAAAGTAGAACACTCGTGAATGCATACAGGGAGAATAATTCAATTAAATATAGGTTGTAAATGGATTTTAAAATAACAAATCCAGTGTCGTAGTCAGATTTTTATTACAAAATCCTTTTCCCCCACAAATCCTTCATTTTACCATATTTTCAGTAGTTATAACAGTAGAACCGAATAAGCTATTGATTTCAGATTTTCCCTGTATGCATTCACTAGTGTTCTACTTTGTATAAACAGTGTTGCCGAATTTGAAATAAGTCTATAATCTAAATAAAAATTATAATCAAATACTTTGTTTCAAAAATAAAAGTAATGTGTAACTTCGTTGCTAACCAATATTTTACAATGAAATTTTGATAGTTTTCCGAGCAAATTTAGTGATTGGAAAACTTTATGATTGTGGATTTATATTGTAAATATTTTTAGACGTGTTATTTATTTGCAACGCATTTTAACGCATAAATTCGAGTATATTATTAAATTTGTTCATGTCAAAACAAAAATTATACGTAGTTGTTTTTTTTGTGTGTGTATTTGAAGAGAGGAATTATACGGGGTGTCCCGGAAGTAAGTACCATAAGTAAAAAATCCTGAAAATGGAGTGTTCTATTGAGTTCAACAAAAGATACCTTTTAAATAGGAAATTTAATAAAGAATTGCAGACAAAAGTCTTAAGCTTTCAATACAGGGTATTTCAAAAATATGGTACATAAAAGCTTACGAAATCCTCGTACCACGCCACTGGCTTATTGGAATTTGACATAACTAATACTGTCGAAGTGTTTTCAAGAGACAATAACTTGAAAAAAAAATTTAAATTTGTACTTCCATACCCCGAAAATATATGAAATAAAATTTAAATTTCTTCTACATTTTTAAACACCCTGTATCTCACAAACTAAAAAGGCTAGAGAAAAGTTGCATTTGGGTATTATAAATATTTCTCAACAATCTATCATACATCTAATTCACGGTACTTATTTACGGGACACCCTGTATAAGTCTGTTAGCATAATAGTTAAAATCAATCTTGTATAGTTTAAAATATACAAGGCGTTGAAGTCATTGCGATTTACAAGAGCAAGTTGTCAGAATTTTTTAAATACGCTGTATAATCCATTTCAAATTTGAGGTAAAATACAAGTTGTCCCATTAAAAAAAATATAACTTTGATCTGGAACACGCTGTACAATTGCGACTAATTTTAAAATATGTCCTCCTAGGCTGGCTACAATCAGTCAAAATTTCAATCAAATATCTTCTACTATTTACAATATATTAGACTTTATCGCACTGTTTTATCACCCTGTATAAACAATAAAAAAAGTTTTTCTACTAGAAACAACATTTTTCATTGAACGCGTTCCAAAATGCAGTGATATTGAAAATTACTTGATCTTGAAAGTTTTATTTTTTTATTTTTTCAATACGTAATTATTATTGCTCCTTGAGAAGTAATATACTACAGAAGTCTGTGGTAATAGCATTTTTTTTTCAATGAATTGGCTGGTTTTCAAGTTTTTTTTTGAAAATTGAATAGCCTACAATAATTGTTAATATTTTTAACAAACTTTTCATAAGAAGGTTCTCTCTCATTGGAAGACAATTTCAAAACTTGATAGGCAACGAATTATGATCAGAGTCGTCCTAATATGGCTCCAAAGTGGTCCCATATTATACACTAAGAAAAAAAATCAAAATCAAATAGGAAATGTATAGTATCTGAGTTATGATAATTCTAAAGCAATATTGGTATCTAAGGAAGTACTAGTGTGGTTCCAAGGTGGTCCCATTTTAATATCTTGGGTATGGGACCATTAATTTCTAAGATACACGAAGAAAACAATTACACTAAATATAAAATGTGTAGTGATTGAGGTATTGGAGGGTTTAAGACAATTTCAAAACTTGATAGGCAACGAATTATGAACAGGGTCCTCTTAACATGGCTCGAAAGTGGTCCCATATTATACACTAAGAAAAAAAATCAAAATCAAATAGGAAATGTATAGTATCTGAGGTATGATAATTCTAAAGCAATATTGGTATCTGGGGAAGTACTAGTATGGTTCCAAGGTAGTCCCATTTTATTATCTTGGGTATGGGACCATTAACTTCGAAGATACACGAAGAAAACAATTACACTAAATATAAATTGTGTAGTAATTGAGGTATTGGAAGGTTTAAGACAATTTCAAAACTTGGTAGGCAATGAATTATGATCAGATTCGTCTTAATATAGCTCCAAAGTGGTCCCATATTTTACACTAAGAAAAAAAAATCAAAATCAAATAGGAAATGTATAGAATCTGAGGTATGATAATTCTAAAGCAATATTGGTAACTAGGCAAGTACTAGTATGGTTCCAAGATGGTCCCATTTTAATATCTTGGGTATGGGACCATTAGTTTCTAAGATACACGAAGAAAACAATTACACTAAATATAAATTGCGTAGTAATTGAGGTATTGGAAGGCTTAAGACAATTCCAAAACTTGATAGGCAACGAATTATGATCAGGGTCGTCCTGATATAGCTCCAAAGTGGTCCCATATTATACACTAAGAAAAAAAATCAAAATCAAATAGGAAATGTATAGAATCTGAGGTATGATAATTCTAAAGCAATATTGTTATCTAGGGAAGTACTAGTATGGTTCCAAGGTGGTCCCATTTTAATATCTTGGGTATGGGACCATTAATTTCTAAAATACACGAAGAAAACAATGACACTAAATACAAATTGTGTAGTGATTGAGGTATTGGAGGGTTTAAGACAATTTCAAAACTTGGTAGGCAACGAATTATGATCAGGGTCCTCCTAACATGGCTCGAAAGTGGTCCCATATTATACACTAAGAAAAAAAATCAAAATCAAATAGGAAATGTATAGTATCTGAGGTATGATAATTCTAAAGCAATATTGGTATCTGGGGAAGTACTAGTATGGTTCCAAGGTAGTCCCATTTCATTATCTTGGGTATGGGACCATTAACTTCGAAGATACACGAAGAAAACAATTACACTAAATATAAATTGTGTAGTAATTGAGGTATTGGAAGGTTTAAGTCAATTCCAAAACTTGATAGGCAACGAATTATGATCAGGGTCGTCCTGATATAGCTCCAAAGTGGTCCCATATTATACACTAAGAAAAAAATCAAAATCAAATAGGAAATGTATAGAATCTGAGGTATGATAATTCTAAAGCAATATTGTTATCTAGGGAAGTACTAGTATGGTTCCAAGGTGGTCCCATTTTAATATCTTGGGTATGGGACCATTAATTTCTAAAATACACGAAGAAAACAATGACACTAAATACAAATTGTGTAGTGATTGAGGTATTGGAGGGTTTAAGACAATTTCAAAACTTGATAGGCAATGAATTATGATCAGGGTCCTCCTAACATGGCTCGAAAGTGGTCCCATATTATACACTAAGAAAAAAAATCAAAATCAAATAGGAAATTATAGTATAGTAAAATTTTGTCTGAAAACTCTTTTATACAATGTTAGTTTAAAATTGAACTATAGCGTAATTTTTTATTGACGTACAGTGTAGTAATAAACATTTTATGTTCGGGAAGTACCTAAACGGTTCGCGATAAATATAGAAATTTTTAACGTTCTACACGCATACTACGTCGTAATCTCCAACATTCAATTTTTGTTATCGATATGTTTATTTTTTTAAATAAAAATACATCGATATCGTATTTTGTATAATTTTTTTCTGTTCAGTCATAAAACTGATAGTACTATTATTTTTTTGTAATTTATATATGACATTGCCTACAAATATCATTTACACTACTGATAATATTTCAGATCGAAAAAACCAGACAATTACAAAACCAAAACACGGTTTATACAGGGTGTAACAAAAAGGCAGGTCACAAATCATACCACTTATTCTGGGGCTAAAAATAACTCGATCCAACCCAAGTTACCCTAGTACAAATGTGCATGCGAAAAAAGTTACAACCTGGCTGCAATTAGATATCGTCAGAAGCTATTGTTTTTCCAGAATATTCGGTTTTCGTTAGTAAAACGGTGCCGACTGTGTATTCAAGAAAATGGGGGCCATTTCGAACATCTAATAAAAACTAAACATTTGTAAATAAATCATGCAGATGTCAATCTATTTTCCAAGACTGAAAAAATATTTTCTCTGTTCAACTTTACCGCCTCGTACTTCATATTTGAGGTGCATGTGGGGTTTTTTATTTTTGCTTCAATGTAAAGGTCGCAGTCGAAGCTGAAGGTCTCGCCTGCTGACTGAATTGTGATTTGGTCTGCGACCGATATAAAATATCGGAGAACGTTTTATGCGGCACAGATGAAAATTATATTTTGGAATTGGGCCAATGTACGGTGCTGCTTTTTCTTACTCAGTTCAATGAAATTTATTCTATCCACAATCACATTATAATTGGAATAGTGCAATGCTCAGAATTCGCCAGGATGTGTTTTTTTGGGACAGGGAATAGACTGACACAGAAACATTTTTTCTCCTTCAAATGAAGTCATGAAATTTTCGAAAATCCACTTTTCAGAACTAACTATGCTCATAACTCGACTAGTATGATAGATAGAACGTTCTAGTCTTCGGCAATCGATTCAGCGGAAAATTTTACATATTCCAGTGTATTTTGAGTCCATAATTCCGACCAGGAAAGAAGTTAGCACAATGCAATTTACATTAAATATTTCCATACCTACCCCTTGCTTCAAAATTTTCGACGAAAAAATCATTTTTGACATAAAAATTGCTAAAAATTTGTCTGGAGGGGTTTTTTGATGCGAAAAATCGACTGGCACAGTCTGTTTTCGTATAAAATCATTTTTTCTCCTTCAAATCAAGTCATGAAATTTTCGAAAATCCACTTTTCAAAACTAACTATGCTCATAACTCGACTAGTATGATAGATAGAACGTTCTAGTCTTCGGCAATCGATTCAGCGGAAAATTTTACATATTCCTGTGTATTTTGAGTCCATAATTCCGACCAGGGAAGAAGTTAGCACAATGCAATTTATATTAAATATTTACATTTACATTTTTGACATAAAAATTGCTCAACATTTGTCTGGAGGGGTTTTTTGATGCGAAAAATCGACTGGCACAGTCTGTTTTCGTATAAAACCATTTTTTCTCCTTCAAATCAAGTCATGAAATTTTCGAAAATCCACTTTTCAAAACTAACTATGCTCATAACTCGACTAGTATGATAGATAGAACGTTCTAGTCTTCGGCAATCGATTCAGCGGAAAATTTTACATATACCTGTGTATTTTGAGTCCATAATTCCGACCAGGAAAGAAGTTAGCACAATGCAATTTACATTAAATATTTCCATACCTACCCCTTGCTCCAAAATTTTCGACAAAAAAAATCATTTTTGACATAAAAATTGCTCAAAATTCGTCTGGAGGGGTTTTTTGATGCGAAAAATCGACTGGCACTGTCTGTTTTCGTATAAAACCATTTTTTCTCCTTCAAATAAAGTCATGAAATTTTCGAAAATCCACTTTTCAAAACTAACTATGCTCATAACTCGACTAGTATGACAGATAGAACGTTCTAGTCTTCGGCAATCGATTCAGCGGAAAATTTTACATATTCCTGTGTATTTTGGGTCAATAATTCCGACCAGGAAAAAAGTTAGCACAATGCAATTTACATTAAATATTTCCATACCTACCCCTTGCTTCAAAATTTTCGACAAAAAAATCATTTTTGACATAAAAATTGCTCAAAATTTGTCTGGAGGGGTTTTTTGATGCGAAAAATCGACTGGCACAGTCTGTTTTCGTATAAAACCATTTTTTCTCCTTCAAATCAAGTCATGAAATTTTCGAAAATTCACTTCTCAAAACTAACTATGCTCATAACTCGACAAGTATAATAGATAGAACATTCTAATCTTCGGCAATCGATTCAGCGAAAAATTTTACATATTCCTGTGTATTTTGGGTCAATAATTCCGACCAGGAAAAAAGTTAGCACAATGCAATTTACATTAAATATTTCCATACCTACCCCTTGCTTCAAAATTTTCGACAAAAAATACGTTTTTGACATAAAAATTGCTAAAAATTTGTCTGGAGGGGTTTTTTGATGCGAAAAATCGACTGGCACAGTCTGTTTTCGTATAAAATCATTTTTTCTCCTTCAAATCAAGTCATGAAATTTTCGAAAATCCACTTTTCAAAACTAACTATGCTCATAACTCGACTAGTATGATAGATAGAACGTTCTAGTTTTCGGCAATCGATTCAGCGGAAAATTTTACATATTTCAGTGTATTTTGAGTCCATAATTCCGACCAGGAAAGAAGTTAGCACAATGCAATTTACATTAAATATTTCCATACCTACCCCTTGCTTCAAAATTTTCGACAAATAAATTATTTTTAACATAAAAATTGCTCAAAATTTGTCTGGAGGGGTTTTTTGATGCGAAAAATCGACTGGCACAGTCTGTTTTTGTATAAAACCATTTTTTCTCCTTCAAATCAAGTCATGAAATTTTCGAAAATTCACTTCTCAAAACTAACTATGCTCATAACTCGACAAGTATAATAGATAGAACATTCTAATCTTCGGCAATCGATTCAGCGAAAAATTTTACATATTCCTGTGTATTTTGGGTCAATAATTCCGACCAGGAAAAAAGTTAGCACAATGCAATTTACATTAAATATTTCCATACCTACCCCTTGCTTCAAAATTTTCGACAAAAAATACGTTTTTGACATAAAAATTGCTAAAAATTTGTCTGGAGGGGTTTTTTGATGCGAAAAATCGACTGGCACAGTCTGTTTTCGTATAAAATCATTTTTTCTCCTTCAAATCAAGTCATGAAATTTTCGAAAATCCACTTTTCAAAACTAACTATGCTCATAACTCGACTAGTATGATAGATAGAACGTTCTAGTTTTCGGCAATCGATTCAGCGGAAAATTTTACATATTTCAGTGTATTTTGAGTCCATAATTCCGACCAGGAAAGAAGTTAGCACAATGCAATTTACATTAAATATTTCCATACCTACCCCTTGCTTCAAAATTTTCGACAAATAAATTATTTTTAACATAAAAATTGCTCAAAATTTGTCTGGAGGGGTTTTTTGATGCGAAAAATCGACTGGCACAGTCTGTTTTTGTATAAAATCATTTTTTCTCCTTCAAATCAAGTCATGAAATTTCCGAAAATGCACTTTTCAAAACTAACTATGCTCATAACTCGACTAGTATGATAGATTGTTTGTCAGGTAGGGTTTTTCCCAACAATAAGGAAGTTTACATTAAATATTTCCTCCTTTTATAAAATAACAATTTACTTCGTTGGCATATTAAACTGTTTTGAAAATAAAACAACAAACAACAAAGTAGTAGTAAAGATTTAACTCATGAAAATTTTTATATAAATAAACACAAAACTTCAACATCAAATTGGATGTGTGAGTCGGACGGTTTATCTGACCAATCACTTAAGAATAATTGGTCCGTATCTCGTATTTTCCGTTATCGGTTTTGTTTGTATTGATAAGACACGTTGTTATTGTTTCAATTCTTAGAAATCCAAAATGCAGTTACGAGACGATTAACACTGAAAAAAAAATGAGATAAAATCTCTCAACCAAAATGAGGTTATCCTATTCAATCTTAGACATCGTCTTAAACCCCCTCCGTTGGTAATCACGGGCGTAGCTAGGTTTCATTATTGAAGGGATGTAAAAAATAAAAAGACTCAAAGTACATGAAATATCCCTCATACGGTGTGACCTATTTGGTTTTGAAGCACCTCTGTATAATCCGCATTTTGATTCAATTTTTTTTTAAAGTGGTATTAATGTTTTATGTAGAACGTAGACAAATTTTAAAAATGGCAACACGGTAAACGAAGACTTGGACTCAAACATATTAATTGGGAAAAGTAGAATTCGATAGATGGCGCTACGAAATGTCAATGTCATCTTAGCAACGAGTAAAACAAATCAGCTGCCGTATTTGATATTTAAGTGGTTTTATTCAGTGTGTTTTGTGAAACTATTGCTTTTTCTTTGATTGTGCTCCAGTATTTTGTGTTGTTAAACTAAATTTTGACTCCTAATATTTTTATTTTTGGAGTAATAGATATGGTTGATATTTTGTCAAAAATAAAACAAGTTTAGGTCTGATTTCGTGTTTTTATTTTATTTTTGATATAGTGATATCTACAAAAGTTACAGGGAAGGTACGTTTGTATTGAGTAATACTTTAAATCTTTAGTACTGACTTATTTTCTCTTTGTTTTTGTAACTATGGATTAGGTATACAATGACTATCCATAGTTTATTTGAATTTGTAAATGCTGAGTCTGCTTCTAGGTGCATAAATGAGGGACAGGCAGTTTTAAATGCTGGCCATATATTTTTGCATGGTACCTATAGAGGAAATATGTGACACTTTCATGAAAGTGTAATGAAAACAAAAAATAGAATAACATAACCTCTTCCATAATATCTCCGATTATATAAGAATATAACCTCAGAAATGATGACAGTTGAGTTGAATAGAAAAACACAGTTTTAAGCTTGTCACTGACACAAAATTAAACAAATAAAGTACGAATTTACGGTAATTACGTTGACTTGCATATAATACAAAAACAATGCAAAACTAATAATTGTTTTACTCGTTGCGACAATTACAATTTTCTCCGCCAGAGGTCTCATTGAATTCTACTCCGACCAATTGTACAATGAAAATTTGAATCCGATATAGCTTTCAAAATTAATGTAAAATTGTACTTGATAATTTGGATTTTTGGCAACACGGTCATTGAAATTTCTTGCCTGCTTCCAAACAAAATAATGTCACACTATATAAGAAAAATAATAATGATGTAAAAAATAACGTCACAAAAACACAGAAAATTTCAAATTTAATCTTCTGTTTTTCTTTTTAAACATATTCTATAAACGTTAATATCTGATTTTTCCGTGGTGGTGAACCCTCCAAAACCTCTCCTAGCTACGCCCCTGACGACACTGCCTTCCTTCTAACTACAACTGACTACAATCACTGCCAGTGTGACTAACCATACATATCTATAAATGTTTCATGTGTGACTGACTGTAACCGCGTAAATTGTTTATAACTTTATCAGTCGAAAATAATCATTAAATTTTTTGTCACCTATTATTCGGAGAAATAATTCAACAAGCGTCTGGCCGCGTCAGTCTATCAACCGACGGTTTGTTGGCGCTATATTTTTTTTAATGTTTGTTTTTGCTATGATCTTTTAAAAGTCGCAATTAATATAAACAGATGTATATACATACACTAGACGAGATGATGGTGTTATAGTATATTCTAATACTTTATAAGCTTCGAAAAATATTTTTCAAAAACAGTGCCTGTTCAACTAAGAAGCAACAACTACTTCCCGTGCTATAGACACCCACGGATATTGAATTACACTTTAAAATCTAATGGTTGATGTTAAATATCTTGTAGATATGCAAAAAATCTTATAGTTTTGTAGCATGTCAAGTCAAGTCATTTTGTTAGATCGAGAAAAGAACTACCTCACATTGTATATTGTGTTTTGTTATCAAAATATATTTTTGTTGCGGTTATACATTGCCACTAGGCTAAACAAATCATGAATAAACAAAAACAGTATGTTGAACTTTGTTTTATTTTAAACAAATTCGAAATGTGATAATTTTAATAATCTCCAACAAGCAAATAACCAACGCAAAGTTTTATAATCTAGATTAAACACTTCCGAAATTGGAAGAACGTTCCTTAAACCGGAAAAACGTATTTGGAATTGTTAGAACACTTCTGAAATTGGTGGAACGCTTCTGAAATTGGAAAAAGACTTCTAAAATTGGTGGAACACTTCTGAAATTGATAGGACGCTTCTGAAATTGATAGGACGCTTCTGAAATTGATAGGACGCTTCTGAAATTGATAGGACGCTTCTGAAATTGGAAAAAGACTTCTATAATTGGTGGAACGCTTCTGAAATTGGTAGAACACTTCTGAAATTGGCAGATCGCTTCTGAAATTGGTAGATCACTTCTGAAATTGGCAGATCGCTTCTGAAAGTGGTAGAACGCTTCTGAAATTGGTAGAGAACATTTCTGGAATTGTAAGAATACTTCTGAAATTGGTGGAACGCTTCTGAAATTGCCAGATCGCTTATGAAATTGGTAGAACACTTCTGAAATTGGCAGATCGCTTCTGAAAGTGGTAGAACGCTTCTGAAATTGGTAGAGAACATTTCTGGAATTGTAAGAATACTTCTGAAATTGGTGGAACTCTTCTGAAATTTGCAGATCGCTTCTGAAAGTGGTAGAACGCTTCTGAAAGTGGTAGAACGCTTCAGAAATTGGTAGAGAACATTTCTGCAATTGTTAGAACACTTCTGAAATTGGTAGAACGCTCCTGAAATTGGCAGATCGCTTCTGAAATTGGTAGAACGGTTCTGAAATTGGTAGAACGGTTCTGAAATTGGTAAAACGCTTCTGAAATTGGTAGAACGCTTCTGAAATTGGCAGAAAGCTTCTGAAATCGGTAGAACGCTTCTGGAATTTGCAGATCGCTTCTGAAAGTGGTAGAACGCTTCTGAAATTGGTAGAACGCTTCTGAAATTGGCAGATCGCTTCTGAAATTGGTAGAACGGTTCTGAAATTGGTAGAACGGTTCTGAAATTGGTAAAACGCTTCTGAAATTGGTAGAACGCTTCTGAAATTGGCAGAAAGCTTCTGAAATCGGTAGAACGCTTCTGAAATTGGCAGAACACTTCTGAAATTGGCAGATCGCTTCTGAAATTGGTAGAACGGTTCTGAAATTGGTAGAACGCTTCTGAAATTGGTAGAACGCTTTTGAAATTAGCAGATCGCTTCTGAAATTGGCGGAACGCTTCTGAAATTGGCGGAACGCTTCTGAAATTAGCGGAACGCTTCTGAAATTGGTAGAGAACATTTCTGAAATTGTTAGAACACTTCTGAAAATGGTAAAACGCTTATGAAATTGGTAGAATACTTCTGAAACTGGAAGAATTCTCTGAAGTTGGTAGAACGCTTCAGAAATCAGAAAAACACTTCTGAAATTGTGATTTCCTCAAATATGATATAGAAATTTAAAAAAATATTTACTCTCCTATCACAAAAATTGTATTCGCGTTATAATTATTACGACCACCATAGATTAAGATGAAAGTTACTTAAAATTAATTTTGATGCGATTGTTTTCTTAACACTTAACATGCCAATTTCTCTTAAATGGCGAATAGTGAATGTCAGGTGCGTTATCCTTTAACATTGAAGATTAAAAAGTAAATAGAAAGCTTAAAAATCAATAGAATGTGTAACCTCTTAAATTATTCTCTCAAATTTTATTACAGATAGAAAGGATAGAACGGTTCACATTTTTCTTAGGAGGAATCCTTGTACTTGATATTAACTTTAATTAAAAACAGAACTAATAAATTCCATTGGAAATTACTCTAAACAATCGTAATATATTTTTATTTTATTTTTTTTTCAGGTCGAACAAAGAGATGTACCCGGTATAGACAGCGCCTATTTAGCCATGGATACCGAAGAAGGTGTCGAAGTCGTATGGAACGAAGTACAATTTTCAGAGAGAAAAAATTTCAAATGTCAAGAGGAAAAAATCCAACTTATTTTCGAAAATTTAACGCAACTAGAACATCCAAACATAGTCAAATTTCATAGATATTGGACTGATACGCATAACGACAAACCTCGGGTAAGCAACTGTCTGTCTGTCTGTCTGTCTGTCTGTCTGTCTGTCTGTCTGTCTGTCTGTCTGTCTGTCTGCCTGTCTGCCTGTCTGTCTGTCTGTCTGTCTGTCTGTCTGTCTGTCTGTCCTGTCTGTCCTGTCTGTCTGTCTGCCTGACAGTGTCTGTCTGTCTGCCTGACAGTGTCTGTCTGTCTGCCTGACAGTGTCTGTCTGTCTGTGTCTATCTGTCTGTGTCTATCTGTCTGCGTCTGTCTGTCTGTCTGTCCTGTCTGTCCTGTCTGTCCTGTCTGTCCTGTCTGTTCTGTCTGTCCTGTCTGTCCTGTCTGTCCTGTCTGTCCTGTCTGTCCTGTCTGTCCTGTCTGTCCTGTCTGTCCTGTCTGTCCTGTCTGTTCTGTCTGTCCTGTCTGTCCTGTCTGTCGGTCTGTCTGTCTGTCTGTCTGCCCGTGTCTGTCAGTCTGTGTCTGTCTGCCTGACTGTGTCTGTGTCTATTTGTCTGTCTGTCTGTCTGCCCGTGTCTGTCAGTCTGTGTCTGTCTATCTGTCTGTCTGCCTGACAGTGTCTGTCTGTCTGTGTCTATCTGTCTGCGTCTGTCTGTCTGTGTCTATCTGTCTGTCAGTGGATGTCTGTCTGTGTCTGTATGTCTGTGTCTGTCTGTCTATTTGTCTGTGTCTGTATGTTTGTCAGTAGTTTGTCAGTCTGTCTGTCTGTGTCTGTGTATGTGTCTGTGTCTGTACTCCTTGATTATTTTTAAAACAGTAAATATTTCTTTCTGTGTGTCTTGTTAGTATGATTTAAAGGTACACAATTGAATTTTTTGTCTATTTGGACTTCTATTTTATTGTAGGTGATATTCATAACCGAATACATGTCGTCAGGTTCTTTGAAACAGTTTTTGAAGAGGACCAAACGTAACGTGAAGAAACTGCCGCTTCAAGCTTGGAGGAGATGGTGCACGCAAATCCTCTCAGCACTTAGGTAAATATTTCCAAAAAAAAAGCGTAACAAAAACATATAGAATTGAAATAAAAAAAAGTTTTATTCTTCTTAGATTTTAAGGTTATATATTTTCTGTATATTTAGTATGTAAGGTTTGTTAATTTTTTTGAACGGTTGTTTGTACATAACATTATATATTGTTTATTTATTTCGCCACAATGTTCAGTTTTTGTAAGTATGTAAATGAATAATTGTGGACGAATTTTTTGGTTATCTTTTTCTTTTTTCTCTCTGTTTTATTTTAGAACTGATCTACAAGGTAAGTGTCCTTGTAAAATCTACATGGATATATTTACTATTGTTTTTTATATAAAAAAAATACCGGTATATTTTTTTCAATAAAATCATCCGTACTAAAAATTTTTATAATATTTTAACGGTTCATCTGTTTCGCTTTCGATTTGTCGGTGGCTCGAGAGGTGGAGCATTCGTATACGCGGATAACGGTTGTAACGGGTATTTTTCAAATCCCAAGCGTTACAGATAACCGCCGCGGTTATTTTTGTAAATTTTATTTTTTCCAAATTTTCCTACTTTTCGTCTTCTCTTTAGCAGTTTGCAGCGATTAGAGATTGGCCAGCGTTCGTCAAGCAGCGTTGCCAGATTTTGTCCGTTTTTCTCTTTCCTATTGATATTCACTTTTTACCTTCCCATTCTTTCCCTCTTAATCTAACCGAAAATAAAATAAAACTATATCAAAAAATTAATACAAAATGAATAATTTTTTCAGGATATCCCTTTAGGTGAGTATACAAGAAAACGATTTTTTTACAAAAACTATTTGGAAAATAAATTCCCTTTATCAATAATAACCAACTAGCGCGATAAAAGTCGCGCGACCACTATCGCGCGACTTTTATCGCGCGGCTGCAAATAAGCAAGTCGGCGTTAAAAGCCGCGTGGCCATAGTCAAGCGCTTAAAATCGTATAAGTTTTTATAGATAACGGGTACTAAACTCAATTTGGTATGAATCTATAGAAAAATTATTATACAGAGTGAGTAAAATAATTTTTTTTTGGTTTTATATATCCCCACTCTGTATAACTCGAAATTAAAGAAAGTTTATCCCAATTTCCAAGCATTCCATCCTTTTTTATTGAACCTTTGAATTTTTTTTTATTTTTTTTTGGAAAAACCGTCTGGCAACACTGTCGTCGAAGTAATATGAATGCAGTATGTTTTGTTTTTATTTCCAGTTACTTACATTCCTGTTGTCCGCCCATCGTCCATGGGAATCTCACCTGCGATACCATTTTTATTCAACATAATGGGCTCGTCAAAATTGGCTCAGGTAATTTGAAAAAAAACAAACAAAACTATCTTATATATTTATATCTATATATTTATATAAAAAAAACCATTTTTTTTTCTACTTTTTGGAAAATTTTATCATCTCTGTGTCTTTTTTTCACAAAAAAAATGGAAAATAGTTTAAAGGAATTTAAATTTTTGTTCCTCATCAATGCAAAGAGAGAGAGACACACTCTATATAGCTGTTTATGTTGGAATTAATATCGGTAGACCGTTAAGCGTCTTTCAGATTGTCGGTGTTCAACTCATTTTTACGCTAATCACAAAATATTTATTTTTTTCCAAAGAAATGGAGTTTTTCAAAAATATCATATTTAAATGAAATAAAAAACTTTTTCACGGCTAATTTTGACTATTTTTTTCCAAAAAAGAATCAAAGTATCGAAAATTATGTCAAAAATAGCTTTAAATTGTTTCAAAATCTTTTCTATACACTTTTCTAACAAATTTCAATGGATTCTTTTCGCATTTTTGGAGGATTCTGATGATGTATTGAAGCAAAATTTTCTCAAGATCATAGAAATAGTGTAGGGGATAGCTTTATGAAAAGTTTAAAGTTTTTTTTTATGAAAATTATTTGAAATTTTCGAAATTTTGGTTTTTGAATCGATCTTGTAAAAAAATCTTATTTATTGGTCACACTTTATACTGTTTCGTTAATATTTGTTGGAAATTGAATAATATGAAAAATGTTCTTAAAAAATGGGATGAAATAATTTTATACGAGGTCTCAAAAGAAAGTATCTTAAATTCAAAATCAAAAAATATATTTTTTTCGATTTTGATAACTGAGGGATAAAAACTAATTCAGGGTAACTGCCCTTTATAAGTCCTTATCTCTCGAAATATTTTCATTAATCTACGGTCTCTTTCAACGGGACATTATCCATGAAATTTTTTCCTCAAATTCGTATAATTTCCACTTTTATTAACAAAAAACGTAAAATTTGTCAAAAATAGTATGTAACAACAAATCTATTTACTTTACTAGCGATAAAACTTGAGGTAGTAGAAAAAATATTGTATGCATATCGTGTGTAAAGTACCTTTTTTTGACTAATCTGAATCGTCAAAAAAGGTTACTTTACACACTTGTTGCATAAGATAATAAGTTTTTTCAATTTTAGAAATTATATTTTTTTAAATAGTGATTTTGGGCGTTTAAATATTTATGAATTTCGACACTGCTGAATGACGCATCTAAGTAGCGTTCAAACAGGCGTCCGTTAATCCATGCTGAAGCGTTACGTTTACTGTAAGCTTTTTATTATTTCGATAACCTTACATGAACTACTTTACGCTTGAGAATGGATATATTGTAAAACGCTCGCCTTTTGTTCGGTCTCCTAAATCATTTTCGAAACTTGTATTGCATTTTTTTTTTCAAAAAATTTAAAATTGGTTATTTTTTTTTTAGCATTTGTTTTCGAGAATGGTTCGACGGTCTGTTCGTTGTTAATTTCTGCCTAGCAGCATCACATTTTACAGCCAAATACGTTTGATACTAATTTTATGTTTCGTTTTCCTCCCCTTTAGTTGCTCCTGATTCCATAAATCATCATGTTAAAACGTGCCAGGACGATTTCAAAAATATGCATTTTTTCGCACCGGAACATCCCGGTAAGTATAACAAAAAATATTCTTTCAAATTTCAACAAACCCCATCGTGTGACCGCTCTATTGATACGCCTCTCACTCGAAAATATCATCCCATTCTTTGTTTCTCCATATCATCCTCCAGTTCGGAGAAATTAGTGAAAAAGAAGAAAATTTGAACCCCATCATGTGACCCCTCTAATGATACGCCTCACTCTCGAAAATATCATCCCATTCTTTGTTTCTCCATATCATCCTCCAGTTCGGAGAAATTAGTGAAAAAGAAGAAAATTTGAACCCCATCATGTGACCCCTCTAATGATACGCCTCACTCTCGAAAATATCATCCCATTCTTTGTTTCTCCATATCATCCTCCAGTTCGGAGAAATTAGTGAAAAATAAGAAAGTTTGAACCCCATCATGTGACCCCTCTAATGATACGCCTCACTCTCGAAAACATCATCCCATTCTTTGTTTCTCCATATCCTCCAGTTCGGAGAAATTAGTGAAAAAGAAGAAAGTTTGAACCCCATCATGTGACCCCTCTAATGATACGCCTCACTCTCGAAAATATCATCCCATTCTTTGTTTCTCCATATCATCCTCCAGTTCGGAGAAATTAGTGAAAAAGAAGAAAGTTTGAACCCCATCATGTGACCCCTCTAATGATACGCCTCACTCTCGAAAATATCATCCCATTCTTTGTTTCTCCATATCATCCTCCAGTTCGGAGAAATTAGTGAAAAAGAAGAAAGTTTGAACCCCATCATGTTACCCCTCTAAGGATACGCCTCACTCTCGAAAATATTACAGGAATAACTCATAACCTTCCTCGCTCCTTCCTCACTCTCGACAATTAGTCCATTTTTCGTTTTTCCATATCAACTTCCAGTGAGGGATGTTTTTTTCTCCCAGCAAGCAATTGTAATTTTTTTTTTCAGCTCAAATGGGTCCACCGATCGACATATATTCCTTCGGGATGTGCGCCTTGGAAATGGCCGCCTTGGAGATAATCGGCAACGGAGATTCCGGTAATAAAGTGACGGAGGAAAATATCAAAAAGACGATAGAGTCGTTGGAAGACGAGCAACAGAAGGATTTCATCATAAAATGTTTATCTCCGATACCAGAAGATAGGCCCACGTCTAAGGAATTGTTATTTCATCCCCTGCTTTTCGAAGTTCATAGTTTGAAACTTTTAGCCGCTCATTGTTTGGTGAGGAAAAGCGGTAAGTTACGAAAATATCTGCCAATTTGGACACATCTTCATTTGGTGATTTCAAATTTTCGACCGTATTTTGATAATTGAGCCATCCATTATATTTACATTCATGCATTGTCAAACCAATTCCAAAAATTTAAGCACGCCACTGGAAAAAATCGAAGTAGTTTTTTTCTGGAATTAATTGTAGCTTAAACGCTTTAAATTTACGAAAATTTGGGTCATCTATACACATTGTGATACTCGAACATCCCGTATATATCCAACAATTAAGCTATATAAGAAATATAATAAATTGTATAAGATATGAGTCATTTTAATTACCAATAATTAATGAATGTTTAGTCACATCATATTTTTATCGTCGACATTGTTAGACTTCCAACAAAATATTGACCGTGTAAATATTTTTTCCACTGAGCATTCGTCGAATTGAGACGTTGCACGTTGGACTGGATGCATGTAAAAGTATTTATTATTTTATCATTTATTTTTGGCTTCGACTGATACGTTTATTGAAGCGAAAAATAAAAAAGTGTATTGTAGCGACATCTATCAATAAAATACTATAATACATGCTGGAAACTATAAATATTGTTTGTCGCAAACTGCTATTCATTCAAACAAGAGCTGTGGCTTTTCGATTAGAGAGGGCGTGGAAGTATAAAAAGCTATTTTGAAATACTCGCTGAAAGATGGAGCTGCAAGTACTATTTTAAATAATAGATTTTCTAAAAATTTTATAATTACTATTGTATTTATTCAAATAGGTAAGTAAGAGGGAGGTGGTTGTTTGAACTATGGAGTTGATTTGTCGAATATCTTTAAATTGGTAATTTTTGATTTTTATTTGTTAGTTTTTCCGTGTTTTTAAAGTACAGTTGCGCAATTAAAAATTATGCTTAAATTAATAATGATAAAATGAAACATTTTCTTGTTTATCTGGCCAGACTCGCTAATTAAACTTGAATTTGTATATCTTTGAAATATTTTTTACAATTTGGGATTATCATCTTGAAAAGGATAAGGTTATCAACGATTATGTTGTAGAATCGGTAATAAATAATATAATTTGAAAGTGCTGATAACAACCTTGATATTTTCATACAGACAGCTTGGGTATAGAATTTTTTTAAAGTCTTAGGAAAATATTTGAACCATCAATTTGTTCTAAATAAATATTTTTATAGAACAAATAGTTTGACTTGAGAATTGGAATGAAAAGTAATAATTTTTACCAGTGGTGGGCTGCGATTTTTTACTGGAGGAGCTGTAAAAGTTTTAAGAATAAAAGAATTCAATTATTGGACTTTTAAGGAGCTAAAAAAGTTTCAGTACCAAATGAACATTAAATAATTTGAAATATTAAAATAAATAGTGTTAAAAATAGATTTTATCAGTGGCGGGTGTTTTTTCCATTAAAGGAGTTACTTACTGAAAATAATTAATTATTGATTTGATAGATAGTTGACACGACCGTAGATAATTAAATTTAAATGTTGTTTATTACAATTTTTCCTATCATCTCTAATATAATCGAGGATTTACGTTTTAATTGTCTTACACGAAAACAATTAGATCAAGGACAATTATTAATTTAGAAAACAATCATATTGATAAGAAACGTATCTCTAAAAATAATAAAATTATTAATTTATTTATTTAAAAATCCATGAGGAAATTTTTTTTTCGATAAAACAAATTAAAAAATTAGTTAGCCGCTTCTTCTGACTACATTGTAGAGTGTACCTCAACTGACAGTGACATTACAACGACATATGACAGAACGATACGTCACGTTGCCAAATTCTCGATGAAATTTGAAAAAATTTGTGAATTGGAACTAGAATTAGAATTGACATTGACAATACAATGAAACGTTGACAAATTTAATAAATAACTAAAGGATTTTTTCATTTTATGCAGCTGACATCAACAACACAACGACAACTGACAGAGCGATACGTCAAACGTTGCCAAATTTTCAATATTAATTAAAATTTCCGAAAAATTAAAATAATCGAAGATTTTTTTTAATAGCAAACATATCGGAAACCATAACCGACGAATTGATGCAAAGATGGTACGGCCCCGACGTCATCGTGGCGGAAATGAAGAGAAGAAGCGGAGAATGTGTTCAAATGAAAATGGCCAATATTACGGTTACGGAAAAATTGGAGAAATTCGTTGAAGATGTCAAGTAAGTACTTTCCTCTTTTTTCTTTGATGTTTATACAGGGGGTTTGATACAATACTCATTTTAGATTAGAACTTACAAAAGTAGCGCTAATGTAAAAAGAAAAATAGTTGTTATGTGGCGCCCTCTACAAAATACATCGAAATAGTTAACAAATTATGATTTCTTATATCCAAAAACCACTAACATCAAAGTTGCGTGCATATACGTTAAAAAGTGTTAATGTGAATTGTAAAAAAATGAAATTAACATTTCATGTTTAACACCCTGTATTTTTCTTAATATCAATTTATTTTAAAGTGTAAATTGTAGTGTACTCTGTAAAATTACTTGAGGACCACCCTGTATAAAAATAGATACAGCTATAAAAAAATCTCGATAAATTTCTAAAAATGTGTATCGAAAATACTTCTAGCGAGATAACAACAAATTCTTGGAATATTACTATTTACATGTTTTTGTAAGATAATTTATTTTTTTATTATGAAAATTCAAAGAAAACAGCGCGTACTTCTATAAAAAAAAACATTTTTTATTCATCAAGTTTTAATAAATGCGGTCGCGTGGGTATTTTTGTATTACAATTTTTGACTCATCCAATGAGATAAATGATGACCGTATAAATATATTTTTCGAATATATTATTACGTGCTTTCTTCACAAGTGATTCCAACCACACGAACACGTCGCTAAGGACTCCCTTGAGGAAAAATCTCAGACGCCAAATATTTAACGGTTCCACAAGTAGAGGTTACGAAAAACTCCAGGGGTCTTGTTGAATTTACTTAAAGAAGGAATGTATGTATGTATTTTTGAGGTAACTTCACTGACACCTGAAATATCTATTGTGCCCCCTTACTTCTACTTAGTTTCTGAGGAAAGTCTCAGAAAGTAGTAGCTCATTTAGTCCTATTTCCTGGAGGAATTTTGGGATATCTCCAGGCTCCAGCTTAGGTAAATATTCCTCTTCTATCCAGTAATATCCCAGGTAGTGTGCTCTAGCATTCTGGTATGCTGTGCAGCTGGAAGGTTTCTTCTTCCATGCCACAATATCTGCAATCTTCTTCCTCCACTAATTTGAGCTTTTTCAGGTGCCCATTCAGGCGACAATGTCCCGTTATGATCCCTGTTAACACTCTTAGTGCAGTTTTACTTTGACTTATGTTGTAGCCACCCAGAAGAATCTTTGATTGTATAATCCCTACTAGATCTCTCCAATGATCAGATCTTCTCTTTCTTTCAGCTTCACCTATTTCTTCCAATATTACATTGGAACTGATTCCGCAAAAAGGTTCAGGTCCCCAGAAAGGTGTTTCAGACCCCCTCTTTGCTAGTTCATCTGCTATTTCATTTCCTTCTATTCCAGTGTGTCATGGAATCCATAGTAAGGTAACTATATTGTTCTCGCCTAGTTCATTGAGTTTGTCTAGACATTCCTACACCATTTTGGAACTGATTACTGATTACACTAAAGAAGGAAACCTACACGAATAAATTATTAATTTATTATTGGCTCACCTTCTTCAATAAACTGTTTGGGAACTGCATTTTTCGTTAACAGACCGTTTTAACCAAAGAGATCATGTGGATGAGGCGACCGTTGTCCACCTATCGGTTTATGTAGGAACTAATAGAAGTTAACTGTAATTTTAAAAGAAAACTGTAACCCCAAAACTCGTTCTCTATATGTGTCCTCGTTCTATCTAGGAGGCCTTAAAAAAAGGGAAAAAATCTTACATTGCTGTTATCTTAGGTACACCCATCACGAAGTTACAGCTTACTTTTAAAATGACATTTAGCTCCAATTAGTTCTTATAAAACCGATAGGTGGACAACGGATTTCATATTGAATTCGAAAATAAACTTTTCGTGTCACGCCCTGTATATTAAAACTGACAGAGTTTACGTATGCTCTGGATCCGAACCTCCTGTAATAAGAATTATAATTTACAATAATGATGATTATAAATTATTTTTATTATTATATTATTTATTTTATTATATTTTATTTATATTAAATTTTAATTGGTTTCCATACCATTCGGCTGCTTTTTTTTTAATTCCATCAAATCTTACACAAAATTGTTATGATGTTGCAAACAAAAACAACTTCAAAAATAATTATTCAAAATAAATGAACACTTGTCGGGTTTGTCAAGATTTTGTTGATATAAAAATTACGCTCTGTACACAATAAAATCACATAAATAAGTCGTGATGTAATTTTAGAACGCATAGGCGTACAAATATATTTTTTCGATTTAAAAATTTCTAATTAGCATGTCGCTGTTTTTTTTTCTAATAAAATAGCCACTCTATACACCTGATTTATACTATATGGACCATGTCACGGCATCAAATTTATATTTATTATTTTTATACGTTATAGTCCAAAAACTGTATCCATTCAAATGTTCGATAAATTTAAATTGCACATTTTTTTTTTATTTGATGTCGCATTTACATGATTTTTTTAAACTATTAGAGTTAAATTAATGGAGATTCTCTCACATTTTAAATTTTTCCCAATAATGACGTATGTTGATAATATACAGGATTGAACAAAAATATGATTCTGCAAATGTTTGATAAATTTCAATTGCAAATAACTTTTTTATTTGATGTCGGATTTGAATGAATTTTGAAGAATATTGTAGTTAAATTAATAGAAAATCTCTTACATTTTAAAAAATTTCCAAAAAAATGACACACTTTGATAATATACAGGTTTGAACAAAAATATGATTTTGCAAATGTTTGATAAAATTCAATTATTACAAATAACTTTCTTATTTGATGTCGGATTTAAATGAATTCAAAAGAATATTATAGTTAAAATAATAGAGAATCTTTCTCATTTTAAAAATTTTCCAAAAAAATGACACACTTTGATAATATACAGGTTTGAATAAAAATATCATTCTGCAAATGTTTGATAAATTTCAATTGCAAATAACTTTCTTATTTGATGTCGGATTTAAATGAATTTTGAAGAATATTGTAGTCAAATTAATAGAGAATTTCTCACATTTTAAAAAATTACCCAAAAAATGACGTATGTTGATGATATACAGGTTTGTACAAAAATATGATTTTGCAAATGTTTGATAAATTTCAATTGCAAATAACTTTTTTATTTGATGTCGGATTTAAATGAATTTTGAAAAATATTGTAGTCAAATAAATAGAGAATCTCTCACATTTTAAAAAATTACCCAAAAAATGACGTATGTTGATAATATACAGGTTTGAACAAAAATATGATTTTACAAATGTTTGATAAATTTCAATTGCAAATAACTTTTTTATTTGATGTCGGATTTGAATGAATTTTGAAGAATATTGTAGTTAAATTAATAGAAAAAGTCTTACATTTTTAAAAATTTACAAAAAAATGACACACTTTGATAATATACAGGCTTGAACAAAAATATGATTTTGCAAATGCTTGATAAAATTCAATTACAAATAACTTTCTTATTTGATGTCGGATTTAAATGAATTCAAAAGAATATTATAGTTAAAATAATAGAGAATCTTTCTCATTTTAAAAATTTTCCAAAAAAATGACACACTTTGATAATATACAGGTTTGAATAAAAATATCATTCTGCAAATGTTTGATAAATTTCAATTGCAAATAACTTTCTTATTTGATGTCGGATTTAAATGAATTTTGAAGAATATTGTAGTCAAATTAATAGAGAATTTCTCACATTTTAAAAAATTACCCAAAAAATGACGTATGTTGATAATATACAGGTTTGAACAAAAATATGATTTTGCAAATGTTTGATAAATTTCAATTGCAAATAACTTTTTTATTTGATGTCGGATTTAAATGAATTTTGAAAAATATTGTAGTCAAATAAATAGAGAATCTCTCACATTTTAAAAAATTACCCAAAAAATGACGTATGTTGATAATATACAGGTTTGAACAAAAATATGATTTTGCAAATGTTTGATAAAATTCAATTGCAAATAACTTTTTTATTTGATGTCGGATTTAAATGAATTTTAAAGAATATTGTAGTCAAATTAATAGAGAATCTCTCACATTTTAAAAATTTTCAAAAAAAAATGACTCACTTTGATAATATACAGGCTTGAACAAAAATATGATATTGCACATGTTTGATAAATTTCAATTGCAAATAACTTTTTTATTTGATGTCGGATTTGAATGAATTTTTGAAGAATATTGTAGTTAAATTAATAGAGAATCTCTCACATTTTAAAAATTTCCAAAAAAATGACACACTTTGATAATATACAGGTTTGAACAAAAATATGACATTGCAAATGTTTGATAAATTTCAATTGCAAATAACTTTTTTATTTGATGTCGGATTTGAATGAATTTTGAAGAATATTGTAGTTAAATTAATGGAGAATCTCTCACAATTTAGAAATTTTCCAAAAAAATGACAAATTTCGATAATATACAGGCTAGAACAAAAATATGATTTTGCAAATGTTTGATAAAATTCAATTGCAAATAACTTTCTTATTTGAAGTCGGATTTAAATGAATTTTAAAGAATATTGTAGTTAAATTAATAGAAAATCTCTTACATCTTTAAAATTTCCAAAAAAATGACACACTTTGATAATATACAGGTTTGAACAAAAATATGATATTGCAAATGTTTGATAAATTTCAATTGCAAATAACTTTTTTATTTGATGTCGGATTTGAATGAATTTTGAAGAATATTATAGTTAAATTAATAGAGAATCTATCACATTTTGAAAATTCTTCAAATTTCATCGATTCTATATTAATTTATAGAATTATTCAAAACTGAATTAAATCCAACATCAAATACCAACTTTTGTTCGCCTATTGGTTGTTAATTATTATTTTTTATGTAATAATTACTCACTCAATGTTCTACGCCAATGTCGACGCGCATACGAAACGTGCTCTTATCAAATCTAATTCTCCCCTCTTATCTCTTAATATAAGACTAAGCTAAAGGTATTAAATTGATGTAAGTCAACGCTGAGTAATAGTCTGCCAAGTTGTCTACTAACCACAATTTTCTAGTTAATTTTACTCGGAATCAAAAAATACGAAATTTTTCTTAATTTAATTTAAAATGGTGACTCTGGATTTGTTATTGTGTCAACTGGAAGCTTTAGCTTCATCGCCACCCGGCAGCTCCCCCGATTATTACACAAAACCTTATAGGTAAGTTGAAAAAAAAATTTATTTTTTGTTCCTTCTTAATTTTTGTTTCTGGAATTCGCGCAGGTTCGAGAAAATACCGGGTGTCGCGGAAAAATAAATTTTTTTAAATTTATTTAATTTTTTTTTAAATAATTCACAACGATTAATGTTTCCCCCTTTCTTGGTTAACTTTCTTAGGTTGCTTTTTTATATGAAACACCTTGTATATTGTATAGAACAAACTTTTAAGTACCGGAAAAATATAAAGGGACACCCAGTATAGTGTTTCCAAACCTTCGAACAGTTATTTATATTTAGGTAATCTCTATTTGAAAAATATTATTTAAGATAAAATATTTATTGTGGATAAACAATTTTATCTGTGGGTAAAATAATATTCAAGAAGATGATGAACAACTTTTATTTCAAATATAACCCGTTTCAATATAATTACGTGAACAATGTACAGTGTGTTATTTATAAGATGCGACATAGGGATTCCTCGCGAGGTAACTTTTTTTACCAAATAGGGTGACTAAAATTGCAGAACATTTACCTAAGTTGATAATAAATATGATAAATAACATAGTTGACGTCAAAAAAAATTTGCGTCTCAGCTTAGTTTAATAAAATTGACTATACAACTCTTTTTTTTATTGTTTAATAGGGTACAGGCATAAATTTTGCTATTGGTGGGAATTGACGCTTTATCAGGTCTCCTAACACCTTGCATGCTTATTTTTTCGAAAAAATATTAAGTAACTTTACTGTTAAAACGACTTTAAAAATCATAAAATTTAAGGGGGTCCGCCAAAACGTGTTTTACGTCATAAAGATGGCTGCCCCAACCGTTGACGTCACTCCTTGTTTACGTTCTTATTCGTGTATCGTGTATCATGCTCTGAGTTTTTTTGACCTTATTTGTTTCTGAATCTGAAAGCTTTAAAACTGGATAAAGCCAAAAAAAACTTCACATTCCAAGTATTGCATTGTTCCAGAGTGTAAATCGACGTCTATTAAAACTCCAGACAAAATATTTCTTACTTTACCTGGTGCGCAAGCAAAAATGCACTTGAGAGAATAGAATGGCATTGTGATTGCCAGCTATGCGTCGGAATAAAGACAATATTTCGAAAAATAGGTACTACTGCTTTTGTTTGTGAAGACCATTTTAATGAAGTGCCTAATTCTGTGTTGGTAATTTTGCTTCTTTAATAGTTGGAGGTTATGTACCTATATATCTAGGAATAAACCATAAAAACATTATTTTCTTATGACCACACATCAAGTTTCCACTGAAAATGTGCAGAAATACTATTCAACAGGAGTAAAATTCAGTGGTTTCCCAGTGGGTACCCGAAAAGCACATCGATGAAGCAATTAATAGTTAATTAAAATACAATACAGGGTGTCCCAGCCGAAAGTGACCCATTTTAAATTCTTATAACTTTTATACCAGTTGTGTTAGCCACCTGCGGTTTACGCCATTCCTTTTCTCTTGGCCTAAAGTTTTTTAAATGGTCCGACTTCATAAATGCGCAGAGCAGAACGGTCAACATATACAGCAGTTTTTTTAGATTAATATTTATTTCTTTATTAATGTATAGTTCCAAATATGCTAATAAAAAATACGTTTGCTAAAATATCCAGACTACTATTTCAATTTTTTGCTGCTAAAACCTCAAGGTACAAGTCCGATGTTTATTGGTATATGGATACCTTGGACACGACTCCTAATTATGGCGTTGCAATATACAGGGTGTTCCATTAAAAATAGTTGAAAATTTTAATGTCGAAAAAAGGCATTTTTTTACCCCCACTGTATAATTGTAGACAAAATTTGGTACCAACTAGAAAAAACTTTAGGCCAAGAGAAAAGGAATGGCGTAAACCGCAGGTGGCTAACACAACTGGTATAAAAGTTAAAAGCATTTAAAATGGGTCACTCTCGGCTGGGACACCCTGTATAAACACAAAACTACACATAACCTAGTGCAGTACCGGCCGTATTGACAAAAGTAATAACAAGCTATGACATCACACGTATCATCGGTAGCGCTCGGAAATCTTCGGGTGTTGGTAGGAAAATGCATTAAAATTTGAGTTTTATTTTAAAATTTGGAAGTAATTTAAAATGGAAACTAGTTTATTTCCTATTATTAGTTATTTTTGATATCAACTTTACTATTACAAATTAATATCTAAGCAAAATATCAAATATGCGTGTACCCTATTGAAACATCATTTTACTTATCAAATATCTTTAATTACATATTTAAAAATAACAAATAAGGACTTTCTAATTGCTTTTTAATATCTTTAATAAACCGAGCCATAGTAGCTCCATCTATAACTCTGTGATCTGCCGAAGCGCTAACAGTTGCAATTTCCTCAGCTACGACTTTTTGGTTTTCATCAAATCTTGGTAAAATTTGCGATCTACCGATTGCCATTATTGACACTTGCGGCGGTAATATCACCGGCTTCAAATGAGTACCACCGATAGAACCTATATTAGACAAAGTAAAAGTACCACCGGTCAAATCGGCCGGTGAAAATTTTCCTTCTTTTCCACTTTTTTGGTAACGTTGGATTTCTTGGGATATTTCGATTATCGATAGATTTTGAACGTTTTTTATTATTGGTACTGCTAGGCCGGCCGGTGTATCCATTGCTATTCCTGAAAATAATCAGTAAAAATGTACAGAGTGTCTCAATAGCTTGCTTAACAAAAAATATACTTCAATTTGGGATGAAAACTAGGACTATTGGCCTTTGATATGTTGAGTATTCAGCTAAAAAGTCAATTTAAATTTCTAGATATACGCTTTGGGAGTGTATTAATCAACTTAATAAAGCAATATAGATGTTCGCAATGATAAAAAACATGAGAAATCTTATGTTTTGAACGCTAACTGTCATTCTTGTCAGAAAAAAAACATTTTTTGTTGGCCACACTGACTTTAGACTGAACTCCTCTATTCAGCTTACGTTTAGAAGATGCCACGTGAAGTTTGCCAACTAATTTTCCTGCCGCCCAGTTAAAACAGCAACAAAAAAATACTAACCTATATTATGACCTTGGTGATAAATGATATTTTCCACTTTTTCGTCTACGGAAGAATTGATAATGGGATATTTATGCAATGCGTTCGATATGGCTTTAATTAAAAACGGCAACGGTGACAACTTCAAATCGTGTTTGTCGTATAACAATTTCCTCAACTTCGATATTTCCGTAAATTTGATATCGTCCCCGTAGACGAAATGAGGAATTTTCAACGCTTCCGACATGGTTTTTATCATCGTTTTTTTAAATCCTCTAATCGGCTCTATGTTACTTTTTTCTTCTGAAGGTTTTTGCAGAAATTTCAACACGTCTTCTTTTAGAATCCGTCCGTTTTTTCCCGTTCCATTTATTTTATTAAGATCCACGTTGTGTTCTTTCACTAACCTTCTTACTGAAGGTATACACAAAAAATCCGACCCTGTAGACACTTCTGGTTCTTCCTCAACTCTTTTTGTTTCTTCCACTACAATTTCCGGAGTTTCTATTTGAATTTCTTCCACCGAATCTGTTTCTATATCGATTAGAGGTTTTCCTACATATGCGGTATCATCTATTTTGTAATGTAACCTTGAAATGACCCCGTCGTACCTGCTGGTTATAGTAACCGATGCTTTATCGCTCTGTACTTCACAAATATTATCGAATTGAGACACTTTATCGCCTTCTTTTACGTACCATTCTTTCACTAATACTTCTCGAATACCTTCTCCTATGTCGGATAAATTGAACGACACTCTACCTAGTAATTTATTGTAAATATGGAAATTTTTACGTTTATTTAAGTTTCTTTTACTAAAAATCTTGCCGAAAGCCAACATGGCGAGTTGAATAATCGACGAGATTCTAGTATTAACTGATATACACGATTTTATTATGTTAAAATATTCTTATCTTTGTGTATTTAGAATAATGATATTAAGCAACCATCAAGACTTGTCAGTAAATAATTTCTTTCGTTATCACTTTCTGTTATTAAAAAACTGTTAGTTGGTTGTTAGTAGCACAAGTTTTCATTATACTTTTTTTTGTTTCGTTTGAAATGGTCGCGTCCTTCTCTAGAGCAAGATGATTGGCGTAATTTTATTGAAATTAACTTATGATAATTTTTATTAAGGCTCATTGGACTCGCACAAGTATCTTTAAGGGACATTGGTCGTTTAGAATTCACAAATTATTAGTTGAAAGATTTAAAAACATTAAATTTTTATTTATTTGCTAGATTCAGATGTAATTCCTACTAGAATAATCTAAAAAAATATTGTGGTTTTGTAGAAAATGTGTATCGAAAGCTAGAGGTAGTTTTAATTGTTTGAAAGTGTACTCTGACTCTGACAAGGATTATTAAGGGTCATTGGTCGTTTGGAACTCACAAATTATTAGTTGAAAGATTTAAAAACATTAAATTTTTATTTATTTGCTAGATTCAGATGTAATTCCTACTAGTATAATTAAAAAAAAAATTGAGGTTTTGTAGAAAATGTGTATCGAAAGCGACATGTAAGTAGTTTAAATTGTTTGAAAGTGTACTCTGACTCTTACAAGAATTATTAAGAGTCATTGGTAGTTTAGAACTCACAAATTATTGGTTGAAAGATTTAGAAACATTTAATTTTTATTTATTTGCTAGATTCAGATGTAATTCCTACTAGTATAAAATATTGAGGTTTTGTAGAAAATGTGTATCGAAAGCGACATGTAGTTTAAATTGTTTGAAAGTGTACTCTGACTCTTACAAGAATTATTAAGAGTCATTGGTAGTTTAGAACTCACAAATTATTGGTTGAAAGATTTAAAAACATTTAATTTTTATTTATTTGCTAGATTCAGATGTAATTCCTACTAGTATAAAATATTGAGGTTTTGTAGAAAATGTGTATCGAAAGCGACATGTAGTTTAAATTGTTTGAAAGTGTACTCTACATTATTTATTTTTATTCGCTATAAACTAAAATTGACCGTGACACCTGTGAGTATATTGTTACGTCATCCATTTTTTTTATCTACCGTCGTTCCCTGTGTTTCTCAGACGTTCGGTCGGTGATATTTAGACGCGTTTCGTGATTGTTTTGGTGGTGGTTTTTAAGTCAGGTCGGTTTGTTTTTCCAATCAAATTATTTTTTATCAAGTATTTTTTGATAATTAACGAAAATAGTATTGCCACTTGATGACATCATCATTAAAAATAAATTGGTTTTATCTTATCTTAACATATCATCGACTTAATAATGTTTTTCAATCAACAAACAGTATCTAATCTTCCACAAACTGAATAATATTTTCCTGGTCCTTCTTTTGATCCTCAATAATCATCCTTGCATAGTTACACATTCTAATTCCTCAAAATATTTAGAATAATAATACTGAATAGAAACAAAAATTAACTAAACTCTAACAAGTAAAACCCAACCATAAAAAAAATGGCAATGCATTACAAAATATGTATAATTTTAGCTTTAGTAGGAGGTACTCGGAACCATTTTAAAATTAGTTTTTTGTTCTACAGCCAAAATTTAATGAAAAATTATAATAGAAATAATTTACATAGTCTGAT